>JAGWCC010000133.1:0-1200000 GCA_022651775.1 Drusus annulatus
TGTGTGTCTATTGTATTTAGCTTCACTTGCTAAGGTTACGCGACCTAATAGTAAGAGCTCGTATTCGTTAAAAATGTGGAGGTATATTTGTACGTCAATTCTCTGTAAAACGGACGCAAATGGAAAAGTTATCGTAACTTCATTCTTTTGGCTTTGAGTGAGAAAAAAATGATTTTTTTTACATTAAGATTTTGATGAATAATCTACTTAAAGTTTCGCACTATGAGCGCAGAAAACGATGAATAATATTCCAATATTCTAAAATAATTTCTTGTTATATCAACATTTTTATGTGAATACTGCACAAGTGTCCCAACTGCCTGAATCCAATAGGTCTATAACACCCCCAATAATTGGGGTATGTTGTGAGACTGCAGGGGGTTAGGGAGGGCAGGAGATGAGGGAAAAGAATGTGGGGAAGCACCTAGCTATTCAAATCTGGTCACCAAACACGACTAATAATAATAATTTTTGAATGATTTGTATAGCGTTGTTTTTGTGAAAAATCACATCAAGGGTCCACGGATTTTCTATTATTAGATATTGGTTCGTAGTTTAAATGAGAAAATATACAGGAACATACTTACCTGGTAGGTCTCATCAGATAGACACACTTATTAACTTAAAATCATAATAATAAGTTTTACTTTTTACTTTTTTTTACCTTTTTATTTTCTAATTTTTTAATTTAATTTTATTTATTTTTTCCGATTTAAGGTATGAAAATGAAATTTAAAAAAATGGACTTTCTGAATTTGTCGTACAGTACAGGATTCGTTTAGAATTTATATATCTAAAAGTGATTCGTCGAGAGACATATTATGTTGAGATTCTTTTAATGAATTTAAGGATATGAGAGTCTGAAAAGGTAAGTTTTCAGTTTGGACCGAAATTCTGTTGTGCTCGTTATACGAGTACATCGTCGTTCCTTCGGCCCCGATATCTGAAAGCGTGATCTCCAAACTTAGTATTTGGTGCGTTTGGGTTCTATCAGCTTCCGATAGCCGATGACGTTGCTGATCTAAGAGTCGAGCCACTGTCGACTAAAGCCACTTTAAAGCAACCTTTCGATTCTGGATGGTGGTCATCCACCAGGGCGATACTAATATATCTACCACTTAATTATAACTACCAACTATCATATATATACCTAAAAATCACAAAATATCTAATCCACCTTTTGTTTTGACATTTACTTGAGCAAATCACCGGAATCTGTTGAATCATCTCAAACGCGATGACTTTCTCAAATGGCCTGTTCTTTGTTTAGAAGTAATTTTTCATTCTCGTGCTCTACGAAATAGGGCCAGTCAGTTACTCCCTTCGTGTGTTTTAACTTCTAACCAATTTGGTCATGATTGAATAGCGATGACCTCGCTAAGCCTTATTTGGTAGAACCTTCAACGTTGTTCAGAAGATTTCTTCTGAATTCCCATCATAATTTAATATAAATCATTTCCATTTCAGGTAAAACGTGAATAATTTGTAGTTTATTGGAAAAATTGTAATTGATTTAGATTATGTCCAACTTTCCGCTTTGTTTCCTGAGTAAAGTTAACAAAGTAGACCCATCAAATAACAAACGGAAATTATTTATTTATACAGGGTGTCCCAGAACTCGACGTCAAGCCGAAAGCGGGTGATAGACAAAGTCATAAGTGTTATCAGAAAAATATTTTTTTAAATCTAAGTTATGTATTTTAAAAATTATGGGCATTTTAAAAAAATCGAGAAAATCTACACCCTGTGATGGTGTTTTAACTCCCGTTGCTGCAATTTTTTTAAATTTTTTTTTTTTTAATTATGTAGTTCTGAATAATGCTTCTGTAAATTGTTACATAAATTTTCAAACCAACTACCCCCAGCTTGGAAGGAAATGACACTTTTTTGCCAACTAAGTTTTCAAAAATGAATACTTCGCCCAATTTTAACTGTCTGTACTGAAAAAAAAAAAAGTACTACGCTAGCTTGGCAAGTTTCTTAAAAGTTGGCGCATTTAATAAGGATTCCAAAATTGTATAACAATTGCTAGTAATTCAGCATGTTTCTTGGGTATATTTTTTTTTTGTAAAGAAACCCAGTTTTGGTCAAATTTTTCTTAATTATTTAAAGTGATGATTTTATTCTACTCAAGGCTTTCCTCGAGGGCATAAATTTAAGATTTTTAGTTGAATGAGATGAAGAGAAGTAACTCTACGAAGTGTGAGCAAGACAGATATAGTGACACTACTTTTATTGACATGTGAGACGGATAGATATTACACCATTCGACTAGTGTGAGCGAGACAATAGTCGCCACTGTCCATCTTCTTTGACGCACACGTCGTACTACAAGCAGTTTAAAGAAGATGCAAAGTACTTCAGTACGTGCAATCAGCTTTCAGCACAGGAGTATCCAAAAGTACAGCCTACCGAATCTTGAAAAAAACGAGTTACACCCGTATCACGTACAGCGAGTACAAACTTTACTACCCCGGGATTATGTTCCAAGAGTTGCGTTTTGTCAAACGATGATACGAAGACACCAGGCAGATCCGCGATTCTTGGAGAACATTTTATGGTCTGATGAGTCGACCTTTAAAAAGATGGTTACATAAATCTACACAACTTACACGAGTGGCATGTAGAAAATCCGCATTCGATGAGACAGGATGGATCGCAGTATCGTTTCAAAGTAAACATGTGGACCGGAATTTTAAATGGAAAAATCATTGGACCTTTTGAGCTGCCAGAGGTTTTTGAATGGCGAAGTTTATTTGGATTTTCTACAAAATCATTTACCAAATTTATTGGAAGATGCCACTAAGCATCTACAGAGAGATGTGGTTCCAGCAAGACGGCTGCCCAGCGCACTATGCCCGCTCAGTTAAAGAACATCTCGATGAGGAATACCCGGGCAGATGGATAGGGCGGTCTGGTACTATCTCATGGCCAGCCCGTTCTCCTGACTTGAGCCCACTAGATTTTTTTTACTGGGGAGCTGTTAAGGTTTATTTAAAACCGATCGGAAATATAGCTGAGCTGCGGCAAAGAATAATGGAAGCAGTTGATTTTATAAATAACGGACAATTGACCGCCTGATACTCCGGTCTTTTTTAAGAAGATGTCGAGCATGTATTGCGGCTGAAGGAAGGCAGTTTGAACATTTGTTGTAATTTAATAAATCTTAGAAATTAAAAATGATGTTTAATTTAAAACTTTCCCATAACAGAAAATTCAATAAACTTAAACCAAAAAAGAAGGAGTCATTAATGGCCTGTGGTGCCCTACCTGGAAACAGGACAATAGCGACAGCAGAAAATGGTGGACTACCTGAAACAGGACAATAGCGAAAGCAGCAAATGGTGGACTACCCGAAAACAGGACAATAGCGACCATTGTCTCGCTCACACTAGTCGAATGGTGTAATATCTATCCGTCTCACATGTCAATAAAAGTGGTGTCACTACCTGTCTCGCTCACACTTCGTAGAGTTACTTTCTTCGTCTCATTCAACTAAAATCTTAAATTTACGGCATCGAGGAAAGCCTTGAGTAGAATGAAATCACTTTAAATAATTAAGAAAAAATTTACAAAAACTGGGTTTCTTTTACAAAAAAAAAAAAATATACCCAAGAAACATGCTGAATTAATAGCAATTGTTATACAATTTTGGAATCCTTATTAAATGCGCCAACTTTTAAAGAAACTTGCCAAGCTAGCGTAGTACTTTTTTTTTTCAGTACAGACAGTTAAAATTGGGCGAAGTATTTATTTTGAAAACTTAGTTGGCAAAAAAGTGTCATTTTCTTCCAAGCTGGGGTAGTTGGTTTGAAAATTTATGTAACAATTTACAGAAGCATTATTCAGAACTACATAATTAAAAAAAAAATTTTTTTTTAAATTTGCAGCAACGGGAGTTAAAACACCATCACAGGGTGTAGATTTTCTCGATTTTTTTAAAATGCCCACAATTTTTAAAATACATAACTTAGATTTAAAAAAATATTTTTCTGATAACACTTATGACTTTGTCTATCACCCGCTTTCGGCTTGACGTCGAGTTCTGGGACACCCTGTATATTTACGTAGAAAGCAATCACTTTGTGATTTGACATATTTAAAGAAATGAAAAAATATTTTTTTCCAGTAATCCAATATTAAGTATATTTCCTGTAAACTCATAAAATTTATCATTATTCTTTAATCAGCTTCTCAGTTGACGTTTTGTCTCTTTCAATTCATATTATTCTGTCTCTTTATCTCTGTCCCTTTATTACAATTTAAATGTTATTCTACTGTTTTCTCATTGTTCTGTTATTTTATTTTATATTATATTTTGTTCCTCTCTGTATGTATATATAACCGCACACTTTGTATTTGTTTGGTTTAATTTTGTACCCTGATGATGCTTAGGCTAAGCGGAACCGGTCGGTCATACAAAAAATAATATCCGTGGTCTTATACAAAGTCGTATTACGTACTTTTTTCTTCTGGCACCCCCTCTTTTCGGAGGTTGGCTATCATCAGGGCAACGCATCGCAGCCTGGAACAACTCTGCGGAACTGCGTACGTACCGGTAACGTAGATTAGGAAGCATCAGGTGATGCATGTCCAAATTAGTTTTGAAAGAAGGGGTGAGAATGTCATTGAAGTTTTACTAAGCATAAATCCTTATAGAGAATTAAAATAATTAGTTAAAAGCTAATTACGATGATCATCTCCAGAATATGACAGTAATTTCAATTCGTAAATCTGTCAAATTATTAATTTTATCGAATCATCCAATATGTTCCCTATTGTCAGCTTCTTCACCCAACTACCCTGATCCTGTCTCACATCAATAACCGCAGTTGTACAATTATTTTTGCAGTTGCGATTGATTTATATGAAATAATCACCGGCTACCTGCGCGCTGCAGATATAACAGTAAAATCATACGATTCCATTGTGCTCCGGTAATGCGGCCGTTAGACGTAATGGCTTTGGTTCGTATCACCCGAGAACAGACTCTTTGACCTGTTTTACATTCAGCATTCACCATAAATACTGTTGCCGGTCTAGCGGCGACTAGATTTGACTGCAGTGTCGATTGTCTGGAAATGTGATGACGTTTTCCTATACCTTCAAATCCTCTAACATTGTGTTGATTTTGTTGAGGTGTTCACTTATTTTTTTACGCCAGAACCTCGGAGTGAGAATATGTGGAGAGGTACCTTTGCGAAACAGTGTAGTCAGGTTGGTTGACTTTATTCTGACTCGATAGAAAGTGACAAAAATATGTTAAAAGATGTTAGATAGCCTATTAGTTAACGTCCACATGGAATTCGGACATTTTTAATAAACATATTTGAACACATTAAACAAAACAATATCAATACACCATTAAAATGATTTATAAAGTCAAAATATCACACAGGATATGTAACAGAAGGTTAACCTAAATAATAATGGAAGCTTTTTTGTTGATTTTATGTTTTTATATCATTAAAATTGTAAAAATTTTAAAGTTCGGTCAAAAAATATTTAAAACTGTTGAAATACCTCTGAAAAGTGATGTTTTACAATCTTTGTTTGTTCTTATTTGAACATTCACGCATAACACATATCACCATCATGTTTGATTTATTTGTGTAACCACTGCAAGTTTTTAAATCAACACAAATATAGGAAATAACCTCAAAATACGTTGACGTAAGTTATACGACTCGATGATGTGAAGTTAGCGCGAACCTAGAACATTCTAACATACTTAGAAGTGCTGCAATATTATGTGAAGACTTTTCTTGTTCTTTTCTTTCTCATGGTATACGACGTAAAAACTCAACTCACTCAGTGAAAGTAGTTTATCGCAAATTTGTATAGGTTGGGTAAAAATATTATATAGCGCTAATATAATATATGATATTTTCTTATCTCGTGCATAATTAAGAGATACATTCACTAAATGGATTAGTTTTTTGGTTGTTTTTAGGTTTATTAGTTTTTACATTTTTCAACGCTTTTCGATTAAAAAAATCTTTCGTACATTTGTAAAATATTTAACAAACCGTTAGGCCCATTAGTAGCTGTGTGGAAAAACGCGTCGGGTTCCGATCCGGGCGTCGTCGGTTCAATTCCTCTGCTAGCCAAGTCCTCCATCACTGCACAAGCAACATCTTCGGCTTATTGTGATGCTAGTAGGAGTTTTTCAAAAATTGACAGGTTGATTATTCGTTACCCGGGAATGTTTGTCTTTCTTTTAAAAAAATACAAAATTAAGCAATATGGCGTCTCTTCTTACATTCTAACATTTGAATGGATATCGCAAAGCTCCATATCTCATGATGGAAATGAAATTTTCAGCTGATCGACAACAGTAAATGGATATTTCAAAGCTTCATAGCTCATGATGGAAATATTATTGTGAACTTATTTAACAGATATCTCAAAAAACAGTTGTTCACAAAATAAATTGAGATAAATGATATAAATAAAAAATAGTTGCGAACTGTTAAAAAAAACTGAATTTCAACTGAAAATAGTTGCGTTGACCTAGAAACCAGGTAAAAAAAAGTTAAAATAAAGTAAAAGTAAAGTGAAAATTTAATGACGCCAGAGTTCGCGAGTTTTCGCCGCTTCAGATATCAGACAAACGCATTTTCCGCTTTAAAATTAAGATTCATGTTCGCTGAACTCGTGTGACTTCTAACCCCTGTAATACAAAAGTTGAACATTCCACATCGCCAGCGTAGCACAATCTGTCAAGGAATGTCGCAGTTGTGAGCAAATTTCCTTTGCGGAGTTAGTGAACCGCCTCCGTGACTAATTTGACACGCGGACATGCTGATCCTCGACTAATGCAGCGATGAATTCTTCCATTATTTCCAAGTAAACTGCCACCGGTCTATTCCTATTCACTTGACATTTCACAATGTCCAGATGGGCATTCACCGTTAACTTCGTATACCATTATGTTTGGTCAGAGGAGAGACAATGTAGTTAACACGTTCATTGCTAACTGAAATTCGTACATATTAATACCATATGAATGACGGATCAATTCAAACTGACGAACAGTGACGGGTTTCCCTGTGGCCTGTGGAACGACTGAAAACCACATGGCTGCGTCTGTTTTAGATCGGATAAAGGGAAGAGGCGGAAAAACGCGCGTGGCGCGTTGTGCGCACACCGGTCACATGCCTGTCAAACTGTCAACGCGCGACGCGCGGTGTCAGCAATGAACGTGTTAAGGTTATGTATGATTTTTAGCCATCTCACGACAAAGGTGATGACAGAATGCTATGAAATCATCTTATTTCTTCTCAAACTATAGTCTCTCGCGAAAATGACCAAAACCCGGATCTTGACATTAGTTGAACATTCACACGTTTAAAACCAATGAAATCACAAACATAAAGACATGTAATTGTCTTATATTATTTACACAAAATGTGGCAAGTAACAAACACACGTAAATAGTAATTCCCAGTAAATTCTTCATTCAAACATTAATCGTGTATGACAAAAATAGACATTCAAAGAATGTGTGTGTATGAACAAAATAGATATCCGACCGGGCGGCGTTTCGTACTTAAAAGTTGCGTCGAATACTGCACCCTACATCAACGAATGGGGAACGCCATTTATGACGACCTACTGCCAGCAAGTTGTCCTTCTTATACTTATGTGTTCCTAATGGCGCCTAAAATCATCGGGAAACAGTAGAAATAATCTTTCATTTTATTTTAAATAAGTAATTTGCGTGTACACTTACGAGTAGTAAGTTAGTAAAATTGTCTACACGGTACCTGCATACAAAACAAAAAATACATTACTAAAAGTACATACCTACATAAAGTGCTTTGCTAAAAAAAGCTACAGGCTACTACAGGTATTTTTTTATATCATGGCACTTAACAATCGCCGGCGATACTTTCGCTAGAAAAGCCGATATTTTTTTAATGTAACGTACCTACTTATATAGAATTATTTAGAGTGAATTTCAAATATAGAAAGCAAAAAAATAAAGCATGACAGAAAACAATTGCAGATAAAACATTGGCAAGGTGGAGTACGTACCCACTTGCGATTTTTTCTATTGTGAAGCGGTTATATAACTTTGTATCTTTCTCGCATAGGAAGCTTTCGCACAAACAGTAACGCATATCGGTATTATTTAGCTACCCAGGCATCGGTTTATTCTTCCACCTTTTCATATTAATCCTATTATTCTACTGGTATAATGTACACGACAACGTCCACCTTGTCTATTTAAATTTTTAATAACATTTGCATTTCCTTCCATTGTTTCCTTTGTCCTTGACAAATTCACCTCATGTTTCGCAATTCAAGTTTTCAACACGAGGGGGCAGGATTTTCCAGAAGCTTATTATTTGCATTATTCTGTTTTGGTAAATTCAATTTCATGGCTGGTCCATGGCGGGAGGCTGCGACGCTTCCCCAGGCGCCCACTTCAATTTGCATGTTTGCTTCGGGGATAAGCTGCGTCACATCTGATGCTCGTCATCTCGAGATCACCATGGTAGCCGTTTGTTTCATCCCCAAGGTGAAAATAAGATAGGACAATGTTACAACGATAAATATTATATTTCAATGGACTATCATTGTTTCTATGCGATAAGTATTTTTATCGGAAATTCACAGCTGTCGTTAATGTTAATACGTCGATAATACATTTGCATAATAATTCGTTTAGTGGAAATGCATTCTATCAATTTATTTGTTGTTTGTTTGGAGAACTCCATTATATTTAAGTAAATCGATGTTTGCATTCACCCTAACACACAGGTAAATGCAAATTCTATTGATATCCATGTTTTAAATTCCAATAATTTATATTTGATTAATATCTCAAAATTAATGGGTCGACTAATTATAATATATTGAATGAATATAAATTCGAAATTTAAATATTGAAATCGATAGAAAAATGTATTTGTGCTAGGATTTCAGAGCAACATTTTAAATTTATTTTCGAAGTACAGCTTAGATCTTGATTCAATCTACAATTCGTAATACTCCATAAAATAATTTGATCGCTAATCTGGAGGGCTGTAATCGTTAATAATAAAAGCAAACCTTTTTGATTCAACTTTCCACTAATAAAACTTTAGAATTCACCACAAACACCCTTCTATTTCCCACTTAAGCAGTAAAGTTACTCAACTTAAATCTTTACAAAGCTTTTCGTCTCGAACGGATTACAAAAGCTCTCTATGCTGAGCTTTTTTCGCGGGTAGCGTCAGCTTCCTAAGCTGATTTGAAAAGCATGTCTAGATTTGAGGGGTTCGCGATATAAAAATATTACCAATAATTTTCGTCTGCTCAGGCTAGGGGAGTTTATTTATATTGGATATTACATCGTAAAACTGTAGAATGCAACACGACGTTTGTGAGGCATTTTTAGAACTTCATAAAATATTATATGAACATAAGTTTGATGCAGCCTTCTAAATAAGATGAAATTAAATAACAAGTTTGTTTTAACCCTTTACCGCATACTGTTCCAAATTTGGAACATAAGAATTATCATAAAGGGCTATGTGGGCCATACATGTTTTTTTTTTCAGCTAAATCCTTACTGTGAGCTCTGCATTATCATAAATCGAACTGTGCTGCCAGTTACGAGCTTTTTAGTAACTACAGTCGCGCCAGTAAGTTGTCATTTCGTGATCGAGCGTGGTTGTGATTGTTCAGTGTGTGAATTATTTTGTAATATTTTAGAAGTAATAATAAATTTTAAGATATATATTTTTTTCTACTTCTTGGTGTGGTTCGTACACCTTTAATGCACAGAGTGACAAATTTGGGAATATTGTATTTATTCGCCATATTGCATGTAGTGCCCAATATGAAACAAAACATTTATAATAAATATTTTGAAATTCTTTAAAACATATATTTTTTTATCATGATTCTAAATGCATTTCTAAACAAATTTATTTTTTCTGGAAGGATTAAAAAATCCATGCGGTAAAGGGTTAAAACCGCTCAATTCATTTCTCTCCCTGTTTATTGTATCTTCAAAATATACGAGTACACAACTTTCGAAAGTTTTCCTATTGTATATTTTATTGGCTCAGTTTTGTTCCATTACTTTTTATTATACGTGTAGTTATTACCAAGCTTTGCTCACTGTTTTTAGTTTCAACACTCTTTTTTGGAAACCTTTTTTTCTTTTGAACAATTGAAAATATGGAACCAATGATTTGGCATCTTGTCTTGTTTTTTGACACCCAATTTTGAGAAACATTTACGTTGACCTAGACATTCGAGAGTTTTATAATTTATACATACGATTGAATTATGAACTTCTTGATTTTTTGTGCTACCATTTCTTATCGGAGACTGACTATCATCGGGGTAATCTCCACCCGTGCAGGCTTGTCTAGATAATACGTTCGTGATTTTATGGAATGTTTAGGGATTGTCTCATCTTGAAGATGAAGATGAAGAAGCTGCGAAATAAGGTTTCTCGACTAGTCTTACATTTTCCATTTACACATCCTCCAAGGCAATGTCATCACTGCACTGGACAGACCAAGTAGTATAGTCTGCCCTACTCCATTCAAGTGTTTCGCCGTCGCATAGCGCTGACGGCGTCACCCCCAGACCTACGAGATGCCGGAAAGATAAACGAACTTCTTGGAATTGTGTTATTTCTAACGTAATGCAATGCGAACCTCCCCTCCAGGCTCTAGGGGAGTTTATTGGTCCTTTAATTTCTTTTCAGACATATTATGACGATCTCCGTAGATTCTGCAGTTGTCAGCTTTTTCCTAAATCTTTGTTCTTTGTTTCATTGTTTTACGTACGGCTAATAAACTTCAAACAAAACGACTACCGCACAACTCTGTCTTGGCACACACTCCTTGCTTCATTCACATGCATACATACTCTTCTGTTGTTCTGACTCTTTACATGGTCCGACTCAAGTATTTGATGCACTTAAACGTGCCATGTCTTCCTCGGGCTTCTCCGACTTCTTCTATTCGCTTTCGCGTCATATATTATGTTCACACACCTCTCTTCGTTTATTCGCTCTGCATACCCAAATAATCTAAGCGTCCCTTTCTTGATTCTATTCATTACTCTTACATCAGCCTTGCTTTCTTTAAACTTCGAAAAATAATAATTTCATCGAATAAAATATTATCTGACTAGGAATTCCTGCAAACTTTTTTTTCCCAATATTCACTGACTAACTCAAATGTCAGTATTTAAAACAAAATCACGTTTCATTTTCACAAATCAATATTGATCAATCAATGACGTTAGAGCCAAGAATGGCCGTTTAGATCTTGTTTTGATTTTGTTGTTTTTGTTTATGTAAATACCGCGCAAGAGTCCTAATTGTTCAAAGCCACTGGAACTGTGACATCCCCAATCGGGGGTATCTTGCGAGGCTGAAGAAAGGGGGAAAAATAAGGAGATGGGGAAGAGGTTGGGAAGTATTTTTAAAAACGTTCACTATGAATATTTTTCATTGGAATTACTTTATCAGGTTTGGAGTTCTTTTTTTATGGCATGTATAACTTGGATACCGACAATTCCGGAAGAGCCGATTATTTCCTTAATTTCAGCTATTTATTTGAATTTAAGTACTGCGAAGACCCGAAACGTATCGAGCTCCCTTATCACAAAGGTAATTACTATTTACAAGCACCCTATACCCGTTAATAGGGACGACGGAACACTCAGCCTTTCTAGGTATCCGGCTTTAGAGGGTATTTTCGGAACTAACCGCTGTAACCTACATTGACTAGGATTAAAGGTGTCGCAGCGGATGTTGACGCGAACACAATACTAACACAGATGCATTGCTTGCATAAATCATAATTCAAACTTGTTATTCAATATCTGAAAAAAAAATTCGAGCAAAATTAAAAATTAAAAGAACATCCTGTAAAACTTTTCGAATATTCAAATTGGATCAATGTATACCCTTGTTGTCCCTTTTAGGCCAATAACAATTGGTAGCCTTAAGCAAGACAAAAAGCTGTTTCCGAGTAAAGCTTTGCAAGGATATCGTTGCCGAAAGCGTATACAGATGTACCAATACACACAAACCTAAGTATGACATATACCTTAGCAACTCTAATTGCGCGACCTATAACTACTGTGACCCGGTATTATTGCCACATAAATAAATATATTTTCTACGCTCTGCAAATCTCAAATCATAAGTAAGTCAAATAATAAAATATATAACTCAAATTTAAAAAATATCTACTTGATAAATATATCATATTTTAGCCAACTTTCCGGAGCTGGTAGGACTATGGCATCCCGGATTTGGTTATATTGTGAAGCTTAAGGGAGTGGGAGGAGAAGGAGATGGGAAAGAGGTAGGTTAGAAAAGTACCTTTAGTAATACTGCTCTTTCTCCAGGAAGATACTGAATGTATCTACCACTCTGGAAAGTGCTAAAAGTATACTATATATGAATTATATAATGTGAAATAACTTACATTTATTTACACACGCCTCGTTTCGAACCCGTGGACTCTGGATCCGCAGTCAATCATCTTAACTTCGACCACGAAGGTCGTCGTAAGTTGAAATATTCTGCACTGATTATGCTTAGGTAAAGACACACCAGTAAGGAATAAATTATATGTGTATCAATAAATTAGTGGTTCCCACAAAGAGCTGGTTTTATTTCAAATATGAAAGTGTTGGTCGCGGTCAGATATCAAAACACTTCAAACACCCTTAAAATTTATTGCAGCTGTGATATTTCGCTTTAAAATTCTCCCTCAAAGAGTTAATGAAAGTGGACACTCAATTCTATGCGGCACGGTTCCACATTAATAATATTTCCACTATTAAGAGGTCCTCGGAGGTTTTATTTTATTAGAATTACGCTCCCCTACCGGTAGTAACGCTTCCACCCTGAATATCAGACTAAGTGGGTATTGTAAGGATTCAGAGGGGATTCGAATGTTCCGGGGGTAGGTAGGTACAAGGACATAGGGAAACATACACACCACCATTAATTTCATTTGTCATGTATGCAATAGAGGAGAAAATTGTTTGCGGTGCACGCGACCTGGTAGATACTAGGCTATAATCGTTTTTTGCGGCTGTCCTAAATTGATATCTATTTCCTGGGTAAAGTGCATAATTATTTATGCTCGTCGTATTTTTGTGAGGGCTACGCCTACTAGAGTCGCTTTGCGTTTTATCTGCGGATTCCCTTCGGGCTAGCTATGTAGAAACTTCAACTCCTTTAAAATAATAATCATTTATACCAGAAGGTTGGCAGGGGATGTGCAATGCAATTCGTTCCACAATTCAATATTACAAAAGAAGAATAGCAAAATAACAATACATTAAATTAAATCAGAAAACGCCTTGACAGCATACTCGCTCTAAAAGATATCGCTCTTCTTTGTCTCTGCATATCCTCAACGTCCTTCGGGACGTCTGTGATATTATGCGCCAGGTGTTTAACGCTACGAACGACATCCATTTTCATTAAGTAGGGGTCAAGAGACCTTCGATCGGTCACATTTAAGATTGATGGGGCCAATATCTTTCTCCCGTGAGCTTCGATGTTAGAATCTGAACTCTGACAAGATTCCATGATGAGAACCTTTCCAGGAGTTGTTAATCCTTTCTCTAATGCTTGCCACCCTGCTTCTCTCACATAAGGGCTGAGAATCCGGGAACTCGCCCCTCGGTGAACATATATAGAAAGCACCGCAGTGCCTGGAAAGACCGAACATCATGCGGTAGGCGTTGTCGTACCGAGTACTTTTTTGGCTCTGGACTCACAGTTACCGAGTTCAAAAACCGTCATTGTCAAAATAATAAGTTTTTTTATACACGTAGAATAGAATGAAAGATTCTCGATACTCAGATCCATCCAGATCTAAGAATTGTTGAAACAACTTACTATGTTTCTTTCTATGGTAATTTATTTTTCTTCCTTCTATCCTCCACTTCCTACACAGCCTCACAGCATTCCTAAAATAAGGATGCTATAGTATGCCAGTATCACGTTTTTTTTTTAAACCACACTTTGATATAATTATCTCTTTTTATTCTTAAACGTGTAAAAAATACAGCACCAAGTGTTTCACAGATTTCTTTCTATTTGAAAAAAAATACCTTTTTAAAAATATCCATGCCTTAATTGCTTGAAATATGCACACTAACATAATATGACGAATCGTACTTGAAATCCTACTCACCACACGACATGTATCATTCAGTCATGGCTCTTTGACCTTTCAGTTGAACTGAAGCTAATTGCACGAGTTTAGTCCCATTCGCTAAAGGAGTATTTTAGCGAGACACTAAACTCGCCTTACTAATTTTATACGGAATTCAACAGATGTGTATATTTATGAAACTGATAATTCATGGTGAAATTCCATTGTGATGATTTAATCAAAATAAATTAAATACTGGACCGGTTTCAGCCTGTCACGGTCATCTTCAGATTGGTAAATATTTTACGTAGGCTAGAATATTTTATTTATACAGACGTGTTGTTGCCTACCGATTTTTCCAGTCAGTCACAGTCACTAGTCAAAGACACAATGCAGCTTTTTTGTTTAAAATTAAACAATTTAATATCATCATCAATCATACTGGTAATAAAAGCTTTCCATGTTCTTAAAAAATCACGATAAAATCGTAAAGTTCATGTTTGCTCAAAACATTAACGTCAGTCTGCTTTTAACAAAAGTCGCCTAACACTAGCTTGAATGTGCGAACGCCAAACACCAACATAAAGTCTCAGCACTAAACATTTAACTTCCGTCCAAATGAGGCTTCAGCGCACCTTGCTATCGATTAAAAAACAGAATATCGCCATTTTATTAGTGAGGGGTTTGTTCAGCCCTCCCCGATATTGCCCGAGCATTAAAATTGTAATCAACTTGAAACCTAAACGTCGTTAAGCTTCCCTGCCACACCTTTTCGCGTGTGGCAACACCACTTTTTTGCATACATAGTGAACACTGACTATAGGATAAAAACACACGCCTTGTGCTATATCGTGCCCTTTCAAACCTTATCGTAAGCTGTCATCATTTGTGTAACACGTGTTTATAGTACTTAATGTTTCATATGACTTGAATCCGTGAGAATCGTGGAAATAAATGCCATTTGTATACCTTAAATACATACACCTATTGACAGCGTTGGGCATGAACTTAATGAACTCAGATTTGAGCAACTTGCGGTTTAGTTTTATTCCGATCTCTGCAAAATACCGACCGAGCAAAATTGAAAAGGAATTTCACTATTTAGAAGACTTATCTTAAGATCTTATATCATGTCTCGTATTAATGATGGGAATCTTGGAAAGTGCATCTATCTTCATGGTTTAAACCCGTTTTGTTCGGATATTGCTCTTCCTTTTCAGTAGCACGAATCAGCTTGGTTCTGATTATCTGCTGATTAATTGTTCGATTTCCATACACTGTGAATTCGAGAAATCTAAGGCCTTTTATATTTAGATGATCAGTACATCAAAATAGGTAGGTGTGTCCTTCGAAATGCATTTATTAAGATCCTCATAGTAAGCCATACGAGACAAAATAATTACAGCCATGTTCCAGAGGTCATGTCTGGCCGATCGTGGACTATTGCAAAGCTCACCGAAACACGGCTTAGGAAGATGACGTAACGTAACATGATCGTACGAGACAAGACATTAGTTTTATTTTCGATTTGATCCTCAGGTTATTGTTTGCCTTTTCACAGGAGCACATAGAGTAGAAGAGTTAAGTAGCTCAAATAACTTTCGCATGCACAATAATAGTGATTCAGTTCCCATCGTGTACGCATATTCCAACCGCAAAAGCACGGATCCTGTGTCCCAATGAACGAGTAGTGAACCGGCCGGCCCCGAGATCCAGATGAGCCCAAAGCCGCCTAATTGGGCACGATCGCCCAGAACACGTGTGGCGGAGAACGTGACGCCGCCATGTGATGTAAATCCATTAAATAGATGCCATAATATGCTCCCAGCAGCCTGGAGATGCAGCCATTGCGGTTTGCATTCGCCGTCATTAACTGCAGTGGAATTCTTCGGGCTCAGTCGTGATGGATCTTCCGGTTCACTTGCGAAACTGTGGCTCGAGTCCTGCGGACCTACTATTCAAATGCGCTTTTGGCGTCTCACGCGCAGTTCAATATTCAAGACTTCTTCTTTGTTTTGCAGTGTTTTCCTTTTTTAGGTCACTATGCCTTCTGTGCTTTCTTATTTTGCTGAAGTTTTATACAAACTTTAGTCCGGGATGCCTTGTTATCTTGATTTGGGAGTTAGGCCTAGTTGTGGAGTGCTTCCTTTTTTCCCTGCACTGTCAAATTTCAGAGGAATTATCTTTAATTTTTAGATCGCTATGCCTTTTGGGCTTTCGTATTTTGCTGGAACTTTTCACAACCTTATCCGTCATCTTAATATCTAGATGTGTCCATTGTTAAACTTTATTTATTGTTTTAATGATATTAATTAGCTAATTACATTAGCATCGTTTTTTTATAAAACGCCACCCTCGGGCGCTTTGCAACTTAAAGAAGCTTTTTCGGGGATGTTTTTTTTCTGTCTTCCATTGGCTGGCAGCTGTCGCCTTTCTGATTCATACACAAATAATATATATTTTTGTAGCACCAGAGTCTTGAAATGTATTCAACACTTTTTTTTCAATCTTGCACCGTAGAGCAAACAAGTCGACAGACGTTACTGCTCGTAACCGATTTCGAACATTGCATTCAGAACTACACGAAATACTTAAATATTTTAAAAACATTGAATAGAGCCAATTACATATTCTCCCAGTCTCAAACATGTTCATATTTAGTAACACTAATTTAGTACGGCCAACTGGTGCATTTAAACCTCTGTGAATACATAATTGCTCCTAATTATTTGTAAAAAGTTTGGGGCCGCTGTGCCTAGCGTCCTACAGTCGCTTCCTCGCTAAATAATGGTCTCCTATTGTTCGTAATATTTCGCTTGGAATTATTATTCGTGTGAACCGGATGGACATGCGAGATTCTGGCCATGCTCCTCCGGTTATAGTGGTTATGCAAGATGTAAGCGAAGAGGGAAACAATGCCGAGAGCGTGGCTCACCTAACATAACCTAACATAGTCTGGCTCGGTTTAGACAATAGGCAATGACGCAATAAGTGGGAATTTGTAACAAGAAGAGAGGAACATTCCCCTTTAGTATTTGGGGGTACAATCGCCAAATAAACGTTAATCTAAATTTCTTTCGATGAGTTCTCGTTTCTGGGGAAGCCCATGGACCCACTCAGCCTAAGCTAACCACCCTGTGTATTCAGGACGGTATATTAGCAAAGTATGAACCGGAAATAGCATGATCTAATCTGAAAGAATAGCAGGAAAATGACATGTTTGTTCTGCCGGGGCAGGACAGGTGGGATTAAAACACGATTAGCGTAATGGCTGCTAATGAAAGCAGGTAGATAAATGAATACACATTGTTATCGCCATGATGAGCTCACTCGAGCCGCCATTCTAAGAAACTTCTCGTTTGCAAGTTTTATGGCTTTGATAGTAATAATATGTATTTACTATCACGTTAACAATCAGAGTTACGGTATTCTTAAAACAATATTACTTTCAACTTTCAAGGATTTATTCATTAATCATAATTATAACAACATAATTTCTTTGTATGAAGTAATGAATTACGTAACATAAAATGACGAAACTTAACACGGTTTCGATTTGGATTCTATTTTTAAAGCATTTTTTTCTTCTGGTGTATTTTTCAAAGAATGTTTGGAGACAATAAATTGTGCCAGACGTTTCCCTCTCCTCAGCTAACCGACACAGTTCCTCCTCCACACCTCTAGCACCTGTCCACTGACGAATGTTTCTCAGCGAAAAAAATCCCATGCATCATACACCACTCCTGCATATTTATAAATTTAATTTTAAAAAGTAGATGCTCATCTGCATATTTTTCAAATAAACTTCGTTGTTTAACTCTGGAAACAACAATAAAGAAGTACCTATCTATACGTTGATGAAAACACCTTTACAAAAAAACATTTGAAAAATCTAAAATGGGTAATGTTATTTATTAGTTTGACAAATTCAGTTTTCAAAATAGACTTTTTGATATTTTTTTTACGAAATCTACTGCATAACTCATTGTATGCTTCTATCTATCTATATCCTTGATCTGTTTATAATTTGACGGACTCCATGGTCGAGTGGTAAGACGCTCGACTACGAATCTAACGGTCGCGGGTTCAAACCCGGCGTGCGCCAATAACTTTTATTTAATTAATATGTGTCATAACACATTTAATTCATATAAAAATAATTATAAAAAAGTATATTTGCGGCACGTTCCAGAGTGGTAGATACTCTAAGTATCGACCTGGTGAAAGACCGCCATTCAGAATCGAAACGTTGCTTGAAATGGCGTTAGCCGTGTTTGGTGACCAGATCTGAATAGCCAGGTACTTCCCAACCTTCCTATTCCCCATCTCCTTCCCCTCCCCACTACCTTCAGCCTCACAACATACCCTATTTGGGGATGGCTTAGTCTCACTGGCTCTAGACGGTTGGGAGCAGTTGAGACTCTTGTGCGGTATTCATATAAAAGATATCCACCGTTTCAGCCAGTAAAGGGGTATTTTAAAACTAAAAGAAACGCAACATTACCTGATATGACAATGTCGACCGTGAACGACCAACATATCCTAGTCACATAAACGTACCTACATCTTGTAGGAGTAAAAAAACAATCAATATTTTTGTGACGTATGAACTGATGAAATAATTTCCATGAATTTATTATTTTAGTCAATTTAGTTCGACAGTATTTTACGAACTTTCGACACAAGACATTTTTTATTATTATATTATTTTTTTATATTATGTAGGTATATCAACAACGGCTACAAGATGTCGTCACACACAGTAATTCAACACAGATTTAATTAGGGAGCATTGGCAGTTCACGGTCGATATTTAATTTGAGTTATTCAGTGCATAAAAGTTTTTATGCATTCTTCTAAGTCTAAAATGGTACTGCATTGCTGCATTTATTTCTCGTTCTAAATATGGCATCGTAGTAGCCAGCCGCCTACATTCTTTGAGAATCCCTTCAACCATTTATCACCCCCCGCATTCTATTTATTTCCTGTAATTAAACCCTTGGGTACATGAGTGTAAAATGCAATAGACCCAAAATACAATTAAAAATAAAACTGTAATTTTTTGCGCGGCTGCATCGACTTGCTCAAGATCGCATTGTGCATGCCCTCCACACTAGCGACCGAATTCTTGCAAACGTATTACGGCTTCTAAGATCTAAACTATAAATCGCAAAAAAACGAAATCGCAGCTCTCCCACCCTAAGATAAATACATTTTCTATCGATTTCCATGTTTTATTTACCAATTTATATTTGATAAGTAACTTATAATTAAAAACGAACATCTTAACATTTTAGTGCTACTTCTGAGAGCCGAAAGAAGTAAGATATTTATTATAATATTCCAATACTACAAGATATGTTATTAAAACATGGAAAGCGATCGAATTTTTTATGAAGGTTAGGGTGGCCTCTTTGACGGCCTCCGTGGTCGAGTGGTTAAGACGTCCGACTACGGATCCAGAGGTCGCGGGTTCAAATCCCGCCGTGCGTAAATAAATTTCATGTAATTAATATGTGTCATTTCATATTTCATTTAAATAATACATAGTATATTCCGGACTCGGCTAGACCTGGGCGTGGGTAGGACTAGGGCTAGGGTATTTATACGTCCATTCATAGCACATGTCGACATAATGTTTTTGTTTATTCGTATAACCACTTTTCACAGTATTGTTTTAAACAAAAATATATCATATAACCTAAAAAACCGCTGACTTGTGTCAATTTATGTCGCATATGAAAACGTGTGGGCGGAGTCAACGGAGACCCGAGACACGAAGAACATCCTCACAGTACTTTAAAGCGGTGTGATCATTTGGGAAAATTTGCTGTCTCTTTCTTTCTCACGGTGTACGACGTAAAAACCCGGAGAAAGTGATTTATCCCAAATTTGTACAGGTTGGGTAAAAAGAATTAGCTCTCTCTCCATATATTGTTACTCCAAGCAAAAGCTTTTATAGCAGTTTTATTTTCGATTGTATTTCGCGTCTGTGTGAGTCATGCACCAACCCGTACGAGAGCACCCGAAGCGGGAGGGGGCGTTTCGCGTTTAACACTTTCACCGATCTCATTATTAATAAATAGTATTGTTGCGCGGTAACTGATTACTGAACATTGTAATTATTTCGACGCGCGTGAACTTTGCGAGTGAAAACATCGTTAAAAGCGCTCAAGTAGGCACCGCTCTACACATAAACGCAAGTGAAATATTATTATGTACGTAGATGGCGAGATAAAGCTAGGCTATGGATGCAAATAAAAATGGCTGGATTTAACAACTGGTTCTGTTGGCCTTTTGCACGAGCCACCAACAATCATATTTAAATACTTTCATAATAATTGAATTTCTGAATTTCATTCCTGCAATTTACTTACCTACTCTGTACTAATAATAATAATAATAATATTTGAATAATTTGTACAGCGCCGTTTTTGTGAAAAATCACCCCAAGGACGCCTTACAAATCTTAATTTCTACCTAATATTAATTCCTAATTTTTATTAATATACAGCAACATACTCACCTGACAGGTCACTTCTGGCAGGACACAATCACTATATCATAAAATCTCTCATGTACCGGGCCGTCCAACTAATAATAATAATAATAATATTTGGACGATTTGTATAGCGCCGTTTTTGTGAAAAATCACCTCAAGGGCGCTGTACAGATCTTACTTTCTAGCATTACATATTAATTCCTAGTTTATATAAGAAAATATACAGGAACATACTTACCTGGCAGGTCCCATCAGATAGACACAATTATTAACTTAAAATTAAAATTATGATTATTATTTTTTTTTTTTTTTTGATTTAGGGCATGGGAGCGAAATTAAAAGAATGGACTTTCTGAATTTGTCATACAGTACAGGAATTTTAAAGAAGTGATTTGTGAAATATCCTACTTATTTGGCGAAAAATAACAAGAAAGACTAAAACACGTCAGGCAGCTGCGAAAGTGCCACGACAAATAGGTACTTTATAATAAAATTCTATCAGAAATCACTACAGTAGACAATATTCGTCAATTTAAAAAGAATTGAGAAAAATTCATTTCCATTACCATTAATGTTGGAATATTGTATGTTCATTTTTGTTGTAACCCGATATATATAAATATATATTTTTTAATTTTAAGTTTATAAAATGTCACCAGAAAAATATGTTTGAAAAAATCATGTCTTTAAATTCATTAAATCTTTTATATTAGAACACACAATGATGTGATCTAACTTAAGATAGGTAAATAAAATAACAACATAAAATTTAGCTGATTTTTACATATTTTTTTATTAAATAAAAAGAATACTTTGTTTTAAAACCACAGAATTTATTATGATGAAGGCCAACCGGTTTCGCTTGGATCAAGCTTCGTCAGGGGCACATATAATAACTGTAACAGTTAATTAATTAAATTGTAACAGAACCGGTTGGCCTTCTGTATAAATTCTGTGGTTTAAAAATTCTATTTTATTTAATATAATGTCCAACCACCATGTGATTGCTTCGTACGAAAAAAAAATATTTTTTTTATTTAATTCTACTACTACCTGGTGTTCTGTCTCCTTCTTATCTACTTTCTTACTCTGTTATTCAATATTACTATGATCCTGCCGCCAAGAAATCCGTTGTAACCTCTCTTTCTGAAACATGCATTGTTTATAAGAAAGAGCCTTTAAATCTGTTGTAACTCGCATTACCGCTGATAGATCCACTGTGACCTCTGCCTACTTCTCATAAACGGCGTATGAATTAGAAATAGAGTTTAAATGTAACAACGGAGTTCTCAGCGGCAGGACTATATCAGCAGTATGCCCATCATGTTTTATTTCCATATCTGTAATAAAATTAGTAATTCCCGTTAATATCATACGGCCCTGAATACAGACTGAACGCTGTTGGGTAAATAAAAAAAATGTCCAAAGAAGCGAAGCTAGCAGTCCACAACGAAGTGCTTATACCCAGTGGCGGCTCGTGACTTTTTAGTGTGCTAGAGTGGTAAGATTGAAAAAAAAACGTTATCATTGATGTTGTAGCCGAAAACATTATTTTTTTTTTTTCGATATTTCAACTTTTTGTATGAAGATTTTTCAGAATTCCGTGCAGTGCACCATCAAAACTGAAAAATCCTGAAAATCTTCATACAAAAAATAAAAAGTTGAAAAAAAATAAAAATCATTTTCGGCTACAACAACACTAACAATGTCGTATTTTTCAATCTTAGCACTCTAGCACACTAAAAACTCACGAGCCGCCACTGCTTATACCAACCCTGATATATGACAGCAAGGCATGGAACTGGCAGAGGAAGGATGGAAGTAGACTGAATGCTGTAGAAATGAGACCCCTGAAGCGTATGTGTGGTAAAAACATGTACGACCGTGTTAAAAATGTGGATATCCGGAAAAAATGCCAGGCTGGTGTAAGGGTAATAAATAGAATTAATAAAGAGACGCTGAGATGGTTTGGGCACGTAGAGCGGATGAACGAAGAAAGCAGTGTTAAAATAATATTTGACGCGAAAGTTAATGGAAGAAGAAGTCGGGGACGCCCGAAGAAGATATGCCACGATCAAGTGAATCAAATACTCGAGTCGGGCCATGTCAAGAGTCAGAATAACAGAAGAGTATGTATGAATCTGAATTAATGAAGGAGTGTGTGCCAAGACAGAGTTGTACGGCGGTTCATCGTCTCTGCCTACCCCTTCGGGGAAACGGAGTGATGGTTAGTTAGATATTTATTTATTATTCGGTCAATGATGCTGGTGTACAAGTAAAGCCTGGTCGGTATCAAATATTAATATTTATTACAATAATAGTTCCACTAAGATATAACACTTTGAAAAGTAATACTAAAAAATTATAAACCTATGCTGTTGATAGCCCTACATATCGCAGTGTAAAAGCGCCATGTATTTATTTTCGCCGTCAGAAATCGAAAGATGGCCACCTTACAACGTGCACCTCGATCAACCAATCAAAGGGCACGATCCCGCAATAACTTTATTTTTTATTTCGTGAATTGGGTTTCTTGCAAATCTACTTTCTTTTCCGTCCGTACTTTATCACTTTTGCTGCAAAAGGTTAATTAAACATTAACTCGACACACCTATAAACCAAACGCCGAAATCGTGTAGGGTATAGCTTAGCCCTTTTCAATATTATTGGGTATTGATTTCATCTAATTAAAAACATACCTCTATTTAATACATCCGACAGCGGAGATCAAATCTCATGCATGTATTAATTAAAAAGTGATTTATGCCGTTTTCTCTCACTCATTGTCATAAAATATTTATTTTACCCAATTGCATCGATGCATTTACTATTAAACTCAAGTGACGTTAATTATTTTACCTTTTATCCGTGTCATAACTTCTTCTATCATCTATGGTCTTTTGAACCAATAGGAAAGCGAATATTTGGTTGTAATGTCGACGCATTTCAAAGTATTATCTTAAAAAATCAATAAAGGAAATCATTTTAGATTTATGTCGTTTTCTCCTACGGGTTATGACCAAATGTTTTTTTATTATCCAATTACTTTGATGAATTACTATAAGTCATAAACTAATTTTTATTACCCTTTGTCAATTTAATTTTAAAGTTCCTACCTGTTTTCAATGTATGATGCGTTCAACCATTCTATAAAATTTTACATCTATGGTAAAATGAACCAATAAGAGGTCCGATTGTCATGGAAACGCATTATGAAGAAAAGCGCGCATCATTTTAGAACAATTCAAAAAGTTTGTCTGTGACCCAGTGAACATCGGAACTTTTTCTGTGAACACCTTGTGCGGAATATTTTAATAAACTTATTGACGAGTATAACGGAACTAATTTGTTATATTAAAAGAGTGAGTGAATTTCGCTACAGATACGCAGTATTTATTTTATATTTAAAAAAGAATAAATGAAAAGAGACTTGGAAGGGTTTTCCCTTATAACATTAAACAATTTTACAAACAAAATAAACTGAAAGGCCGACGGCGCACAATTCAGTTGAACGTTTTAAAGATATTTCGTACTGAGAACTCAAAGACCTCGCTGAAAGGGATCATCACGCAATCAGGAATCAGGCCTTGATACTTGTTCTGGATCTCTGCAGTTTCAAGGACGAGCAGCGCCTTTTATAGACCGGTGGGCAGCGGCCTTCGGCACGTAGTGGGTGAAATTCCTAGAATTGCGTCAGCGATTGCCCAATTGGAGTCCGACTCTGGATCTACGCAGCTCGACATTGCTAGAGAGGGACTGTTCTTTAGACGGGAGCGAGAAAGTATTCGGAGCCGCGCGCCTCGTCGCGTTACATGAATTAATTAAATCTTTAATTTAGTACAATTATGGCAAAACAATATAATACAGTCTTTCTTAGTCCTGCTTTTTAGATGAATTGTTTTCTTCTTGTTGTTAGTATATATTTTTGATCATTTTGTGTTACGTTGTCAACATTATTCATATTTTGTTGGCGTTTAAGTATTTTTAATTTGCGGTTTAATGTTAAGTTCCTTATCTAAAAATAATCAAGTTCAATAACAATATAAAGCCATCCTAAGCTTAAAAAAAATAATACTGAAAACCGCACAAGAGCCTAACCATCTAAGCTAGTGGGACTATGGCTTTCCCAATCGGGGTATGTTGTGAGGTTAAAGGTAGTGGGGAGGGAAAGTAGATGGGGAAGAGGAAGACGGGAAGTACCTGGCTATTCAGATCTGGTTACCAAACATGTCTAAAACCATTTCAAGAAACGTTTTGATTCTGAATGGTGGTCTTTCACCAGGGCGCCACTAAGAGTATCTACCACTCCGGAACGTGGCGCAAATATACTATTTATTGTTTTACATTAATTAAATGTGAAATAACACATATTAATAAAATAAAATGTATTTGCGCACTCCGGGATTCGAACCCGTGACCTCTGGAGTCATAGTCGAGCGTCCTAATCACTTGACCGCGGAGGCCGTTATTAAAGGCATCGTTTAAAGCTAAATAAACAAGGCAACATTTTATTTATTTATATAAAGACATTTAGATTATTATTATTACATATGAGTATCTAATCACTAACCTGTCTTTATCCGCTGTCGAATAAAGGCACCCAAGAATCTTCTTTCAAAACTCTCCACTATATTAATCTATCCGTAAAAATATTAATAATAATTTTCTGGTTTTCACAGAGTCTCCTGAAGCCCTACCCGTGCACGGACAGTGACGAAGAGCCAGTCCTGAAGCACCCGCGCTTGGTGGGCCCCGCAGATGATGAGATACAGAAGCCCATTACCTGCGTGCAGAGGCTGCTGAACTACGCCGGGAACACTTCCAGCGACGATTCCTTCTCAGAGGTAGAACACATTAAATTATTCATGATCAGCTGAGGCACGGTGGCTCCATTAAAGGCAAAGTAAAGTTAATCTTTCAGAAGTTAGGCGTACTGTACAGGGCTCGCAGATACTTTGATTGTACACAACTGCTGACCTTGTACAAATTGGAAGTACGCCCCATAAATTACTTCCACGAACTCTTTGGAATTCATCTTTCTTCTTATTTTCTTCTTAAGGCACAGCTTTACAGCCTCTATGTATTGCATGACCCTACATATCATTCATTAGATTATTGCATTTAATCTAATCTGTACATTTTTTCACAATCAGTAAATAATTCATAAGATAAAATTAATATTCCGCAATTCTCTATTCCACACGCTTGTTTTTTTAAATGGAAATACTAATAATCTTTATTTCTTTTCTTTCCAGGACGACAACGACGAAAACTGCCACGATTTAGTGGACTCGTTCAACCAGATATCCACCGGTTCTGAGGCGGACACCGAGGGTTCCATCCCCGATGATGATATAACGATGGGCTCCCTGCCCATGTGTGAAGTCCTCATCACCCAGCAACAGCAGCAGCTGTTGAACCTGGAGATGCCCGTGCTGGAAGACGCGACTCTTCAGATTAATGGACGTGACCAGGTTGTGACTGAAGGGGAAGTGCTAGATTGTGTGGACGGAATTGGTGAGAAACGAGTTTTAAAATCATTTTCATTTTTGAATGTATATTATTGAATGATCTCCAAGGCCCATGTATCAAACTCCCTTCTTCGGTGGTTCATAGGCCAAAGTGATTCGGCATGGTCTGTATCACATGTAAGGGGCAATTTTTCACATTTTAAGTAGTGTTTATTAAGATTTGAATGACATTGAATTATTTTTCACTGAAAACCAAAATTTCGTCTATATAATAAGTAACAGAATAATTGATGAGTCTGGATAAGATTTCTATATATACGAGTATATATATGAAGCAAGAATTCAGGTTCTTTATCAGGATTTCATTATTTATATCCAGCCTAGTTAAATAATTGAATATTTTCAAGTATAGTCTTTTTTCATGTAAGTAATGCTTATTCTATTTTTGTTTCAGATGCTGAAAACTTAGATACTTCTTTGTATGACGAGGCCCCTACTCCTGTAACAGTGGTAAAGCGCCCCAAAAAAGTCAATGAGTCCAAGTTCACCTCGTCCAACCGAAAATCCAAGAACTTGGCCGTTTATTACTTCAAACATCCCGACACCGAGTCTGATACTCAATTGATATCGGGGGCATCAGGAACCGATGAGAAGTCTCAAGAGGAAACATCTGAAGATGAATGGACGTACACTGTGTGCGAAAAGGATAATATTTCAGGCGAAAACAACGACATAATGACGTCTTCTTTGGACCAAATTGAAGAGATCAAAGATATGGAGGTGAAAGTTAACAGCTCTAAGAAACTGGATTTCGATTACGACACCGAAGTCAAATACGATCAAGCGAAATTCAATGAAATCAAAACTGCAGCTCCTGAAAGCATTCAACGTCTCGTTAACCAAGCGGATGAAATGGTGCAGAAAAAAGCCCAGGAAATGAGCAACAATCCGTTGGGATCGTCCAAGAGCATTCATAAGAAGTCTAAGTTGGTTAGGAACTTCAAGCCGCTGAATCTAAATGATACGTCAAAGACCGGTTTCCAAAACCAGAATAAGATGTCTCGTATTAAAGAATGGCTGCAGCAAAATACACCAGATGATCAGTCATCAGAATCATCTCAGCAGGTATATTATATCAGTGGTTTAATTTAAATTTAGATTTTATTTTTTTTTTTAATTTTTATATAATTCAATTGAATTAAATTTAATATTATTATTATTGAGTTCTGCTATTTTAAGTTTTTTTATTTTAGTTTTTTAGTGACAGCTGTTTCGGCGTTTAAGGCCATTGTCAAACAGTTTGACAATGGCCTTAAACGCCGAAACAGCTGTCACTAAAAACTAAAATAAAAAACTTAAAATAGCAGAACTCAATAATAATAATATTAAATTTAATTCAATTGAATTATATAAAAATTAAAATGGAGTTCTACAAATTAAACACAAAAACTATATATAAATTAAACTTAGATATTTTATTGTGTATCAAAAGATAGGCTAGTTCTTCAGCATTTAATGAAATTTTTGAAGATGTTATTTATCTACAATTATGTTTTTTCATCACAGGTTTTGGACAGCTGTGACGCTTCTGGAGAGTACACTACCGGTGATAGTGACAGGAATTCTGTCACATCTGAGGAACTGTCACCCAGTGTGGCCACCTACAGCAATGTGACATCCTCACAGGAACATAGCATCAATGTAGCAACGCCTACCAACCATGGGACCCCTAAAGTAATTACTTCAAAACTATTAATACTCACCAACATTGCCCAAATAACATCTATCTACCTTAGTAAAATACCCTTTCACAACTTATTACATAAACATTATTATAACCTTATTTGAAATTTATACATGAAAGTTAATCGTTCATTGTGGTCTAAACCATGTGAATGATGCTTAAAGCCATCACAGAATAAGAAGAAACATTAGATCGACTTTGAAAAGCAAATGCCAACATTGTGAAACTTTGTCTTCATATGTCATTTAATGTAGCCAAAGTTTTAGGTAGCCTTGCAGGTTCCATCATCAGGACAGATGTTTGAAGTTTCGAAAACTGTAAGGCGACATAGCTCAAAATTTCAAAAGTCAAACAATATAAAACTTTGTCTTCATTTTGAATTTTTTGTTCAGTGTTTGGTCATTAGCTTTTCATTAAGTTCACTACTTTTCCTATCAGCATTCTTCAAATCAGCCAAACACGAATTGATGTTATTTATTTAACCATCTTAATGAAATTACACCATCACAATATTTTAAATGCACCCTCCTAACCTGCACTTTTTTTGAATAGGTGTTTTCTTACCTTCAGGTTATTTTACGTGGGAAGCGGAACAACACCACCCAGAACACCCGACCCTGGTCTGTGTCCTGTCTCTCTCAGCTGTCCTACGCAGCCAAGGAGTCCTCTGCATCAGCTCTCAACACCCCCACCACCGACGATATCCGGCAAACCTCAGGGGCATATGGCAGGACCTCCGGCATGTCCATATCGGAGTCTGCCCTTAACACCCTGGCTAGCACCCCTAATCATATCCGTAGCAATTCTAAAGACAAGTTTCAAGGCAGTTCTAGCAGTGTGAAGACTACAATTCAAGTGAGTGAAAATCTTAGGCAATAAATTGCCTAAGATTCTATGATTTTCTCTTATTCTTTATGCAAACCACCAATATTCATTGTAACTTCAGTACACATTGTCATCATCATTTATCTTTGGAGAGTTCTGGCCACCTCCAGAGTAGACCTTTACACCTTCTGAACCTTTGCTCTTTCCCTCCAAACCCTATATCAAGAGTGCAATGTTCAATAATAATAATAGACAAATGTATTATTATTATTGATTTGGAGACAGTCTACATAGCTTCCTTTACATATCAGGTTATAAGTTAATTGTGTTATCTCTTCCATATTTCACTCTTTTACCCAGTAGCCCAGTTCTTTTAATAAAGTTCACTAAGGTTGTCATTGGGTATTTAACAATGTATTCTGGTTCCACAACATGGTTCCCCAGGTATCCGATGAACCTTCTTCCTATTAATACAGGACATAGGTACCATAAATTAATCATTGTTTTTCATCCTCTCACATTTCTTGCAACTATTGGTGATTTCAACTTCTAAAAGCTGCATGTGTCTCCTGAAGTGACCGTGTTCTTTTATTAGTTCAATGATCTATATGTTTTCATTTGACTTGGATATATGATGTCTTACATAGATTTTTCATCATTCCAGGCGAATCTTTCAAGCTCGACAACCATCAACGAAGGCTGCGTAAACTGTTACGAGAATACTACGGACAAAAAGTGCTCTCTCCGCCGCAAGCGTTTGAAGCTACGCAAGCGCCACCCAGAGGGCATCGTGTCCAGCGAACTGGAAACCGAAGAGTTGAGGCTGGCGCAGATAGTTTCCTCAGTCAGGAGCAGCAGACTGGTCAAATCATGTTCATTCTCCGGCAAGGACTCCATCACGCAGAAGGACTTTAAGCACGATCGGTGTTCCAGTGATCCTTCTTCTTCCAGGAAGAATAGGTAAATAAACCCCCAGCTTATTTTTCTTAATCCATTTAATAATGTTAAATGTTCTGATGTGTAGTCCTGCTCTCATAAACAACAGAAAGAGTAATTACAACGAAGCGATTAGTGGGAAGCCCATATGAGATTTTATCTTCTCTATCATTAAACTCAGCTGCAGAATTAAAGTAGATTAATTTAATTTAATCTCATAAGCTTTGCATTTATGTAGCTATTTAAAATTCTAATGATTATCTTCTTAGTTGGCTAGAAGATGTTTTTTTAAATTCCAATGTATCAATACTGGAAGCTCAAAGTTTGTATAAAAATCTTTTTAATATCAGTTTGAATTCCAAATAAACAAACCAATGGCTTTAGGATTTAAAACACTTTACGTTCCTATCTTAATCTTACATGAACTATTCATTATCACGAAAATTATACCTTTTTTGTAATTTTGTGTAGATTTGACACCACGTCAACTTCTGGCAACGATAGCGAGGAAGAGATCAAAGGCCCCCGACTGCCCCAAGATCTGGCCGTGAGCACCGATCAGACCATCCACGCCTCCGCATCGGAAGACCAGACTCTGGACGGCAGTACCGACCACATCTCCGAGGCCACGCCCAATTTCAAGATCGGCCGCGAGGGCGGAATGGTCCGCCCGAGACCTCCGCTGCTGAACATCGACAGGGAGAGGGCTTCGCTCCTCGGCCTGGATATTGTGGAGAGAAGTGTTCTGGTGGAGACAGCTGATAGGGATTCCGACGTGGATCGCAGCATTCAGACCGCTGGCACTGAGGAACATAGTTCTTTCTCGGAACAAGCCTGGGACTTTTATCAGGTTTGTAGTTTTTTAGATATTTAAAGAATTTATTTAGAGACACTGGCCAGTTTAATTTTCATATTATGCATTCATAAAGTTACCTTCTTTTACAGTAACTTGTAATTTGCCAATTTTCTATCTTTAAAAAAAACTGATGCAGAGTTCACACAAGGACAATACAGAAGACAAAACAATACTGTCCTATCCCAGCTCAGTGAACAGTCTCAACCGGGCAGGATAGGACAGTGGGACAATAATGAATGCTGCGAAAATAGATTCACGGCGACTTACGTTACGAGCGAGTTTGCTAGTTTGGGAGCGAAATGTACACACAGAATGGTAGCTATTGTCCTACTGTTCTGTGCGGACAATGCGGCCGCGCTCGGTGGTGGGGGTAAGCCATTTTCCTGCGGAGATAGCCTACTTGTCTATCTCTAGGACAATGATCTTGGTCCATTGTCCTGTCCTCCAAACTCTGTTCACACTAGGACAATAGGTCCGGAGCTGGGACAAGACAGTATTGTCTTGTCCTCGTATGAACTAGGCATAAGTGAATTTCGTATACCACCTAATTAACGCACATTTTTCTTTATTTCAGGAGAAGTATCAATCCGAGGCTTACTCTGAAGCTCCAGACTCTGACGCGGCCCGTCGCTTGTTGGAATTTGGCGATGACTATAGAAACTTCCTAGACTCCCAGTCCGACTGTTGCTCCAGCCTGTCAGCTCATCCTGACCCCAGTCCTCTTATGTCACGCCGCCGGGCGCCCATACAAAACTTCTCACCAACTAATACAGAAAACCGCAAAAACTCCCTCAACAAGGGCTCGTACGAATCCCCCGAATACGGATCTTTCGGAAGACGAAGCAAGAAGTCTTCCACGTCCAGCTTCGATAGGAAGAAGTCCTTGATGGATAGTCTGGAACGATCCAAGCGCAGCCCCGGCACTGAGAGTGACAGGATCAAGAGAGCAAAGAAGATCCTCAGCGACAGTTTGGAACGTAAAAACACCAAACGCTTGTCTATTTCCGATTGCGATAATCTCAACGAAACACGCAGGAAATATACATCGTCCAATTCCACCAGCAGCGACGTGTACAATTCGTCTTTGGAGTACCAGTATGTGAAACAAATCACAAATGGAAACAAGCCTGATATTCTGGACTCGTTGACGAGAAGAACAAGAAAGCCTTCATGTGATTCAAACAAGAGCAGGCATTCTGATGATTCCAACTCTAGGCTGCCTGATTCTAGTTTGAATAGTAGTTTGGAGTCGCCAGCTAGAAGGAAGCGGTCCAGCGATGGGGTGGACGCTGTGTACGATCTCAAGCACAAGAACCATTCGAGCAGGAGGCGCAGCTCCCACGGGGTAGCACTTCTGCATCTGTCTGGATCCAACTCTGAAGGCAGAGGCGCCGTCGACTCTGATTCAGACGTGGACGACGTAAAGAACCTGCTTCGCCGTTCGCTCTCCCAGCTAGGAGACGCTGAAGCGGTTTTGGCTAGAGAAGAAGCAACTCCTGATATCCTTCAAATCAATGATTATGTAAGGAAACTTGATTCAGATTTAGAAGTTAAAGCAGATGAGGTAGTTGAGGCAGCATTGGAGGGTGATGAGGAGGAGGATAAGGAGAAAAAGAAGGGAGGAAGTCTTGTGGCGAGGTTATGCCTCGCCGTGGCCATTTTTTCTGTAATTGTGTTTGTGTGTTTGAATTCTTACAAGTAATTCTGTAGTTCTTAACGCTTGTTTTAATTTTTGATCTTTTAAATTTTTATTAACCTAAAAATTTCATAATGATATTGTTTGAAAGCGTGTGGCAGTATGGCAGATCTAATTTTGTGTTTTTTTTTTATTTATTCCACTTACACCTTTTTTATATGGTGCTCTTTTATACCTAATAACTACTATTTTTCTACCTTTTAAATATCCCTTCTACTTAATACATATTACTACTATGTTTATACTTATTTATTATAGTATTTCCCTTATTAATTATTATAACAATAATAAATTAATAAACTATTAAGTTAAGTATAACGAAAACAGTGCCTTTTTAGAGGTAATTTTTTACTTAAGAGATATTTAAAAGTTGTGTTTTGATGTGATAGTAGAAATAATAATACAAATTAATTCCTAATGTTTTTATTTTATATTTTAATAGTGCTTAACGTTTTTTTTTACATTTTACCCGTTGTATAATGGCATGCTGTAGAATAAAAGTTAATTAATCCAGAAATCCAGTTTATTATTTAAAACAGCTCTACGCAATGCCAGATACAAACCTATCAACGAGTTCATTTACTTTTGTATATTGCAAGACATGTATTATTTGGAAATATAAACATACATCTGTAATTTAGGACATCTTGCATTTTGTGGTGCTGTATTATTATCCTTATCTTAGTTTCTCTTATAAATAATATTTAAAAATAAATAAATAAAACACATCTTTACTACAACTCTTCAACAAACTTTTAAATAATAAAGTACAAAGTTATACCATAAATAATTGTAATGTAAACTAAATAAAAATGTTAATAAATAAACCTATTTTTCTTAAAATATTATTTAGAAGTTAACTGACCATAGACAATTACTTCCTCAGCAAAGGAAAAAAAATATTTATGGATTTTAGGTAGTGGCAACAATGATTTTGCTATTATGAAAGAAAAGTGGAGTCACGCTTCAAAAGGATTTCGCATTAATTACTGAGTGAAAGTATAACACGCTTCGTAGCCTTTAGAGCAGTGTGCCGGGCTCACTGACTGAGCTGACATAATGCTAAATCCATAGACAACCTGTGCAACAATTATGGCAACAATCTACCCGAGTTTTTTTAAATAATTTTTATCTGGCAACTCAAAGTATAAGGTACCTGCGCTTACTTTTCTATACACACAAAATGCTTCTGTCTGCTTTGTATCACGTTTCGAATAATATCATTTGAACACCTAGAACTGTATTTAATATTTGTAACACCTTCTGCTAACTATCTTGTATAAAACTACTGTACTTGGTATTAGGTCATTCATTATGTATTTTTAAATATTGTGGGCGTTCTGGCAAAAAACTTTGAAAACATGGATCGCAACAACTAATGTTGAATATTTTCACAAATGCTCAATAATTGTGTCTCATGAGTTATCTTTTTCAAGTTAGACAATTGATATTTTTCCTGCAAATGTCTTCATGTTTTCCTTCTATGATTTGTATTTGTAAATAAATAAAACAGTATTACAACCACCAGGGCCCCCAACACAACATCGTTAAAGGTTTTAACGACAGTGTCGGTAAATTGTCATCGTTCTCGAGCATGACTGCAGATCGCCAGATTGACGATGGCAAATCACTGAAATTGTCGATAGAATCTGTGTAAGAACCCAGCTATATATTTTTTTGTGGGTATTAGTTAGGGAATTAATTTAAAGCATTACGATGTACTTTGAACTAAGTGAGTTTCACCTTTTTAAAGAATTTATTTTTTCCATTATTTAATTTGAAATCTGTTTTACAATCAAAACGGTGTAATTAATTTCTGCCAGAATGCCTGTAATATCATTAAAGCACTGTTACGCATTAGATATTAGCGCACACTTATACATTCATTACTTGCTAACCAACCTAACCTAACAATAATTTTTCGCAGAGCGATCTCTTGGCGACGGGCGGCGAAAACATTCGGTGCTTGGAGACAGTATTAGCCGGGGCTTCCGAGGGCGTGCTGTCTTCTTCCCAGCAGCGAGAGATTCGAGGCAAGTCTCAAATAACCTTCTTCCGTCAAGTCTTAACACTCTGCTTCTCACTGTTCATTATAACTTTGAAATGTTGAGATTTAAAACTGCATGCAAAATCAAATCAATAAACTTTTACTATTAACTTCATCCGGCTGACTGTAGGCCAGTTATTTTACAATCATGTGGAAATTACAATAACAACATTAATTACTACCTTGACATGGAAATAGCTAATAAAGAAACTCCGATATCCAATTTATTACAATTTAATTAGTCTACGATTATCAATATGCAATGCTATTCACAAGGACCTAGAGATCTGGTTAGATTTTTTAGTTGAGATAAGCTATTATAAAAACTGAAATTGTTAACTTACTTTAAGTTTATTGATAAAAACTTTGAATGCAATTCCTTCCATTTCATGATCGTTGCAATACATACTACCTAGTAATGTCAACTACATCATTTTATATCTTTTGGCATGGTTTCACGTAGCTTTTACTCACTGTAATTGTATTTCTTCATGTTAGTTAATATGTGTTTCGATTGGTGTTGTTACTTTTTATCTTTTGCAGTATTTATTTACTCTAGTTCACCGCATAGAAATCATCCTGAAATGCCATTTAAATGCAGCAAAGGTATGTTTGATTGATTCCCCTATCTTAAGTAAAGTTGGAATGCCGTATTTGTTCGATCGATATGTCTATGAAATGTGCCTCAGAGAACTAGCATTATTGATCCATTTGGCAAAAGTAGTTGTTTATGATTTTTGCGTTTAGCGCCTCATTAGACGTTGGTGAATTCACATTGACATACAAAAGGCATTCAAACTCATCCTAAACCGTACTAGTTCTTTTTTAATGTGTTTTATTTAAATCATATGAATTGAAAACTCCAAGAGCAGTAGCATTATATAAAAAGGTAAGTAATAAAATATCATCATCATGGCACTACGTCCCAGGGTGGGATTTGGCCTTCTCCACAAATGTTCTCCGCCAGCTTTGGTTCCTAGCTACTCCAGTTCTTAAGCCTCCCCATTCTTCTCCAATCTTCTTTCACACAAGTCTGTCTCTTCCTTAGCCTGCCTCTGGATCGCTTCTACTGAGCCACCCACTTAATTGTAATTTCCGGTATCCTGTCATCTGGCATTCTTTCTACAAGGTCAGACCATTGCAGTCTTTGGGAGATACAGAATCTTACAGTGGTTTCATGTTCTGATCAAATAATTGAGTCCATGGTTCGTTTAAATTCCGTTTTGTGCTTCCTCTTTCCCTCGAGCCAACGTTTCGTATAGCCTTGCAGTGCCCATCATCAGCCCTGGTTGTGAAGAGTGTAGAAAGTTGTTATAAGTGTATCAGAGATACTGTGTCACAATCAATCAACAATGTTGGCTCACAAAAGAGGAGAAATTACTTCACTGCTCGACAAACTAAAGTCCACTGACATAATATTAATCATCGGGAGTGAAAATCTCAAATCATATGTGATTTCAAATAGTTATTTTAAGAATGTTTGATATATACGTGGCCCCTTTATTTATAGTACATATATTCAACAAGTTTCAAGTGTTAAATAACCGACTGAAATATTTCAGATTTTTTTAAATTTAATCTACTCCTAAAAAATATATACATGAAAACTAATTGTTTGCTAGTGAGCTGAGAAAATGATAATGTTTTTTTCAAAGATGCAGTTCTAAAGAACTGGGATTATTGGTTAAACGCGATCAATTGATTGGAGAATACATTCACTGCTTCCAACACCTATTCATCAATCTCAATATTTTTAATTCTTTCTGCCAAAATGATTTTCAGGGAAAATGAAATAGGGAAGAAGATAAACAAAAAGTATTAGCATAGCCAGGATTACAAAATATTCATGACAGTTTTTTTGTTAGGCACCTTTGTATATTTTATGTATTTGTGTGTTTGCCAGAAGATTTCTGGGTTGGTTGGTCACCTCAACTATTACATATGAGGTCGGAATCGTCTTGAACCATTGGTTCTTGATTCAAAAGACTTCCATAACAATGACAAAAAATAACAAACTTATAAATTGAATAACTTGACATGTTTAAAATATTGTCCTTCATTTAAATGTAAAAAATGCGTTCAAAATTAGACATTTTTTTCTCTCGCAAGACGTATTACAGGCCGACATACTTACATCTGCATTCGGTGGCGTTAGTGGACTTAAAAAAAATTGTTATTTCGTTTGTTCCTCTTTTGGCCGCCTGCAAAGATAAATGTATCAAGCTGTAAGCCTTTTCCTCTCCAAGTTCTCATAGGCCTGATTCGAGAGCTTTTCAAAACATTCATAGATAATCATCTATATATATATTAGGGCTTCCTGTTAAACATCATAAATGAATTGTAATTTACGACGTTGGCGCCATCTAAGAGGAGCTGTACGTAGTAAATTTGTATGCATTTGGTATATTTTAGATCCGCAAAGCTTCCTTTTACAAAAAAACATACAATTAATAGCACTGTTGGAAAGGTAACTTTATCACCATCACTGAAAACATTGATGAGCATTATAAAACTTATAGAGACACTATACATAAATAACTTATATTTATTTTATAATACACAACAGTTTCCGCAGCCATTGGTTGCCTACAACCGTCACGTATAGTTTTCTGTCAAAAGCATTCAGTCGATCTCTGGCTGCGACCGCGAAAGGTCGTTTCTGTTGTTTCAATCGCGATACTAGTTTTATTTTAGTTCGGATCGCGTCATAATATTCCAAGGCTACTACTTGGTATTCTTCACACGAACTATGTGTTTGTTTTGACGGTTGGTGATATTACGTCAATAATCTACAGATGACCGTAAAAAGTGGATGAAATTACGTATTAAGAATTAATTTTATGATAATTTAAAAAGTGTTAAATTACATTTACTTTGAATTAATTTTATGATGGTTTTTACGCCTACTTGAATCAATATTCGTTTATTAGAATGAATCAATTGCAATGAGATATTAGCTTTTCATTGAAAAGTTTCTCTGTAGGGATAAGCAGAGAGCTAAGCAATCAGAAGGACTTTCTAACAGGAAAATGACTTAAAAATAATGATGTGTTGGTTTAAAAATTAAAAAGAAAAAGTTATGAAAATAAAAATTAATTCCATGAGCATATATTTATTTATTGAACTGTTTCAACAGCTGTTTTTTGTTGCTTATCATATCTAGAATCTAAATAAATATCCTTGCTTATCGTTTAAATATGCAATAACAATGCGAAACAGGTAAACACAGTTCGTGACTTTCAATTTGTAAAATATGCAAAGTGTTTTCATGCACCAAGTCAGTTCTTTACTTATTCGTATTTTTTCCAAGAGATAATTTATTTTGTAGATTGGAGTTTCTTGCTTAACCTCCCGTTGACCTTTTGAGTTGAGTTTCATTTTCGTGTCTTTTTTCGTTTTTGAAACAATGGAATGAAAGTTATACCTTCCCACCTTTGTGGAACGTTAAAACCGGATTTTCTCGACTTAATTTTTAAAGAGAAACAAAAAATCCCTTCAGTTCTTTTCGGAGAATGTGCTTAAAGCAATTTATTGTCATTACCTGTCAACAAAACGAGTTTTGTAGCAAGTGCGTTTTGAAGTACGTAATCTCGTTGTGAAATCTAACGTTTTAAAGTAAACTTCCTGCAAAAACTTTTGTTTTTTAACTAGTCGTAATCTTGTTGAAAAATCTAGTGTTTTGTATAAAAACTGTGTTTTATGAATACTCATTTGTGTTTATTTCAAATTTGACAGTTGAAGTGAAAAAAACAAAAAATTCAAACCACGATGACTTTATACAATGACTTTTGAAATAGTTTTTTTTTGTATGAATAAAAAGTGAGGTGACACAGTGTTGAGGTGTTAAAATTGCACCGGAATGACGATGACGTCAGTGGGGTCCACACAGACCGACGAAGTGGGTGAGTAAAGATGCAGGTGTCGACCTACCTGTTTGATTAAAAACGATCAAATCCCAAAGATCTGTACACTTTTAAAGAAAATAACGTACTTTACAAACAATTTATTTTAAAAAGTAAATATGCCAAAGTCTACCTAATTAATTAATTATTGTGAAAAAAATATTCATTAATCTTTTGTTTATAACGTCAAATTTCCTCACCTATTTCCCTATAGTTAAATACTCAGAAAATATACCTTAGAATAGTAAACATTTTGTGATTCCCAGCACATAAATTATATTTTTCCGTCATCATAAATAATATAGTTGAATGTGGTATTTTTATTGCGACTGTAGATTTGTATCCTATTATTTATTGACGAGCTCCGCGGCAGAGAGGTAAATCTTTGGCCCGGGGTCCAGAGGTCGCGGGTTCAAAACTCAGCAAAGTTCAAGCTACATTAATTTATTTAATTGGTCTTGGCTTTTTATTTATACTAAAAAATCTCACCCAGCTGAGAAAGTTCACGTTGCTAAAAATAGAAGTAGCTATTTTTTTTAAACTAGGTACTTATCTTATCAACCTGCCTCTTCCCCTCCTCTTTGTCAACCCCAATTTCCTTCCTCCACATAAAATTTCCTGATTGGAGGTGCTATGTGTTCACATGGAACATTTTATTTGGCTAATTTAACAATCAATAAAGACCCTTAAATCAATGCACAGTTCAAAAACGGCAAAGGTTGATTTTGAATATGACGTTGTAATTATTAATTCCTTCGGCTTGCCGCGATCTCTCGGTGAAGCAAGTTGACTATTAAATCTCAAAATATCGATGAGATCATTCTTTCGACGGAGGGATTTTAATGCCTTGAGCAGGTCGATGAATATAAATAATAATATCACAAATACTAAAATACAATATCTTATTTCTCATTGAACTGAAATAATACCACTTTTTTAATTGAAATAATACAACGTTTTGTCTTATTTAATATGTAAATATATTATAGACCCGAATGAAATATTGCGTCGACCTAGAAATTTCATACATAAAAATGTGCTAATTTCGTGACGTCAGAGCTCACCGTTGGAGAGTTGCTTCAGACAGTCAGATCTCTGTGTTATAGTTAAGATTATGTGCGAATTGGCATAACATAGAGTAGGTATAAAATCAAATGCATCTAATAATAATCAATGGATCGAAATATTTATTACATAGAAAACATCTGTTCGAAGTTATGGTCCACTGTGGAGTGGCTATAATTACGCATTTTGTCGTTGCGCAAACAATTTAATGGCTTCCTAACACAACGATTTTCATACAATATCAAATTAATTATCTTTGATCGCTAGTTAAATTAACTTGGCTTATCTAAAGGATGTTCCATCCGGTAATACAGCTTCCCCCTTCGATATGACCGAGGGGTAATTTCTCTTACAGTACTTAGATATCTTATATACGTATGGATATATACGATGATCAAACTGTGTCTAAAAACCTTAGAGTAACAATATATAGAGACCTAACTTTGCGAAATTTTGACGCTACTTTTTGACCAAGCATTGACCAAAGGAGGTATGACGTAAATGCTTCCAGCCAATCGGATGCGAAGAAAACCGTAAAGATTAACATTATTCCGTCTTTATCTGTTCGCGAACAATTTTGAGTTGCTACATGAGAAAGAAAGAGACATGGATATGTTCAGATATTGGACTAATCAGGGAATCCCCATTCATACAAATTTACGTCAGAATCCCGTATATCTATCGAAGTAAAACATATAAGGAATTCATTCAAACTCATTTTAAACGGGAGTTTATTATATCGAAACAAATAATGCAAAGATTGACTAAATATTGGCGTAGGTAACAAGTTGTTTTGTAGGTTAGCATGTAAAATATTTGAGGTCAAACTAAAAAATACGAATTCTTGGATAAATACCTGTGGAAACTAATTTTTTTGGTCCTTTGTTACTTCAGTTGAAACAACCAACAACTGCACATATAGCAAGATCGTTTTTTGTAATATTGCACTAAATTCACTTAAGTAATTATATATTTTAAGCTTTTGTCTGTCAATCTGACTGACAAGTAAACTACTGTGAAGTTAGTAATATATTGAAAAAAATGGTTACACGGCTTTTAGCACGCCCCAAATCATATGTCCTTAATAACAATTGTTTGTCTCTTTTTCTCATATGTCTATAGAAACGAGCATAAAGAGAGAGCTATATTTTGCGAGTATGAACGATTTGACTCATAATTAGGACGGTCTCTCCATATTGTTACTCTAAGCTAAAAACTTAATAAGTTTCCCAAACGCGAGTGTTTTTCAAAAGAGAATTAAAATCCAAAGATTCACAATTTTTCTTCAAATTCTATTACACGTACATCTAGAACTATTTCATGCACAATACAAATTCTCGATCTACTACAATACAAAAAGTCTGAAACTTTACCTAGCCCGCGACAGAATGTAAATATTTATTATATAAATATCAATAATTATCTTTCTAAGGTAATTTTAGTCATAGTTTTTTTTTTGTCTTAAGCGCCCTTGATTTTATATTTCACAAATATTACGCTAGGTATATAATATATTCTATTATTTTATTATCATATTGTTATTTAGGTTTATATAAATATATTATTATTAAGGTAAAAATATTAAAATTATTTAGTATTGTATTATAATTATTGTTTGTCCCAACATTATTCAATGAAATATTTAAAAAAACTCATCCATCACAGAAAAAATAACACAAAGTACGTAAATGACATGAAACGTTAGATTTTATTACAATTTAATTACATAATTTTATTTTTTCCAAAGTAATAAAATTTAAAATATGCGGTTAGGTACCCTTTTTACACTTTACAGCCCAATAAATATATTATGCAAAAAAACTCGTATTTTAAACAATGACATAATCGTTTGACGTTTAATTTTGACATGTTATGTTACGTATAGGCATAATTACGTACCTACAATAATTAGAGTTGATGCGAACAACAGATACTTACGATTGTGTGTATTGGTGAATATGTATACACTTCCGACAGCGATGTCATTGATAAACGTAACTGAGAAACAGCCTTTTGTCTTTATTAATTATTGTTATAAGCGAAAAAGGGACAGCGAGTATATGCATTTTTATTTTTATTTTGAACATTCTAAAAGTGTGCAAAAACTTTCGAAATGGTTTTAGAGTTTGTTATTTTTATTAATTAGCTCGAATAAAACTGTAATAACCGAAAGTTTTTTTTTCTTTCATAAAATTGAATTTTATCAATTTTGCTGGAATTTTCTTTTTTTAATTTTAAAAACAAGTTTGAAACATGTTGTATGCAAGCAATGCACCCGTATGAGTACTGGACACTAAATTCGTTGCGATACCTATACCACCCAAGCACAAGAAAATTGTATTGCTTTCAATAATATCCGCTATTTAAGTATTTACCGGTTCCATTAAAATTATCAGTCAAGCGTTCTACAAAACTTTGTAATCTTCCCCATTAGTTGTTATTGACTTATCAAAGTTAGTTTGAGGTTATCGGTTATGTTGAAACTCCTTATCGCTTTCTTCCCCTCCTTTATCTTATTTTGAATTGCTTCGTTATTCCCATCAGTCAGTTCCACGTTAACCTTTTCAATTATCGTAGTTAACCTTAGGTGACAATGATGTTGACTTATTTATCGTTGACGATAATGACGGCCGATGTTCCTGAATGCACATGACGGGCTTTCGCCGGCAAATTAACCTCGCAGATTATAATATTATCTATATACTCGGAAACCTGATTTTATTTTTTCTCTCATTGTGTATCAACATGCAAAATAAGCATTATCTACAGCCATTAAGAGTAATTATTGTTGTTTACGTTTTAGCGTTGTTAATTGCCGTTTGCAAATTAAATGCAAAACATGGTTTGTTGTGTTAATTCTAAGTACCCACCCAATAAAATCGTTTACTTTGAATTTCAAGGGTTAGCACCCAAAAATACTCACCTTTTGGCTTTCTAATACAAGCAATACTACAAATAATTTATCTATTAATTCTATACGGATAGTTAGGGAAATGTCTAAGGTTTCCAGTGAATACTATTTTATACAGGAATGTTTAAAATTATTTATGAAATGCATACTGGAATTTCAGGTAAAACGTTCGAAAATGGTTGCGATAGTTTTCAAACTGCACCTTTTACCGACATTTCATTATGTTTTTCATTGAATTTAAAAGATAACAGTTTAAAATTTCTATTCACTAGAAAACTTAGACATTTTCCTAACTGCCCGTGTAGAATCCCTAGATAAATCATGTGTATTAGAATGCCACAAAGTGACATTTATCACCATTTTGGGTGCTGAGCCTTAAGAACGTAGATCCAATTTTTAATAATAATTTTATGCGGGCGAAAGCCATGTGGCACGATTTTTAGAATATTGTCTTAGAAAAATATATCATTTGACGTTTAATAACAATAATTTTTGGATAATTTGTATAGCGTCGTTTTTATGAAAAATCACATCAAGAGTGCTGTACAAATTTTCATTCCTAGGCTCTATCTTATTACTTACTATATTTATAATATATGGCATATTAATATTTATTTTATTATGTGCAGAGATAATATACAGAAGCTTACTTACCTGGCAGGTCACTTCGCATAAACACAATTATTGTATTTATTTCTAGTTTGGAGAAGGATACAGTTTTGCACCCAGAGGATATGAAATTGGCAAAATTATAATTAGTATTTATTTAAAGTATTTATGTTTTTTATTGTTCGATTTTAGGGCATGATAGTAATTTTTATAATAGCCTTCCTGAATTTGTAGAACAGTACATAATAATAATATTTGGACGATTTGTATAGCGCTTTTTTTGTGAAAAATCATTTCAAGGGCGCTGTACAGATCTTACTTTCTATCGTTACATATTAATTCCTAGTTTAAATAAGAAAATATACAGGAACATACTTACCTGGCAGGTCCCATCAGATAGACACAATTATGAACTTAAAATTATGATTATTATTTAATTATTATTATTATAATTTTTAATTTTTTTTTTTCCGATTTAGGGCATGAAATTAAAGTGAATGGATTTTCTGAATTTGTCATACAGTACAGGATTTGGTTAAAGTCCATATCTAAAGGTGATTCGGACACAGTTCTTCTTTTAATGAATTTAGATGAGAGTCTGAAAAGGTAAGTTTTCAGTTTTGGACCAATTCTGTTGGGCTCGTTATACATCTTAGTTCAAGAGGCAGTTCATTTAAGCCTTCGGCCCCGAAACTCCAGCGCGATCTCCAAACTTTAGTATTTGGATTGATTATCGACCAAGGACGCAATCCGATTGGATTGGATTAGAATTTCAATATTTATCTGTATTTTTATCACTACACGTGGCCAAAATATTTCCAATCGGAATTAATTATTCAGAATCTCTCGCTTTCTGGGGAGTATAAAAAACTTTGCAACGTCAACTCGGTCTTTCAAATATAACCAATTTATAAAATTTAAAAATTAAGCCTTTAGTCTACACGTTGATAAATTATATATATTTTTAAAATGTACATACTTCATGGCCAGAATATTTCCAATGGAATTATGGAATCTCCGCTTTTGGGGGTATAAAAACTTTGCAAGGCTGTCTTTCAAATATTCAATTTATAAGGGGAAAATTAAACCTTTGGAAAGATGAAGATTGGAAAGTGTCTGGCTATTCATATCTGGTCACTTAAAACGGCTAAAACCATTTCAAGCAACGTTTCGATTCTGAATGGTGGTCTTTCACCAGGGCGATACCGCTATCTACCACTCTGGAATGTGGCGCAAATAAACATTTTATTTTTTATAAAGTGTATGTGTAATAACACTATATATCAATAAATGAAATAAAATTGCAGTTAATTGTGCATTACTGTTACGTTCGTTGCATATCGTCACCGGAAAGGCAAAAGGGCTGAAGCGCCATTTTGAAAATTTTACATTAAAGCACTTTAAAGCTTTTTTAAAAGTCTTCAGTATCTGATTGGATTTAGAAAAAAAGTTAACTCAGGTAACTCAATGCTTTCAGTGAGTTACCTGAAGTTACTCACAAAAAGCTAAAAATAGTCCCACACCTGTGTCGCTTGAGTTAAGCCTTCTCTCAAATTGTAAATATATTTTAGATGGCTGAAGGGCCACAAAAGTCTTCAGAATCAAACGAGAGTCAGAGCATTCGACGCAGAAAAAGAAACTGATCAAAACTGCATATTAGACTCATTTTTGACCAAAGTGTCGCTTAAGCTCTTTTGCCTTTCCAGCGACGATATCTTACAGATATAACATTGTACGATGTTCATATTCGTAAGATAACCTTTATAATGAGTTTGCTGGGGGCACTAACAAGGTGACTGCTTACCAGTTTCGTTCCTGTTTCAACTTGCTACTTTTCGCGCTGTCGAAAAACAACTTCCCACTTATTCGCCTTATTGGAAGTGTGGGAGATGACGTCACCTCCCCCCCCAGTGGGTGTGGATGCAGGCGCGAATTGTTATTGCAACACCGGGCACAACTGCAAAGCCGAACTGGCGACGAGATTAGAGTAGGGTCTAGGGTGTCAAGGTCACATCTCGACATCTTCTTGTAATCCGAGCTGGCGGACTCTGAAACTGATGAATGATTAGTTGATTACCTATTGTTAGTAATCCTCTTTGAATAGGTGACAGACACAAGATTACTAAGGTTAATCCAATAATAAAATAATAATAATATTTGGATGATTTGTATAGCGCCGTTTATGTGAAAAATCCCCTCAAGGGCGCTGTATGCTCACCTCACCTTCAATACTCACCCAATACGTTGACACGAACAAAGTTCTCACACAGATGCATTGCTAGCATACACCATTTTTTATTTAAATAAAACTAAAGTGAAAACCGCACAAGAGTCCCAACTGCTGCCAACCGTCTGGAGTTAGTGGAACTATGGCACCCCCAATCCGGGTATGTTGTGAGACTGAAGGTAGTGGGGAGCGGAAGAAGATGGGCAAGAGGACAGTTGGAAAGTGCCTGGCTATTCAGATCTGGTCACCAAACACGGATAAAGCCATTTCAAGCAACGTTTAAATTTTGAATGGTGGTCTTTCACCAGGGTAATAATATGAGTATCTACCCCTCTCAGCATGTTTTAAACTTGTTATTCGACGAAAATAAAATTTTATTGGTTTTAAAAAACGTTTATTTTTAATATAATAAAAAGAAAGCATTGAAAAACTTTTCTATGATCGTATTCAATTATCGTCCCTTTCTCGCTAATATTAAAAGGTAGGCGTAAGCAAGACAAAGTCTGTTTCTCATGGACATAACTGTCGGAAGTGTATAGATATTCACCAATACACACAGTCCTATGTTTGTGTTGTTTTGGTCAGCTCTAAATGCGCGACCTGCAATGTGACTTCTCATCAATGGGGACATAAAAACAATGGAACAGATACACAAATCAGTTTGTACCACAGTTAAATGTGGAAGCTAAGTAGGGTTATCATAATAGATTATTTAGAAATAAAAAAACAAAATTAAATCTCTCTTGGAAAGGCGAAATAGCCGTTAACACAATGATAATCAGCTGTTTTGAATTGTTTCTGTCTTTTAGCTTTTCTGACGTCGTTTTTTTTCTTCTATTTTATCCTTCCTTTATAAATTAATACACTTGCATTCAGTTTCACACAAATTGACATAGGTACAAAATTGCAAATAATTTAATATTTTATACAGTACATACTTACGATTCAGATATTACATCATTAGTTATAATATTATAAGTTAATACTTCGAAGTAGTTGATTATAGAGCTAAATAAAATAAATAATTCGGCTACTTAGGGTCAAAGAAATGTATATTTATTTTTTATTTTTGCAGAGGAACTTTAAAATAACTGAAGTTACGTTTCTCTGATATATTAGTAGGTTTTTTTTCTGTAGATACCTTCTAAAACGTTATTTATAATATATTAAATTAAGGATTTAGAAAAGTGTATTTGTTTCGCAATGGATAATTTCAAATATCAAACACGCATTTAATCAAAACGAAAAAAATATGTAAGTTTTTTTGACCCTAAGATACATTTAATCAAAACGAAAAAATAAAATACGGTTTTTTTATCCTAAGACACATTTAATCAAAACGAAAAAATTAAGTAAGGTTTTTTGACCCTAAGACACATTTAATCAAAACGAAAAAATAAAATACGGTTCTTTTATCCTAAGACACATTTAATCAAAACGAAAAAATAAAATGCGGTTCTTTTATCCTAAGACACATTTAATCAAAACGAAAAAATTAGGTAAGGTTTTTTGACCCTAAGACACATTTGATCAAAACGAAAAAATAAAATACGGTTTTTTTTAACCTGAGACACATTTAATCAAAACGAAAAAAATAGGTAAGGTTTTTTTTACCCTAAGACACAATTAATCACAACGAAAAAATTAAATACGGTTTTTTGACTCTAAGACACATTCAATCAAAACGAAAAAAGGTTCGGTTTTTTTACTCTAATATACATTTAATCAAAAAGAGATACGGTTTTTTGACCCTAAGGGGCCGGATTTCACTTGTATGTAGGTGTACTTACATTAAATATTTTCTTACAAAGAATGTACGCAGTCACACGCAAAGGCATTTCGCTCTCACTTTTCTCGTTATTACATATTTGTACATACCCAGAAAATAGCTGGAGTATTTTACCACCTTCATAACTTTTCTGAGACCCACCTGATGGCTCCCATCTGCTGTGTATTCGAGTTGGCATCACTCCGTTACCGTAATTACATCTCTGATGCCTCTGCCAACGAATTTTCACACTGGTCTATTATACGGTATACACTATACACTGGGCATATTAAATGTAGGAAGCTGGCACTCTGTACCGTATTCACTGGGCATACGTTTCGCAACTTGGACCCGATTCTCTGGTCACACACACATAGGCAATGCTCACCGATACAGTGGTACAACACCCGCAGAGGTAGGCAGATAGGAAATAGATCCACCACGTCACTCAAGTGTTGATGTATGATCACTTGTGATTGATGCTTCGTACTATCAAATGTTTTCAGAATTGACAAAGGTGTGTTTAAAGCAGTGTTTCTCAAATGGGGTTCCGCGAGGCCAAATCAATTTCTCCGAAAATAACATATTATTTAAAGTTAAGTATTGTAGGTATGCATTTGGCGGAAGGGACTAGTGTCTCCCGCCAGGAAGCAGTATAAAAAAATGCTATTCTCATTACCACTTGATTAAAAACCTGAATTGAAAATCTTATAATCTGTATTCATGATAGTAACGTATATAGAGAGGGAAATGTGTAGTTTTCGTTTTAAACATATTTAACCTTGAATTTTTAAGAGGTATCATTATGTTTTACAAAATACAAGTGTTTTTATTTAGTGCGACAAAATCTAATTGAGAAACACTGGTCTAAAGGAATTAATTCTCCTGCTATCTAAACTTCTAATCAACTTTCGTAGTAATTCGTCTAAGGACCCGCTCACTATCGTCGCTTTGATAAGTTTGGAATTTCAAGGTGCGATAAGTCAAATTTAATCCCTATTGCTAATTTATTAGCTATAGACTGGAAAATCTAAAAAACTGGCTATTATCCGGGAATTCGATCGAAACGCACTGAACAGAAAGCCGATAGAAGTGTGTTGTGGACGTATCAGAGTGCCCAGAGTAAGCACAATTTTCCCTGACATTAGGTGAAATTGATCAAACTTTTTTGAATATCGAAATTCTTTCTCGAGCAGATAATCAATTTTATTAGTCTCTATGGGGCCTAAGAGTCGAAAGGTTTTTTTTTTTAATAAATTCACGATTGATTAGTTTTCTTTCAAATCGGTTTAAGGGTCAGCACTCAAGAATGACGCTTAACGTCACTTTGTAGTATTCTAATACAAGCAATACTACAAATGATTTATTTGCAAATTTTCTATGGGTAGTTAGAAAAATGTCTGAGGTTTCCATTGATTACAATTTTTTAACTGTAATCATTTAAATTCTATGAAAAACATTCTAAAATGTCAGTAAAAGGTGCAGTTTGAAAACCAGCTAAGGTATTTTTGAACGTTTTACCTAAAATCACAATATGTATTTTATTAAGAATTTAAAAGATTACTGTTTAATAATTGTATTCACCGTTAATTATTGGATTTTTACCGGACATTTTCCTAACTACCGATATAGAAATAACAGATAAATAATTTGTAGTTTTGCTTATACTAGAAAGCCAAAAGGTGTGTGTTTTTGGGTGTTGACCTTAAATCACACTTCTAGGAATTTTCTGTTGAGTGTTGAAACAGGATACCCACATCGGGATTATTTTTATTTTTAACATTAAAACGTTCTTCAAGCCAACCAAATATGAGTTTCTATCAAACAAATGTACAAAACTATTTAGAAAAACGAAAATTTTTCAGAAAATCGTGATGTCTATCTTCAGTGACCACTCATCAATTTTTCTACTTCAGACAAGTTTCTAATAAGCTAAAATTAATTTTGGAATAACATTTCAAAATTTTCTTAAATAGGTGCGTGGCGCCGCTAATTATGCCACAGTAAATTTCTTGTAAAAGGTTTTCAACATCGTGATATTTACGTTCGTATATATGAACATTACTCAGCATCTGGACGGACGGAATGATGCTCCAGTTCCGGATGACTTCATTGTGTACGTATTACGTATGCATCGCCCCAAATAGTTAACATCAGACTACAAACGTAACGGCACTCTAATAGTACCCATCTTAATGAAGTGTATTTATATCTTTATAGGAGCGGTCTGTTAATCGTCAATTCAAACATGAAATTACGTTACCTACGCTTGATACGAAATCCTTGTTGAATGGTGGTCTAAATATAAGTTGCTGTAAACGAAGACTGGAATGTTTCCAGTTTCCAAATCATTTTATCAGATTTCTTGAAAATCTAAAGAAAATATACCTTTGTTTCATCAAACATCTTTCGAAATCTTTTCATGCGCATCGGCGCACTCTTTGGAAGCTTTGATGGCAAAAAAATTATATTAAACTGCTTAAAAATGCCTTCTTTTAATCTGAGCCGAGAAAAACAATGCTGTTTTTATTAAATTAGAATTAACTTTAAAGCTTTATATTTTTTTAATTGTAATATTAATTTTTGCAATAATATCAATAATCGTCAATGCAAATATGAAACAGAAAAACTCAGAAATCAAAAAGAATAACGCGATCTTTTTTTATTTTCCATTAATTTGGACCTTAATTAATGACCTTTCCAGTCGCAAAACACGCCCCCAAAATGAAGAGACTTTTTATTTGTATATAAGATTTAAAAATGTTTTTCAGTATTACAATAGCGAATAAGATGATACAATTTATTATGTAATGAGTTAATTATTGCGTTTTAAAATGAAGTTGTTTTCTGTGAACTCCGCACCAGAGTACCAACTGAAACTCTGGCACGTGGAGATGAAGGAGATGCAGAAGAGGGAGGTTGGAATGTCCTATTACGATGTTTTAGCCAGCGCATGAGCGAATTCAATACTTATTATCAAAGCTTTATGAACCAAAAATTTGGTCCGACTGATTTTGGCTCCCCTTCATTTATTACGCCCGGGGACAGTAGCCTAGTTGACCCATCTGACCCATCTGGCTCTGATTCGAATAGATCTTATTCTATTGAATTAGTTTGATTATTCCATAGAATTCTATATAAGATTCTATAGCTTCGTTCCGAAGACAACAGGATTCACATTCCATTGTCACATTGTCCAGTTGGCGGTGATGTCAGATTAGCTTCAGGACCTTCCTCACAAGTCGTTATGTCGCCGTCCCAAAATGTTAAAATTGATTTTCTTCACTCTTGAATAAACGTATAAAATATATTGTGATAGAATCATGACACTTACCCTACCGAAAAAGTGCTGAATTTGTGAAGGTTTTTTTTTCTATAAGCATGCAGGATAAGATTGGAATTAAAAATGATTACATCCTAGTAATCGAGAAGAGTAAGTGCGTTTTTGGTATTGTATTAGTTTAAAAAACAGCACGTATTGTAAATCTTGTATCTTAACACGGATATCATAAATCAATTAATTTGCAATAATTCATTAATTATAACTATGCAATAAACCTGACATTTTAGAAATTATTAACGATACATCAGGTTATATGATATGGGTCATACGGGTATTGTGGTTTCTGATTCTTCGTGATTTATTTTTTTAGTAATTCTAATTGTTTCAATAAAAAAATAAAAATAAAATTAGGATTTATCCACTGAACAATTTCAAAATTATAAATTATTCAAAACCAAACGTAAACTTTATTATTTTCTTAGAAAGTTTCCTAGTAAGATGAAACAACAATTTTCACATTTAAATCGCGCCCATATATTAATATTTACATCAATCAAACGAATGATTTGGCTAAAATCACCGATATTTCTGTTCTAATGGAGGACGTCTACAGTTATGTTGATTTAAAAATGAATGCCTGTCTGTTTTATGCTGGAATTATCGTGTGTGTTTTTTGTGCTGAATCGCAAATTACTTCGAATAAACACGAGCTTTAAAGGTTTTTGCTATGGCAGAAGATCAATTTATATTGAATTTGATTAATGAACGGAACAAATTCAAATAATATTAAAAATTCGTTTTTAAATTGGGGATTTTAAATTAAAAAAACCTGTATTGAATGCTAAGTAAAATTTCACGCCTCACATAATGGAACTTTTATATTAAAATATATTGTAGTATTATTATTTTATTCATGAGAGGATAATAATCCATGTGTTCATCTTCTATTTACGTCTTTAATTTATATCCGTAATTAATAGACAACCATTTTAGTTCTAACAGTTATCATAAGTTGTAATTCTTTTGTTATTTATGTAAATCAACTATATTTTACTACGGTCGAAAGGAAGAGAGATTTGTTTTTGTAAGTAGGACTATAAAAGGGCCATTTTGCAGGGGCCAGTGGGTCTATGACACCCCCGATGAAAAGAAAGCCTGAGGTTGGGAAATACCTGGCTCTATATATCAGGTTACCCCGGGTGTCTACCACGCTGGAACAATATGAACATATACATGACCTGTTCAAAAGAAAAGGTGAATTTTGAATTTTCGCGGGCTGTGTACATTCGATTATCGTTTTTATTTTGTTATGTTGGTACACATATGTTTATCATATGATAGCATTATCAGCCATTTTGGATTAGTGGTTTGTTTTTGACAACTGGAAAGGTTAGTCGCGTTTTTGTGTGTTCTTCGATTTTTTACTTTTGAAAAAAATGATTCAAAGAATAAAATCCATGATTTGTTTTTCCACAACTCCAGGACGCTCATCGTCATTAACATCTTCTCGGCCTTCTGTAAAGCGCTTGTACCACATTTTTTTGAAACAAAGTAGACTCGCCGAATGTCACAGTCAACATTTTAAGTGCGTTTATTCCATTTTTATCGCAAAATTCAATAAATATTCTTTGATCCATTTTTTTCAAAAGTAAAAAATCAAAGAACACACAAAAACGTGACTAACCTTTCCAGTTGTCAAAAACAAACCACTAATCCAAAATGGCTGATAATGCTAACATATGATAAATATATGTGTACCAACATAACAAAAAAAAATCAATAATCGAATGTACACAGCGCGCGAAAATTCAAAATTCACCTTTTCTTTTGAACAGGCCTCGTACTATTTTTAATTAAATATAATATAATTTGTTTTGAACCAGCAGCCTCCGGATCTGATTTTTTAAATTTTATTATTTTACCGCTCTGCCACGGAGTTTGGCAACCTTCGTTGCATTCAACTTATTATCTGTTGGTTAGTTCCAAACCAAAAACAAACATTTGCATTTTTTATTATGCAAATAATAAAATCATAGATAAGATAAGAGCAACTGCATTTTCTATTTTCTTTTCTTTGGTTGATGTAACAAGTATCAACCTCTGAATAACAACGTGAATGCATAGAGCTCGTAGATTTCACAATGAGTGCGTCTTCTAGAAAATAATCTCCTACGTACTATTTACACTACTTGTTCAATGTACAAATGTAGGTAGTGTCGAATTTTCCTTAGACAAAAAATCGTAATCATCTCCTTGAATAGTGATTTTCTAAAGTTGTCACTCTTTCGTGTTTTATTAGTATAGTGGTTCGACTGTTTTTTAATCTATAAAAATGTTGAAACCATCAGAATTCACTACTGCTAACATTTCCAAATGACTCTTCATTTATTTTCGAGGAATTCGTTTTTTTTTTCTTTTTTACAGTTAATACCACACAAGAGTCCCAACTGGTCCCAGCCGTGTAGGGCCAGTGAGACTATGGTATCCCCAATTGGGGTATGTTGTGAGCTGAAGGTATTGAGGAGGGAAAGGAGATGGGAAAGAGAAAGTTTGGGAAGTACCTGGATATTCAGATCTGGTCACCAAACACGGCTAAAGCCATTTCAAGAAACGTTTCGATTCTGAATGGTGGTCTTTCACCAGGGCGTTACTTAGAGTATCTACCACTCTGGAACGCGCCGCAAATATACCATACATTATTTTATATGAATAACATCTGTTATGACTTATGACACATATTAATCAAGTATAAGTTATTTGCGCACGCCGGGCTTGAACCCGCGACCACTGGATTCGTAGTCGAGCGTCTTACCACTCGACTAAGAAAGCCGTCATTGTTACTGTAGACGTGGCAATAATGATCTCATGTCTATAGGGCTTCTAGAATGTGATGTTTTAAAAATGCATACAACGTTTGACGAAATAAAGTAGTAGGTAGTAAGAAAGTGGGTTTTCAATGTTTAATTCTATTCTTATTGTGCTCACGTAAAAAATAAAATATTACGTCACAATGACTTCGTAGCTTCGGGCTATATTTCAGAACGTCTGGTAATTAAATCATTTTTATTTGCGTGAATAATTCAAAGAAGTAGATGACTACCTATTTATCAAACACCTAACCTAGACGGCCTCCGTAGTCGAGTGGTAAGACGCTCGACTACGAATCCAAAGGTCGCGAGTTCAAACCCGGCGTGCGCCAATAACTTTTATTTCATTAATATGTGTAATAACACATTTAATTCATATAAAAATAATAAAAAAAGTATATTTGCGGCACGTTCCAGAGTGGTAGATACTCTTAGAAATGGCTTTAACCGTGTTTGGTGACCAGATCTGAATAGCCAGGTACTTCCCAACCTTCCTCTTCCCAATCTCCTTCCCCTCCACAGTACCTTCAGCCTCACAACATTTGGGGATGGAGTCTCACTGGCTCTAGACGGTTGAGAGCAGTTGAGACTCTTGTGCGGTATTCATATAAAAAAAAAAATATATATATATATATATAGCCTCGTTTACAGATGAAGTCTTAAAACGCGATGCAATTTTCGTCATCCTGATTTTGTATGAACTCTGATTAAAGTGTTTAAAACAAATATATATTGAATACAGCACAAGAGTCAGTGATGTGATTTTGTTTTGGTATCTATTGCCTACCTATATTTTTTACGATTTTATACAATTACACAGTACAATAGTTATAACATTTTTACCGCAGATTATAAAGAGGTATCCGTTGGATTAAATAGTTATACTTTAAATCACTAGAAAGTTATAACAGTTGCATAACACCCACGTTTTAATTAAATGAAGAATGATATATTAAATTGAGTATGTATTCATCTAGACTTCCTTCTCTGTTCCAACTCTAAACTTTCTTTATTTGGCCATTAAATTTAATGATTATTATTTGATTCTCAATGCAGTAGTCTTCTGGCTTGAAACTATTCTTCATCTGCTCGCCAATCATGATGATCGAATCAGTTTTATTACACGCATCATTAACGAATTAAAAATCATTGTCGTTCTTTGTAGATGTTATTGTAGGCAAGAGTTTCTCTTAACGGAATAATAATACCGTCCATATTTTTTTACGGTTAATGTATATTTCAAAGCTCCACAGCTAGTGACTCAATCAACATAGCGATCTGAAAAGATTAGTTGTGTTTGCCTAGAATTTCCACAGATAAATAGTTATACATTTTTTTAAGACGCCAGATATCACTGTTCGAGAGTTTTTTCTGCTTCAGACAAACAGATTTCTGCTGTGATAAGATACCTAACATGTCGAAGGTTGAGATACAAAATACAAACAGGTTGAATGAACTTGCTCACACACCTTGTGCTAGGATATGTATAACTCGATTGTGAGGAAGTTGAGCGAAACGAAATAAAGGATAAATTAATTATAAAATAATTTACAGATGGCAACTTATATGTGTGTTATTATTAGATCACTGAGTCAACTTAACATAAAGGGAATTTTGAGAGCAATACTTATTTATATAATTTTTTACTTCTCTTAAGTTAAGTTGATGTTGACAGTGCTATTTTATACTAAAAACTTACCCGTTAAATACCACGTTATGTAACTTGACTTGCCAAGATGAAAACTGAGAAATGTTGTTTCTACTGAATCAAAAAAAGGCCTATAAATAAGTCATATGAACGCACATTTAAAATGTAGAATAAAAATAATTGTCTGGTAAAATATATTATAGATAGGTAATTTATCGCTTGTCTAGATATGAAAAGATTATTTTGTATAATTTTCTTAACACAAAAATCAGTTCCGATTTTGAAAATATCACGCTCGCTCGTACACACGCACAAGGAAATTAGTTTCTTTTTTTATTACATTAGGCATTATTGCTTCAGGCTCAGCACCCAAAAACGGCATTAAACGTCACATTGTAGCATTCTAATACAAGCAATACTACAAAAACTACAAATAATTCCGATTAATACATTTTTAAAACTGTAATTTTTTTAAATTATATTAAAAGTATACAAAAATGTCAGTAAAAGATGTAGTTTTGAAAAAAAACGAAGTCATTTTAAAACGTTTTACCTAAAATTCCCGTATGCATTTCATAAAGAATTTAAAAGACTACTTTAAAAATTGTATTTACAGGGAACCTTGAACATTTTCCGAACTACCCATATAGAATTAACATATAAATAATTTGTAGTATTGCTTGTATTAGAAAGCCAATAAGTGTGTATTTTTGGGTGCTGACCCTTAAGCTTCCGTTTTAATTCATAAGCGGATACTACATTTTGCACCTTGCCAGCCATGTTTTGATTGTAATGAAAACGGAAACACGAAATTTTAAGCATACATTTCCAATATGCACAAATAAAGCATTATAATATCGCAATCAGGAATACAATATTAACAGGTAAGGTCGGTAAAGGTTAACAAGTTATCTTATTTAAACCTTTACAGCACTTGATGATATCATGCATCACAGTCGTAATGTTTTTTGTAAGCTGTCTATAAGCTGATTTCAAAGTTTAACCTTTGGTAAAATAATATTGCATCGCATTTGTCACGGTAATAATACTGTTCATCGTCACGTAGATTGCTTTACGGATGTCAAGTAACACGTACTGGTCGGTGCTCATATTAGGTCAAACGCGAAGGAAATTGACCGTAAGTGGTGCATGTCCTTCTTTGCATCCACGGCGAATAGTTGCATTAATAAAATATGTATCTCTCAGCACGTATCAAATTACTGTGTACTTCTTACCTTATATAGCAGGGTGGCCAAAGCGTCGATCGCATAACTATCCCTAGTCGCCCGCCTATCTGAAGCCGCGTACAGACACACTGCTTTATTTATAAACTCTTTTTATATTTTTGTAGATAAATCATGAATGTCTGTCATTAAAACAATTGGATATTGAATAGGAATTGGTAATATCTATGTCTATTTAAAATTAAAGCTATTTTTAGCTTTTAATTCCTACTTTTCTTATGATCGCTTAACACATACCATGTTAGTAGACCGCCGCCAATAATTTAAAAAGCAGGTCGCCCGTAGTGATCAAAAGTTTGGCCACCCCTGTTATATAGGGTGTAACTTAAGTATTAATAACAATATATTGTTGCTATAAGGGCGTAACGGGAATGCACCCGACAGACTTATTTCGGCGATTCCTGGCCTTATTTGGAATAAAAAGTGGTTTTTGTTTATTGTTTTAAAGTTTATTTCGTAGAACTCCATTTTAATTTTTAGGTTTTTTTTTTTTAAAACAATATTAATTATTATTTCAAAAAAAATTTTTTTTTGACTGTTTGATAGTTTGATAATGCCTTCAGAAGGAGAAACAGCTGTCACGCGTAAAAATAATTACCTAGCAGAACTTTTGATTAAAAATCGTTTTTTAAATTAGAAATAATAATAATAATTATTATTTTTTATAAAGTAGTTTTTGTCTGCGGTGATATTTTTTTCAATTAAAAACAAACAAAAAACAAATTGTTTCGCGTGTCAAGTCACTGGCTATAAATTTAGACCAGCCCACTAAACGCCGGCCCCGCACGATCCCATACATTCAGAATCGAAACGTTGCTTGAAATGACTTTAGCCATGTTTGGTGACCAGATCTGAATAGCCGGGTACTTCACAACCTCCTGTTCCCATCTCCTTCTTCTCCTCACTACCTTCAGCCTCACAAAATACCCCAATTGGGGATGCCATAGTGCCACTGGCTCTAGACGGTCGGGAGCAGTTGGGACTCTTGTGCGGTATTCACTATAAAAACGAAATAAAAATGCTGTGGAAAAGGAACGGTGCGCACCATGTGGTACAAGTGCGTGCTTGATTTTTTCATTGCATGAATTTTTTATTTCTCGTTCCGTGTATCTTATAATTTATTTTTATGTATACTTTGTATGGGCTAGTTAACTGGTATTTGCTTCATATTCACATTGATTTAATTTGTAGTATATCATTAAATGCGTCAATAAAATTTGAGGGGATTTTATTTAATACTTGCATTTAACAAGTTTACACAGCAATCTTAACTGGATGTGTTATTTTGACGTTCGCAATATTTTTTGCTGTGGTGAATGTGAAAAGTCTATTAGCAGTTTAGCCATGAAACGCCACACGGACGCACAACGCATCTTTATTTGGATAACCCAAATAAAGTACTTGAACTTGACATATGAAAATCCGCGCGTGGTTCAACATCAAGCCATAATGCATCCATCACGAATCGACGTAACTTTTCGACTTCTCTCATATTTTATCCACGGAGCTTTTTATCTGGCCACTTTGTCCGGTTGAACGCAGAGTCACTGGAATGAAGTAACCGGGACAAGAATATCGACCTTCTCTGTTCCATATTATGGAAGTCATTTCAAAAGAAAGGTGCAACGAGAAACTCATCTCTTGGGCGGACATTAGCCAGACTTTTAATAACATATTTTTAAAAAAATAACCCTCAATGGAATAAAAATATCGATAAAATTCAAAGAAATACTACGTTTATTGAAAAAAAATATGGCACATTCCACTCCGACTTCCGTAAATGGTAATATATTATGTTGAAATGCTTTTTATGTCATCTAATTCACTGACAGTTCCGCTCCAAATTGCGCTCTTCAATAAAAAAAGCTTTCCGACTGGTATTTTCTCTCTTGTCAATGTGTTTAACGACTCTGCTGCTCAACTCGTTTAAATACGTATTTAATAAATTGTTAGTTTTTGCGACTGTAGTTTTTTGGGTCATCGTGCCTGCGGACTGTTTCATATTTATTGTCATAAATGACTTTTGATTAGTTGGAATGAAAACTTCATTTACATTTAATTTCCGTAAAAACGGGTTTCCAATCAAAAATCCTTTCCATATACGTGGTATATATCCAATTCGTTATGGCTATATTTATAGAAAGGCTATAGCACAAGTTGAATCGAGGGTTATTACTGTTATTCATTAGTATTAGTTATTCATAAACAAGTTAATATTAAAGATTCAAATCCCCATTCAGATCCAAGAACACGCTACTAACTTGCTTTTACCTTTTCACAGAAATATTACTTTACCAATAGTATCGCTGGAAACCAAAGATATATTTAGGAATGCATTTACAACAGATTTCCGGATTTTGATAAAAGATTTCCGAAAACCCTTTGAAACTTGGTAAATGACTGATAGCAGTATCATATTATAATATTTATTTTTAATTTGTACAAAATATTTATGACTAGTTGTACACGTGAAAAAATACGGGGATTTTAATCTGACACGGTGATCAACAACCAAAGATCCAACAGTCGAATGTCACTCAATTGTTTTTGTAAAATATATCATAGGTAGGTTCCTACTTAATCCCTTGGATTTGAAAAGATATATATATATTTTTTTTTTGTTAATTTTCATCTACGGTTTTAATTTTGAAAAGTTCACACTTTTACGTAGGTACATACGCACAAACGAAATTATTTATAAATAGTTATTAATTACAGATTTAAAAAATAATAATTTAATGCACCGCTGTACGATTCGTTTCATCGATTGTTTCTATTTTAGCATACATTTGCAATTTTGTATACGAACTGTTCTGTCCCTTAATTTCACACAGTTATGTGTACATAGGTCTGCATCATAGCCAAAGTCATATTCCATTGCAGATCACACGAATGTAATGCATATTCCTACCAACTTGTGGTAAAATATGTCAATATCGTCGCCATGGAGCGGTGGCAAGTAACACGATATGTCGAAGTCGTTCAGACGGTAAATTTATCTTCATCATTTTGAATGTCACATCTATCTGACGGGTACATCGACCGTTTCATATAATGGCATGTCAGCTCTTTGCAACCGCATTTACAAATAAATAAAAACTGGTGTTTTCAACCTTTATAAGAGAGATGAGTAGCCAATTTATGACTTAGGATGGACATCAAAGAATTTGAACCAAATTTTAAAGAAATGATTTCAAATTCCAGAGCGTCAGTTAATTACAGTATATTATTATCAACGCAATGAGGTCAATTTTACATTTACTTTGGATGAAATTAATAAAACATAAAAAAATATATATGGAAATTCTTTCTCGAACGGTTAATCAGTTTCATTAGCCTATCTGGGGCCTAAGAGTCTAAAGGTTTTATCTGAATTGACGATATCAGTTTTCTTTCAAATCCGTATAGATCACACTTCTAAGGATCTTCTCTTCAGTGGTAAGGTCAATATTTTCAATAAAGTAGGTACCTACAACAGGAGGTATAAGGTCAAACGCACTAGCGCGTCAGCGGCGCTGCACTGCACGGCGCGTCGCTTCACCACGAAATATGTTTTCACTGTTTTGTATGAAGCAAACCGCACCAGAGCGGCGCTGCACTGCGCGGCACGGCGAACAGAAAAGTGACGCGCAGCGCTGCTGACGCGCTAGTGCGGTTTGACCTTTACGATGGCATTATCTGCTATCTTCCTAACTATTGGTGAATTAACTGAATAACAGAAGAGTATGTATGAGACGATGTATGAATGTAAATGAAGCAAGAAGTGTGTGCCAAGACAGAGTTGTATGGCGGTCCGTCCTCTCTGCCTACCCTTGCGGGGAAACGGCGTGATGGTTAGTTAGTTAGTTAGTGGGAAAATACTTAACAAAGGCGTACCGCTGATAACTCCGTTGCAACCTTCCTCGTTGCAACAAACGACGCGTGTAATAAGAAAATGGTATACACCGGAGCTCTCAGCTGTGGGAACGTATATAGACGTAGGGTGGCGCTATTCGAATAATATCAGCAGTTGTCCGACCACTGTGCGAGATGCGCGTTTACCGATTGAATGAGTAACGGCTCTTTAATAACTAGGCAAATAATGATGATCACCAGTGATTATTACCGACCCATTTAAGATGACAGTTCGTCATTACACCTATGATTGAGTTAATACCTCGCACCGGTACTGTGACGCAGCAGTGGCGTAACGACCGACCGGAAGGCGCCCCGAAACCGCAAGGATAACGCCGGGTCATTCAAAGTCATACAAAACTAATAAGTATCAATATTGTGTTGCGAATGTAACTTAAAATGTCGGCCTACGGCGCTATCCTAATCTGCTTAACTTTGACTAAATCAGGATGATTTCGCATACATTTCAAATGTCTTATGTGCTAGACAAGCAAGTTATATCGAAGGATAGTCTATATTGGTATTATAACCATATTGTCGCTGCAAAGGCAAAAGGGACACTGGTCAAAAATGAGTTAAACATACAGTAGTTTTCATCAGTTTTTTTTTTGCATCGAATACTCTGACTCTTGTTTGATTATGAAGACTTTTGTGGCCCTTCAGCCATATAACATATATTTAAATTTGAAATAAAAGTATCTTTGTTTTAACACCACTTTGTTGGACACATACACTAACCGGTTTCGGCTCTACCTGAACCTTCTTCAGACAGTATATATTTATTCAACCCTGAAGAAGGTTTAGATAGAGCCGAAACCGGTTGGTGTATGTGTCCAATAAAGTAGTGTTAAAACAAAGACGCTTTTATTTCAAATTCAATTATGTCTTACCACAAAGTAAGTGTCAAAGTTTAAAATATATTTACCATTTGGGAGAAAGGCTTGACTCAAGTGACACAAGTTTGGGACTTTTTTAAAGCTTTTTGTCGCTTCGGGTAACTCAGTGAGAGTATTGGGTAACCTAAGTTAACATGATATAAAAGTATATCTATTAGTTACTACCCGGCTTCGCCCGAATTTCAACAAATAAATTAATATTTAAAATATCAACAGCTCAGGATTGAAATGACTTTGCTGCCTGAAAATAATTGCATTATCTTATAAATTCCACATCAAATAAGTTATGCAAATTTCATGACGCCAGAGCTCATATTTCGATGTTTAAAAAAATAATAATTTAAGCACTCGTTTTGCTTTTTTGTTTTAATGTTTGACTGAGGATCAGTTAAAAAGTAAGCCTTGGGGCCCGCGAGTTTGTCGCCACGCCACTGGGTAGTAATATAACCGTGCTTGACACCACCTTGGCCTTCCTGTACTTTCCCCGATTCTTTCTTAACAGGTTTACGCATTGATTTTATGTTTATTCAAATGTCGTAAGTAAATGTACCGCTATGATCTTATCTTTTAATATTACAAAGTTGTAAGACGTAGGTTAGTAGTTATATTTGTTGAAGCTGTACCTGTATCGAACGTATTATTTATTTTATTTATCTACAGGAAAAAAATATATAAATTCTAATGTACCTAATATGCTCTTAGCTTATGGCAAATCTATTTTGGTAATGTGGTTTATAATCGAATAGTTTTGATTCAGTTTTAACCGCAAAATAGTACTTTGTTGAATAGGTATAGCAAACTATTATTTTTAATTAAAAACGTTTAACTTTTAGTAGACTCTCCGTAAAAGTAATGCATGTGGTGGAAGGTAACGTACTCGGGCTTGTTATCTTGACTAAGTTGTATCATAGCTTCCTAGTTAATTTCCTCTTGCGGTAAAAGTATCTGATAATGTTAATCACGGAGTAGGTAGGTAGGTAGGTAGGTACCCTGGGTTAATTGGTTCTTCGTATTTACCTGTGACAAAAAGGCTGAATGCCGTTCTCTGTACATTAAAGGTGGGATGATAATATGTCATCAATCGTAAAAATATGACGCTCTTAATGACGAATGTTAGTAGATTGGTATAATGTACTATATCGTCGCTGGAAAGGCAAAAGGGCTTAAGCGACACTTTGGTCAGAATTTGATTAAATATTATATTTTTTTGTTCTGCATCGAATGCTCTGACTCTCGTTTCATTCTGAAGACTTTTGTGGCCCTTTAACTATCTAAAATATATTTACCATTTGGAAAAAGGCTCGACACAAGTTTGGGACTTTTTTAAGGTTTTCGTCGCTTCAGGTAACTCGGTGAGAGCATTGAGTTAACCTTTTTTTCAAAATCCAACCAGGTACTGAAGACTTTTGAATTGAAATGAATTTTATTGTAAAACAAAAAAAAAACTTTAAAGTGGTCTAGTGTAAACTTCCCAAAATGGCGCTTCAGCCCTTTTGCCTTTCCGACGACGATATGAATAGTGTCCTAATATTGTGATTTTTTTAGCGCTGGAAAAAAACTTCAAAATTTTGTGAACGCTTCAGGAACTGCTAGTTCGCAGGGTTCCTTCGGAGGAACACTTCACTTTTTCGGCAACTGGCCAAAAAATAGTACTAGTCAATAGAAATCTCAAATCGAAAATTGCTAGTAAAGTTTTCAACAAAATTTTTCCACAAAAAAGGCACTAGTCGGTCCATACGATTTGAAATCGAAAAGTACTAGCAAATCGACAAAATAACCTCCCCAAGTGCTAGCAAAAAGTACTAGCAAATCGACAAAAAATTATTATATAATTAAGTACATTCTACGAATTATTTCCGATAATAAAAAGAGTATTGTCGCAGGTAATCTGTGGATAAACCAACATTTATTCGTTTACATTTGGTGATGGTTAATTGATATATTCTTGGAAATGCTTTTACGTGAAAATAATGAACCAATAATTTTTTTTTCAAATCAAAAATATACCATTCGCAGGTTTGAATCGACCCCAGGAATTGGTTCTGATAAAAAATGGTTTGGGAATCACTGTGTTAGATGGACGGAGGGGTCGCCAAGGTTCCGTAACGGTTTCCGAGAACCGCAAAACGACAAATAGTGTGACGAATTAGAAGTATATTTGACGTATAGATGGTCTTTATAAGCATCGCAGGGTTCCGTGGAGGAATCGGGGACTTTTTCGGTATTTATGGCTCGGTGACATTACTTACTTAGTAAAAAATGACTTAAAAATGGATATAATTATCCTAAATTAACGCAGATTTCTTATAAAGGATGGAAAAAGTTTTTGATTGAAAGTTCCCAGAAATGTGAAAACTAAGTTTTTAAGGTAGTTTAACTGGTATGTTATTAGGTTATTTTATAACTTTGTAAAGCGCCCTTGGTGTGATATTTCACAAATATAATAATACTAGTATTATTTTTCCAATGACGTGCGTCCTCGAGCCAAGGAAAAGCGCATCACCGAGTCGGGCCCTACGACTATTTATCTCTCAACTCATTACGTGTCATTATACTCTCATTACACGTACTTACTTTCAATTAATTATTATTGACGATACGTTCACAAGCTTAGAGCGAGCTGTCGATACTAAACTTTCTCTTTCCGTCTCAGTTGAAATTCTCAGCGATATCAAAGTGATTCTCCGTTTTCCCCTTATAAAATAAAGCACGCTCCGACGGACTCACAAATTATACATTTCCGACGACATGTTATATTTTTTGTCCCGACATCTTAATAATTGGTTGCGGAGAAATCTGGATGCGAACGGGATATTCTGGTATTACCGCGTATCAATTCCACGTCTAGTAGACGCAATTATGATAATCAAATATCAATCGATATTTTGTTGTTTATTTTCACAATACTATCCAGTTTCTTCGTGATTATAATTGCTTATTTATTTCAAGTTTTTCGTGTGATATCAAACGGATCGTTTCTAATTGAGAAATATTGTATTTTTAACCTGTCATTCCAAACAAGATATGATCAAAGTTTAGTTCATATTCTCATAATAATTTTTCGTACGTTTTGAATTTTATAAGTTGTGAAAGTCGTCTTCTTTTGTCGGCATCTTTTTGATTGCTAAAATCGTTAACACGGGGTAAAGAAAAATATTGGCTTTTAATAATTATGAAATTTATTAAATCCAATGTAAAATTTATTTGTAATTTTATATCAAATGATAATCGTTTCCATATTACATATGCGTAATATGACGGAAGCCAGGGTATCTATTTTATCAACATCCTCGACTTTAACCATAAAAGAAAAACCACTTTTACTTTCTCCTCTTTAAAATTTAGCCATTCTAAAGGGAAACTGCATCCGTTCCCACTCTGGTTCCCTGGTGATGCATCTTGATACCTATTTACCGGTTATTAAGCATCCTCTTCTTGATGTTATTCACTTTCTAGAGAGGTGAGCAATTATTCTACAACTTCCTTTCTTCTTTCTGAAGGAAACTCATGGAAATTAAATGATTTTTTCTTCTTGTGTTTTCATTTGCTCTCTTACAAAGGTAAACCATTGTGTACTTTTGAAAATTGAATCAATTTATCATTTAATAGTATCCCTGCAATTAGAAAATTAACAACTAAATCCATATTTAGTGCAGTAAGAACAGTAGCATAAATATCTTTCGGGCATCTTAGGACATCTACTCGTATATACAAAGATGCTGATAATATGCGATTAAGATAAACAATTACACCTTTTTGAAGTTCCTAGGTCCTAGGTAAGGATCTACTTACGATTTGTCTTATAATGTAAAATGCGGTATTCATCGAAAATCGTAGCTAGAAATCGCTCGCCACCAAGTGTGTGGATTCATAAATCATTAATTCACGGTATTCAACAAGATATTTACCGCAGTGAAACGTCGTATTCGAATATTTCTATTAATCGGCGTGAAAAATCGGGAAATGTACAATTTTCTAGTGTTTTTCTTGATTAATAGTTCAAACTTTACGATTTCTATTGCGTTGCGTGTGAGAATTTGCCTGGAAAGTGTACGCACGCCATTTTAATGTAAAAACGTTGTGTTATCGGTTTTCGACGGTGATTTTTTTTTGTTCGTGTTTATCGCATAATGGAAATGTTTTGTATAGCTAAACTGATATCTTGTGCAAATAAACTAGCAGCTAAATATTGATAGAAAGCGACCACAATGTTTATCAAAGATTGATCTGGAATCGTGTTGACGGATGGCCTTCGTAGCGCAATGGTGTGAATATAAGCATTCAACTTTTTTTAAATTTGAATTTTTCATTCCGATGGAATTGAAAATTGTGATGACAGCACAAATTAAACGCATTGATTATTTATTTTATTTAAGTTCTATTTTATCCTATTTTGTAGTTTGTTGAGAGTGTATTTGTTCATCATTCTTTTGGAATAGTGTTTGTTATTGGCAGACACAAAAAACATTGCGCGAAATTTGTAATTGATGGTGAAACACTGTTTTATAGGAAGTTAATATAAATAAACCTTACGAAAGTTGATAGCGCACCTTTGATTGGAACAACAACTGTTTCGGGTTATTGATTTTATTTTGTTATATTGTTTTGTGGAAGAGCTCCGACGGGTCGGGGTCACGAGTTGATGTGTTTAAACACGGAAAATGTTATTATTTTAAATTTATTTTCACAAAACAAATAATCGATGAAACGAAGAACCGCCACATATCTTTCGGTACGTACAAATGGGTGGACCCATGTAGAAGCGAGAAACTTGACATTTGCGAGAATAATAATAATAACATTGCATTTATATAGCGCAGTTTTGTGATATTTCACAACTATAATAAACATTGAAATAAAAATTTTGTGACCCCGTTCAGGGGTAAAAAAATTGGGTTAAAATTACTCCCACAGTGATACTTATAAAGAAGAACGATATCTACTCATTAGGTGACAATATTTCTCAAATAATTATTTACTTAAATCTAGCTTAATGTACAGTCAAAGCGTTATTTTTTTGGGATGCTGTCAACACAAACAATATTAATTAACTCCCATCAAACGGTTGACGCTATTTTTAACCTATTGGTCCCGAACCCCGAGACTTGGTTTTTATCATATATTATTATTTAAGGACAAGTTTTAAAAACGTATCTACACGACGTATCTACACGATATTGAAAAAATCTCATCTCATCTTCGGGTAGAGGTCTTGTCGTGCGGCACTTCAGCGGCCTCCATCCGTGGAGCTGCTTTTCCCCTTTCCCAGATATTGAAAAAGTATTAATAATTATTATTTTGTATTGTTCCAGGACTGATAACCAAATGGAGCGCTATCCGCACCAGCGGCGAGTCGCGGCTGACGGCGCGTCGGCTGCACCGCGAACTGCTGGCGCTGAAGGGGGCTCTGGGGGCTGCGGGGGGGCAGGGGGCGGCGGGCTCTCGCGAGGGGCGCCCCCAGCTGCACTCGCGGGCGCAACTGCATCACAGGGTGGAGGACCTTAGGGTAGGGATTAAAAAATCAACTTATTATTTTCGTAAAGTTGTCTCATGCCTTTCATGAATAAGGAAGAAAATAAGGAAAAACAATGCTTAAGTAAATAAAAAAAATCATCCCGCGATCCCTGTCCATTCATGTATTGGTTCTAGAGTACCCCTGGGTGATAAATTCGTATCATACAGTATCGTAAAGTTGGCTTATGGCTTTGGTTAGGTTTGTACTTCTGTTTCTTGTATTGTCGGCTTAATGCGTAAAACTTCATCCCTTTTATCGATATAATATTTCTTTGCTTAGGTCTTACTGGAAAATACTTATTGTTATTAAATTCTTACATAAACTTTATATCGTTGAGATTGTTGAAAATTAGGGCATGGAAATTCATTTGCACAAATTATTGATAAAAAATCGTTTTTAAAAAGAGATTTCAGCACCGTCAAAGTTGTCAGCGTTTTATTACAGTTGAGTTGACGTTTGTCATTTTCTTTCCGACTTCCAAATAAAAGTTTTACGATTCTTAGACATTTTTTTTTGTCGGTAACTAAACAAACGCAAATGGCATTGTCACTAGAAATATGCTGTTCAATGATTTACCCTCTGAAAAGAGAAACAAATCTGAAATAATGATGGCTTAAAGTATTTAAATATAGGTTTTTTCTTCAACTACACACACAAACAAACTAGGAAACAATACATACATTTACAAAACCTCACATTTATAATACAATAGATTAGCAGGAAAAATACCATACTTATCACCCGCGATCATTGCACCATGAGAAATTGTCTTAATTTCTCTCTCAACTTGCTGAGTGCTTCACAAATTGGAGCTAAACATTAATTATAATTAATATGTTCTCACTACCTTCTAGGTAATTTGCAATGTGGCAACCAAGAACTACATTTCGTTTCACTTTTATTTCACACAATTTTCTGCATTCTCTACTTCTTGTATTGAATTAACTGTATATAATATTATTTTAACTTTGATAAATTTCTTCTATTACACATTCTTTTGCCACTTTTATAAATTCTTCTCCCGTATGGTAAAAAATACCGTTTTTATAAGGTGTTGTATTAAGTGAGAGTTGAACTCGATTCGTCAGACTGCTAGCTGAGCAATCCACCCACTGAGCTACAGGCCACCTTTGACTAGACCCCAATCAACGCACATTTGAAATTGTAGATTATTTTAGACTTCTTTGATATTTTTTACAATTTTTAACAGTTTAAATATAGTGAGACGTGAATTTTGACAAAACCAATTGTAGATATCCTTTAAATTCTTAGATGCATAAATCGACCAAAGTCGTCTGATTTTATTTTCCCTTAAAACGCATAAATCGCCATAATTCACAGTCTGTTAAAAACATTACCGTTGAATGTGCAAGTTGACTGAAGTCGCCCAGCACTTATTAAACCCTAAATATGTAAAAGTGCTTTTTGTAGTATTGGTGTTACATGAGGGATGAGAAAAAAATGAGAGAAACAACAGTTTTATTTGACATGTCCAAAATGTGAAAACATTTGTCGGTTCCATTGCAATTTCAGCAATATTTATATCTATTTTTTTTTTCTCAGGCAAGACTGTCAATACTCCAAGAGCAGAAGTCGTCTATGCTGAAACTCAACGTGGCCGTGCACCGGCTGCTGACTGATGTGGGGGTCAACTCCTCGTCAGGAAACTGCATATCTGACACCCTGTGCCTCAACCTCAAGGGAGAAGTCACAGACCTCTACCGATTGTGGGATGAGAACTTTGAAAGGTAAGACATTGTCTTTTAAGTTTATTACTTTATGTCTAAGATGGTTTTGTCAAAAGGTTCAAGTGATTTATGTTTGCTAGTTATAAAGGACACAATTTTACCGCTACTCAAAATTTAGACTTTTATTTCAAATCTCTGATCTCGGAAAGTTATACCCACAAACAACTACATACCTGTATTAGTTTCAGAACTAGCCTATAGTGTCTAATTCCATAATCTAATGTTTAAAGCTTGCACTATTGTGCAAATTTAAATTTTCTGTCTACTTCATTTTTTCATTCTTGATAGTTTGCACAAATCTGAAACTTTTCATTTTGTCACTAATTATTATAATTTTTATTACAATGTTACAAATAACCAAAAAAAACATAACACTCTTTTTTCCAGTACCAACACAGAGCTCACATCTCTGGAGACGGCCCTAGAGTCTTGGAGCAGTTGGGAACACGGGTTGGCCGAGCTGAAGGGGGCACTACGGGGCGACTGCGACACGGTGCGGCTCATTGAGGCAGCTCTGGCCGCCGGGGGCCCTGCCAGAGTGGCCCCGCACGTCACGCAGCTTGCTAGGCTACTATCTGAGACCACAAACCAGGTTTGTTACAGTAAAACTCTATTAATTCTATTCCATGCTCCTGTTATGTCGGTTTAATCCCCCTGAGAGCTCTGTTATAACTTCTCTTTTTTCTCCGTTGGATGAAATGTTTATGAGAAAGGGAGAGGTTTTGATGAAGCTTTAAGCGGAAACCCTTCAATAAGCAGCACACTGCGCAAATGCTGCCCGAGATGGGCGCTTCAAAGCGTAGAAGTACTAATTATTTGGAATGCCAAATGGAGTTTTTAAGTTAATGTTTTACTTGTATATTTGTTACACAGAAGATATTAGCCAGTTGGTATAACATAAGTTATATTTTACTTTGTCTCGCATGGACATCAATAATTAAACCATGATTTTTCCACAGAAGGGAGAATGCTGCTCACTCTCAGACAGCGGACTGTCGGACTCCGGGGTGCGAGCAAGAGCTCTCGGAGAGGGAAAGACGGCTGGTGGAGCTCCGCTCTGCCGCCCGCGCTATGGAAACTGTCCTGGCTCCAGGAAGCAAACTCCTGAAGGCTATGACCAAAGTAATTATTATTTTTTAACATTAATCTATATTCTTTTTGTTAAATTCATATTTAATTAACGAAGGTACAAAAAAAAAATCATATGTTATAACCACACATCCCAACTGCCCAAATTAGTGAGACTATAGCACTCCCGATATTGGGGAATGTGGGAAGTGATGGAGGGGAAGGCGAAAGTAAAGTTGAATCTTATGAGATCCTGACTATTCAACAAAATAATTACATATTTTTCATGGTACTGAAAATGTCTTCATTTCTGGAATGTTCTATCAAAATCTCCAGGTGCCAGAGCTTTTGCCAGTGTTTTTATTGCTTTGGAGAAGAGATTTAGCTTTATAATTAAGCTGTATTATACAAAATTCTTAGCCTATGTCTAATTGTCATTTATGTGGGGTTATTTTTTTTATCAATAAATGCTCAGGCAATAGTTATTGTTATTATATCCGATGTCCTCGATCGAATCTCACAAAATTTGTTTGTTACAGAGGATGGAGGAAGCAGAGTTACAGCTTCGCACGCTGCAGACAGCCTGCAGGGACCTGATAGTCCGCACTCTGCGGGGAGTGGCGGCTGCAGGAACCAACTCCGCTGAGAAGAGCAGCTGGGATATTGCCTCAAGGATATCTATGACCAGGTTATTAAAAAAATGTTAAATGGTTGAAGAACAAATTTGTTGCAAACATAGTATTTTTCTATATTCATTAAATATAAAACTGATATGTATCTGTGGTCTTAGGTCAATATAAGAAATATAATTTTTGCATTTATCTATAAAATTTGAATCAAGACCACAGGTATCTGAAAATATTCACTCATATCATTATTTTTACAGATAAAATGAGTCATATGAGATTTGTTAAATTTATTTATGTAAATCCCAGTACATATAACCTAACCTAACCTCATTTATTTTCAGCGTTCAAAACGGGGCCGCAAGTGAATCCCTCACCTCCCCAGATGACCCTGAAATTGACCCCAAGGCAGGAAAAGGCGGGCGAGGCCGGCGCTGGGCCTGGTGCACCCTGCCCCTCCAGATCTGCCTCCTGGCGCTCCTGTGCGCCTGCCTCATGGGGGGCCCCCGCTGCTGCGATGCCGTCAACAACCTGGGCGCTGGTTTCACACCACACCTGAGGTATACTAAGGGACCACCACCTGTCTAATGTATACGTACGTGTATGATTATGTTCAAAATGACATTCTTTTGTGTATGCTTATGTTCAAAATGACATAATTCTGTGTATGATATGTTCAAAATGACATACTTTTGCGTATGATATGTTCAAAATGACATACTTTTGTGTATGATATGTTCAAAATTACATAATTTTGTATATGAGCGGTTCTATTTGACATGCTTTATTGTATGAAAAGTACAATAAAATGTGTCTTATTAGTGATTGTACAAAATGATACACATACATACATATTCATATGTATAGATAATATGTCCCGATGAAACTTGAAGTATATGTCGCATCTGTATGCACGGAAAATTATTTAATTAGATTTTTTATAATGGCATATTAACATTCGAATAAAAGTGTGTATATAAGGGTAACAACTATGCTATAACCATTTTGTGTAAACTATGTTTTGATTTTCGTTGTTTTATGTTTTAATTTGATAAAGCAATGCTGAATTTGTTTGATCAATGCGATGTATAAGACCTATTTGAATGGCGCACCAAATAGCTGATTACTGGGCATCTGTGTGATTTGATGCCTACCATGTTGAAGTGACAACGTTGATTCGATCGAGACTTGACATTATAATTTAGATGGAAAGTCTACAGCAATCGCATATTGGTAGATGCTGAATGCTAAGACGAAATCCTCAATGGCCCGACATTATTTTACTGATAGACATCGGAAGATTTGTTGCGGATGAAACAAGATGATGAAGAATAGAAATCGTGTGAACGAAGTTCTTTGGGAGCGGAGAAAGTGAAAGATCTATGGTTAGACATAGAACCTCTAAAATGCTTGAGTTATGTTTAAAAAAAACGCTGCTTATCGCATTGTAATTGTATGTTTTATTTTTAATTGAAGATTCAATTTATTAGCTTTTGATGCTGCTTATTTAAGTCATCATATTTGCATATTAATATGGCTCCTGTGTGTTTTATTAAAATAATTCAAGAATAATTGAGGAATAAATTTTTTCCACTAACATATTTAAGAACCAAAGGATAAATATTTATATGCATTTATTGGCTTCTTGCGGGAATTATTGAAGATTATTTTTTTATCAATATATGTCTTATAAAGTAAAGTTCCTTTAGGAATTATTACTCTTTGGATTATATATTATTATTGAAGTTCACCTTGAAGTAATTTGTAAAATTACAAATTGAAACAACAAAAAAGACGAGAATCGAAAATGCTTGATTAGCATATTGGTAGTATTTGTAAGTTAATATGTTCGAATCATAAGTATCTACCTTAACTGTTAGCAAACAAAAGTTTTTTTACATTTACAAATGATGAAAAGATTTAGTCATAGATATAAAATTGACAGTAGAAAACTAAATAATTTTTGCCATTTTAGTTATCACTTGTGGGTGTTTTTTTCTTACATCAATTATTTTATGTTATTTTTAATGTTTTCTTAGACCACAGAAAAAGTTTATTATATTATTTATATTAAAAATATTCAATACATTGTTTTTTTGTTTTGTTTATTTATTTATTATTTTGTGTTTGATATCCACTATTTGTATTAAAGAATCATACAATATTTAACAATATGAAGAATGCTTGTTGGTCTCATTGTTGATAAAATAACAATAATAAAGTCACAAATTATGTTTCTTTTTTTATGTAGTGTGTGTCAAAATACAAATTATGTTTGTTTTTTCTATGAAAAAATAGAAATGGGATTCATTTTGACTGTTTAATATCATATTAACTTTCAAAATCCTTGAACCAGTTAACAATTTTCTAAACGATGTTTTTTTTAATGGTAAATAATATTGAGAAAGAAAATAACATTTGATTAAACAGCGTTTGTGGTTTCTATTACCATTCATACCTATAAATGCCAAGAAATGTTTAACATAGGGTAACATTATAGATATAATATATATTTTTTTAAATATCTGTGTTGTGAATTCTAGTTAGGTAAATAAATTTAGTTTTTAAATTATGATTTCTAATTTTTGTTTGAATTTGATGAAACAAAGAAAATTTCTGTGAAATTTTTGTAAGTTTATTTACATGTGTTATCTGGATTTTACTAAACAACTAAGGAAAATCTGGAATATTGTTATTGTTTTTTTTTAAATACATATTTACTTATATGTAAAGTGAACAAATCACTGCCCATAAGACATGTACAAAGAACTAACCCCCTTTTCTATGCTTATCAAGGTGAATTTTATAAGAAGTCTTTTTTTTAAGTTTAAGAAGAAACTACTTGATAGACAAAAAAAATACCTAAGTAAGAACTTAATTTTTAATTTAAATTAAACTTCATTTAATTGTTCAGACAAAAAAATAAAACTTTGTGTTTTTTTACTTGTTAAAACGTTTAATAATTATAATGCTAAGATTTAACACGCTCCGATGATTCATAGTAAAATTGACCTTTCTACTAAAATTTCTCATGAGAATACTTGAACCAGTTTTTTACTATGAATTATAGGAACATGTCATATTTCTAAGATACACGGTAATTATGTGTGGCCTTAAATTATAATTATTAACAATAAATAATAAGACTTTTGTAGCCTTATGCTTCGTATTAGTGCATCATAGCGTCATAGCGTCCACACGAGCACAAGTTTTTAAGGGAGACATTTTAACTGGAAATAATTTTCACAAATCTTGCGTCAATTAATAACAACATAAAACACGATGAAGCGATCATATTTCATTCTAAAACATGGGATAGCTTAAAATGTAGATTAAGTCATAAACAAAAAAAGTTATATGAAGATAAAAAAAACGGGTTCAATAGGTTTTAGTACCTACTAATGCAAATTTGTAATATTTTTACGGTTTGTATTGGTTTAACATAATATAAGTTCATAGTTATTATTTGAGAACCTACATAGTATAGGTGTTCCTGTTCTTTTTTAGTACTGGCTTGGGAGAAGTTTTAGTAATAATATTATTTATTTTGATTTCCTTATCAGTTAACCTTAAACATTCTCAAAGAAAATTGTTCCGTTTTGACCAAATTCATTTGGAAAAAATATATCAGATCTGCTTCATTTATTTAATATTTTTGTTTTTATTATTTCTCTACCTAACAATATTTTGTCAATACATGATCATATTATGTTTTGTTGTAACAATTTTGATACGTATTTCTGTTGTTTATGTTATATTTTATAATTTTGACATGTTTTGTGCATGGTTTTTGTAGCCAGAATTTTTAATAAATGGGAAAAAAAAGTTTCATGTATTTTGTTGATTTGCTGCACCTAGAAACCTCGCCGGATGTAAAGAAAAAAACTGCAAAAACTGTTAATTTTTGCTCATACACAAAAAAGCCTGCAATTTAATTTCATTAACCCTTACTGCACAGTGAGGTTAAAATGTCCTTTTTGATAATAAATAAAAATAAATGTCTTAACGCCTCTTAACACGCCAGAGAATCAGATGAAATTTTGACAGGGAAACCAATGCCTCCAGCCTCAGTCTGTTTGAAATTCGATATTTTTTTACCAATATTTAATTAAATTTTAATTATATATCAAAATCACAAATTACTGAAGTGGTAAATTTAAAAAATATATATTATTGACACCCTTGGTAGTTGTAAATTAGTACAATATATACCAGGAGCACATGTTGAAAAGGTAAAATAAAATCTAAATTATTCAACACTTACACACACCTTGAATGAATATTAATGGACAATCTACCAGGAGCACAAGAGCTTGAAGAGGTAAAACATTACTGAAAATATTATAAATTAGTACAAAATATACCAGGAGCACATAAGGCACCTTGAGGTGATTTTTCACAAAAAAAATACACATATTTTTTTATTTATTAAAATTTGGATGAATATTTGGTCACTACCAGGAGCACAAAGGCTTGAAGAGGTAAAGAAGGCATCATTATAAATATACCTACAAATTATCCAAATATTATTACAATTCTTTCAGTGACTAAGCACTCCATGAATATTTGGACAATTTACCAGGAGCACAAGGGCATGAAGAGGTAAAACATTGAAAATATACCCTAGTGTACTGCAATCGTCACAAGTCCTGGAGTAGATTTAAAATTATATCCTGGACAGGCACGAAGTATGCGCCGGGGGTATTTGATTTATGCAATACTCACGCCTCTGGAGCTATGGTACCTACCTCGCAAAATCCAAAAAACACAAAATATCAGTTAATTATTTTTTACTACTGACTGTCTGGAGCCAGTGGGACTATAGCATCCCCAAATGGGGTATGCTGTGAGAGTGAGCGGAGTCGGAGAAGGGAAGGAGATGCGGAAGAGGAAGGTTAGGAAATAATTGACTATTCATATTTGATCACCAAATATGGCTAAAGTCATTTTGCACATGTCGGCACTTGAACCTGCGACCTCTGGTTTCTTAGTTGAGAATCCACAAAGGTTGTCATACATTAGTTTGGTAGAGGTGTCGCAGTGTAGTTTTGCAGGAGTACGATTCGAGGATATCTGCTACATATCATGTAGCATGTTTCCCCTGTGAGGAGTGGATAAATCAATTGATTAAATATTAATTTATGTACACAAAATCATTTATTGTAAGAACAAATAAAATTTTATAGGTTTTACATTACTCTTAAAAATATTATGAATATCTAGTCTAATGGAAACACAATTGCGACAATGCGTGGAAAATATAATATGTCGTAAAAAATTATATATTAATTTATATCTCTATAATGAATGCAAAGGTGAAGAAAATTTACCTCTACATTACGTTATATTTAATGGCGTTGCCTAAAATCTTTTATTCTTACAGCGTTTATTTATTTAGTTGCCATTTAGCAACGTTATTAAAAAAGGATTGTAGGTTTTTTTCTCACAAAGACTTCAAAGAAGTCGTTTAAGATATTATAGGCAGTTCGTAACATTTTGTTAAAAATAGGGAAATTTACAAAACAAAAGAGTTTCTGATCAATTTTATTTTACAGTAGTCTGTCCTTATGCACCTAATAAAATCTTGGTTACAAAGTAATGACTTAATCGTACAAAAATACCAACTGTCTATTTAACTCGACAATCAAATACACACTCAATTACAAAAGTGCCCAAAAACAATTCGGTGTGTTTGAAAAAAAATATTCAAAAATGCGAGAAAAATCAACAAGCAAAGTATACAGCTTAATGAATATCTAGTGGCTTTTTAGTCTTTGCGTTTTAAACTGATATCATAATATTATTTCAGTAAAGTATTATTGCTTTTAGTTAGCACCACATATTATTATGAAAATATGATTCCATTGTACTAGACGTCGGGTTAACACTGAATTATGATTAAGGTGCTGAATTTGTGTCAATAACATCTCTAATGTATTGATATGTTGTCTAGGTTAGCATTCTAGAATCCATAAAATATGCAGCACACACACCACAAGAGGCCAATTATCTGATTGTTTCCAGAAGTCCATAGGTAAAACGGTCCAGAATCTTTTGTGGAAAGAAGTTATTTTGAACTTTGACATGAAGCACTCACTTTGTGGTAAGACATAATTAAATTTCAAATAAAAGTATCTTTGTTTTGACACCCCTTTATTAAAGAAATTATCAATAAAGTGGTGTCAAAACAAAGTTACTTTTATTTAAAATTTAAGAAGTTATTTTGGCTAGAATTTTTCGTGGATTCCATTAGTCATAGATTGGTGTGAAATATCTGATTTATTTTACAATGTTTTGGAAGAATCCATCCATAATACTGAGGCTTAGAGAAATAAAGATTGCAGTGTCCATTAACTACAATCATTATTATTTTTTAAACATTTGTCAGTTTTTTATTCATTTTTCACACTGAATTCTGTTTTTACAGCTACATTCCACAGAATACTGTGTGGAAAAAATACAGTACGTTATGTATGGGAAAATGAGTGTTCCAATACGGGTGTCCGGGTGCATTATCTACAAGTAAAAGAATTTAGAACTGGAGACCTTTATACTTGAAACGAAAAGGCTGCCGAACCAGTCGGTGGCAGGAGAATTCCAAGAACAGTACGCGTGTACGCTTTGTTGATTGTGTTATATAAAAATCGTGTAAAAACGGAATTGACCGTATGATGATAAATTGAAGATAATCATTGTTTAAAATACTTCTCAAGTAAAATGTTTACATCCAGTTTGATCCGTTTTGTATAAAATTATGTTTTAAATAGAAAATGTCCCAATTTTTTTGACATTGCTGCCTTTTTTCCCTCAACTGGTATATTTAAAATAATTAACCGTCGCAAGCCATTTCTAGTTCGAAATATAATTGTGATTATTCATGGTACGTAGAAAGAGATAATATTAAATGTCAACAACAAAATATTAAATTGTGATAAAAAAAAAAAACAAAAAAACAACATGATAATTATTATTATCTTCACTTTTTTGCCATAACATAATCCAATACAAAAATGGATCACTACTTCTAGATTTCTTATGCCATTCAATTTACAGTTTGCATTTTACCATAATTATTAGATTCACAAATCATAATATTATCTCTGTCAAACTATTTAAACAAAATTAATTAACATGAAAAAATATTTGAGAATTGAAGATCAGGCGGCTATGAAAAAGTGAGAAATTTACAATTCAACGCACATAACAAATAAAAGGGTACTTATTTAGCGTAAGACATGCCACAACCAAGTAAATAAAATACCTCTAGCATAATAACACGGAAGAGGATGAAGCAAGGAGTGTGTTGCAAGACAGAGGTGAGATTTCCACCGTCTCTGCTTTACTTTTGCAGTGAAATGGTTTGACGGTTATTATAAAAATATTCACTACAATCGTTAAGGTCAATAAAAAGTTGGAGTGGTTATTGAAGTTCCGCCTGATGTTCAATGCACATCTGATATTATATTCTTGCAATCCAAAGCTACAAACACCAATACAGTTAACAAATTATCTGATCATCGTAGATACGCGAGGGCAAAACAAAAAGTTGCGGCAATTTTGTTTCAATGTCTTTAAAATATCATGCTTTTATAACAAGTTTGCGCCCCAGCAAGTGCAGTTTTTTTATGGGACGAGATCAAAAAGATTGATTGATTGGCACAATCTTGAAATGGTAGCAATAATACAACTGATGACAATTTTATACTTACTAGACCTTTTAGTGAAACAACATCGATCCAAGTTTCTGAAAAGCCCTCACGCAGTGGGTTAACGAATAATAATAATAATAAAATAGTTTTAAAAAGCTGCATAAAAAAAAAGCAAAAATATTGAAAAATGATTTGTCTCTACAAGTCCGCATTATGCCAATGACACTTCTTCTCCCTTTAGTATTAAACGTAAACTTTATTTAGTGTACTTTCCTTACAAAACTAAACCTAACAAATAATTCACTTTTAATTTTCCGAACTATTCGATTTAAATGACACTATGTTCATTACAAACTATTCTGATTTATAATTTCCCATCTCTCTTTTAACTATTTAACCGAGAGTAATGCGTGTGGAAGGGGGAAGTGGAAGATGTTACCTTTACAGGGAAATCTGTAATATCTTCAAGTCCCGAGACTTCCTCTTTCCACAGGAAGTATTACCCTTGGCGACCCATCACTTTATAACTCTTTTCTTACATCTTCCCTTCCCTAACAACAGTTCACACCACGGAAGTCACTAAAGTCTATATATAGTAGGGAGTCTCATTGTGCTGTGTTTGTGTTCGGGCTATACTCCAGCTTTCTGAAACAACAAACAAAATAGTATTAAAAAATATATCCCAAAAAGGAGTTTCTATTTTTATTGCTTCATCATTGAGGCACCGCAGGTCGGTTAAAAACCCCGTTAATTCGAAATGAATGCTGAAAAAACCTTCTAATTTTTTTTTCCTCAGTAATTCATAATTTCTTTGTGTAATCTGAAAAAATTCGATTTGCGCGAAAATTTATCACATAAATCTGAAATTGACAGGCCGGCCACGCTGATAAATAAGCAGTAAATTCACAAAACTTCCAACATTGTTGTAACAATCTATAAAAGTGCACCTTTGCAAAAACCATGCAACAAATTTAAAAAAAACTATAAAGTGTACAAAAACACGTCTTGCCGTTACTAAGCGCATAAACAATAGTAGTCGTCCTCCTGCACACACGCTCTTTGTAACAACAGTGAGTGCGATGGGAATTAAAAAAGTTTACAAAGTGGTTAATTATTGAGATTTTATTAAATAAATAAACGGTAATCAAAATTAAATCTCACGACAAAAAGAATATTTTAGCAAGGTCAAGTTCACTAACAAAAAAGAATAAATGACAATGGTAATAATTATCGATAAATAATACGGGTTATTAATCGTTCTTTATTAAAATTTGTGGTGACTTCTTGCATACAAATTATTAGCAATAAAAAATTCTGCTTCTGCAAATAGGTTACCAAGAATATTTATGCATTAATTGTTGTGAACAATGCTATCAGTTGGAAGGAACTGATAGTGAAAGACTGAGCATGAAACTATGCCCTGATACACTGAAAATAGAAAAGCTAGAATGAACCTTGGCACAGATGTGGATGAATGACTAATCTACGTATAAATTGAACGAAGGACAGTTGCAAATGGGTCGCTCACCATATGTATAGTTTGAATTGAATACAGATGAGGGTGTAGGTTGGGTGGACTATAACTTACCACTTAGCTGGTGAGCAGCGCAATGTTGATCTCCTTAACCATCTTGACCCGGTGCAACATTTTGGAAAGGGGCTCCTTGCCTAGGGCTTGCGTGCTGTACCACACTGGACTGTCGGGCACGCACGAGCGCTCCGGCATCAGGTAGAACACATCGTTGCGAGTCTTTACACTCTCCGGACTGCAAATATTACAAAAAATTGAAATAGCATTCTAAGGATAGATATGAACTGAAGGACAGCCTAACCACCACGTCACTTCCTCGCAGGGGTAGGCAGAAATGCCGGATTGCCACAGAGAACTCTGTCTTGGCACACACTCTTTGCTACATTTAATCATTGTCTCATATATACTCTCGACATGATCCGAGTTAAGTATTTGGCTTACTTGATTGTGCTATGTCTTTCTTGAACATCCCTGACTTTATCTTCCATTCACTTGCGCATCATATATTCTCCTGACACTATTTTCTCCACCCATCCAATATATATGCCCAAACCATCTAAGCGTGCTTGTTAAACGTCTCAAGGATCTCATTTCTGATGCATTCAGTTAACTTTCATCCTTCCCCTGTCAGTTTGATGCTTTACTTACATCAGGGTTGGTGTCACAACTCTACTGTGGAGTGCAAACCTCGCTAGATAGTTAGTTACTGCAGAAGGCATACGGTTTGTGAAATCTGGGAGGCTATGGTTCAGAAAAGGCTGTTTCGCCATTGATAATGTTGAATTGAATAGCTAATAAAACTTTTCATACTCGGCCCATGTCTGAAAATTGCAATAGCGAGAGACAATAATCAGCTTACCATTTGGAGAGGTAAAACTCATACAATTTCACAGGACACCTAAGAGGATTCTCCTCATTTTCTTGCTGCTCATAAACCTTCTTCTTTCGAGAATTGGCCTCTGGAAAATAAGAATTCGAAATTATTCATCAAAAACACACATGAAAATGTACGAGGGCTGACGAACAAGGTCTGACAGAATTTCAGCAAGGTACGAAGCGTAGTTAGCGCTTGACAGCTGTCAAAGCCACGCTTTGACGGCTGTCAATTTTGTCACTTGGTTTCGCATACCCATGCTAAAAAACAAGTATCATGCCACAACATTTTTACTTCAAGAAGTTAACGGCAGCATAGATCAAAGGCAAGTTGGAAGAGGCTCATGAGGATTTTACGTATTAATTATTACTGTATTAATGAGTTTAAATGTAGCTGTTTGAGCATAAACAATGAACCGCGCTCCGGGCTCCCTATTGAGACCACCACTGAGGAAATCATTGAAAAAATCCACAGTATTGTGTTGGAAGATCGCCGAGTGCATCTGCACAAGATCGCTGAGGCCTTAAAAATGTCAGCATAAAGTTCTGCATGAAGATCTAGGTATGAAAATCTGTGAATGGACATTTCAAAAGTGTTTAGCCCTGTTTAACCGCAATCCAAACGGTTTTTTTTTTTGACGATCCTTATCATCGCTACACATCATTTTCAGAGTAGAAAACACAGTCAGAACAGTGGATTTCACAATCGGGACCAAAGAAGGCGGTTGCAAGGTCATGAAAATTGTTTCATAGGGCTGGGACCATCAGGAATCCAAGGGTCACCATGGTGAACCATTTTTAAAGGGCAAGGTAATCATGAGAGCAGATTATTTCAGATTATTGGATCATTTGTAAGGTGAATTGAAGGAAAAATGGCCAAGATTGACACTACTAACCAAGGGCAGACTGCGGCGGGTAGAACCTGAGCAGGACGTTCCTGGAACCAGGAATCTTGGCGGCCCCCGGCTGGTTGGGATTCCTCTTCCAGTGCTTCATGATGTGGGAGAAGGACAGCTGCATGTGTTCTTCAGCCGTCTGTTAATAGGAAACAGAAAATATTGATAACAATCAATACTATATTTCGTACTCAAAACATAACTGTTTGTTCTCAGACGCTGGGCATACTACACAAAGTTCGCAGATACTATAATAGTAAACATCTGTTGAGTTTGATGGTCTGGAACCCCTACATATTAAATAAAATATATATGCAAAATGGGAAATTCGCCTGATAGATTCCCTTAGCTTAAAAAAAATGGACATGGCCGGTAGTGTTTTAAAGAACTAGCATTAAAAAAATAACTTAAATTCCTCTCATGGATAAGACAATCTGCATAGTATTCCTAAAGATGATATGGTTCTTGACTTCCGTTTGGAGTTAATTTAAAAATAAACTTACCACCAGGTTAAAGTGTTTAGTATTGAAGAACATGAGTGTAGACAGAAGGACGTGTGGTGAGTGTGCTCCTAGCTGTTTGCTTTCCCACAGGTGTTCTTCCTCTACTCTCGTTACAATATATTCTGCAATACAAAAGAACACACATTAAATTATTCACACAGAAAGGCTTCAATCTAATTGCGTAACTTATTCAATGAAATGAAAGTTTTTTATAAGAAATTAACAGAAAGGGACTTACGCGAGTCATTATACAGAACAGAGAACTTCCTGGCGACTTCATCTAGGCATTCGGTGAACTTTTCATAGTAGCTGTCCGTGAAGATATTGTCTATCCGACCATTCTCAAACAAGTATTGTTGTATACCTGGAGTGAAAACATTAAATTATATTATGCCTCCCTGATAACAGAAATACTGCAACTTTAAGTACAAGAGGCCTAGTTAAATGTTTTAAAATACTAGAGTTCCCTCTAGATTATTTTTTTTTAAGTTTCAGATAGTGGAGAATATTGATATAGAAAGCAGCAATACAATACAACTCCATTCACTTGTGCATTATATCTTCTTTAGACAGTTCTTTGTCGGTCGATTTACTCTACATATTCAAACCATCTAAGCATCCCTTTTTAATCTCAATTAATTACGCTCACTTTAATGACATTTTAAAAGTGATACTGACAGTTCATCTGTTTGAATGTTAGATTTATTAGTTTAATTTTGATATGTTAATGATTGATTAGACATAAATTCATATTTCTAACAGCTAGACTTAGGCTTGCTTCACCTGTGTCATGGTAGATTAATTTATAATAGCTCGATAAAATAGTACATATACAGTTTGGTAGAAATACAAAGGTATTCAACTCACCTAGCACCAGATAATAGATAGTATCGGGCGCATACTCGCTGCCATTTGGCTTGCGCACCTCCTTGACAAACAGGCAGAGCGAGTAGTTGAGTTCGTCGGCCGTGAGCTGCAGGATCTCTGACTTGAAGGGTTTCCGCCGTACCGAGCTCTTCTCCATCTCCTGATTCTTGGTGACCACCCATTGCTTCCAGGCATTCACGCCGAAGGTGTACTGGAATAAAAGGTTGGCGTTGGAATTATGGGTTTATAAAACAGACATAGCTACAAGCAGTTTAAAGCTTCATTATTCAGGTACCAAAACCTCGTTTTACGTGCCCGCAATTCACGTTTTCCCGCAAATTGCGTGTAATTTTTCAGTCCCGATGTATTTCAGTACATTTAATACCCGCATTTACGTTTTTCTTTCCCGCTGATTTCACGTTGCAAATATTCAAAATATACGAGTTACGGGCAGCTTGACAATGTTTGGGTCGTGACATTCGAACGGCGAATGGTGATTGGTGGGCGAGCGACCCTGTGATTGGCTGGGTTCGGCGCATAATTCGGCGGTGATTGGTCCATTATTGGTAGCCATCTTTTCTTTTAGCATTGTATTCATTTGTCATTATTCTGTCATCAGTTTTGCAAGTTTATGGATTTCATATTACTTTCGGTTCGATTATTATACATTTTTACGTCCCCATTCTTTCAAGTCCATAATGTCTAACCAAAGGAAAGCTTTGTCAGTGCAAGAGAAAAGGAACATTATCGAAAAAGTGAATAAACACGTTGGCTCACGCATTTCACTAGCCCGAAATTTGGGGATACCCATTACTACTTTGGCCACAATCATCAAAAACCGTGAATCTATTGAAAAAGCGCTATTCAATGTGGACTCGAGGGCGAAAAAACGTATGTACATCAGAGCGTCCGAAGTACGATAAAATGGAGGAGATTTTAAAGGAATGGTTCGTCAGTGCGCGCTCGGGCCAGTAATATTCCCGTCGGCGGTACAATAATTCGTGAAAAGGCGCTGCGTATTGCGAATCAACTAAATATTGAAGGATTTACAGCATCAAATGGATGGATAGATCGTTTTAAGAAGAGGCACAATGTGGTCTACAGATCAATATGTGGAGAATCGCGAAGTGTTGATTTGGACATTGCTGAAGATTGGAAGCAGACAGATGTGCCTAAATTAATTGCAGACTACGCTCCCAGAGATATTTTCAATGCCGATGAGACTGGACTGTTCTTCAACGTTCTACCTTGTAAGACTTTCAGCTTCAAGGGTGAAGCCTGCTATGGAGGAAAATTAAGCAAGATTCGGCTCACTGTTCTCTTGATTGCTAATTCTGATGGCAGTGAGAAGCTTCCACCGTTAGTGATTGGGAAGTCTGCAAAACCACGCTGCTTCAAAAATGTCAGGACATTGCCGACAAAATATGCAGCCAATAAAAAGCCTGGATGACGTCAATTTTATTTGAAAAGCAGCTTACTGCATTAGATGCTTTGATGGGAGCAAAGCATCGAAAAAATATTACTATTCCTCGATAGGTGCCCAGCTCACCCCACAAACTTGACTTTGAGGAACATTCAGTTGGCATTTTTTCCTCCTAACTGTACAAGTGAACTGCAACCCCTGGATTTAGGGATAATTCGGGCATTCAAGCACTACTATAGAAGAAACTTGGTACAGAAGTTATTGTGTCAGTTAGAACGAGGTGAGGACCCCAACAAATTTAGGATGTCTATTTTGGATGCAATGCATTATACCGTTAAGGCATGGGGTGAAATAAACGATTCTACCATCAAGAATTGTTTCCGGAAAGCTGGGATATACAAGGAGCATGGGCAGGATGAAGACGTACCCAGTACTGGAGAAAATATCCAGTGTGATGTCATTGAAGGCTGGGAAAAGATTTCAGACCAACCCCTGGAGGATTATGTAAACCTTGACTCCAAAGTTATGACATCAGACTTGTTGGAAGTTGATGACATTATTGACAGTCATTTAACACCAGCAGACTTGTCTACCGAAGAACTGTCTGCTGAAGAAGAGGTTGATATTCCAACAAAAGAAGAAGCAATGAGGTTCATCGAGGGTTTAAAAACCTACTTTACAAGCTTTTCTAATATTCGAGATGACACTTTTAAATGTTTATATAGTCTTGAAAGAGAATTACATAACAAAAAAACAAAGATGCAACAAACTAATATATGTGATTTTTTAATAAAAAAATAGTAATTTCTTCATTAAAGATTAAATTGAATGTTGTTTTTTAATAAAACGTTTTTTTTTTTAAACATAAAATTTAAATGTTCTTTTTATAATACCCCCTTTTTACATTTTCCCTCCAAATAAGTTTTTTTTTTTTTTGGTCCCTTAAAAAACGTAAAATAGGGGTTTTACTGTATTTTGAAATTTCTCCAAGTTCGAAATAAGATTAACAGGTTTATACAGACCGGGTAATATAAACTCAACATAAAAATAAAGTTCTTTCGACGTTCAAAAATTCATCAGATAGTTATGTTGCCAATAAGTTTCATTATTGATGTAAATATTGAGTTCTTGCAATGATCACCTTTATTTACAACTGTCATTTATACTACCTGAAGTAAAAATATATAAAAGCCCACCTTTAGACACATATTGGCGTCGGGTTTCTCTTGAGGTTCGGGCGGGGGCTCCGCATGCACCGGCTGGGGCGGGGGCGCCGGCTCGTGTCTGCGGGCTCGCTTGGCGCGCGTGAGAGGAGGCGCGGGCGTTGGGGAGGGGGGAGGCAGGACTCCACCCCGCGAGCCCCTCTTGCGCCGGGCGGCGGCCACTGCGGCCCGCTGCTGTTCTAGCATCATCAACTGGTGGTGGTGCAGGGGGGAGTTGTCGTCTATTGCGGAAGGATGCAGCACTGGGGGACAAAATAATTTTACAATAAAATTATTGTTTAGACAAAGACAATATTAAAGGTATAAGATTAACAAGATTTATAAGAGAATGTCAGTTGTGGAGCGAAATTGTGGAAACGAAACACACAAGAACCTCATATCTTGATCGAAATTGAAGATAATGACACTAGATAACTAGGAATAGCCACAGCTTGTAAAAATTATCCCACCTTCAATACAAGGTGTCTGGGGGTAAAGTGCAGTAACTTCGGGCGATGATTTTATATGAAAGTTCAAGCATAAAAGACAAATAACTTTGTTCGAAATTCAAATGCTTTAAGGCACTTTTTAATGTATGTAAAAAGTACTTTTTTGGGTGCAGTTTCCATGACTACAGTTCAGACACAGATGTGTGACATTGCCACTCTTCACTCCCACCGTATTAATCTGGCAAGTTCGACCTTGCACTTCAGATTTTTAGTAGGGATGCCTTTTTTTAAGGGAAAAAAACAATGGAATTTCGAAAAAAAGTTATTTATCTTTTTTACTTGTACTATCTTGCAGAGTCACTTCCCAAAGTTACTGCGCTTTACTTCTGGACACTTTGTATAATAATAAGATTTGACTGGTCAAAAAATAAAATTTGTCAGAGTTAGCATACTTCAATTTGGAGCAGTTGAGTTAGCTCCAGCTTTCTATTTGAGATATTTAGGATTGATTCATCCTTACATAGGCTCAATGAGATTTATGAGAATAAGTACGGGTAGGTAAGAATCTGGAACTGGTTAGTAGCCGAGTGTACAAACGCGTTGGATTCCCACCCGGTCGTCGTGGGTTCGATTCCTTTGCTAGCCAAGTCCTCCATCATTGCACAAGCAACATCGTCTGCTTATTATGATGGTAGTAGAAGTTTTTTTTTTCAAATATTGTCAGGTTATTCGTAACCCGGGAATGTTTGTCTTTCTTAAAAAAAAAATAACAAGAATCTGAAAGCTCACATAGTTTGCCACGGTGAATATAACTAAACTTGAATCTTGGCGTTTAAAAGCCACAATCACACAAAATACAGATTCAGAGGACACTATTTATAGTATACAAATAAACATAATGGCGACTGTGTAACTCACTGGTGGGCATGTTGGGATGCGAGCTCGGCGTGATGGTGCTGGCCGTCATGGCGGACTCCAGGTCCACGGCGGGCTCCTCGTACTCCGTGGCCATCTTCAACGCCATCTGCAGGACGTCCTCGCCGAAGGCCGAGTTGCCGGTGTCCATGGGGTCGGGACTGAAGCCGCCGTCGGCCGGCGAGGCCAGGGCTGATCGGGCATCAGTATCAACAAAATTAGTATATTGGTAATAGCCAACAGTATTTTAAACGGAAATAAATACAATACTGTTAATCTCTTCTGACAAGACTAGAATAAGGACTAAGTGCTTAAAGGTGAGAATCTTTAAATGATCGAATATTTTGTGTGATCGATTTGAATTAAAATTGATTTTGCTAATTTACATTTTCAACTCCTAGGCCCCAGAAAGGCTAGTGAAATTGTTTATCTGTTTGAAATTACAATACTTCAAAAACCGATTTCACTTGAAGTAAGATAAAATTGACCTTACATTGGACAGACACGCCCACATCACACTTCTATCAGTTTATCTCTTCATTGGTAAAACATGACATTTTAAGTGAAGGATCACACATTTGAGTGTACCAAAAATTTTTCAAAGCGTATTAACTTTGTGGAATCCTCTCATGTAATAGACATCAGCGGCTGCGTGGTGTGAATGTGCATGGTTTAGGTAAAATTATAGCTAAACGGTAGCTAAGTTTCATTGGAAACAAGAACCATTTATCTCCTTTGACAAGACCATAATAAGGACTCAGCGCCGTTCCAGAAAGCAGAATTGTATACATATTACAATGCATAAAGACAATAATCTTGCCAAATCGAAAACCAAAGTATTTATTATCACACCTTTTTGACGTGGGTGTCGGCGCTTGACAATTCACACAAGCACTGAGAGCTTTTTGCTACAAGCGTGCATTCAGTTTGACAGAAACATTCCGATTATACGTACACACAATGTTTATATTTCCACAATAGAAATTCAAGCATACAGAGAGTTCAAGATGATCATAAGTTAAAAATATTTCCGACATCTGTCACACGCAACACCCTTTATCCCCTATCTAATTTAAGACTTTTAACAATGGAATGGAATTCAATATTTGTTTTGAAGAAATAATCGCTAAGGGCCTCAAGCACGTTTTCAAATTTAAATAAAAACACAACATCAACGGGACACAATAAAATCTCGAAGCTTATCTTCACAATACTGAAGAACGGCGTCCATAATATTACAACGACAATACTTCAAAGTAGATTCATGGATAAATTCATACCAGAGAATAGCTCTTCAACTGTGGTGCGGTTGGACCCATAGACAGTTTCATAAACAAATGTTATTATATTAACATTATTTGAAAAAAAAAAAAAAAATATCGGTGTTTTAAGAAGGTATCAGGATTGAAAACTGATGAAAAATTATCGAATTTGTAACCGATAGGTTTTTTAGAACTTCTTTTTCAACATTCATTTCAGGTTCAGAATGATGGTTTTAAACAATTATATATATATGTGCTTGTACTGAAAAAACAAAAAACACCTCTGAGAAGTTACGGTATTAAAAGTATTTTAAAACCTTGGTGAAAGTATCAATTTTCGTACAATATTATGTAAGGAAGTTGTTTGTCCCTCCCTGTTCCAAATTTAAAAAAATTTTATTCAACAAATGAAAATAATATTTATGATAGAGTAATTATAATAATTCACATCCACATAAATAATACTTCGGTACTTGAGGTGATTTTTCACAAAAACGGCGCTATACAAATTATCCAAATATTACATTACCCTGCGAGAGTCTCCAATTGAGAATTGTGTAATGCAGCTCTGCGCAGTTGCATGTATAAAGACCCGGAAAGAATTAAGGTGTAATCCGAATAAATAACTACCTGGTGCATCTTCTTCCGATTCCGAATCGCTCTCGGCCTTCTTCTTCTCTCCGGCGACCATCTCCGCCATCATCAGCAGCTCTGCTTCAAACGGATCCGTCGGCATCTTCTCGTGGATCTTCTTGATCTCCTTCATGATACCGCTGGCCGTATTGCGCGTGGTTGGGATGAACACGGGAATCGGAATAGGGAAGGGAATCGGAACTGGAATCGGAAAGGGCACGGAATACATGGCCATGGGGGCCGGGACGTAGATAGGAACGGGGATAGGTATAAGAATCCTCTTCTGAAGATGGTCTTCAGTTTGGCATTCTTTATTGACCATGTTAGGTTTGCAAGTTATGCCTTTGGTTACCATGATTGGTTTGGCGAGGGTGCTCATGTTTTTGACATCTTTAGGCGGCGCAGGTTTGATGATGACGTGGTTGTAGATTTTGGGAGGTGGGGGGGGCGGTGGGGTGATTACTCTGGGGGGCGGGGGGCGGGGAGGGGTGGGAGGCCTCTCCATGGGGACAGGCTGCAGCTTGCGCTGTTCTCTCTTGCCCTTGCTGCGGGTGACGCTGGCCACCAGAGGGGGAGGGGCGGAGGCTGTGGCCAAGGATTGCACGGAGGAGATCACCGGCATGCCGCTTGATCGCTGTTCTAATGCTTTCACTTGCACTTTAGCTGGAATAAAAAAAAACATTATAAATATACAGTTGCATTCATTATTAGTTACTAAATGCAAACGGCCAAAAGAGGAACTAACTATAAACTATTTTTTAATTTCATAGATTGATCTTATCTACAGTAGTGACGCAACTGACTGCATAGTTAAGTGTGTCAATCTGTACTTATCTATGCAGTCACTATCACCATCCTGCAGGCTGCAGTCCGGAACAACTCAGAAGAACTGCACTTTTACCAGTCACCTAGGTTTAAAGGCCATGAGGTATGGCGTCTTCCTTCACTAGGTTTAATTTAAAGTAAGTCTGATTGTAACATAAGAATAATAAACAGGTCGTTAATTTTAATGAAGCTTTTGGTAGTACATATTTTCATCTTCCCTCGATTAACATTGCGAGAAGATGAAAACTACAGACTTACGAGGTTTAAATAGTGAAGTGACAAGACATGCTGGTAGTTATGGCATTGATTTCAAGCTTCAAAAGTCTAAAAGATGCACAATTTAGTTTTAAAAGTTAGTCAATTTAGTTCACGTCTAGGAATCTCCTAGCGAGACAGACATGAACCGAACCCATGTTTTATATTTCAACAAGATAAAAATAAAATTTAGTCAAATTTAATACAGCTACAGTGAATATCTCTTAAAAGGAAGAACAGGGACCGGAAAAAAAAATTCTAGTGTGGAAATTATAAAAGTCGGTTTTATTGTATATATATCAAGCTACTGTACCACTACTCCGCGTGGAGTTTAGGGTCCGCCTGGGCGCGCCAGTTGGCACAGCTTGCTTGTTGCTGGAGTCTCCCTCCATAACCAGTGGCGTCTTGCTGTACTGGCCCTGGAAGGACATGACGCACTGGTACGTGCAGAAGTTACGCACTGTCGCGTCTGACATGGTCAGGTGGTACTGCGCCTGTGAGTTGCGCTTGCATTGGTCGCATTTTATTCTGAAAATTTACATTTGGTATTATTATAAGTCAAAAATTATTCAACAATTCAGTATAAACCTCTAGCAAAGTGTCTGAAAAAAACTTCTTAACTCATTCCGGACTAGCGTCTCAACATAGTAGGCGGCAAAATACAAGCCCCGTGCGCTAGCGTCTCAACGTTTGAGGCGGCACCGTACTACCAAATGTCAACCGTCGTATGTTTGTTAATATAGCATTGACACTTCTGAAATAATTTTGTAACTCTACCCAAATCTGTCCTCTACCGGTACCTATCAAAATTTCTTAGAATTGTTTTGCTTAATTATTTAAAAAATATTTTTAATCGGGTCGATCGTAAATTTTGCTATCGAGATTCTCTGTGACGCAATTCTGTCATCGGTCACAGGATGGCGCTAGTCTCGTTTCCCTGTCGAAACAAAGGACAATGCGTAGATCGAATTTTATGTGCGCCGTGTTTGCATTTCGTGAATTTTAAATAATTGAAATACTTAATTAAAGTGATAAATACCAATTAAATCTTTGTTTTAAATATTTATTACGTACGTATTTAATAGGTGTGTGTAGTGAACTAACATTTAGATTAGTTTAATATTCTAATTTAACTTTTTATAGCAACCTTTTGTGAAATAATTCTATACGCAGTGATATTAAATTCAATTTAAAAAAATACATATTTTAATATGTAAGGTGCTGTTCTAAATAGAGTGTTATTTAAAAAAAAACTTATATTAGTCTGCTATCAAAATTGCTTAGAATATTTTGCACATAATATTGTAAAAAGTTGTACTTTTAGTGATAATTTTGATAAAAATAGTTTTTTTCTGTGTAAGTGAATTCTAATTTCATAATTTATTGTTTGTACTTTCATTGTGTTCATTTCCCGTTTTCTAAACAAGTTTTATCATGGCTCATCGTGGGTTAACCGAAGAAGATATTTCAAGAGCCATTGGTGAGATGGATTCAGATTTCGAAATAAGTGACGCCGATGATGCATATGAAGATTTATCAGATATTGTGGATTCTGATAACGAGGATTCTACACTGTTCGGTGGTGAAATTTCAGTCGAAAGACCATCTACTGTTTGGACTACTGGACCTCACATACCCATCGTTCATGAGTTCGATGATTTCTCCTCAGGAATCAACCCTGGTACATCATTGTCTGAAGATTCGTTTGAGGTTGACTATTTCCTACAGTTCGCCAATGAGGACATAGTCTCAAAAATAGTTGATGAATGCAATAAATTCTATAATTTCCAAATAGCTAACAAACCATTTGGAGTTTATTCCAGAATAACAAAGTGGGTGGAGACATTTATTGCAGAAATGTATATTTTTCTCGCGGTGACAATGTTAATGACAACAAATCGTCATCTTACAATTAAAGAACATTGGTCTACAGATCCACTTCTTTTAAGCCCTATATTTGGACAAACAATGGCAAGAGACAGATATGAAATAATCTTGCAAATGCTTCATTTTTCTGACAATGCAACGACTCACAACACCTACCTACCGATGATTGATCACACATACAATTTTTAAAAACACGATGATGCCCTTTAAAAATGTATGTATCGATGAAAGCATTATTGTTTTCAAAGGGCGCTTGCTTTTTAAGCAATATATTCCATCAAAACGTCATCGATTTGGAATGAAAATGTTCGTTTTGTGTGATGTGACAAGTGGGTACATTTTGGACTTTATCATCTATACCGGTGCCGGAACAGAAATACAGGGTGTGACGGAACATGGAATTTCTAGTGCAGTTGTGACTACACTTTTGGAAGATTATATTGGCAATGGTCACAGTTTATGGTGCGACAACTGGTACTCTAGTCCGCAATTATTTAAAAACTTGTATGATAATAAAATAAATGCTTGTGGAACAGTTCGCAAGAACAGAAAGGGGCTTCCAAATTACCACAAACTGAAGAAAGGAGAGTCGGAGTACTAGTCGGTAGAGATCTCAAATCGAAAAGTACTAGCAAATCATCAAAATTTACCCTCCAAAAAAAGCACTAGTCGGTAGAGATTTGAAAGCGAAAAGTACTAGCAAATCGACAAAAAATTATTATAATTAAAATAATTAGGGAATTAATGTCTATTATAAGAGAGTATTACGTAAGTGCCTGCATAGGTACTACCTGTGAGGTGGATTATTACATTTGCGGGAAGCCAACATTTTGGTGACAGCCTTCCTAAATTGAATCCACTCTCGTGTACCCCCATTCACGTCTCATGCACCCCCAATTTTTTTTTTCATTGACGTGGACCCCTCGCAGGTCGGAATCGACCCCAGGGGGTCGATATAGACCACTTTGGGAATCACTGCTGTAGATTATTACTTGAGTGGTGGACCATTTCAAATTCTTATAAATCAAGTTTTATGTATCTTGGTGTCCGACTAAACACGAAATTCGAGAGTGATCGTACTGTGTTATGTGATGACGGGTTTTATGGTTTTCGTAATATGAATATAAGTGGACCATAATATTTGACAATCGGCGCAGTGTCTGGAGATTGCAGACACTATGATGATGCACACACATACCCGTAAGTCTGTTCATACAAATGGTTCGTTTTTATCGATGGATGTTTATTCTCGTAATATTTATTATATTCTGTTTATGTTTGAAGCCTAATAAGATGACTAGACATAGCCGGATATCTAAGGAACATGCCGTAATATATTTTTGTTATCTTAACGCGATTTTCACTGCGTTAAAACCATTTTTATGTGGTCATTTATTTGCGAACAAAAACTGCCGCGCACTGGTGTTGTCATACCAGCACATATCAACGCCCTGAAAGGGTTAAGCGTGAAAACTTTCTATGTGTGAACTTTATAAGGGGGTTTTACTGTACATACTATTAGAGAATGGACAATAATCACGAGGAGCTTTGACGATTTCAGATGTTTTAAATTACCTTCTGGAAGACATGGCAGTCACCGACACCTGATACAGTGTAAGACAGTTGAGCGAGCACATCATCATGGACTGCCCATTGTCCAACGGGCGCTTGATCATGTCGAAGTTGTACTTCTTGACCTTGCACCAGTCGCAGGGCACGATGTGACGTGAGTTGCTGATGTAAACGTTCATGCACGCCTTGGTGCAAAAGCAGTGGTTGGCCGTGTCCGTGTAGATTGTGTAGCTCTCGGAGGATTTGCGTTCAAAGTATTTGTTGCACCACCGGCATTGATCTAAAGAAGATATATCTAATTAATTGATTTTACTACATTACTGGTGACATTATCCATGAAAATCAAGTTGATCAACTTGACTTGCCAAATGAAAACTGAGAAAAAAAAAATCTTTTTAAATATAGAATACAAATTGTTCCAGTTACATTTTTGAAAAGTTTACACTCGCACATACTCACTTATAGTTAATAATTGTTTTTTATTAGTTATTAAAAAATAAATTGATCTAATCATTAGTTTGAAAGTAAACGCGCCTTTAAAGTGTTATTTCAATGGCGCTGCTTGCACCCTCCATTAATGCGATGATGGTGCTATATAGATTATCGTAGTATGTATGATTAAATAGAAACTTTTGAATGTTTTATTCTAGCTTTAATTTTTTGATCTTTTTGAACAATTGAAAAATATGGAACAAGCAATATGATATCTTGGCAAACTTTTTTGCAGTTCAATGAATGTTTCTAAGCTCCATAGTTCATGTTTGAAATGACATTGTATGCTGAAAATATTTGTGGGATAAAAATTTTAAACAGAAAAAGCTGTGCAATTTTTATGTGTTTACAATTTGAGAGTTTTTTACAGTTTCACACAGATAGATTTCTGTTTTGTGATAAAATAATAAGATATTAATAAGGAGTTGATTTCAGTAAACTGCGATTTGAAACATTATTGTTTTTGTTAAACTGCTGTCTGGTGAAATAAGATATATGTAGTAAGACTATATTTTCAAGGACTTATTTTTTTCCTGCTGTGACGATAAGGTCCATAGAAAACAGACAATGCACAGCTGGATGAATTTATGTTTAAAAACAAATTATTATTCATTAATAGCTCCCAAAAGTTTAAAAGACTTAAACAATTATGTCAGTAGTGGCAAAATAATTTCAGTAAAACATACATATTGAATTAAGCTTAACTTATGTTTAATGATAGTAAATTTGTTATAGAAGTTTATAGGTTAAAAATCTTACCCGGGAAAACATGGTTGACAAACTTAAAAGCTGCAAAGCAAGGTTCAGAGCACAGCCGCACGGAACTCTTGTTATCGATGGCCACTTCCAGCTGGGTGGGCTTCTCCTTGGAGCAAACTGCACAGCGAGCCCACACGGCAGGCGGCTCCGGATTCTTGCTCATCTGGTCAAACTTCTCCACGCAGAACTGCGAACAAAAGTCTTTAAACTGGCCTTTGTCCCCCACCGGGGCTAGGAACCCTTCGTACCCTAGAGAGATGTCTCTCTGACAGTAGCAGCAGATCTTAAGTCCTTTCTTGAACTCTTCCAAACAGCCGGAACAGCAGAATTGGCGGATGTCGTAACTTGAGCGCACGCAATATTTGCCTAAACTGGTTATTGATACTTCGTTCTTGCAGTTTGCGCAGTGCGAGCCGTGCTGGTTTTGATATTTTCCAAGGCAGCCTTCGTTGCAGAAGTCCATGGTCTCCCAGGAGAGGTTCTTATCATTGCCTAAATACGGGGCGGAGCATTGTGCACACATTCTGAAGAAGCTTTTATCTCGATCAGCTCTGGCTGATGCTACCTGCTCCGGTGTCTTGGCTACCATCTTATTACCTGAGTCGAGATACTTGTCCGTTGCATTACTGATCACTTTCAATTTGAGCATTGGTTGTTTGACTTTTAAGACCTTTCGCTTCTTGACTCTGTAAATGCTCGGGGTGGAGGTTTGCAATGCCTTTACGCACATGGCAGAACAAATATATTTCAGTTCTCCTTCGATAGGGACTTCGAAGATGCACTTTTTAATTTCTGTGCACATCATGCACGCAGCTTCCTTTTCAATAATTTCCAGAACGCATTTTTTTTTTCTGCTGACAGTGTGCTTGTCCTTGTCTTCACCGATGAAAGTCTTGAGGCAGTTTTCTCCACAAATATACTTGTCGACCTCGTCTGATATCTTATAGAAGCAGTCAGTAACAGAGCCACATTGGAGGCAGGCAATCTCCGTCGGTCCCACTTCCTTGATGAACACTTTCCTCTCCACCACTATGTAGCTTTCGTGGACCTCATTAAACAGCTTGGTACACTCACTCGAACAGACATATTTCATTTCGCCTTCCACGACTAATCTAAAGGAGCACATTTTGGATTCGATGCACTGTATACAGATTTCTTGTATTTGTGAGATTTCTTGGATCACATTGTCTGCTAAGTTTTCTAGTGGGGTTTCTGTTTCTAATTCCTCAGTTTCCTTATCTTTTTCTCCATCTAAAATTTAAAAAAATGTTAGTTATTACTTAACAAATATGTATATATTTTATTGACAAGATGCAACTTTTAAAAAAATGATCTTACCTATCACTGGTAGTCCGTCATCCTCCCCCAGGTCAATGTCTTCGTGTAAACTGTTGAGTTCATTCTCTGCACTTGTCCCTCCTTCCTGATTCTCCCCATTCTCATCTGTTGTCATCTCTCCCTTCATCTGGCGCAGCCTGGCAATACCATCATCTTCTTTGTCCCCTGAATCTGTACAAATATATTATTTATAACTCTAATAAAGAGTACTTTTTGCATTGGGATAGTGTATGGAGCAAAGTTATGACAGCGTACTTCAGCATTCATATCGTAGAACTTATTTCAACTACACCAATTCTAGCTATCTTGTAGTATCAGTTATAGCCATGTAAACCTAAAGACCATTTGGGTACATAAGAAAATGGATAGTGTGAATGTTGGGACGCACCTAGTTATTCAGAACTGCTCACTAAACATAGCTAAAGCCATTTCAAGCAATGGTTCAGTTCTGAATATCTTTCACTGTGATAATTAAAGACATTTTAGTGGCATTTAAACAAAACTTTCTCTTTATTTAGTGACAGCACCCTTAGGGGCTATTTCACCACCTCTCAATAAACTACTATTCATTAGATAACTCTAATCATCGGAATATTCGTTAGTTAACTCCTTCCGCAAGTTTGGCTGGCAACGTCGCTTTTTTTCAAACCTTATCCCGTCTGCTGTCACGTCTGTCAATACAACGCCGTTATTTCTATCATAAACATAAACTAACTTTCACAACACAACATTCGCGCGCGAAGCTCATTACATCCCTGTCACCAAATAGTTAAACGCGTCTCTATATTTAAATAAAACATATTTCTATTTTATAACTTTATTATTAAATTATATTAGTGAAGTGCATTGGGGAGTGTCTATTATTGCTTGGTGAAGGTTGATAGTTTGTAAGCATGAAAATGTTGTATGTGGGTATATTGTACTGCCAAAGATTGTTGTTATTTCATAGTATATTCCGTGATACATTGTGAAGGCGTATATTAGAATTACATACCGTGTGCTTCTTGGAGAGATTTTATCCTTGATTTTGTATCTCCTTTACGGCATTTTTGTCAAGCGAAATCTTGACCTAAACTCAATGTCATCTAAGACGTATAAAAATTGACTCTTGGTTTGAAAACACGCGGTCTACGTCTTTCCGCCATGTCCTGTTCGTCTAAGATATTTAAATCTTCAACCACTTCCATAATTACAGTAAAAAATCAACTTCAACAGAAAACTCGCCTACTGTCAGCTGTCAAAACAGTACGCCGCCATTTTAAATCAGAAGATAGATTCTAACTACTGGGGTGCACTTTACGTTGACAGCTTCTTGAGAAGTGGTGAAATAGCCCCTGAATAATACAATAAAGTTATAAAATAGAAATATGTTTTATTTAAATATAGAGACGCGTTTAACTATTTGGTGAGAGGGATGTAATGAGCTTCGAAGGCCAGCGAATGTTGTGTTGTGAAAGTTAGTTTATGTTAGAAATAACGGCATTGTATTGACAGACGTGACAGCAGACGGGATAAGGTTTGAAAAAAAGCGGCGTTGCCAGCTAAACTTGCGGAAGGAGATAACTAACGAATATTCCGATGATTAGAGTTAACTAATGAATAGTAGTTTATTGAGAGGTGGTGAAATAGCCCCTTAGTTCGGTTACAAAATAAATATGGATGTGTCAAAATATAGAGAATATTAACATTTATCAAAAAAATAAAATGTTATCGAGAAATAATCTCAGGTTGCAGAGAGGTGATGTGGTGTAATGGAGAGCTCCAAGCGGTAGATACGGGTTAATATGGGTGGCAACTGAAATCTGTTTTCTATTTCCTTATTTGAATGTTATTAATATTGTTTTAATAGTTATTTCATAACATCAACTTCAAGAAGTTAGTAGGTGAGATTTGGAAGCAAGTTAACAGTAAAATGTATTTATATGAATGTATTGAATAATTGTACCTGCAACCAGAGAGTCGAAAGCACTAGCCGTGCTGTCCACTTCCTTGGCGGTGTTTTTGGCAGCCAGCGCCTTCTGCTTGTCCGCCTCAGAGATCTCTCGCTCCGTGTCCGGGAGCAGGCACACCTCCTCGTCCGCTCCCTGCCCCTCCGTGAGATCGGCCACGTTGGACTCATCAACTAGACTATCGTCTGGAAGAAATATTATAAAATATATATAAAGAAACTCTTTCAAAGGTTATTCAAGGGAAAGGAAAAAAAAACTTCTCGTGTGGGGGGTTCCAAATAGGGTAATTTTTAAATTTAATGTTTCAAGGGCCGAAGGGAAAACTTGTTAATCATGGAAACTTCAAATTCCTTGTATGCATGTTTTACTTTATTGCGCTTTTGTCCAACTATAAGAAAAGGGCATATATGTATTTTTTAAATATCAAAGCAAAGGTCGCCCATAGATGAGTTACTCTCATCAAAAGGGCTCTTACTTAAAATGTATTTCCCTTCAATAGTTCTGATAGACTTACCAGGCACTTCGGTGTGATCTTCATCTACATGTGAGGAGTCATTAATATCATCATCAGCATTCGTATCATCATCTATGTTGGACTCTGTATCGAGGTCATTCACAGCGCTTCTCGTTCTTCTCTTGCTGTTTTTGTGGGCTTTACTTCCACTGTCGTCTTTCAGGAGTTCATCGAATGGATCCAGTACCTGGTAATAAACAAATAATTAAATGTTGTGTACAGTACTTAGGAAACTTACGACACTCACAGCTGCGAAAGCTAAAAAATGGCGAACAATGATCACGACACCATACAGCATTGGACAGCCAGGTGTATGTATATAACATGTCAATTTTGCTAAGCATCCAAAACAAGTTATCAAGATTCGAACCTGGAAAAACTTATGGTCACTGGCCAAGTAGGAGAAAGAGAGGAAGTTCGCCAATAGACTGATTGAGTTTCACAAGCATTCGGAACCAGTATCCACACACCTTTATGCAAAACAGGACTGTAATAGGAGGAGCCTGGTTCAACAAGCCATTTGGCGTGGATATCAAAATCCTCAGCAATGAGGGAACTACTAACAAAGATGTAAAACCAGACATTATTTCAACTGTGGAAAATATCGGAATACAGAAATTTATGAAGAAGAAAAGAGCCCTCGATTTTTCAGCACAAAATAATGAGAAAACAATAGTTTTGAATTTTTGTGGTTTTTAAAATAATGAAGTTTTACAGAATATTCATATTAGTATTGTATCAAAATATAACTAGCTGTTGGAAATAACAGTTAAATGCCGTCAACGTCCAATGCTATTGATGAAAAATTGTGCCAACGGTTGGATATCAATATCTACGTACAAATATTATTCAACGCAATGCAGTCTCAACACTCTCTGATTATGTACCTTTTGTTTTGGCTTTAATGCCAAATAAACACAAAGGTGTTAGAGTGTATACTTTGTGAACAGTATTATGCGTAATTTGGAATGATATTTTGGTTGTATACCTCCCTAATAGACGTCTATTAAATCTGCCGATGGCAAGTAATATATAGCTGTTATAAAATAACACCCCCAACAGCACTGACGATCCAACTGTTTAACTCTCTTAACAGGGGATTATTATTATTAAAGTCTGCGTTATTTCCAACAGTTGACAATTGCCAATGTTAACAGGTGGCGTTTATTTGAAATTATTGTCAATGCCCAGTACTAATTCATAATAGTGGTTTTTTTAATCGAAAAAAGTTCTTGATAATTAAATTTTTTCATACATTTTTCATTTCCTTACTTTATCTTTTCTTCAGTTTCATAAATTTTGTTATTGTTCCTTTGAAAAACGTTAAAAAGAGGTTTTACTGTATTGAAAAGTTTTATTTTTGGATCGATTGAAACTTTTAAGTGTGGAAATGTTGTGGGACGTACTATGTAATATCAGAAGTAGAGGAAAAATAGTAAAACAGAGGAAGGTTGGAAATGTATTTTTGATTACAACTGACTGAAAATAACGGATACCTGAGAATCAGTCTGTGACATCTCTGCAGTTTCAGGTGCACTTTCAAACTCTGGGTTTTCTCTATTATCTTTTTCCGGTTCTGTCGAACTCTTTTCTTCTGTGGTCGTTTTCGCTGCATCTGAAAAGGTTCAATAGAGCATATTATATTAGTTATATAATACAGCTTTTGGGCAAATTATTTTTTTTAATAATATTTGGCTAATATCGATAGCGTTTTTTGTTGTTGTTAATCATCACCTCAAGAGTGTTTAGAAGATTAGAGGATGGAAAAACGATACCATTTTTTTTCAATTCATCGTCTGATTAGTTAATTTTTTTAATGATGATGTAGATAATTTACAAAATTATTTTGTCTGGTTTCCAGGCGGGCAACATGGTGCTTTATGAAAATATATTTTCAACTAAGAATTTACACCCCACCATGCTGCTAGTCTTTATGCCTATAATTATGGATGTTCTTTTCAGAACTCGAAAGTGAAATAAATTACTGTGAGTAACCTTGGCAAAATATACTTTTATACTCCGAAAAGTAAATATTATGTAAGTAACATAATTGTATGACAAATTATGCATTTTTCTTAAACATGGCCAAGATCGTCCTTAGTGGGTGAAAGCCAATAAATAAAAAATAAAAATACTTTGAGGCAATGTTTTTTTTTTCAATCAACAATAAACCATTTCTAATGCACAGTTGTATGGATACAAATTTAACTTATAGTACTACTCTGTCAATTGTTTGATTATAAAATAATATTAAAAAATAATTAATGATGGAATAATTAAACTTATTCAATAGAATGTAAGGCCAGGTGCGCCGGTGACTTTTGTCATGGAAACAGTTTCGTCACTGTCTTCCAATCGAGCACACACACGGCAAGTAACTTGTCACCCGTCACCCTTTCATTCCGGCAATGGATTTCGAACAGGCGGATGAGTCACCTTGAATGACATTTTGTCACCCGTGCGCCCATACAAAAGTACACTTTACAGACACAGTGACAGTTTCGTCACTCAAAAGTCGCCGGCCAGTGGAACTAAAAAGCCACCCTAATGTCACGTTGCTGCGTACGCTGACCTTCATACACTCCAATAAATTTGGAGATGGTGACGAAACTGTTGCCGTGACAAAAGTCACCCGTGCGCGCCTGGCCTAAGAGTTGACATTGCATTGATTTTAATTGTTTTATTAATAATATGACATTTTATTATTAACTATAGTTAAATCTGTTTAGTTTGTTGTCTCATTATTCAATATGAGAAACATCGGTGATTTGACACAGAAAAAACATTTTCTTTGGAAAAAAAAGTAAAATCTTCAGAGAAATTCCCTAGATTCCAAATACTACCATTATGTATTGCAGTGGAATTTTTTCATCATCTCCCAAACACGAGAATAGCCACAATTGACAAAAATCCACAAAAAATCAGTTGTTGCATTAACGTAAAGTCTCATGTTGAATATCACTTTTATTTGTCACATCAAAAGAAACGATTTATTAAAAACATTTTTTTCCGAAAAACCAAGGAAAATTCCTTACACATTACACGACCGTAACCATGAGTAGATATTTTAGCGCTTCTGTGAAAACGGAACCTGCAGTGTTTTGACTCCAAGTTAAATGCATGAACCATTTGGTTAAGGATGCCAATTATTAAATATACACACCAATCTATAAAAATAAAATGATAATTCTTACCATCGGTAGCGGCTGAATCTGTTTTGTCATCATGCTTCTTGGATTTACCAGATGATTCCCTTTCATCTGGACACTCCTCTGGTCCATTTTGTTTCTTTTCTTTCCCTTCTCCGCTGTCATCTTTATCTACCTTTTCAACATTCGTTTCTACAGTTTTACTGTCACTAAACTTATCACCAGATTCGTTAATATCATCTTTCCTTACACTATCACTAACACTATTTAATAAATTGTCTGCAGTTTTTTCTACATTTGATTCTACATTCTCCGCCTTTTCATCTGTGTCTTTAGGAGTGTCGTCATTTTCTTTAGGATCTGCAACAGCTTCGACACTTTTCATAGTTACTGTCGAAACTACCTCAGACGTTTTATGATCTTCAGTATTAACTGTGTCCTTTACACATTCAACTTTGTCCGAGGGTTTTTCCTCAGTTTCAGTATTCTCTCTGGGCTTTTCACTATCAATATTATCAGAAGTCTCCTCACTTCCTTTACTATTTTTTTCACTTTCAACAGCATCGACACTATCTTTCTCTGCCGATTCACTTTCTATGTTATCCAATAATTTCTCACTGTCAACATTTTCTACAAGGGCACTTTCAACTGAGTCTTTAACATCTTCAGAAGGACTATCAATGTTGTTTTCTATAACCGATTTATTTCCTGCACTGACTGAATCACTTTCTTCGACTGGTAATTTATCGGCACTACTTTCCTCCGTAGCAGTCAAATCATTGGATTCAGGTTTGGTTGCTACTTCTGTGCTGTTAGAATCGGTACAAGATTTAAGTGCTTCTTCATTCTTTTTACTGATAGTATCTCCCAAATCATCAACGGGACTCTCTGCTTCAAGCTTGCCAGATGGACTGACTTGTTCGGAGTCTGGACTAACAGGCTCCAAGCCATCTGGCATATTATCTTCACCAGCTGCCTTCGTTGCAGATGCTTCCTGGTCCTCCATATTTAGTGGCAGTCACTATGATGTCGGGCAGGAGGGTAAATTCCAATACATTACTAGCCTGCAAAATAAACATAATTGTAAATCTTCACAAGAGTCAGGATTACTAATAAAGATAACCTCACGCCACCGGGTAAAACTGTGCCACAATTTGCAATATCACATTATGAAAACAATCTGACGGAATGAGGGACAGGTTAGAATTTTTTATGTCAACAGGTATTGCATTTTAAGTCAATATGCTGTATCTTTATGTTTAGTTTATAAATTATTAGAAACGATAATTACAATAATCGCCGCCAACTTTTTAAATAACATAAAAACAAACGCCAAACAACGAAACTAAGAAATGAAATCCGAAGGGTGCTTTAAAGTGCGTACGAAATGACGTTACGAGCGAGAGGCGAATTCAATATGAAACCAAGCAAATAACAGCGGATCCCGCGCTTATCCTCAAAGGCTTTTTGACAGCTTTGCACAAAATTTTCACCATAATTTAATATTTTATCTTCACAAAAATCACATTTACTACATTAATTATAGGGTGTGAGCTCAACAATATCCACAAATATGACAGTAGATGACAAATTATCAAAAAATTAAACGTTACACAGTGCGTTTGTCGAAATTTCTTTGGTGATATTTGACAATGTGATCACGATGATAGTACTCCACATAATAATGAATTAGGTTTTTTTTCCGATAACAAGATATAACTAGTATTATTATAAAACAAAATTATGCTTTATACCTGAGAAAAACTATATTTACGAACGTTTAACGCACAACACTATCGAAAAGCACAACAAACGCGACCATTTTGTAACCAAAGGCAGCGCGACTTGCGATGTTGCCAACATTAGCATAAAAGAATAGTTTTATTTAGAAATATTCAAAACTATTTAAAGTACAAAATAATGTGTATGATTCATGATGATTTTTACAAAAAATACAAGTTTACGGAAATAACATATACACATAATCCCATAAACCTACTTGATTCTAAAGAATCACATGTCATTTTTTTATTTTCTTACGTTGGTTAAACGTCGGACGCCCATTGTGGAAATTCGTTTAGCTACTAACTTCAGGGCGTCTCTGAGGATATGCCGCAAGTCGCCAACAGTGGAGGAAACTCAGGAATGTCTAGCAACATAATAATTCACAGCTATGTCAATGCTTTATCATTTTCCCACAGAATAACATTTTAATGAAATTAAAATATGTTGTATTTTTATCGAGTCTTCTCTGACCGAATACCGCATTGAAATGAAAATTATGTTTCACTTATTTGACCTTCCTAATAAAATATTATGTCGATGTACATTTACCAAAGGTTTACAACCAATGACTTTTGAAATAATAGCACTTACCTAAAGAGTATCCCCGTACTATGCATAGATCATTGCATTTTACTTACTATCCTAAATTAAAATTTTATTATAGCTAAGTACGACATTTTTCACATAAACAACAAATGAAAAATATCATTCAATATAGCAATGATTATTTAATATATAATTTGGGGTAAATAAAAAAAATACGATATTCAAATAGAGTAAGGCTCAACTTAAATGGGCTGGTATCTTCCATGTATCTACAGCCTAGAATATTGTTTGAAAAACGTCACGATACAAATATGTCTCTCACCCCCTCAAACCTTTATCATTTACTTGAAGTCTTGAATTATTTGAATAATTATCTTTTTTTTCAATATACGTCAATTTCTCATTGGATCAGGATTGAGATTTTTTTCTTTCTAATTGATCGTTTAATTTCTGCCTTGTATATTATGTGTCAATTATTTTTTATAAATAAATTTTACAAAATAAAATTTTAATAAAAATCTGGTTGAATACTCTTAAACATATTTATTTCTGTGATGATAAAACATTCTATAATCGGTGGAAAGAACAGTGATACATTTTTATCGCATTTATGAATACGTTTTCATTGAAAAGGTTAAAAAAAGTGATGAAATTTTTTTATTGTTTTTAATCGAAAGCACAAGTAAGTATTTGAATCTAAGATTGGAATGCGCTCTTTAGATTGTTTCTAAATGTGAGAAATGATTTTACTAAAAACAATTTAATATTCTTTGGTATAGGTTAGTTTATAATAAAGTTTAAGATAATATATTTTTTTAAATACTTAAAATAATAACAATTTATTATCAAAACAAGCCAAAAAAGCAAATATTATAATTTAAGCATTCAATTACATAGTTAAGGGAAAAAAATACATAAAAAACTACCTTAATCACTAATTTAGCAAGTAATTTTCATATATAATACTGACATAACGTCACTAACTTCATAAAGAATATTGTTTTAAAATTCAAGATGTTAACATAAATAATATTGGTTGTATTTCTTCAACTTTGTCAGTGTTGTAAAAAAATATTTTTTTCAGTTATTCTTCTTTACATTGCGAGAGAAAGCAATACTGCTTTAACCTCAAAAAAATTATGGATCAATATTTAAAAAAAACACAGTACAATTCTTTTATTATTACTTAAAACCAGTTTTCATGTGAGTAGCGGGATACAGATAGATCTTCGCAGAAAAAAAATGGTATCATAAATGCAAAAAACAAACAAAGTTTTGAATGTGTATTGAATTAATTAATCAAATATATAAAGGAGTGCAACTTGACTCCTCTGACGATGGATATTAAGAGGGTTTTAATAAATAAATACGATTTTAAATAGTTAAAAATTATCATACTTTCTCAACAGCAAAAAAAAGACATTTTAGCAACGCACATCAATAATCAATAAATTAAGCTGTAAATATCTGTTAATTTGTGCTCTAATTATTCAACAATTTGAAAAGCAACTTTGCATAAAATGCTTTGCTTTATTTGTGTTAAATTAAAGCACGGCATTTTTGCTCCAGGCTCACGGCTAGGGATAAACAAAGAACCGGGTCTGTGTTTTACCCAAATTCTTGAATTAAAAGCATTCTTGTAAAACAAATGATTATGTGTTTGTTTTTCATTTTTTCTTGTTGATGCTGGGCGATGTCGATTGGAATACTGAAGATGCAGACATGAGATTGTCTATGTATTGCCCCAGCACTTGGTTTTCAGATTTCAATTTGAGGTTTTCTTCCTTCACTGAATCCACCCTCTGAGAAAGATCTGAAATTCATAAAAATAAATGTCAATACATTAAAAATATAGACTGATAAATTAGAAGAAGGAACTTTGTTGATTAATTGTTAGGTAGGTACCATATTTGGATAGTGGTAATACTTATAGTTCTGATTTCGAATTAAAAATCTATGAAGCCAAAGAAAAAACAGGCTTTGTCATTTTTGACAATTTGTCAATAATCAAATAATACAAAAAATATCAATAAAAAAGAGGTTATCTTCTAAATATATAATTTAGTTCGTCAATATAATGAGTTATAAATATTGTTATAATTAATAAACAAACTGAAGTCACTTCTGCCAATTTGTAAACCACAATCGTTCTTTGTCAATTTCAAATTTTACTTTCAAGTATTCATTCGTTATTCATTGCCAATGCTAAATATTCTAAACATGACATTATTTGCAGTATTAGACATTAATATAACCATCCTATTCGAAAGAAGTTGATTGAAGGAGTCGAAAATCACAAATTTTGACGAATCAATTAAATATTTTTCTGAATTAAGAACACCACACAAAAGTATTATTTTCCATACTTAAGTAAAAAATTAATAATAATTAAGCAACTGACCGTCAAGGGTGTTCTGAAGTTCGAGAACTTGTGAAATAAGTCTGGCCTTTTCTTCTTGCTCGTCGGCATTAATATCGGGATCCAAACTCTGGGACCCACCACCCAGCCCAGGGCTAGACGAACCGTTCGTGTATGAACTCGGTATGGAGTCCATCGATCTGCCATGATTTAGGTCATTATTATCATTTGGATCGTCGGTTATTATGACCTGGGGATCATCGTCCGCCAAAGGAATATTTTCGTCTTGCAGTTTAGAACCGATCATTGACATGGTAGACGTTGTTAAATGAAAGATTGTGTAGTCTGATGGGTGCTTTTCAGCTTATTTATATATATATTTTTTAAATTGACAATACCTAAACAAAACCCTTGTCTGATTCCGATATGTCACAAAATACCGAATGACATTTAGCGATCCATAGACAATTTCGAAGGAAAGTCAAAGACGATATAATATAGAAATACTTTTCATCGGTACTTACCTACTTCAAAAACCTTTTTTTAAATCAAATATTTTTTGTCGCTGTACTCCTACCGTCAAACTAATGAAATACAGAAATAACATTGCAATTTGCATCAAGTTTTGATAATTTTTGGTGGCGGTCACCGATTAGAAACCGGTAGCTTTCTTTAGGCCGTCAACCCATTTAGTCTGTAGGCGATTTTTGTTTCTTTTCCCAATCGAAGACTCCACACAATGACATTGAAAATTCAAGGGTCATTAAATTTGTTATTTGTGCTACGTCCCACTTGATGTAGTGATTATATTGGTAATATCGGTTATCTTTATTTTGCTCCTAATCCACACGGTAGTCTTTCCTTATTTATTTATTATGCTGTAATATATTCTCTGTAAATAATTTCTTAAGTAGTTCTATAAAAAGGGTTGTGAATCAATATGTTATAGTACAATATTAGTATTCTATTCTGTTTCGCAGTTTTTGTTATTTTATAAAATAAACTGGACTATTATTATGTCTATCCAATCTGTGGAATGTTGTGGAGCCGTGGAAAGGGGGTTAGAACTCAAGAAAATAATTTAATTAAATACCAAATATAATTTTGCCAGTCCTCTGAGTGTAAAACTATATCTTTCTCCAAACTAGAAATTTAAAAAAAAAGTGTTTTTCAAAGATGAAACTGAGAAAAAGGCGTTTGAAAATAAGACGATACAAAAGCATTAATATGCGTAATCGGCATTTGTAAAGTGAATATCAGTGTTGTTTTCTTAATGAAAATTATTATAAATAGCTTATTTATAACCTATCAATGTATTTATTAAAAAAATATATTTCATATGTTATCCTAGATTTTAATGTTTTAAAACTTTAATTTAAGTCAAATATCTGCAATGTGTGTTAGTAAAAACATTAATTACCAAAAATCTATTGCATTTAGAGCTTGGATGTTTTTAGCAGATAGAAATATGTATTGTAATATTTCAAATCACCTTGACACCTTGATAATATTATTTTGTCCATTGTACAAAAGTTGGTCCAATTTTTCTGTTGAGAATCGTCATTTTACACTGAAAGTCATAAAAAGCAAAGTAAATAAGGCATAAAAAAACACAATTTCAGTATATTCTTTATTTGTCAAATTTTGATATCTATAAAGTGCTAGTACTCAATGGATTTTACATAGAGATCATTCCTAATACCCTAATACTAATCTTGTACGCTATTTCAGCAAAAATAAGTTTCTGATCACATAGGAATATATTAGTTTAAAGATCATATATCACTTCCCAAAATTGGTAACCATCTTCTTTAATATTATTCATTCATTATTGTTTCAACCAAAACTAAAAATAATATTAATTGTAAATACTGAATTAAATTGCCATGCATAGACAATGTAAATTATACAAAATAATAGTTTCTCAGAGAGAAGAATTTTTCTGCAAGTAGGAAAAACTTATATAAAATAAATACTGGAGTTTACTTAAGTGTGTAGATAAGAAGTCTTAGTAATAATGGAAATATTTGTGTCCATGTAGTCAAACCTACATGTTTTTATTAAACTAATTAAATTACATGGAATTTATGTTGTGACTGCAAAGTGCTCGATGGTGGAGTGGCAAAGGTGATCGTGGGGGACTAGTTTATTCCAAGATACGTCTTTTGTAGGGATTGTAGCAGCCGACTGAAACAAAAAGTGTTCATTAAATTCTTTTATGTATAACAAAATCAGTTGACACTCACAAACGGGAGATTTCAAAGAAACAAAAAAAAAAACAATATATCCTTGCGCTTCTTAAGGGCCCTTCATACTAGCGCCAAAATTCATGTCAAAGTATTCCACGATCCACAATTTAACAGACAATATATATGATAGATTGCGTCATACTTTAACGTGAATTTGGGGGCTAGTATGTTTAATTTAATTTTTATTCTGGATTTTTATGAGTTCGTATAAACGTATGTTGATGGCAAGAGCGTACAGTCTATAGATAATGAAATGCTGTGCACACGCAGCAAAATTAAAAAAAAAAAAATTTACGTAAATTTACATAAATTTATGAAATAAAAATTTACAAGTAGGTACAGTTTTATAACCTCTATGAAATGGATGCCCCCGTTACCAATGACGTTACATATATAGACACGTTATAGCCTTAGAATATTAACACAAAATATGGCAAGCAAAACACACACGTTACCAGTAAATTCATCATTCAAATATCGGTCATGTATAACAAAGATAGATATTCATAGAATATATGTGTATGAACGAAACAGATCCGAAGTTCGGACCGCGTTCAATACTGGCTTGAAACGACCTCAAGCGGCGCTTGACCGTTTAATACTAAATCGGCTTAAACACCGATTACACCAACTAGCGTATTATTGCTTGCCACTTTGAGAGCCCTACAACGTGTCTATATTTATGTAACGTCATTGCCCGTTACTAGATAAGTACCAGTTTTATTTATAAATTGCTACTAAAAGTTAAATTTGTATGTTATTATATCATTCCTTTGTTTTCTGCAAAAAGCTGAAGCTGTTGTTTAAAGTAAGATTTTTTGCCCTAAAGACGTTAAGAAATATTTCAAAAACATGCTTCCAATAACAGTTTGAAAAAATAACAAGAAGCGATAGTGATTATAATTATAACTCTCAGTTTTCATTAGTTTCACATTGGATTATGGAAATTTATTAAGTATTACAGGTACGCATAGAATTGATTATAATATCTGTCATTATAATAACAAAGGTTAGGTTGGGATGGTTTCTGTTAGCATGAAAAGGTATGCATTGGCTGCCTACTTATTGACATGAAAACTCCAATCAGCTGTTGTATGTATCATTTTATCTTATGATCCGTGCTTGGTAGACATGTAACTATTGAGTGACCTTAATTCTTCACCTGTGAAGGTCAAACCACTTAAAAAAAAATCGTTTTACAATTCTTCACATCTAATAAGTTTAAAAATATATATTTAAATATGTACACAATATTATAAACCAATCTTTTTTTTTTTTAACAAAAAAACTTTCAAATAAAAAACAAAAGTTCTAACTTGGTTCTGATGTGATGAAATATGCACAGATTTTACTGACTGAAATTCCTCAGTCAGTAAAACTATTTTCAGCCCGCAATATCACTTTCATGCATTTGTAAAATATGCATTTGTGGATAAATAATTTATAGCACGGTGTTTGTGAAAAAAATCACCTCAAAGGCGCTTTACAATATTATTAGTCAAATGGCCCATACTAAGAAAATAAGCCATATTGTTTGTTCCATATTTTTTAAATGTCCATTAAGAAAAAAGATTTCAAGAAAATAATGTTGCCACTCTCTGAAAGTAACAAGAACTAGAAATGCTTGAAATACATGCTTTAAGAGATAGGTATTGAGAAATATATTTTACCTCCGAAATGATCTGTCCATCTTCGTTGATGTCAAACTGCTCGAAACCAAACACCAGGGGGGTGGGGTCGCCGATGTGGAAGATGCGGGATGATGTGCCCTTATTTACTCGGAACTCAACTGTCTTGGCCATCAGTATGTTTGTGATCATGTAAATTGATTTTAGTCCTTTCGTTTCTGAAAACATAAAACAAATAATCGTTGAGCAATAAAATTTACAGATGTATCCCGTTGCCAACTCTCCGTGTGGTTAGGCGTATAGAATACAACTATTTAAGAAGGAACTTGAATTCAAACTATTTTGCTTGATTTAATTTTCTCACATTGCAATATTGTACTCTTTATAGATACATTTCGAAAATACAATGTTTTGTCATTTCATTAATACTTTTTTAAGTTTAGTAAGTATTTTTCACAAAAACGGCGCTATATAAATGATTCAATAAAATTATTATTATTACTCAGTGTGTTCAAAGCACAAAAGGCTTTTATGTCAAATTGTATTTTTGAATTATGTGCTTTCTTTTAGAATTAAAACTCAATACAAAAAAGCAATAAAAATTAGCTGCTGTTAGCTTATTTGATTTTAGTACCAATTTTCATTATAATTGGGTGGGTTGTAAGTGTGTAGGTACCACCTTTTCGGCTGGGGTTTTGTGGAAATAAAATATTTACATTTTCACAAGGGTTCACTGAATAAACAAACATATTTATGTGAAATAAAAATAATTTTTACCCTTTTCTTGGGAGATATAGACGTTATTTATGGGGGATTTATCCTTGGGAAACGTCAGTTTGGAGATATTCAGTATTATCACGCGTACCTTGTTCTTTATTTCCTCATCTTGCAGGGTAATCTGGAAGAAATGATAATTTAGACATTATTAAACTAATTTTGTGATAAACACGGCATCTATTTTGATGGACTAGTCGTTTTTAATCAGCTCTATCAGCTATTTAATTAACCATAGATAAAAATAGCCTCGTTGAAATTGTTTTTTTTTTACAGCTGTGGTTTTTTTTTAATATTGCCAACATCCATCGAGCTCCGGTGGGCAGGAACTAGGAAGGTAAGTAGGTACTTTTTTGGTAAATATTTTTTTAAGGGAAGCCCTGTCTCGTCAACGCATTTTTGTCATTTCTCGTATAATATATAATTATGTGCATAAGTAATCTGTTAAAATCTTGAATACAAAATAACATGTAGGTATCTACAATCTACTCGACTGTAGATACGTACTATACTATAAAAATTACATTTTTTTGTGTAATTATGAACTTGCCGCCATTGTTATTCCAATAAAAAAAAAAACGATAATACTCTGGGATGACAACAGCATAGAAAATTTTATATTATTTTTGTGACTGCGTTTTAACAGTTAATATGCATTTGAAGGTTAGAGCAAAATTTAACCAATACCCGTTAAAAAATATACATCCAACTTTGAATGAACAATGAACAGTGTTGTTAGTTAATGTCCTCACGTAAATTTAAGTTTTTTTTTAATGAATTGATTTGTACTTTTTTTAAAGCGCTTGTATAACCGATTTAAATATTGAAAAACGAACCCAACCGGCAGCGAATTATTCAAGACAACATTGCTATAATGAAGCTTCATTAAAACGTTTTACGTCGATTCAAGTACGAAAACTCGTAAAAAGATGCATCATTCAAATTCAAATATTACAACGTATGAGTTGCGATATGTGATTTATTAGTAGGTACCTTCCAAATATCGATTTTCCATAACACATGGATAGATCGATATACTCGTATGTATGTATGAGTTACTGGTCACAGTGTTACTGAGATTCTACTCATCTACACTGTTTTCTATTCTACTTTAAAATTATTATGATTCTATTTTTTTGAAAGGTGTATAAAACTTATATTGTGGTCGTAGCGTTACAATAGATCAATCGTTTATCACGTTATCTCTAAAATCTGGTGGGAGTAAGCACCCACCCATTCGCATAGGTATAAATATATGCATATGCATACCTTCCGGAATAAAACTTTATTATTATTATTATAGCCATCAGTCGTTGGGTTACGGTCGGTCAAACAGATTTCGCATTTAGCGAGCCAGTATCGGTAGATTACCGCCTGTGGTGTGCGGTAAAGTGTTTGCAATAAAGGATCAGTTACACGTATACAAATACAAAATATATCTAACTTTTTCATCTGGGCTTTAGGAACAGTATTCTAGACAAGAGATAGGGATTAGAAGCCTTAGAAAACTTATTGATTCTATAAACCCAGTCATGTTGGGAAATTCCCTATTTTCCGCCAGACAGTTTACCGAAATCGGCTATCAAGATTATCAGCGGTGAAGCCTTAATCGCAAGGGGGTAAGATGTTCGGCCGCAAAATAAGTATGAGATGAGTGAGAATAGACGTTTGGCTATTTGCCCCCAGTGCTTGTTTAGTCTGTTTGACATTCACACTAACTGATATGCCGTAGTGTACATAAGATACCTACTATTAATGCGCGAACGCAGCCACAACCAATAATAAACCAAGCAACAACTGCGCAATACGAGAGTAAAGAGAGCAGCACTCGCCCCGGGCAGGCATTATTCTTATTTACATGCGAATATAACACCCCTCTTACTTTGTTTTTAAACAAGAGTTTTATTTATTTATAAACTGACGGACTATTGTCCAATTACAAAAAAAAAATACAAAACACGAAATGAAAAAAAGAGCCACAGAGAAAAAACAACACATACATAATATTATAAAGAAGCAATGACAAAAATAGAACAAAATATACATTAGGAAGAACAAGCCAAGGTCAAGTCATAGTTTTTGTAGAGTCGTAAAGAATGACAAAAATCATTAGAGTGATACCAAAATTTAAGACCATGGGTTGAGTTAACAAGTCTCGACATTCTGGACAGTGGAGAATGATACCCATAATAAGTAGAGTGATTATTGAGGAACAGCAATTCATTGTTTCTGAGTCTACGGCAAAGAATGTTGAACTGGATGAGTCGGAAGAAGGTGAGTCAAAAATACAAATAATAATTTTGAAAACGCAAATTAAATCATACTATATGACGACAGTATAAGAAGACGGTTAAAGATGGAGTAAGGTTTGACATCACTATTCCATTTCTGTTTATTTTTTCTCAAATTAAAACTGACATATTAATAAAGCCTTCAGAAGGCAAAAAAAGCTGTCACACGCATTACTAAAATCGCTTCCGTATGAGAAAACATAAAATAATTTAATTTACCACTATCCGTTTCATATTATAATATATGTATCTATAGGTATTAGGTACTAGAGATGGTCGATATCAGAATTGGGTGTACTTGCGGTTCCAGTTACCGGTGACCGGCGAGGAACCGGTTATTTATCCAGTTCTTTTTAGAACCGGTTCCTGGTGCCAGAAAAGTTCCACGAAGCAGATTTTTTCGAAAAGTACTAGCAAATCGACAAATGTTCATCGCCAAAAAAAATACTAGACGGTAGAGATTTGAAAACGAAAAGAACTGGAACTGGTTGGAACTCACAAAAAAAAAACACGAAAAGAACGGCCAAAGGATATCCTCGGAGAAATAATTTCGACGGTTCCAGTGACCGGCTAGGAACCGGTTCCTTTTAACCGGGACAGGAATATCGACCATCTCTATTAGGTACATTGTATATTAATTTCTTTCATGATATCATGTTAATACAATACCTTTGGATATAATATAAGTGGGTAATAAACCTTATCCATAAAACATAAATCTATTTTATAAAGCAGCAATATCTCTTAAATGGTTAGCTTTGGCCTCATGAAATTTGCACAGGTTGTTCTGTCCGAAATTTGAAAGCTAACGCAACTTCAGGTCACATCTTTGTGTCAAACATGAACTATAAAACTTTGAAATACCATTTGACCTTCAAAAAAGACGCCACGTTTATTTCATATTTTTTAGTAATTACTCAACAAGCTACATAATTGGGTACATTTTGGTACAAGGTTGACAAATTAATGGGTCAATAATAAAAAAAATGGGTCGTTTTTACGACTGTGTGATAGTGGTAGGCTGTGGACTGATTCACTTGCTTCTGTGTTTCTTTCCTTTTACAACATGGTTCACTTCTTTCCTTCCTTAAAATACCCACCACACAGTTTCCTTAAAGATGAAATAGGTTCTGATAGAAACCTCCTGGCCCCCAAACACTTTGATAAAGGTTTATCGTCAACATCGACAAGATTACCAACAAACAAACAACAGTTCACGTCATTTCTAAAAAACTCACGTCGACTAAACATGCTTAATTTATTTAAATTATCAGAATAAGCTAACACTTTGTGGATTGACATGATTAATTAAATAAAAACACACGTTGTTTTACAATAAAGTGGATTAAAACAACGTGTGTTTTTATTTAATGAATGCTTAATTTAGTCGACGTGAACTGTTGTTTGTTCGTTGGCGATCTGCAGTCGGGCTCGGGAACGATTCCAAATTACCGACATTGTCGATAAAATGTATATCGACGTTTCGTGTTAGGGCCCCAGGACCTCCTGTGTGGAGTTGTGGAGAAATGATTAAACAAAAAATTGGAAAGAGTATTGAAGCTCGTAGCAAAGTTGGGTAATTGGTTTACAATGAAATATAAATTATTTATTTTGCGAGTCGTACGTACATACGAACTAACTAACCATCACACTGTTTTCCCGCAGGGGTAGGCAGATAGGACGGACCGTCATACAACTTCATTCTACATTCACATTCATATATCGTTAATTAAACACATTAATTTGTTACCACTTTATAGATCGAGCGGTTTCGAACGTATCCTTCCGTCATCAGGACAATATTAAAACTAACAGAAGATACAAAATACTAAAAGAAATATCCGTAAATATTTAGGTGAGTGGGTGGTGAACGTCGGGGAAGGGGTAGTTAGGGGGTTTACGGAAATAACAGAGCGGTTTACGGGAAATTATGTCTAGAATATGACTATTAGATAAATTTACTTCAATTCAATATACCTACTAGAATTATTATTTTGGGATTTTCTAATTTCTAACTAACTAACTAACCATCAAGACGTTTCCCTGAAGGGTAGGCAGAGAGAATGGACCGCCATACAACTCTGTCTTGGCACACACTCCTTGATTCATTCATATTGATACATCGTATCATACATTCTCTTCTGTTATTTTGACTCTTCACATGGCCCGATTCAAGTATTTGGTTCACTTGACCGTGCCATGTCTTCTTCGGGTGTCCCTGACTTCTTCTTTAATTCAAGTTCGCGTCATATATTCTTTTCCCACTTTCTTTCTTCGTTCATTCGCTTTACATGTCCAAACCATCTAAGCGTCCCTTTCTTGATTCTATTCATTACGCTTACATCAGCCTTGCATTCTTACGAGAAAAGTAATTGAAATTATGAAATTGTAAAAAAAATCTTTTCAAATGTTTACCTACCTTAATGTATTTTAGCAGACATTATTCTGTATTAGAAATGGGTGGATTAAAGCCACTAATATTTTTTCTTGGCAAGTCATAAGTCAGGTAACAACTAGTATTATAGTCAATATCTTTCATGAGATGGCTTCAAACAGATTCCTGATAGAAATACCTTTTAAATAGTTACGCTGTGTATTTTTTAAGATATATCTATACCTCCGGCATGAAGTTCTTTATCCGTTAGAAAAAAATATTATTCAAAATAACTAAATAAGCATAAGCATTCGGTATCTTCTCTTTGAAGTGCTAACTGCTTGACGGAACACGGATCGTGTTCAAAGGAATATAAACCTAAAGGAAATAAAATACCGCGTGGTTTTCTTTGATGATAAGAAAAACAACTTGAAGCCGAGCGAATAGCCACCAAAATCCCGGGAAACAGATCGACACACTCAACTTTGCAGTCAGTGGCATCGCCACTGTTGATATTAGGAAAGCCGGTAGATAAATTATTCATGTACTTTATTTGGACCAATAATATATTTTTTCTAATTAAATTCAAAGTTTCAAATGAGAAATTTCTAATAAAATAAAACAGCGCTTGCACTTAACTAACTAACTAACTAACCATCACGCCGTTTCTCCGCAGGGGTAGGCAGAGAGGACGGACCGCCATAAAACTCATTCATACTTCTCATACATACTCTTCTGTTATCCTGACTCTTTACATGGCCCGACTCAAGTATTTGGTTCACTTGATCTTGCCATGTCTTTCTCGGGTGTCCCTGACTTCTTCTTTCATTCAATTTCGCGTCATATATTCTTTTCACACTCCTTTCTTCGTTCATTCGTTAGTTTCATTTAAATTATAACAAAGGAACAGAGAAAAAGAGACAGATACTATGCATTGAAAGAGACAAAACGTCAACTGAGAAGGTGATTAAAATTTTATTTAAATATGTCAAGCCACAAAGTGATTGCTTTCTACTAAAATATAATATATTGTGTCTTGGTCTTTTTTTTCACGGAATGGATTTTTCAACGTTCCATAGCTCCTGACAGAAGTGACACTGTAAGCTGAAAACAGTCGCGTTAGTTTATAAATTCAAAACTGAAAAAGCTGTGCAAATTTCGTGACGCCAGAGCTTTCCGTTCGAGAGTTTTTGCTGGTTCATTTTGTAATGTGCCAACCAGTTTATCACATCAGCAGCTTACCCATCTCACTAAGCATTCATATTAATCTCGTATTGTTTCTTAATTGCATCCCTTAATAATAATAACAGTGAATTTATACAGCGCAGTTTTGTGATATTTCACCTCAAGTGTGTTAATGTCTTTCTGTCTCGTAAATTATATTCTAACTTGTGGTCTATGGAATAATACACGTTAAAAATAATTATTATAACTTAACATCGCTTTCTAAAATTATTTTTAACATGTATTATTCCATAGACCACATGTTTGGACTCTGATACTTTAAGATGCAGATATAAAAGCAGAGCATTTCTGTAAAAACACTCTACTACTATTCATTCCGCATTCCTATTTTCATTACACTCCCGTACAGTAGTAAACCATGTTCAGTCAAAGGTTTGATTAATTACTAATATTATTGACGGCCTCCATGGTCAAGTGGTAAGACGCTCGACTACGAATCCAAAGGTCGCGGGTTTGAAACCAACGTGCGCCAATAACTTTAATTGATTAATATGTGTTATAACACATTTAATTCATATAAAAATAATAAAAAGTATATTTGCGGCACGTTTCAGAGTGGTAGATACGTAAGTATCGCCCTGGTGAAAGACCACCATTCAGAATCGAAACGTTGCTTGAAATGGCTTTACTCGTGTTTGGTGACCAGATCTGAATAGCCAGGTACTTACCAACGTTCCTCTTTCCAATCTCCTTCCCCTCCCCACTACCTTCAGCCTCACAACATACCCCATTTGGGGATGCCATAGTCTCACTAGCTCTAGACGGTTTGGAGCAGTTGAGACTCTTGTGCGGTATTCATATAAAAAATAAAATAAATAAATATTAATTCTTCCAATAAAAAGTATTCAAGTGAAAGTTCATCATCCCCCAACAAAAGCGTGCCTTGGCATTCTGTCGGTTGCATCAGCGATCGTTACAATTTCCACAGTTTTTCTGCCTTACAGTTAAATATGACAAAATAATATCGGTATCTAGAGGTTTTGCTTTATTTGTATTTATTACACTACCGATTTGAAAAGTCAGATGCTTCCAATCTTTCTCTTCCTCTTATCCTTCCCCATACTTATTTGAGCCTCACAATATTTCCCAAAGGGGCATCACATTAACACTATCGATTTGATATAGGTATAGGAAACACACCAAACACAACGGCTGTTGCTTTTCTTCGTTCTGTTAGTAGGTATGCCAGAATTCGTTGGCTAGACAAACCATTGATCTTAACGACACGACACGATTCATTAAAATGATTAATTTAAAGCTAATAAAAAGCTGGCAGACACATTTAATTTTACCTACACGAGCATATCGCGAGCAGACGGGCCGCGATATACGTTTCAAGTGCCACCTCACCTGAACGCTTAAGTTTGCAACAATCAAAAAACCTGGTGACACTGTACTCCTGGACATGATTTAGATGAGCCAAACGGGTTTAGGTGCAAAAAGTAACAAACTGGTTCTCACAAAGGCGATATTTCAACTTCATACTTTCGTCATAGAGCCAAAATTCTATGAAGTTTCGTATTAAAAAAATCACCCCTTTACCGCCCAAGCGCGGGTAAGGACTGATAAATTTGATTTTATTACAATAATTATTATTTACGATGGTTTCGTAATTTTACGGCCAAATTACGTTACGAGGTCACCCCTGTTGCCAGACGGTAAATAAAGTAATAAAAACATGAGATTGAAGGTAGGTACCTACATTACTTTTTATACCCCTTTTCTGTATTAAATCTAAAGCTTAGGGGAGGGGGGTAGTAGGAAAATAACAAGGATATGTTAATGATGAATATTACTTAGTTTTCGGTGTTTCAAACATTCTTCAAATTTGACGTCGTTACAATTCCATCGACTAGCGCCATTTCTTTTTAAACATTTACTTAAGCGGTCCCCTCGATTTTGGGCTTTTTTCAGTTTTTTTTTTTTATCAAATTGTGATCAGTTGAGAAACATAACAACATGACCGTTATGCTTGATGGCTGCTCACAATTTGATAAAAAGCTAAATTGAGTCCAGAATCGGTGTTTAGCGGGAGCCTTCAAAAGTAAAAAAAAAACAAAATAGCATTAATCGATGAATTGTGACGATGTTAAATGTAACGCAAGTTTGAAACAACCTAATCTTAGATACTTTTTGCTAGTTTGGATCACTATGGTGTCTATGAATGTATAAATGAAACTATGTTTTGTATTCGAGAGAGAAGTACGCGGTACGTTTACATAATGTTAAATTGATGTGAACGAACTCCTCCAGAAAAAAACGGATGGGTTGTTGGCATGAGTAAAAAAAGCAGTCTAGTGAGAAGTTTTAATGGAGATACCATTTGCAAATCAAGAAATATAAAATAAAAAGTTTCGGGTTTGATTTAAGCTTTCGTCAAATTCGACATGGCCACAATTCAATGATTAACGCAGTATTATTTTTTTAAACATTTGAACGGTCACCGTTAAAGGCCGACTGTCGGTCCGTTTCGGCTTTTGAAAAAAAAAATTATTCGAAAAGACAATTTGTACAAAAGCTGAAACGGGCCTATCGAAATGTTTTAATAGGTGGAAAAGGAGGTTGAAGCATAATATATTATTATTTTGTGCCAATCGTCTTCGAACCCGTAACTAAAGCGTAATGTCTATACGACTTAACCATAGATAACTTTTATTTAATTAATATGTGTCATAACACATTTAATTCTTATAAAAATAATAAAAAGTATATTTGCGGCACGTTCCAGAGTGGCAGATACTCTAAGTATCGCCCTGGTGAAAGACCACCATTCAGAATTGAAACGTTGCTTGAAATGGCTTTAGCCGTGTTTGGTGACCAGATCTGAATAGCCAGGTACTTCCCAACCTTCCTCTTCTCAATCTCCTTCCCCTCCCCAGTACTTTCAGCCTCACAACATACCCTATTTGGGAATGCCATAGTCTCACTGGCTCTAGACGGTTGAGAGCAGTTGAGACTATTGTGCGGTATTCATATAAAAAAAATAGTAAGAAATACTATAAAAAAATACATGATGCAGCCATGTTCACATTTTTCATAAAAATTTTAATGAGAAAAAATAGTGTTAATAATGAACGCAGACCACCCCTATTAGCTAGTACAGAGGTTAAACGAAATTCAATGTAAACTTTTAAAAATCAATAGTATAAAGCTAAGTTAAGCTTGTAAAATGTCCAGAGAAAATGAAGGTTATCATTCGGCTGGCAGGCAAGGTTGTAGGTAAACCTTCTATCGATTGAATCAGTCGAAGGACTTTTCAAGTTCACAGGGAGTTTCTGCGCCGGAGGTCGACGGGTCATATCACTTCAACGGAGAAATTTACTCTCTAGTTGTGAAAATAAGAAAATAAACATTTTTTTATTGGATGCCAGAAAAGTGAATACGAGCAATATAGCTAATGCCCGCACTAGACTTTCGGCGCAGGGATGTGTTCAAAAAATCCTTTCGATAAGGTGAGAAATTTCATCAGAAATTTCCCAGAATCCACTGACATATATAAAGTATACATTTTCTTTGAAATTTTCTAAAACAAAGACATAAGAATTTTTTTTAAATTACTGTTGGAATTTTAGAGTAAGAATTTTTTTTACACAAAAAGTTGTCAGTGAATAAATTTTTGTGTAGTTTACTGAAAAATCTGAAAATATTGGCATTAAATATATCAGTAATATTCCAAAAAAGAATAAAGCCAACACACAAGATAGCTTACTATATAAAGGGATGAAATCTTATGATGCGCTGCCGGAAACCATCAAAATTATACCAATTAATAAATTCAAAATAGCCTGTAAGAACTATTCAAAATACATTTAAATCAAAACAATAAGTAGTACATAAGTTAAACAGAAAATTAAATACTTAATTAGATACTTTGTAAACTTTAATGTAAAAGTAACTAATATAAAATAAATAAAACTAAAAAAAAGTCATTTATAATAATAATAAATGGATAACTTTTATAGCGCTGTTTTCGTGGGAAAATCACCTCAAGGGCGCTTTAGAAATTAATTTATCTAACCTATAACTTTTCAGCTCGTTTTATCTCACCTCACTGCACTTCGAGTCCTTTCGCCTGCCCCCTGTACCGTGTTAGTTTTATGTGTTCGAGTCAAAGGACACAATGTGAATCATAACCGTGACGGGTAATGATGGCAAGGTGTGCAAGAATAGTGGTAATGGACAAACACAGTCACTACACAACCAATAATAATCAAAGCAACAACTGCGCGATACGGGAGATAATAGATAGCACTCGGATATCTTGGCTCAGCATGCCTCGCCGAATGTATTGGGGAGAAGTCTCGACCAAAGCGTAGAGCAGGTAACGGGCGAACGCAGCCATTACACAACCAATAATAATCCAAGCAACAACTGCGCGATACAAGAATGAAGTTGTAGCACTCGAGCTCCCTGGCTTCGGTAAAAGACTCCCAGAGAGTATAGACCAGCCATTAGAACTATTTTCATTTGAAAGTTGCGAAACGTGCAGCGGACCAAAATACGAAGTTATGTCAATTTATTTATGAAGTAGAGAAAATAAACATGCAATGCCCAGAATAAAACCGCAAGAATGTGAAATAGCATAATAAATAAAGGGGTATCGCTGATAAATCTACTGTAACCTCTCCCTATTTCTTATAAAGACGCATTTATCAGAAAGAAAGTTACAACAGAACTCTCGATGGCCTTGAAATGTTATAAATTCTCGATTAGTTTGACGTGTTCATTACGTTAAAGCAAAAAATTTATATGTAATTTTTCACTATACGCTGTTATAGTGAAAAATTACCTCAAAAAGATATTTCGGCTCGCAATGTCATTTCTATCACGAGCTATAAAACTTAAAGATTGTTGGATCTCAGACGAAAACGCGTAGCAACTACAAGTCATAAGATAATTTTTTTTAATGATGTTATACCGTCGCTGGAAAGGCAAAAGGGCTTAAGCGAATTTTTGGTCAAACATGAGTTAAACATGCAGTTTGATTCTGAAGACTTTTGTGGCCCTTCAGCCATTTAAAATATATATTCACCATTTGGGAGAAAGCTTGACTCAAGCGACACAAGTTTGGGACTTTTTTAAACTTTTGTCGCTTCAAGTAGCTTTTTTTTTTCAAATTCCAACCAGGTACTGAAGACTTATGAATTTTATTATCAAACCAAAAAATCTTTAAAGTGCTCTGGTGTAAGCTACCCCAAATGGCGCTTCAGCCCTTTTGCCTTTCCGGCAACGATATTCTTTTGAGACAGCTGTCAGATGAATAGTGATAAGGGTTAGACATAAAAGCACCCTTCTGCCTGGAAAGGTTATACTCACATATCAATGTAATAAATATAGGAACCACTCAACGTAATGATTAAAATGTTGGGGTTAAATTGTCACATACCAATCAATACATTCGCTAGGCAGTGGGAAGTAAAACTAGAAGCCTTTTCTTTTGATGAAAACTTTTTCGATTGGACACGTTCTTTATTAACATGTTTGTGGAGAATCTGTGCGTGATCTGAATACACAATAACAGTAAAATTGCTGAAAATAAATTCATTTCATACAAGATGAAGTTTCGAGATGATATAAAAATAATTTACTGTGTAAAAGACTGTCAATAAGATGAGGAAAATAAGAATTTTCGTGTTTTCGTGCAATTGAGCAAAATTAATTAATAAATACAGTCATGATTTTTTTTGTAAAATCGCGGGCGGGAATTTTTTTAAATATACTGTGTGTTGAGATGTGCATATTTTGACGAACTCCGTAGTCTAGTGATAAGACACTCGACTACGAATCCAGAGGTCGCGGGTTAAAATAACTTGTATTTAATTAATATGTGTCATAACATATTTAATAATTGTAAAATAATATATAGTATATTTGCGACACGTTCCAGAGTGCTAGATACTCTGAGTATCGCCCTGGTGAAAGACCACCATTCAGAATCGAAACATTGTTCGAAATTGCTTTAGCCGTGTTTGGTGACCAGATCTGAGTAGACAGGTACTTCCCAACCTTCCTCTTCTTCATATCCTTCCCCTCCCCACTAACTTCATCCTCACAACATACCCCGATTGAGGATGCCATAGTCTCACTGGCTCTAGACGGTTGGGACTTTTGTGTGGTATTTACTACAATTTAAAATATGTCTATATGAATTGCGTTTGCAGATCAATTAAAAATGGTCGATATTCCTGTCCCGGTTAAAAGGAACCGGTTCCTAGCCGGTCACTGGAACCGTCGATATTATTTCTCCGAGGAACCGGTTCCAAATTTTCGCTAATAAAGTATTGATATCCTTTCCGTGTTTTTTTGGGCGAAGACCAGTTCCAGTTTTTTTCGTTTTTAAATCTCTACCGACTAGTACTTTTGTCGATTTGCTAGTAATTTTCGAAAAAAATATCCTTCGTGGAACTTTTCTGGCACCAGGAACCGGTTCCAAAAAGAACTGGATAAATAACCGGTTCCTCGCCGGTCACCGGTAACTGAAAACGCAGGTACACTCAATTCTGAAATAGACCATCTCTATTATCAATAGTGGGATAGAGTTTCAAACATGCAGACAGAGGAAAATACTTGAGAAGGTAGATGATATCATTATGTATTATGTTCGTATCCTTTTCATATCATTACCATTATTATTAGAACTACAGATAAAATCTTAGCATAATATACTTGTAATATGTAAATAGATTGAACACACATTATTTTTAATGCAAAGAATTAAAGAATCATTACCATCCATCATAAACTAATCCATCGTACGAATGAAACACTAATCTCAAACTTAATCGTACCCAACCCACCTAACTGAATTCCGAAGTCAACATGCCTCAGAAAGTTATCAAAATATTTTTACGATAAGCTTTTATATTTCAAATACGTTGCTCAATGCAAACATTACTATCAGGTATTCGTGGAGTCACCACAACTGAGCCTTTGACTGGGCTATTTTTAAAATGCACACACACCGCTCAGTCATGCGTTTCCAATTAAAATAATTAGTTTTCAATAGCGAAAACCTTTTTGACGCCTTGCAAACGTTATCGAAGGCTAACGAATGCGATATTCAATGTACTTTACTATTTGTACACGTTATTACTATTATTACGTAAGTGTACATTTGCATCAGAGTGCTTTCCTGTTTGTAAGGTCTTTACACTCCTTACTAATAGTTTTACGGAGACCATGTCTGCATATCTCTGTTAGTGTTATTTTTTTAATGCGACGTATGATTAGTTGAGCGGTTGAATCGGAAGCAAAGTACAGTGCGTTGTTCGAAGTAAATAATATTTCAACGGAAGTTGGTTTTTTTGTTTTTAAATTCAAACATTCACGAGTTACGAGTAACCTGACAATATTTGAAAAACTCCTACTGCCATCATAATAAGCGAAAAATGTTGCTTGTGCAATGATGGAGGCCTTAGCTAGCAGAGGAGTTGAACCGTGACGCCCGGATTTTTTATAATATATATTTTTTATAGGGAATACCGCACAAGAGTCCCATCTGCTCCCAACCGTCTAAAGCCAGTGGAACTATGGCATCCTCAATTAGGGTATGTTGTGAGGCTGAAGGCAGTAAGGAGGGGAAGGAGATGGGAAAGAGGAAGGTTAAGAAGAGCCTGGCTATTCAGATCTGGTCACAAACGGCTACAGCCATTTCAATCAAGCAACGTTTCGATTCTGAACGGTGGTCTTTAACCAGGGCGATACTTAAAGTATATACCGCTCCGGAACGTGCCACAAATATACTTTATATTATTTTATATGAATTAAGTGTGTTACGACACATATTAATATAATAATAGTTATTTTCGCACCCGCGACTTTTGGATTCGTAGTCGAGCGTCTTACCACTCGACCATGGAGGCCGTCAGAAGCCGGCTGGGAATCCGACGCGTTTGTCCACTCAGCTACTAACCGGTCAAATAGTATTATTGATTATTATTAATTGAGAAAACACATTCAATTAGTTTTAAAAAAATGGTGAGATAAATTGGGACTCGATCGGAACGTTTTGCTTTCTGGGCCTCTGCTCTGACCACTGAGCTGTATCAAATCAGGAATGTACTCGTAAATGCATTATTCCTCAAAAATAGACGCTAACTACAAATATTGAAAATGCGCTATGAGCATTTCAAACAGGGAAATATGCACAAATGCGGGAAATTGCAAAATGTGCACGCAATAAAACTGTTTTCAATAGATTTGACAAATAAATAAATTATTCAGCTTTACGTTGGATGTATATTAACTTATTATGTGCATATTCGCATGGAATTTTCCCTACCTACTTATCAAAACATAGCAACGATTAGAAATAACAATTGATAAGATTGTAACAATATTTGGAAACAACAATGTACTTCCTGTTTTGATAGTAAATAGTTTATAATTCTGTGTAAAATGGCGTAAAATAACATTAATAACGGCATACCATTGATAGGTACGTTTGAGACTCTCTCTTTCTCAAAAAACGACAAAAAGCGAGGTTATTACCTTAGATGAATTAAATGATGTAGATACGTTACTGAGAAACGCGCGTGAATGTACTAAACTGAGTCCGAGACATACCTGAGATTTACTGCGTTTAGTATCACACAAACATTCGTTCGACAGACAAACTGTCACGGAAAAACGGGAGCTCTTCTACCGAAATAATATGAGATAGCGAATGCAGATATACATAGGTGTGTGGAAGACAACCGTTTCCGTACGTCGTACTCTACATGTCTAGTCGCTCAGTAAGTTCGTCAGGGAAGAGAGATTATAACAGTAACGCGGGACGTTCATATAGCTATCTCATCCGTAAACACACATTCTGTTTAGTATTGCTATCCTTTTCATAAGCGTTATGAGCTTTGAAACTTAAATCAAGAACGTGCCACATTTATCGTTCGATTTGTATGAATATGACGTGTCTTGTATTTTATGTCTATGGGTTATATGTAATTGAGTTATCGTGGCTAGCCAATACCATAAAAAAGTGCGTGTCTAGCAACTCTCAAACGCCATGGAAAAATAGTCATAAAAGTATTTTTAGAATTTTAAGGCAGCTTTATCTCGTTTTCTTCTGAGATCTTATGCTTAGACATTCAGGCTTCGAGATAAGGGTAAATTGGGTAAAGGGTTGGAGGTGAAATTGCTTGGTCGACCGATATTATTTTGTGACACTGTCTACGTCCACGCGTCTACCTGTATGACTATCTCTATGCTTTATGTCATAGATTCAAGCCAACATAAAACATAATTGATATTATTAAAAGTGATTTATTATTAAAAATGATTTCTTAGATTCCATGTCTTAACGGGCGGATTACAGTCTTTATAAAAATATACATCGCGGGGGAATAATGTGTTCGTTCTACCGTAATTTCAGTGGAAGGTGCACTGATGAACTAGTGTTATTGATCCCTTCAGCGCTGGTGCACAGCCGGGAGACAAGCCAAACGCGTGCCCAACATTTGTACACGGTTGACACTACGGGACGTTTTTGCGAATCGTTCTTGTGCTCAGCAGCAAGAGTAATTATTTATCTACTTTTGTGTTTCATGTGTATATGGGCGTATTAATTTATTTTTATATATAATAAATAAAATTATATATACTGTGAAATAAAATATTTTAAATGAAAATAATATATAGTGTAGTTGCGGCACGTTCCAGATTGGTATATACTCTCAGTATCGCCCTGGTAAAATACCACCATTCAGAATCTAAACGTTGCTTGAAATGGCTTTAGCCGTGTTTGGTGATCAGATCTGAATAGTCAGGTACTTACCAACCTTCCTCTTCTCACTACCTTTAGTCTCACATCATACTCCAATTAAGGATGCCATAGTCCCACTGGCTTCAGACGGTTAGGATCAGTTGGGACTCCTGTATTACATATAAAACCTCCACACAGCATCCCCAAAGATTAAATTTTTTTTATTTATTTTTAAAAGACTGGAATAAGCATTTTTCATGACAAAAATTTCCATTTCAGCAAACACGTAAAAGGTGGGTACACATCTATTGACGAAAAAACGCTTGTAAAATTGTTGGAAAGTTTTTTTTTAATATAATATTTTACTATGTGGTCTCATTTTAAGAAAACCAGGCCAGATTGCGGTCGATTAAAATTTTGACTTTAATTCCGCATGAGTCGGCTGATCAAGTATTTCATTCAGTAATTCAGTTGATTCAGTCATTTTTTGTGTAGATTAAAAATTCAAGTTTGTTCTATAAACGGGTTATGAATGTAAATTATATCTTATCACTGCAAACCGCAGCGATTTCTGTGATATGCACAAGCAGACGATGATTCAAATCAAATATGAATTTAAATCATTTTAAAAGTTGATAACAACAACTGCTAATGGAAAATATTGTAATGGGATGAAACAAGGTCATTTTTAGAGGCGTAAAATAATAATACTATTATGTAAAAGAGTAAAAAGAAAATATGTAAATATTTGTTTTACCTTGAAATTTGAAATGGAATCAATTAAGCCAATTAAAATAATTACAATGAGGATTTGGAGCAATTGTTACATTTCTATTAAATATATTTTTTGGGAATATCTGTACATTTTAATTAACTCCCTTTAAATGTATTGGTCTCTTCGTTTTTATTTTCTTATCTAACTCTATTTCAATAATTAACACAATTTTTGCACAACATGTTACAGTTTATTCGTTTCTTAGAACAGGCATCTGCCTAGTAAGATACTAACGTTGACCTTACCCTCTACAAGCATATTCATATTGTACATACCTGGCTTACAACTGGCTTTTTGAACAGTTATATTATTTTTGTCTTATGTATCAAATAAATAAATAAATTCTAAACTTTAAAAAAAATTAAAACATCTCCGTCTAGCCAGTTTTTTTTAACAATATTATTAAAAGCACGATTCCACACTAAAATAACTACTTTAAAAAATGGGTCAATTTTGTTGCTCCAGGGAATCAGGGTTAGATTAGGTCACAAAAAATCGCAATGGGGCTTCTATCGGGAAAGGATGACAACAGAGCCAAGCCGGAGCGTTTAGATCTGTTTCAATCAATTTTGTACGAATAACCATGTACATTTATATTCAGAATCGACGTTTGTTACTCTATATGAATATATGTTTTATTTAGTCATAATTCATAAGATATTTCAATAAAATTCCCGAGGGAATTCCCCGTTCTTTTGTAGAATCACTATGTTTATATAAGACTTACAAGTTATTTGTAGTGAATAAGTGATATTATTTAGAACCTAACTAGTTCCATTGAGGTTTTAAAGTCATTACAGGTGGAACATGTTTCCTATGTTGCTTTTGATGGATTCATTAGATACGTCGTATTTTTAGCTGTCTAGCTTTCATATTTTGTCTCTTCGCCATTTAAAATACACCTAGTTTATGAAAAGAGGAAATAGTATTCTTAGAATACCCGACTAGATCACTCTCATCTCCTAAATATCTCAAGCAGATAATTTATTTTATTTTTTATAAATGCATCAGCAAAAACCCAAGATCGGTAAGCTTTAATCACGATTTTTTGTTTAGATTTATCAGGCAACCGTAAATATTTTTTTACCTTGGAAAGTCATTTTTAAAATCAGCTGTGGAGTTTTTAAATGTTCCGTTGGCACTGAAAAAATTGTCAAGACCCTTGTTTTAAAAAGATTTTGATAAATTATTGTTGAAACGAGAGTCAGAGCATTCGATGCAGAAAAAGAGCTGATGAAAACCGAATATTCAACTAATTTTTGACCAAAGTGTCGCTTAAGCCCTTTTGCCTTTCCAGCAACGATATGTTTAAAAAGAATACAGGGGTTAAAATTGTTCACCGTTGTAATCAAGGCTAACAATTAGATATTTTACAAGCACTATCCCTGAGACGTATGTGCGGTAAAACAACGAATGACCGTGTTAAAAATGTGGATATCCGGAAAGAATGCAAGTCTGATGCAAGCGTAATGAATAGGATTAAGAAAGGGACGCTTAGATGTTTTGGGCATGGGCAGCGGATGAACAAAGAAAAGAGAGTGAAAAGAATATATGACGTGAAAGTGAATGAAAGAAAGAGTCGGAGACGCCCGAGGAAGACATGGCACGTGTAGGTGAATCAAATACTTGAGTCGGACCATGTGAATAGTCAGAATAACAGAAGAGAATGTATGAGACGATGCATCAATATGAATGAAGCAAAGAGTGTGTGCCAAGACAGAGTTGTATGGCGGTCCATCCTCTCTGCCTACCCTTCAGGGAAATGGCGTGATGGTTAGTTAGTTAGTTAGAAATTAGAAAATCCCAAAATAATAATTCTAGTAGGTATTTTGAATTGAAGTAAATTTATCTAATAGTCATATTCTAGACATAATTTCCCGTAAACCGCTCTGTTATTCCCGTAAACCCCCTGACTACCCCTTCCCCGATGTTCACCACCCACTCCAACACCTAAATATTTACGGATATATCTTTTGGTATTTTTTATCTTCTGTTAGTTTTAATATTGTCCTGATGACGGAAGGATACGTTCGAAACTGCTCGATCAATAAAGTGGTAACAAATTAATGTGTTTATATTTTTATTATAAAATCCTTTTTGTTACCCAGGGGAAAGCAGTTTACCAAACAAAAAACAGACACTGGCACACATCGGACGTGGTATCATTTCGGTGCTAGCACATCATACAACACCATTTTTCTTTATCGTAGGTATTGATTTTATAAAATAAGCAATCAAGATACCTACCGTCAGATTCAATGCAATATCCTGAAGTGTCGATAAAACGCAAAAAGTCTGATGTCACAATACTTATTTAACATTGTGATTAATTCAAGTGTGTACGTCTCACGAACGCGACAGAACCTAACCTTTTACGTAATATTTTGACATTGAGAAGGTCACACTTTTATCGTACAGTCGATATTACTTGGGTAGGCATACATTACTTATACACTACGTAAAAGAGGGGCTAAAATAGAGGCAAAGCTATTGTCGAACCAGTCTATTCGTGACGATGAGTCATCGCGATAATGGTCACCAAATATTATGTATTCATCTTATGGATCTTTTTCTTTGTCTTATATCTAGATGGTCCTGCTGCTGAAAGCTCTGCTGTAGCCACTCTCTCTGTTACATGCGTTGTTTATGAAAATCTGGGAGTAGTAATAATGGGGCCATCAATGGTAAACTTTTTCTTAGGGTGGGTTAAAAGCAAAGTCCATTGTCGTTTGACTGGTTGTCATTGAATAATATTCTCTGTAATTATGGTCTCATGAAGATGTAAAAAAAATGGATCGATTCGTAGATTCATACGCTCAATACTTTGAATCATAAATGTATAACCAGTTTTTTACAATAAAGCCTAGAATTTCGAAAAAAAAACGGCTGAAGCAAAGTTGTATACCTAATATATCTACTGAGGTACTAAAGGTAGCCTAAATAGTCCTTAACTATGCAGCAGAAAGTCTGCGTAGCAGCGAAAACTCTCGAACGGTGAGCTTTGACAATCTCGCTTCATAGAATTTGCACAGAGTTCTCTATCTAAAATTTCTAAGTAAATGCTTTTAAGCTCACCCCGTTTTTTTCTACCATTAGCAATAGAGCTTTAAAATTAAATAAGGACAGCCACCATATTGTTGTTTTTTCTCTCCACGTTCTTCAATTGTTCAGAAATAAAGAAAATAGTGTTAAAACTAGGGCGAAGCCGGGTAGTAAAACTACCAATAATATAACATCATTGCATTCCTTCGATAGAATTTGACTTCTGCCAGTTATTTTCACTTATTTCTATGAAGTTAATAAACACATTTATTTATAAAAGCATAGACTTCGCGGAAAATGTAATTATTACATTGCAGCAGACCGGGAAAACAGTCAACCTATTAGTCACGGCATATGCAGAGAAAGCTGTTATCGATCGTGCTTCAACCTATTTTTAAAATACATCGACATCAAATTAAAATAGCCGGTCGATAAACAAGGAATCTATTGACAGTAAAGTTGTTGATATTCAAATGAAATTGGCGATGAAAAAGATAAGAGGTGCACGCACATAAATTAATTATAGTACGCTTCGATTAGTTTTTGTACTATGAAACATACATTTAAAAAAAACTATCCATATGTAGGTAGATTTCAAAGCGTTATTCTATGATTTTATTGGAATTATTTCGTGAAACAAAGGGGCTATTAGCAGGGCCGGCTCTACGACATCTAGCGCCCTGTGCAGTAAGTACCGATTGCGCCCTTTTTACTATTTTACCGAAGTGATAAATAAATTCAAAAAAATATTGCTTCAAACGAATTCTGAAAAACCAAATGAGCGCAATCACCGGGACAAAAATATGTCCATCTCTAACGGCTCATTTCGACTGTCATGGGAAAAAAAAGTCCCTACTCCTCCCGACCGTCTAGAGCCAGTGGGACTATAGCATCCCCAATGAGGGTATGTTGTGAAGCTGAAGGTAGTAGGGAGGTGAAGGATATGGGGAAGGGGAAGGTTGGATAGCTATTCAGATCTGGTCACCAAACACGGCTAAAGCCATTTCAAGCAACGTTTCAATTCTGAATGGTAGTCTTTCCCCAGGGCGATACTTAGAGTATCTATTACGCTGATTGGTTATAGACTTTGGTTCGCATATTTTTAACGTAAGACGCTTCATAGAAAAACAGACTTTACGTTCAAATAACCATTGTGCAATTCGTAGAAAAAATCCGTGACAAAAAGATAATTTCCATACATGTTCGCTAGTCGTTCAATGCACAGCGATGCTGCTAGCGCAATAAAAAAAAATATCCCATGATGTGGGTAATTTTTAAATGATTTGGGGAAATTTCGATATGATTTAGGTAATATTTGAAGTAAATTTAAAAAGATCTTTATTTTCACGGCGCCCCTTTAGAGATGGCGCCTGTTTTTTTCATGTACAGTTTGAACGTATGGTGGATCCGGCGCTGGCTATTAGTTTTTTAAGGGCCATCTACACTAACGCCCGAATAAAGTATTACGAATTATAAGTCATAGATTGCAAAAAGTCGAAAATTCAGCTCTGCCGCCCTATTATAACCACGGAAATGGATAGAATAATGTAGGTATTTATGTTAGGGTAGCAAAACTGCATTTTGCGATGTACAGGTTAGATTTTCGGTTGAATCTTAGAATTAGTAATCCTCTATAAAGGGTTTAGCATTATAAGCGTGCTAAGGCAAAACCACTTAGAATTATGTTAAAATCCATTTTATTTTTGTTATTAAACAGTTTTTAATGAAATAGTTATATAAGGTAGAGTGGTTTTGGTTTAGGTAGGTAGGTACTTAATCAAATACAACCAAATCTTTCATCATCAAAATGACTGTAGTAAATTGTAAATTTAAAGAGTCTGTTTAAATAAGTCAATACAACAAGCTTACTATCGGCAGTTATCAAAGGATTATTTACTTGATTGATTACGTTGGTACTTCCTAATCAAACACAAAAAATGTTTCACTATCAAAGTGATTATGGTAAATTGTAAATTTAAAAGTCTGTTAATGATAATTTGAAACAAAAAAAAACTCACTATCGGTAGGTATCGAAGCATTATTCAAGAATCTTCGTTAACACTTAAATAACGTGAATGTAATAAACGTGAATGTAACAAATGGGCTACTAGTGATGGGCTGATTAGTAAAATCAAGAGAGTATACATATATAGAGGTACCTACTTTGATTAAACACAAACATTTCACAATGTTCAAGATATTGTGACGAATTATGAATCATTTGTCATTTCTCCAAAAGTTTATTACGCCCAGTTGCAGATCAAATCTCAGATGATGCAATAAAAACCGTTTAGTCTGTTTTATATCAATATTTTCTACAAAATACAACATTATTTATTAGGGTTGATACCTAATTTGTACGCAATTATAAATCATCTATATTGGAGGTTAAAATAACTGAAAAGGACGCTCTTTTTCGCCTGCCATGACTGCGAAAAAAATATTATATCGTGAATTAAAAAAAAGTTAGTTATAAATTCTCGAAATGGAGCAAAAGAAAGTAAGCCATTCTTGTGACAATTGACAATTTATAAAATATGTGTAGGTAATAATTGTATTATATCATTACCAGGAAGACTTATTAATTTCTTAGAATGATGCAACAGCAAAAAAGACAATTTCCCCGGCTTACTTGGAAATGTTTGAGGTAACTGTGATCACAACGTACAACGTACGAGTTACGTTATTGTGTCGTCATAACATTCACCGACTTCTGTCACAATGATACATTGTTTGGAATGAGTGAAAAAAGCGGTCAGGCTAAACCGTTAACTAAACCACAAAATCAGGTAGAGAAGAATGTAAATTTGTAAATTATAAAATAGTTCTTTATTTGTCACCGTGGTAACTTGCAACAGATTAACAAGCAGCTGATTCAATAATAAAAAAACTGAATATTTGTCGATCGTTTTGTTTTTTGGGGTATTGACAAAAAACATCTGATTTTGACGCACGAAATTTTAAATGTGAAAAGAATCGTCGACTTTTTTTAAAAATAAAATTGGGACAAAGTGCAATGATGCATTTCACCGGTGGTTAAATGATATGTGTAATACTCACTTTGACACTTTCATGTGGGAACTTGTAGCACTCATCGACGAAATCTGTCGAATCCAGCCACTCCAAGAATTCAGGGTTGCTCTTCTCCCTGTCGATGATCTGGCTCAACTTCCCGATGGGGCCGACCAGGGTTTTGCTGGACTCGTCTTCCGGCTTCAGCAGAACCGAAGACACGGAGTAGAGGTTGGCTTCTGTGATGTAAGGGACGCAAACCAAGTTATCGCTTCCGATGCCGATCTCCTTTTCTATCTCCTCCCTGATGAAAGGCCAGGCGTCTTCGAGTTTCAAAGACTTGAGGTCTCCCAAGCTCACGTCTTTCCTTGTTTCGTGTGAATACAGACTCTTCACTGCTTTGATCTTCTTCTCTGGCTTAGGCATGGTTGATATTTATTGTATTTCCTGATCGTAGAACTCACTTTGTTTTGATTAAGAACTTGGATCTCGTGGCACGTCCGGCCGAATTAACGCAATGTTTTTTACTGACGACTGACGACTGACGGACCGTTCGACGCTTCGAGACCACGCGTTGCAGGAGGTGCAGATGTGCGACGTGTCTCGGTGAAGTATGCGATATTAAAGCAATCTGCAGGTAGATAACAGAAAGGAATATACGTAAAATAATGTCAAACGTTCAGAACAAAACATTTCATTTTTAAAAATCTGTTATCTTTCTGTTACACTGACTATATTAAAAAGTACATTTCACATTTAACATGCCAAAACAATCAGTTAAAAAAAAACACATTAGGTTGAGTAAATTCGAATATTTGGTTTTGCATGAAGCGCATTTTACTAATAAATTACACATTAAAAAAAAGGTTTTTTTTTATGCAAGGGCTGTAAGAATACATATAAGGGGCTTAGAAGCAAAGGCAGCAATCTATAAAAACGGCTCTGTACATTGTCAACTTTTGAATTACTATTACAAAGAAACAGAGAATTGTGTGTATCAAAATTATTGTGTACATTAAACTAGTAACAATTTGAAACAATAATCTCTAAATGTATCGATTCATGAAAGAAAAGTGTATAAAACACTTTATCTACTTTTCAAGAAATAATTTAGGATGAAAAAGATTGCTGCCTTTGCTTCTATAGCCCTCATATAATAATAAATAGCGTGTTAAGTTTAAATAACACAAGTCGAAAACCGTAACATCCATAAATTAATCTATACTTGCACCTCTAATATGTTATTATACAATTATTAAGATCTGACTATTATTAAGTAAAAAGTATTTTCTGGAATATATAATAATAATAAAAGTACCCAATTTATGTATTAATATTTGTCCATACATCTCCATCAATGTGGAAAATCACCTCTAGGACGTTTTACATTGATAAACACATGAATATACTCTTAATATAATCTTATTCTTTCTCATTCATACCAAATACAACGATTTTGCCAATAGATTGACATAATGACATTCTAAAAAAATCGTCATATATAGCACGATAAATATTTGTTTTTTTTTTATTATTTTTATTTATATAGTGAATACCGCACAAGAGTCCCAACTGCTCCCAACCGTCTAGAGCCAGTGAGACTATGGCATCACTAATCGGGGTATGTTATGAGGCTGCACGTAGTTGGGAGGGGAAGGGGATAGGGAAGAGGAAGGTTGGAAAGTACCTGGCTATTCAGATCTGGTCACCAAACACGGCTAAAGCCATTTCAAGCAACGTTTCGATTCTGAATGTTGGTTTTTTACCAGGGCGATACTTGGAATATCGACCACTCAGTACATTAACTATTTAACTTAACATATATATAAATATATAATAAAAATTAAAAATATTTTAACTGTTTAAAAACAAATTCTCTCTCCGCTGGTCCATAAAGTATATTTCGAAACTTATCAAAAAAGTCTTCCATAATTTCTTTCATTAATGTCTCATTTTTGATGTTTCTATCCAATTTGACATTTCAGTCGATTTCGACGCAGTGTCCATTTACTATCCCCTGGACTCGCCCAACGCAGACGTTGTTCGCCGTTCCCAGTGCGCATGCTTCACCCAGTCCTGCCAGCGGCGGGCGGCGGTCGATCGGCGGCGTTCTTCGTTCTTCCTAACGTTATGGTTCCGTAGTTCCGTTGGCGTTCCGCTCGTCGCGGTCGATTCCGCTCGGAACCGTTCGGAAACGCTCGGAACTTCTCGAAACGAAAACGGAAACTCCCCTTCGGAGATTTTATTGGTTTGTAGGGGTCAGGGTTTGCGTCCCGGTGAACTTATTGATTTAATCTAAAATAAATTAGTAACTGTAGCGTAGGTTTTAAAAAAAAAAAAAATATATATATATTTTTTTATTAATTACAATATTTCATTTTGAAAAAATATATGATGAAAAACAGATATGTTGAAAAATAAATCATATTTTTTTCACAGTCCTCCTCACTAGGGATTCCTGTTCCGAGGGGGACTGTAGGTTGCTGCGTTGGTGTCGCTGGTTCTACGATTACTGCATAATCTTTATAACTTCCTCGTCTTCATGGTTATTAATCCACATTTTTATGTTGCTCCTGAACATTTGCATCTCGGTGGTATCTTTAATATGTTTTGGGAGAGCATTATATAATTTGACAGCATGAAACTTGTGATTTTTCTGTCCAAAAGATGTGTTCAATCTTGGAATGTTGATTTTATTTAAGGTTTTTGTTCTTGTAGTGTGAGCGTGTTGGTCAGTAAGGTACTCACACTTTCTTTTAAAATTAAGTAGAGCATGTTTTGTGTATATTTTTGTGATGCTGGGAACATTAAAGTTTTTAAAAATTTCTTTTGACGGAGTTCTTATAGTTAAAACATCATTAACCGATTCGAATGTTGAAGACTGAAGGAATTGGTAAGGAGATGAGAAAGATGAAGGTTGGGAAATTCCTGGATAGTCTGATTTGATCACAGTGGCTAATCGTTTCGAATCACATTCTAGATTCTCACCACAGCAATTATGACCGTATTTTCTTCTTTGGAATTTTTTTCAAATTTACAATGCTTTAATTTATTTAAACTAAGTAAGTACTTATATGTAATGACCCATACAAATTAATTACTTGCAATCTCTAAGCTCAAAGCCGAAAAGTAACTATAACGTAATTGACTTATAACTATTATCCGGTGAATCCTTGGAGTAACAATGTATGGAGAGATAGCTAATTCTTTTTACCCAACCTATAAAAACTTGCGATAAATCCCTTTCTTCGGGCTTTTACGCCGTACATTACGAGAGACAAAGAGACAACGAAAATATCAGATCGCTTTTATGTACTGTAAGGATGATCTTGGTCTCGCGCGTCTCCGGGGACTCCACCCACACGTTTTGATTTGCGACTTAACTGGACACAACCAAACGGTTTTTTAGTTTATATGCTATATTTTTGTTGAAAACAATACCGTGAAAAAGTGGTTGTACGAATAACGACGTAACTTTGACATTCATTCAAATTGAAGCCGATGCATGGGTAGAGTCTTCTTTTATGCTATCTAGGTAGGAGAAGGAGATGTCGAAGAGGAAGGTTGAGAGGTACCAATGAACGTTTAAAAATTATTTACATATATTGAAATGATAATACAGTAGTAGTTAGAAGAAAATCTCGTTTCGATTTTTTTTATTTTTTTAGGTAAGACGAACATTCCCGGGTTACGAATAACCTGACAATATTTGAAAAACTCCTACTGCCATCATAAAAAGCGGAAGATGTTGCTTGTGCAATGATGGAGGACTTAGCCAGCAGAGGAATTGGACGCACGACGCCCGGGTGGGAAGCCGACGCGTTCTCCACTCAGCTACCGACCGGTCAATTTTGAATAGTAGTCTTTCACCAGGGCGATACTTTAGTAATTATAAACATCTACCACTCTGTAAATATACAATAATATATTATTTTATTAAAAAAAAAAAATTATTCGAATTAACACAACTTAATTACATACAACTTATTTTGCGCACGCCGGGTCTAGAACTCAGGATCTTCGGATTCGTAGGTAGTTTTAAAAAAAAATACAGATTTTTTTCATTAATTGCTCTGGATATAACTACGCCACTGCCAATTGCATTAAGTATTTATTTACCTTGGAGTAACATTATATGGAGAGAGATCTAATTCTTTTTACCCAACCTATACAAACTTGGTATAAATCACTTTCTCCGGGTTTTTACGTCGAACACCATGAGAAAGGAAAGAGACAGCAAAATTTCCCAAATTATCACACCGCTTTAAAGCATTTTAAGGATGTTCTTCGTGTTCCGCGTCTCCGTTGACTCCGCCCACACGTTTTGATATACGACATAAATGGACATAAGTCAACGGTTTTTAGGTTATATGCCATATTTTTTTTATTAAACAATACTCTGAAAAAATGGTTAAACGAATAAACAAAAACATTTTGTCAACATGTGCTATGAATGGATGTAAAATTACCCTAGCCCTAGTCCTAGCCACGCCCAGGTCTAGCAGAGTCCGGCAAAACTCATCAAAACTGACTACGCAGCGCTCTCTCTTGTATATTATTGCTCTGATGTGTTTACATTTTTTTTTGTAAAGGACATACATAAATTTTAATGTAGAAATATTAAAATAGAGCTATTCATGATGCAATACACATAGTTTTATCGAGATCTTTTAAAGAATGGCATACCAGAGACAGATTTGTAAATATTCATAAATTATCAACGGCAATAAATTTTATCGTTTATGTACTTTTTTAACCTTACTTCTCACGAACATTAATTCTAAAGCGCATACCTAACCATCACAATCGTTAGAGTTTGTGGGCTTTATCAAATGCACGCGTAAAACTATGGCTGCATACCTCGCCTATATCTCGTGCACTAGACTGGTCCGTTACGGACTTAGAGTATACAAGAGGTAGCCCAAGCCAAAGCCAGTGAAGTCAGTTTTGGACTTGTTTTTGATGATTTTAACATGACTCGGCGCAAATGGGCGTGGCTAAGACTAAGGCTACGGTATTTATACATCCATTCATATCACATATCGACATAATGTTTTTGTGTATTCGTATAGCCACTTTTTCACAGTATTTTTATCAACAAAAATATAGCATCTAACCTAAAAAACCGTTTAGTTGTGTCAAGTTTAGTGGCAAAATAAAAAATGTGGGCGGAGTCCCGCTATTAACCAGCGAAAATAACCAGCTTAAGAACATTACGACAGTATATAGAAGCCGTCCAAGAAATTCGTTGTCTCTTTCTATCTCATGGTGTACGATGTAAAAACACGGAAACAGTGATTTATTACAATTTCGGATGTGTTGGGTAAAACAAATTAGCTATCCCTCCATATATTGTTCCTTCAAGGTTACGGAGGGTATGCGTTCGAACGCGGCGCGGGCGAGTAAAGCGAAAACGAGGCGGTTTATTCACTCGCACATGCCCCCTATGATATTTCAACGCGCGCACGCGCGCACGCACGCTAGAACCCCCAGAACTCGCCCGGGGCAAGCACGCGTTACTCCGTTCCAGTAGGAAGCAAATATAAGTGAAAATAAAATAAGTGTTATCATCTTGTTAACTGTCTTGTTTTTACTCTCGTGCCGCATATTATAGTTAGTGTTTAGTGTTGCAAATCATCTAAATCAACACTCTGTGTAGTATCACAGACAGGAGTCGTCTGTTAGGCCGTGTATCGGCCCCTCGTCGCAGCTGGCTTGTGGCAAATCAAGGTCAAACGCATACCGGCGCAGGACGAACGTTAAATGTTACACCCACTAGAAACCACGTGACTTTATACTCCCAATGAGAGACTATTGAATGTTTGGAATACATGCCAGTGCTGCCATATTTTATAAACTATTTATATGACGCATCTAAGGAAATCCCCTTTGTGTTTGGGTTTGCTTTTGACTGGTCGGTTTCGACAATGGCGAGTAACTGGCAATTAAAATGGGGTGACAAGGTCACTGTGAAGTTCGCGGAAATCTACAAGAAAGCCGAGTGTCTGTGGAACGCTGAGCTTCCGTCGTATCAACATCAACCGACGAGGAAAAGGGCGCTACTGAAAATAATCGAACACCTCAACATCGACGGGCTACAAATTAACCAAGTCAAGCAGAAAATCAAGAATATTCGTTCGAGTTACTACAAAGAACTGTATAAGATAGAGAGGTCGCATAGTGCTAAAGATGCTGTGGTTTATCGACCGTCTATGAAATGGTTTGATATTTTGGACAGCTTTATGCAAGTGAAAAGGACTGTTCAGGTACAAACAAACCCGGTGAGTAAATTTAATATTTAAATTGTTATGATCAATTAATGTTTAGGTGTTAAAATTTTTTGCGGTTAAAACCAATAATTATGCCAGTCACCCCAAGAGCGCTTAAAAAAACTAGAAAATAACTGAAAACTGGAGTTAAAATTACATAAAAAAAACTAGTGAAGCAAAAATCTCTAGCATAATCTATGAATTTTACTCAGTTTTTCATAAAATTTCTATTTTCACTTGGGAACGACATTTATAAATTGTTTCAGACCTTATCCTACCAAATTAAATTATTCATTATGGTATTGACGGCCCTGATATTCTCGCCAAAATAAAAATTATATGTACCAACCGACCGGAAATACGAGACAAATTGCAACTCTTTTCTGCGACAATTTTAAAATTAACTATCAGGCTCACACACCTATAAATCGACTGCAAAATCTTGGTAATAGATTTGGGAATGTTGATGTATTTGGAGATTCAGTATTAGTGATAAAACGAACTCTTCATAAATACTTCACTGAAATATACGAGTCTACCACAATTACGTTACATAAATATAGACACGTTGTAGCGCTCTCAAAGTGACAAATCACGCTAGTTGGTGTGATCGGTGTTTAAGCCGATTTAGTACTAAACGGTCACGCGTCGCTTGAGGTCGTTTCAAGCAAGTATGGAACGCGGTCCGAACTTCGAATCTGTTTCGTTCATACACATATTCTATGAATGTCTATGTTTGTCACACATGACCGATATTTGAATGATGAATTTACTGGTAACGTGTGTGTTTTGCTTGCCACATTTTGTGTTAATATTCTAAGGCTATAGCGTATCTATATATGTAACGTCATTGGTCTACTATTCTCTTCTATACTTTTAAATTTATTTTATTTTTTATATTGCATTTTATATTTACCACTGTTTGTATTATATTTAATTTTCTGAAATTATTTTTTATTTTATCAAGAAAAATGTTTTATTTTTCAATATATCATGTACTTTCATAACATAATGCTCTGTAACTGTATTGTATAAATTTGATGTAAACGCCCACTAAGGCTTAAATAAATAATTAGCCATGGACCTTTGAAATATTGAGTAAACTGTAAAATATGTAAACACCAAATATCAATAATTTTGTATTTTTGTAAATCAAAGAATGGTGTTTTTAACAAGAGTTAAGACTTGTTTTATAGGGTTTTAAAGTACCATTGAGATTGTATTTTACAAAAAAGCAGTGCAATAATAATTAGTCATGTTATTAGTAATTATTTATTATTTGAAAAAGTATGAGACAGGATGCCATATTATTATATTGTTGTTTTAATTCAAATTTCCAGCAAAACCAAGATAAATTACAATAAATTAATGAACAAATAAACAAATTTGAATAGACACTTAATGCGTAACATTAAATAATAAGAGATTATACTAACAACGTTTTGGAAGCACGTAGTTAAAGTATTTATTTAATTATATCAGTCGAGACTTTTCTGCTATTTTTAGAGTTCTATAATTCTCTTTACCAATTGAACAAGTAGATACATCGATGTCCTTTCCACTTATTAAAAATGTTCGGAGGAATGCCAGGTGTTCATTTTTTTATTATTTTTAGCGAAACTGTCCTCCTTCAGTTGTGGAGCTACTAGAAGCGGTCCAGGATTCAAAGGATCCGCAGATTCCCCAAGAGGCCCCCGCTCCTGTAAGCGCAGTCAGTAAAGACAGTTCAGTCGACTCTCCTAAAATGGGAAGGCTTCCCAAATGGGACGACGAGGAAACCTACCAGTTTGTGGAACTCTACAAGGAAGCCGAATGTTTGTGGAACTCAGAAATGCCACAGTATCACCACAAACCGTCGAGAATAAAGGCCATACTGACCATAATCGAAAAGATGAACATGAATTTGACGATTCAAGAAGTGAAATCTAAAATTAAAAACCTGCGATCGACCTATTCCCAAGAATTGTATAAGATAGAAAAATCCAGGTCTTCTGGAGATGCAGAGCCATACGTTCCGATAATAAGATGGTTCTATTTGATGGATTGTTTTGTTCACGTGAGAAGGGTCGTTGAACACGCGAGAAAGGGCGGAACCACTTTGGTTAGTACTAAAAATTAATATCAATATTTATCTTCTTCGTGGGATTGAAGAGTTTATGATGATTGACAAGGGATGCTGAGATTCAGCCATTCAATACCACCCGGTTTCGCGACGTGTTCAAAAGTCGACGTGTAAATGGAAAATTACGCCTAGAGTTTTCCATTGTGAATGGCCAACAGTGAACGTTCATGACGTGTTATCATTATCATCTGAATATCGACTTATATTCTTTAAACTCGGCATTAACGTATTCGCTTACCACCGCTTTTCTCAATCAAACTGAGCGTCGGCTAAGTCAAAATTTGGCCTAACCCCAAAATATCGGTGTCACAAGCGAGGACAAGCTCAACAGCACACTTTTTAATCCATCTATTTTCATAGCTAAACGTTGATAGTTCATCAAAGTGACGTCTATGCAGTTTTTTTGGGCAAGCCGCAAACACAGCGCAGCTAAAAACCTTTACTTTTTTAAACCACCGAAGTTTTTTTTTGATCGACACTAAATAGTTATTGATATTTTAATGGCCAATATTCTAAAGGCATTGAGCCACCACTCAATCAAAATTTTAATAAAATTAAATAATTCTTCGCCAAGTCTTGAAAAAATTACATTTTTTCATTAAATCTTAGCGTTCGCTCTGTTTTGATTGGTGAATGCGGCCGTTATCATCTTTATAATGAACCAATTAACTAACCATTACGCCGTTTCCCCGCAGGGGTAGGCAGAGAGGACAGACCTCCATACAACTCTGTCTTGGCACACACTGCTTCACTCGTTCACATTCATACATCCTCTCACACATACTCTTTTGTTATTCTAACTCTTCACGTGGCCCAATTCAAGTATTTGATTCACTTACATGTGCCATATCTTCCTCGGGCGTCCCCGACTTCTTCTTCCATTCACTTTCGCATCATTTATTCTTTTCACACTCCTTTCTTCGTTCATTCGTTCTACATGCCCAAACCATCTAAGCGTCCCTTTCTTGATCTTATATATTACGCTTAAATCAGCCTTGCATTCTTTCCGGATATCCACATTTTTAACACGGTCATACATGGTTTTACCGCAAATGCGTCTCAGGGATCTCATGATGTCAAATACAATATATTTTCCATGTTTTTAACCACTTATTTTCTTAACTGCATTCAGAATTTTTTTCAGTTCAACAATCATAGCAAATCCAACTAATTAAGAAAAAAATATTTATAGTTTTTGTGTTAAATTTGTAGAACTCTATTTGATTTTTTTTTTATTTCATCAAATTTAATTATGACATATTATGTTTCGGCGTTCAAGGCCATTATCAAACTGTGGTAAGGCACATAGAAACGATTTATGTAAATGATTTTAGCTTACTGTTTAATTGAGAAAATACCCTTTCCTTCTTTTCCGCGTATTTTATGCATAGCTTCTAATTAATTTCTGTTGTATCTTAATCCATTTTAATATGTTTTTTTTTCAGAACCAGTCAGACCCCACAACTCCCATTGACTTCGAACAACATAACTGGGAAGTTTGTTATGTTGACGACTCTAATAAAAGCATCAAGCAAGAGTCATCGGACGACTGCCTGCTCTCGTCTATTGCACAAAAAGAGAGTGACCCTATTCATGACACAGACCGCAACTCACCTCCAATTTGTAACAACCCTCCGACTGTTTGTTCAGACCTACCTAAAATAATTCAAGTAGTATCACGTGCAGGTGTTAAAAGGCCCAGAGTAGAAGTCCCTACCAACTTGAAAGATAATAACGAGCCACTCGAAGAGGTTGATCCAAAAGACAATGAAAACGAATATTATGTTTTTGGAAGACATGTGGCAACGCAATTGATGAAACTGTCTACAATGCAGTTTATTCTAGCTCAACAGGAGATACAGTCAGTGTTGACAAAGTGCAGATTAAAGAGTCTGAAAAGAAAACGAAAATCGCCATCTTGTTCAAAGAGTTCTGATGATTCCGATTCCTAATTTATAATATCATTGAAAACAGCTAGAATCTCTACTTACTCGTGGTGGTCGGTGACTTTTTGGAGAAAGATATTTGGACAATATGGATGAAGCTCGGAGTAACAATGTATGGAGAGAGAGCTAATAATTTTTACCCAACCTACACAAACTTGCGATAAATCACTTTCTCCGGGTTTTTACGTCGAACACCATGAGAGAGAAAGAGACAACAAATACAATACACCGCTTCTATGTACTGTCGCGATGATCAGGCCTCCGCCCACATTTTTTATTATGCCACCAAACTTTACACAACTAAACCGTTTTTTACATTATATGCTATATTTTTGTTGATAACAATACTGTGAAAAAGTGGTTGTACGAATAAACAAAAACATTATGTCGATATGCGCTATGAATGGATGAATAAATACCCTAGCCATAGTCTTAGCCACGCCCAGGTTCGCCGAGTCCGGTAAAAATCATCAAAAACTGACTACATTGCCTTGGATAGATATACCACTCTGTATACTCTAAGGGATGAATAAACCAGGAAGAAACCAGTTTGGGCTTGGCTTCTTCCGAACCTGCTCCAGTGAAATTGCGTGTGAGACGAATCGGAAAAAGTCACAAATTGTAGGAACGTGTTTCATTTTTGTGTAAGAAAAATATAAATTAATTTGTTAAGGGGTCGCTAGGAAAACAGGGTTAGGAAGGGAAAGATGATTAGAAAAGATGACTAAAATATAATATGAAGGAGACGAAGAGAAACCTTACAGTTGTTTTTAAGATTTGTACCTACTGTAAACACTCAATAATATGATATATTTTGCCATTTTCTATGATTGTATACCTTCTCCAGTTTTTGCAGATTCATTGATAGGAGAGCTATTCCGCATACATGTATGCGAATTTTATTGTTTTAAATAAAGTGAAATCTGTCGTGTAAGGAATATATTTACTTTGATTAATTATATTTTATAAATGTTTAAAATATGTTTTATTGTTCGTGCGGAAACGTCAAACCGTCTTCAGTTACTTCACCTTTTGCACGCCTCAACGATTTTCTAGAATTTTTTAAAATTGTGATCACTCCTGGGCCGTCCAAAACATTTCCACAAGAAGGCTAACGTAGCACGACACGACTTAAAACAACAAAACATCAATCAATGTACCATTTAAAAAAAATTAAAAATCGGCTAGACTACGAATCCAAAGGTCGCGGGTTCAAACCCGGCGTGCGCCAATAACTTTTATTTAATTAATACGTGTCATAAAACATTTAATTCATATAAAAATAATAAAAAGCATATTTGCGGCACGTTCCAGAGTGGTAGATACTCCAAGTATCGCCCTGATGAAAGACCACCATTCAGAATCGAAACGTTGCTTGAAATGGCTTTAGCCGTGTTTCGTGACCCGATCTGAATAGTGAGGTACTTCCCAACCTTCCTCTTCCCAATTTCCTTCTCCTCCCCACGTTCAGCCTCACAACATACCCTATTTGGGGATGCCATAGTGTCACTGTCTCAAGACGGTTGGGAGCAGTTGAGGTGCGGTATTCATGTAATTTTTTTTTTTTAAATGTCGTTACGATTGATCTATGTATAGAGGTGAAAAAAATCTGCACGAAACACAACAACTTTAGAACAAGACTTATGGCTCATTTTCGTAAAGTTTATTATTAATATATTATAAATTATATATTCGTAAAAAGCATTAACTTTGTGGCTTGCCATATTTATAAATAGAACACATATACTTTGTTTTTAACCACTTTTTTATTTAATATTTTGTCTAGAATAATTTAATATAGACAAAATATTAAATAAAAAAGTGGTTAAAAACAAAGTATATGTGTTCTATTTATATTATAAATTAGTTTTAAGTTCGATTTTGTCACTCTTTTACCCTAGTTTGCCTCGGCCCTGCTAAGTACATAGCGTCTTCTCAATACTGAAGGAGAGAAAAAACAACCAACCCTTCAATTACAATACATTTTCCAAAGTATAACAACTGCTTTTGACATAATTTGCACGGTGACGCATTTTCCCACTTACACAATATTATCATTTACGTAAAGAGCCGCAGAACGCAAGATGTTTTCTGTTTTTTTTTTTCCTTTGTTGCCCGTTTCATAACATCTATAAACAACGCGATGTTTACGAAGGTAAGACGTGCGTTTCTTTTATGGAAAACAAAACTTATATGAGCCAGTATATATACTCGTAAATACTTAACTAATTAACTAACTAACCATCACGCCGTTTCGCGGCAGGGGTAGGCAGAGAGGACGGACCGCCATATAACTCTGTCTTGGCACACACTCCTTGCTTCATTCACATTCATACATCGTCTCATACATACTCTTCTGTTATTCTGACTTGATTCAAGTATTTGATTTACTTGATCATGCCATGTCTTCCTCGGGCGTCCTCGACTTCTTCTTCCATTCAATTTCGTATATTCTTTTCACACTCCTTTATTCGTTCATTCGCTCTGCATGCCCAAACCATCTAAGCGTCCCTTTCTTGATCCTATTCACTACGCTTTTTTTATTTAATCAGTACAACTCATCAAATTCATTACTAATTCACGATGTCGTACAAATCTGAAACGTTGGGACGGAGAAAAATTCGCCCATGTCAGCAGTAAAATCCTTGCATTTTGACGACTCATTTGACGAAATTTCCTAATATTCAAATTTCTTGTGTTTTTTATTTATTTTAGAATCATCTGTAACTTATCAGTCTCATTACAAATTCACAATATCGTACTTATCTGACACGTAGCGACGGAGAAAAATACGCTCATATCAGAAGCATATGGTAATCCTTTACATTTTGATCAATTCACAATAAGGTTCAAATCCGACTCGTAGGGACGGAGAAAAATGCGCTCATGTCAGCAGCAAAATCCTTGCACTCATTTGATGAAATTTCCTAATATTCAAATGTCTTCTGTTTTTATTTTAGAATCATCTGTAACCTATCACTCTCATTATAAATTCACAATATAGTACTAATCCAACCCGTAGGGACGGAGAAAAATGCGCTCATGTCCGAAGAAAAATCCTTACAATTTGACCGGTCATTTGATGAAATTTCTAAATATTCAAATTTCGTCTGGTTTTATTAAAGAATCATCTGTAACTTATCAATTTTATTATAAATATAAAAATCAAACACGTAGAAATGGAGAAAAATGCGCCAAAGTCAGATAAAAAAATCGTTGCATTTTGACCACTCATTTGAAGAATTTTCTTAATATTCCAATTTATTTTGATTTTATTTAAGAATTGCCTGTAACATATGAATATTATTACAGATTCCCAATAAGGTTTAAATCCGACTCGTAGGGACGGAGAAAAATGCGCCCATATTAGTAATTAGTAGAATAATTCGCACATGTCAGAAGAAAAATCCTTGCATTTTTACCACTCATTTTATGAAATTTCTTAATATTCAAATTTCTTCTGTTTTTTTTTTTAGAAGTGAATGTAACTTGACTTACCAAGAAGAAATATCAGTTGCTTTAATCCACCCATTTAAATATAGAATAATGTCTACTAAAATACATTATAGGTAGTTAGGGATTTAAAAACTTTTTTATTTTAAATTTATCTTTTCAATTAGCATCAGTTCCAAATTTGAAAATATCGCATTCGTTCGTACGTATGTAAATACTAATAAAGGAAATTATTTATGGTTGATTAGCCCAAACTACTTAACTTAGATTGCAGTAGAACTTATAAGAGATCCGTCTAAGGGAAGGGAAATTCTGTAAATAATATTTTAATGTTTTAAACATTGATTTATTCTGTCTGAAAAGAAACACCCATGGGCCGTTAAGAATTCGACGGCGCCAAGAAAATTTCAGGAGCACTCAACGTTTTATTTTAATGAATAAAAACGCGTACTATATCTCTCTTTACTGCAGACCAGAAATATAATTAAGATAACTCATCAGACCTCGGCGAGACGCAAACACAGTATAAAATTTCCTTCCCCTCCCCACTCCCTTCAGCCTCCCAACATACCCCGGTTGGGGATGCCATAGTCCGGGACTCTCGTGCGGTATTCATTTTTCAATCAACTTTTTTAATACGTTTTTTCGAAATGCAAATCTGTTTTTTTCTCATCAGTCTATTATCAGCACGCGGTGTCCAATAACAATAACATATCTGATATTTCACAATATTTATCTTTGTCATTTATCTTGTTATAGATTTTGGAAAAAAAACATAAACTTATTTGATTAAAGGAAAAACCACACACCTTAACATGAATATAAAGTAAAACATGATTATATTTTATTTTCTTTTAATTTTTATAATTACCATCAATAATACTTTTACGCTGCCCAACATTTATTTTCGGCAATGTGGAATTTAATAATGTTATTTTTTTTTAGAATGTTCCATTTTCTTTACGTATGGAAATTGAACTTGATTGTCGCACGAGTAAATGCTACGAAATAATGCTCTAAGAATGTTAATTGAGAACGCATTGCCAACTGGGATTCATCCAATGCATACTCAATATCAATACGAATCATACTACCTACAGGCAAACAGAAACCATGCTTTCCAAACTGTGCAGCATTGCAATCCTCTTTTTTATTACAAACTTTCGAGACTGAATGAAGGCGAATGATCATGACTCCACTTTTTTATATGTGTAAATATTTATTTCGAAAATTTGGGGGTTTCCATCCTTACACTTATACATATACACAAAAAAAACAATAATAACAATATGTAAAAAAAAAATCGTGTTCTATAGTCAAATATATGTAGGTTTCTATTAAAAAAATTTTTTCCCCACCAAATAAAAGACTTATAAAGATAAAATTCAGGTAAACGTATTTTTCAACTCGCATGTAGTAATAACGTAAGACGCAAAGCACCGTTCTATTAGTATGAAAAACAAGATTCAGAGTCAGTAGCTTTAAATGTTTAAATCACAAAAATATATACGAAACTAGAAAATGAAAAAAAATACATATATATGTACATATTTTCGTAAAAACAATCACTTTGTGGTTTGATATATTTAAAGAAATAAAAAATAACTTTCTATAGAACCACGGATATTATTTTAATTTTTATGACCGACCAGTTTAGCTTAGTCTAAGCATCACCAGGGTACAAAATTAAACTAAGAAATGGAATGAAGTAAATCTTTTAAATTCTATTAAAAATGAAAGACTGAAGACGATAAAATGAAAAAATCCACAAAAAGTAACATTTAATTAAAAAAAATACCACTTTTCCGGCAAAATGTGAACCTTGCGGTCGGAAATTTAATGCCGTTTTCTTAGGCTCTATGAGACTAAATGAAGTTTATATTTGGAATGCTGTCAAGAATGATGGATTGAAGACGATGAAATAAAAAAATTCCTCCAAAAGTAACATAACTGAAAAAAAATATAGCTGTAAAAGAAATTAAATGCCGTTTTATCAGTCTCTGTGAGACCAAATAATGTGAACTTTTAGAATTTTGTTAAAAATGATGAACTTAAGACGAATTATTGAAAAAATCTTCCAAAAGTAACATTTTTTAATATAACACCATTTTTGCCGGCAAAATGCGAGCCTTGGGGTCGGAAATTAGATGCCGTTTTCAAAGGTTCTACGAGACCGAATGAAGTGGATCTTTGAAAGTCTGTTGAATGGTGGGCTAAATATTAACTGAAAAAATCCTTCAAAAGTAACAATTGGCGTTTTCCGAAAAAAGGACCTACTTTTTTTTCAATTTAAACATGCATTCTATAATAATTTATTGCATTCTATAATAATTTAGAATATGAGATGAGTTAAAAATATATGTTTTTGTTTAAAACATAATAACAAAACAAACACGTAGACTGCGTCACAACTTTGGAAATGATTTGCTACTAGCTAAATGCTTCTATTGGATTGTTTCTATATTCTATCTTAACAATTATATCAATTCGCAAAAATAATATTTACGCCAATGATGTTACAAATATAGCAAAATACAAATAATAATAATACAAATATACGTTTTAAGGTCATTGATTTAAGCTACTAAATACATTTCAAATTTGTGTGCGTTTTCGCATTGTGAAAAATTCTTCAAAACGGCTGGTATTGCTGAAAGAATGCGACAGCACTATAAATGCGTTCAAGGCTGTCTCATTCTTTCATTTAACTGAATTAAAATTTTGTCAAGTATTAAACGAGAGCCCGTTTCTCATCGGACTGCATAATTGCGGGTTCGATTCCCGTCTATGAATAGTATGGTCTTTTCATTTTATACTATTATATATTTAAAAGCGCTGGGCGCGTAATAAAGCAATGTAATTAGGTAATATAAGCGCCTTAACAATTTGCCATCCGGAGAGGACTGCTCCAATTGCGCCTGCACAGGACCGGCCCTGCTTATATTAATTTATTAATTTTTTTCCGTCGTCAAACGTAAAAGGTCGAGGTTATTATTGGAGCGTTGTTAGTTTTTTTGCTATTTTGGTGATAAAAATTGCGTGATGTGTTTCAAAACAATGACTGTCCGAAAACGAGAAAAAAAATCTGCCTGGACGGTCAGTCAAAACTTTGTTTCTTAAAATTGTCAGATGTGATACTTTTTACACTGAATAAATAAATAAACAAAAAATAAGAATAGCACTGGTTTAACACATAATACAAAAAAAAACATTTTAACTAAACTGTAAATTTAATAGTTCTTTTGTTTCATTCCGTGTATTTTACACAAATTGCTAAATATCGTGGTCTTTGAAATAAAAGTTTTAATTTTCGCGCCCCACAGATTGGAAACCTCTCTATTAGGTACGATATATAAAGTAATATTATATTGTCATACTCGCAGATGCCCAACACGTTTAACACTGTAATGTAAATACCTTGAACACCAATGCAGGTGGTTCAGCAAAATAGAACAGATTTATATTATTCTCATCAACTTATTCCGGGAATTATAGGCATTTAATAAATAAATTATTATCTTAAAAAAGATATTGGCAAACGCCGATAATTCCAGGAATAATTTGATAAGATTAACATACAACTGAGTATTCACTAAATAAATTATATAATTGAAATTTCATCACGCGCAATGACTGTACCTATTTAGGAACCTGCTCAACACAAATATAACAAAATAGATTTAAAGGATACAAACAAATACAAACATGTTTATAATTAACCAAAGTGTAAAGTAGTAATAGAATTAGTTTAATTACTGTACAACTATGTGTTAATCACGGAAAACCCGTGAAAATCACGGGATGTAACTTAACTTGCCAAGAAAAAATATTAGTTGCTTTATTCCACCCATTTCAAATATAGAATAATGTCTGCTAAAATATATTAGAGGTGGTACTTTATTAGGTAGGTAGGGATTCGAGAAGATTATTGACAAAAAAATGACAATTTCAATTAACATCAGTTCCAAACTTGAAAAGCTCACACTCGTACTCACAAAGAAATTGTTTATAGTTAATTAATTTCCGAGGCGCAAACTCAACTTAACAATTATTTCAGTTTCTGTTTTAATAAATTAATGGTTAGTTTTCTATTATGCTATAAATGGTACGATAAATCTGTCATTCCCATACCGAAGACTAATTATTTATTTAGAAACTGCGGGTGAAGGGGTTTTAATTTGGTATATAGAATATTATTATTTTGATTACACACTGTAGGTTATTAGAAATCAAATGTATTCAATTTGAATATCAAACTATACCAATTCCTTATATATCGATGTAATATAGATCTAGTCCTTAGTAGCTACATTGTGTAATTTATCACATGTTTTTAATATATATTTTTCATCAGTTCATTTTTTTTTTAAAAGCATAAAAACATTTTCTTTTACAACAAACTCTTCCCAGTAATAAGTAGGTAGTTGGTACAGCTTCCAATGAAAAATGTTTTCACGAGGAAATCGAATCAAAACTCGTAAATTTCCAGCACCTTAATGAAAAGTGGGGAACCTAAGTAATTTCCAATTAAGGCTTCGCTTTTACCTGAAACCTGAATAATGTTGATTATATTAAATTTGTTAGAGGCTGTTAATGGTTTCCCGTTTTCTTGTCAAAAGAAAATCCAAAGTCGTAATAAAATTGGCCATAAGACGAAAGCACTTAATTTTATTTTTTTATTATTTTAAAATGGTTAAACAGGCAGCATAACGTAAAACATTTTTCAAAATGTAGAAAGTCTCAAAAAAACAATAATTAACAGTAAAAACGTTAAGAGAACATGATTTTAATAATATACGTATCTAGCGGATTGGTTTGGTATTGATATGGTTATTTGTCAGATTGTAATTCAATAATATAAATTCATCAATATGTATTTTCTTGAGCTGTACTTATCCGATGTAACAAGCCCAATAGAATTTCTGCTCAAACCAAGAAAACTTTTTAGACTCTCTTTCCTTAAATTAATTAGTAGATTTTCATCATTATCTGTTCCTCACTACGAAAAATTTAAAAAAATCCTTCGATATACTATATTTTTAATTTGATTTCATTCCCTTAAAAAATAAAAATAATATATATGTAAAAATCAGCTAAATTTTAAGTTATTATAAATTGGTCATTGTGTCCTGTCAGAAGTTACCTGCCAGGTAAGGAAGTTGCTGTATATTTATATAAACTAGGAATTAATATTAAGTAGAAATTAGGATTTGTACAGCGCCCTTGAGTTGATTTTTCACAAAAACGGCGCCATACAAATATTATTATTATTCTTTAAATACTAATCAACATACGAATACACTATTTACTGGGTTATTAACATTATAACGTAAAAAAAATAATCCACCCACTTCAAACGTTTAATAATGTCTGCCAAAATACATTATAGTTAAGGCTCAGCACCCAAAATGGGGGTAAACGTCACTTTGTTGCATTCTAATACAAGCAATAGGGCACATCATTTATCTGTAAATTCTACATGGGCAGTTAGAAAAATGTCTAAGGTTTCCAGTAAATAACATTTTTAAGCTGTAATCATTCAAATGCAATAAAAAACACGCTAAAATGTCAGTAAAAGGTACAGATCGAAAATCAGTGCAGCCATTTTCGAACTTTTTACCAAAAAATCCAGTATGCATTTCATTAATACATAATTTAAAAGATCACTGTTTAAAAATTGTATTCACTGGAAATCTTAGACATTTTCCTAACTATTGTATAAAATTAACAGATACATCGTTTGCAGTATTGCTTGTATTGGAAAGCCAGAAAGTGTGTATTTTTAGGTTCTGACCCTTATGTACTCTATTAGGTAGGTAGGGATTTGAAAAGATTTTTTTTGAAATTTGACACTTTTCGATTAACATCAGTTCCAAATTTTAAAAGTTCACACTCGTACGGATGTACGTACTCACAAAGGAAACTATCAATAGTTAATTAATAATTTTAAAAGTTACGTCGTCTTATGCATACGAGTATGTACTAAATTTCCATTTGATTGATGTAAACAACAATTTTAAATCAAATTGCTTAATAGAAAATATTTATTACAAACCGATAAAATTTTATATCATGTACTTGTACATCCATTGACGTACCATTTTTTTTTGTGGTACCTACCTCAATTAATAATATTATTTTTACTTCTTTCAACTACGATTTCATTTATCAAAACCGATTCAAAATTAGAAAGAAGCGTTTTTCGTTATCGTATTATCAATTTGATCATGTTCACGCGTCATTTAAATTTGTAAAAGTGATTTAATTATGTTGATTAAGTATTCAAAATCTTAGTCGCTACATTACAAAAGAACTTTTGTTATCTACAAATATATTTTGGCTTTTTAATAGTAATGGAAGGTGAGTATAATTATTTTTTAAACCTATGAAACTACAAGTAGTTGAAATTGAAAGTAATACCTCTGTTAAAATGACATATTAATCAAAGAAAAAACATAAACAGGTAATTTAAAAAAAATGGAACCTTTGTAACATGATTGAAATATCCAGCGTTTATTCAAGTACCTACCATTTTATTTATTTAAGGTATTAAAATATACAGCTTGACACATTCAGCTTTGCAGTCCGCCAAATAAGAAATTAAAGAACTAACTATTTTTAAAACAACATTTTTTTGTATCCATCAAATCTATAATAGCGACGCCTTCGACTGCAAAATTAAGGGTGTCGATCTGTCCCAACGTTTTGGAATAAAGGCCGGTACAAATTTTAATTATATTTGATTGTGAATATATAAAGTCGTAATAAGATTTTAGAGAAGGGGATATTGGATTCTAATGTTTTATTTAATTTTTTATTTTTTTTACGTTAATTACATGTTAAGTTCTAATTCAATATTTTTGTATGCGTGAGTCTACTGTAAAACAGCAACTAAAATAGTTTCATCTTTGTTATTATTGAAATAATATTAATAATCTTTAACGTAAATATAAAACAGAAAAAAATAACGGTGGCAACCGAGCCTCGAAATCGGAAAAAGTTGAAAAAATTATATTAATAATTTTCAAATGAAGAATGAAATCGATTATAAATGCCGGTTTCTTATAAGGTCTCAGTGGCTCAATTGGCAGAAGCGTTACTTCCGGATTTCGCGACCGTTATTTTATCTGTTTCATATTTACGTTGAAGATTATTGATATTATTTCAATTATTAACATTAATATTAAACATAAAAGCTTTAAGGTTAATTATAATTTAATTAAATAATTTTGTTCAAGTAATATTATGGTATCAGAAAGCATATTTCAGAAATAAAACTATAGTTTGTTGGATCGGGTGCTGTGTTGAATTTTGAAGATCAAAATTAAATGGATAGTTCAAGGTTGATGATTTTGAAAACAGAAAATAATTGCGTTGATTTTGAAATTGTAGACAGAAACACTGTGCTGCTTTCATGACTACAGAGCTCAACGTTTGAAAGTTTTTGGTGCACCCGCACGTAGATTTTATATAACTCGCCCTTGAGGGCAGCGCTATAAAAGTTATTAATTTATTATTATTATAATTAACTCATACATTTTTTCAAATATATTTAAAATTTTGTGATTGTGTCGGGTTTGTCCCGTGGAATTTCTTCCTCCACCACTGGAATTCCTTAATAATATTTTTTATCATTCCACTCTTATGGTTAGTTCGCATGCCGAAGCCGTTTAACCCCTGTGATTGGTTTACAGGAAGCACCATAATTTTGCGAGCTTTTTTCAGTCTACCGTCTTCCTTCCACTATAAGTATCGAATGCATCAAATAGTCACTGATAGTTCCGTCATAGCCTCTCCCTCTTTCTCGTAAACGAGGCATGTATCAAAAAGAGAGGTAAAAACGGAGCTCTCAGCAGCAGGATCCCACTGCTGAAAATCCCGGTTGGAATAAAAGGAAATTGATGACAAAACAAATAATGCCCAATTTTATGACAGACATTCGGAATGGTCACGCGATTATTGGATCGTGGTGACATGATTCAAATTGTTTCTGACATTTTTTATAAACATGTGCTGTTTTAGACACTCGGTGGTCGAGTGGAAACAGCAACTGCGTATTTCCATTTTTATTATAAAAATTGTGGGTTTGGACTCCACAAACCTTCGTACTGCAATAATGTTGCTTTTAATTTTTTTTATTTATTTACTTAACTTCATGTTTATTTACAATATTTTATATACATTGTCCTCCACGCTAGGAGTTCACCTGTGATGTGGAGTACATTTTTCGAATTACATGATAAATAGAAAAAAAAATAAAAATAAATAGAAGAAAATTTAGAAGAAAATACAATAAAAGATATATAAAAGAAAAGAAAATATAATAAAAACAAAATAGAGCCACTTTAAAACAAACAAAAAATTTTTACAAATAAATAAAATTATTAAGTAGCACTATTATTATTACTGTATATAATTATAAATTAGGAGGATTGTAACCAGTTCCAAACACGTTTTTTGTATTTAAAGCTTAATAGCCTGGTATCTGTAATGCTTTTGTCCAAAGGATGTGTATGTTTTAGGTATTTGTAGTTGATGTGTATGTCTTGATCTAGTGTTGCGAGTATTTTGTGAGGTGACAAACAAATTAATATTTTTGTAAAGAAAAGTTAGTTTATGTTTTGAAAATATTTTTTTTATGGTAAGCACTGATGTCACATTGATGTCATACATTCACATAAAGCTTTCTGAGGTGAGAACAACTATTAAAAACACATTAGAAAACTTTTTGGTAGGTACCTAATTACCACAAAATATTTTTTTGTGAAACTATATTACTCCCTAGTTAGGAAAGGCTGATCACTGATTCCGCGGATTTCTGAGAAGCTGCAAATTATTTTTCCATAAACATAACTTTCATTATTATTAGCCTAGCTTGATATTTTTGTAAAATTTTATTTAAGTCCCTACATATTACGGTGGTTATTAAGCATCACTCACTGATGTTCATTTTTACCTAATTTTGGGGTACCCCGAATCTCCCAACCATGTATTAGATGATACCTGGGGGCCTAGCACGAAAAATCGAAATAGATTCTATCGACAATGTCGGTAATTTTGGATCGTTCCTAAAACTCGACTAAATTAAGCATGTTTAGTCGACGTGAGTTGTCGTTTATTCGTTGGCGATCTCCAATCGGGCTCCGAAACGATGGCAAATTACCGACTTTGTCGATAAAATCTATATATACAAGTATATCTATAAATATTTCGTGCTAGGGCCCCAGGGTAGGGTTGTCAAGCGTTTAATACGTGAAAACAGACTTTTCCCCAAAGAGAAAAACTTAAAAAAAGAGGAAAGATTTTTTTTGTCTACAACTAACTCATATTTTTAAAATTGGAGTGTATTATTACTCCAATTTTTTACCCATGTTATGCGCTTCTGTCCAAATCAAATTATTTTACACGGGCATGAGTATATTGGCCAAAGGGTTGTAAAGCCAAAATGTAAGTGTTAATAAAAAAATGTCAGATCACCAGAAATTCTACATTTTTCATTCATAAAGGAGACCAAAGAGGAGACATATCGTCGCTGGAAAGACAAAAGGGCGTAAGCGACACTTAATGAGTTAATATACAGTTTTGATCAGTTTTTCTTTCTGCATCGAATGCTCTGACTCTCGTTTTATTCTGAAGACTTTTGTGGCCCTCCAGTCATTTAAAATATATTTACCATTTGGGAGAAAGCTTGACTCAAGCGACACAAGTTTGGGACTTTTTCAGCTTTTTGCCGCTTCAGATAACTCAGAAAAAGTATTGAGTTGCCTAAACTTTTACTGTATTATAAATTCAAATAACACAAAAAAAGCTATCTTTAAGATGCTCTGGCGATATCTATAGATACCCGCACCTTCCATGTTCCATACCTAAATAATATAAATGAAAAAATTTCAAACACCTACAAGTAGAAAATTAAAACAATATTCCTTCTTTCGTTTTTCGAGAACCTTTTGTTAACAATGTCCCATTTACCTTTTACATTTCCAACATAATTTGTACGACTAAAGGTAACAGGTAACAGGTAGATTGTCTGTTTGACAGTTGCGTGCTGGAGTTGGTATCTATAATTTGAGAAAAATACGTTCCGCCTGAAATTTATTCGATCAGCTTATAAAATAGTATTTGCATTCCGTTCACGATTTGTCACATTTATTATTTATTGCTAAGACAAAGCAACATGCACCCGTATCCGGCAGTCTTATTAGGGAACAACACAGGGAAGGTTGTTTTCATTATGTCGAGGATTTATAATTTAAAAAATATTGAATATTTGTGTTGACTGTATTTGGTGTTAATGCCATACTCTACAAAAGACTACTCGGGAGCTGGTAAGCATAATGGATATACATTTTGTTTAAAATCATTGTTAATTTAGTGGAAGCTTTAAAAAAATAGATTAAATCTTTTAATCTCTCAGTTTCTCGTGTCTAGAATGAACCAAGTATGTATACAGAATGAGTTGATTATGAATGTAAGTAAGTCCAAAGTCATGGTGTTTGAAAGAGAGAGTACGAGAGCAGCGTGCAATGTAGTTGTTAATGATGAATACTTGGAGCAAGTGGACGAGTTTTTTATTTAGGCAGTATGTTTACGAGACCATCTCTGAGTAAGGATATTAAAAGAAGGGTGAATGCAGGAAACTCCATTAATGGAGGACTGAACGCTGTTGGCGCAAAAAAATGACCCAAGAAGCGAAACTGGCAGTCCACAATGAAGTGCTTATATCAACCCTTATGTATGGCAATGAGCCATGGAACTGGTAGAGGAAGGATGAAAGTAAACTGAATGCTGTGGAAATGAGATCCGACCGTGTTAAAAATGTGGATATCCGGAAAGAACGCAAGGCTGATGTAAGCGTAATGAATAGGATCAAGAAACGCTTAGGTGGTTTGGACAAATAAAGCGAATGAACGAAGAAACCATTGTGAAAATAATATATGCTGCGAAAGTTAATGGAAGAAGAAGTCGGGGACGCCCGAGGAAGACATGGCACGATCAAGTGAATCAAATACTTGAATTTATTTTGCTATGCTAATTATAATATAATGATTTTGTCAGGTTTCGAGTATGAGGTCGACAAGAAGTACCGTCCCCCGCTGTGTTTCGGCTCTAAAGTGCCCCGCGAGGTGCTGCCCCGGCGGGGGCCCGAGCTGACGGGCTTCATGCGCAGGACAGGAGGCGAGTACCCGCCCTACTCCCGTGGCCTGGCCACCAGCCAACCGAGACCTCAGAAGGCGGTAAGTTACTCCTATATTAAAGTATTTGCCCCTCCAACGGAGGACACCTCGCTTATTAAAAAAAGCCTTATAAAGCCCAATGTCAATTAAAATTAACGTAGAATATTAGTAAAAAAAATACAAAATAATAAAATATATAATGAAAATGAATTAATAACTTTGTATAAAACCACCGATTTTATTTTATTTTTTTATGACCGGCCGGTTTCGCTTAGCCTAAGCACCATCAGTGTACAATATTAAACTAAACAAAAAATACAAAGTGTGCGGTTATATATACATTCAGAAGGGGAACAAAATATAAAATAACAGAACAATGGAATAACATTTCAATTATATAGAAGGAACAGAGATAAAGATACAGATATAAAATGAAAGAGGCAAAACTTCAACTGAGAAGGTGATTAAAGAATAATTAAAAAAAATACGAGTACGAGAAATATATCTAATATTGGACTGCTGGACAAATTTAATAAGTAGATACAAATAAGAAATAAAGAATGCCACTAAAATTAATAGTCATATTCTTAATAATCAGTTGAATTTGTCCAGCAGTCCAATATTAGGTATATTTCATGTAAACTCATAAAATTTCTTATTACTCTTTGATCACCTTCTCAGTTTACGTTTAACCTGTTTCATTTCATATCTGTCTCTTTCTCTCTGTTTATTTGTTATAATTTAAATGCTATTCTATTTTTTCTCACTGTTCCCTTTTTTATATTATATTGTATTCTCCCTCTGTATGTATATATAACCGCCCACTTTGTATTTTTTTGTTTAGTTTAATTTTGTACCCTGATGATGCTTAGGCTAAACGAAAACGGTCAGTCATAAAAATTCAAATTAAATCTGTGGTCTTATAAAAAGTAATTATTTCATTTTCATTACATTATAGAATGCCCCCTTCACCATTTTCCCGGGGGCACATACATATGCGCTAAATCAGACTCCCAATGTCGACGACTGGCGGAATAACCCCACCCATCCCACTCTGACCTCCATCATACGATGCTTAAGAATAACATAAAGGAAGTGATTTCAGATCTTGACGAATAATTTATTTCAGATGAAGATGCTAACCATCCCGAAGAGCGCCCGCCTGGTGGAGGGTAAGAGCTACCAGCCCCCGCTGCGCGCCCCCTCGCCGCCCCCCGCCCGGCTACCCCGTCCCTACATCCCCTTCAACTCTAGCTCCAAGAGGGGCGGCAAGACGAGGGACGGGAATATACCGGGGTACTTATTTACTCATTTCTCAACCTACCCCAACCATCGCGACTTGGCACACTTCTTGCTTCATTAGAGTCGTCCAGACAGGGCGCGGCGGGTACCTGAGACACCGCCGCAACTATAACGTTGCAACCTAACCTAACCTAACCTAACCTAACCCAACCGTCACGACTTGGCACACATCTTGGTTCATTAGATTCGTCCAGACAGGGCGCTGCTGGCACCCAAGATACTGCCGCAACTTACGTCGTATCAAGCAATAGTTGAACACCAATGGAAAGGCCCGAATATATTATTAACCGCGCGCTATCTGGACGAAGCTATCCACATCTATACACACTTTTCTGTAATACCAACTCTTGACAAGGCCGGTCTTAAGTATATGAAACACTTTTAAAAAACATTATATTATTCTTTACAAGAATTCTCCTTTTTGTACTGGATCTAACCAGGAGAATTATATTGCAATTGGCGACGTTGTGAGGCGGCTTAGGGAAGGTGCTATAGGAAGTTTTTTTTCAGCTCTTAAAGGATTGATCGATGGCGAACGTAAAAAAATGTGTAAAATCTTGATGGTGTCATATCTTCCTTGGGTATACCCAATTTTTTCTTTCATCTACTTGAGCGTCATATTTTCTTCTCATTCTCCTTTCTGTGTGCGTCTGCTCCACATGTCCAAACTATCTCTTTCTTCAACTCCTAAGAAGTATCTTCTTTATGCTTCTGATCAATACATTTATACAGATCAAAATTCCTTGCCGTATACTCAGAAACATTAAATTGCTGTTCCTCAATCATCACTCTACTAACTATGGGTATCATTATCCACTACCCAGAATGTCGAGACTTGTTAACTCAAGCCATGGTCTTCATTTTTTTGGTACCCGTCTAAAAGATTTTTGTCATTCTTTACGACTCTGCCAAATCTTTTACTTGACCTTGGCTTTGATTTGAATATTCTTTCTTAAGTATATTTTGTCCTATTTTTGTCATCGCTTCATTATAATATTATGTGCTGTTCTTTGTCTGTTGCTATCTTTCCCCATTTCGTGTTATGTATTTTTTTTGTGATTGGACAATAGTCCGTTAGTTTATAAATAAATAAATGCATCTGATTCCAGGCTAAATGGTTAAAAAACTGACTGACTAGCTCTTTATTATTTTTAAACGGTTCGGTTTCCCCATTCTATTTATTTTGTTGTCCTATCCTATTGGAGGATGGCTATCATCAAGGCAATTTTCACCTTGACGGCTGCAGCCTGGAACAACTCAGAGGAACTGCACTAGTAAAAGGCACGTAGATTTCGAAGCCATGCAGTGCTAGCTATGCTCTGCTACATCTAGATTATCAGTTGGGGAATCTTGTATTTATCGCTCTTCATGATACTGAAGCTTTCTTCGTTTTGTGAAATTATTATAAAACATCATTTTCCAGGATATTTTGAGGATGCTCCAAAATATCCCAATTTCAAAGGGTTCTATCTTCCGTGTCAATGCTTGGTATCTAAGAATTTACAAATTGGTCACCCCGTCTACCCATGGTATTTTGAGAAAGAACCTAAATAGTAACTATTTGTATTTCAAAGGCTTCTATTTCCCGTGGCAGTGGTCGGTTGCTTAGTGTCCAGATTTACATCCCAAACAGAATAATAAAGAAAACATAACAACGACAGTGGCGTAATTTAAAATTTTAGGCCCCCTTGCCAAGAAATCAAAACAATATTCCGACTCTGAAATGTTATTTCTTTAGATGGATCTCATTTGTCATGAACGTCCTAGTATTTTTTTAAAAGAAAGACAACCATTTCCTGGTTACGAATAAACTGACAATATTTGAAAAACTTCTACTGTCGTCATAATAAGCGGAAAATGTTTCTTGTGCAATGATGTGGGACTTAGCCAGCAGAGAAATTGAATTCACGACGCCCGGGTGGGAATCCGACACGTTTGTCTACCCAGCTACCGACCGGCCATATTACATACATATTAATTAACTGCATACATATGAATTAAATTAAAATTTCCACGAGAATGTAAAGCATCTAGGTCAGCAGAATATGTGTGCGAAAGGAAGAATGGAATGAGTAAAAAAAACAAGTTTTGAGTTAATCATGCAGAATTAATCCTTAAATACATATCTAGTAAAGAAAAATGAGATGAGTCAGAAAATAAAATAATGTGCGATTATTTTTTGAAAAAGGACGTATTACACGATAACATGAAAAACCAAAAAATCCTAAATTTTCTTTTGGCTCTCTTGAAAACCTACGTTTTTTTTACTCATTCCATTCTTCCTTTAGCACACAGATATAACATCATTGGTTATATGTACCAAATTACAAAAAAAAAGAAATCTTGTGATATTCTTATTAGCAAATTGGAATTAACCTTTTCAGTAATATGTGAAATTTACCTTTCAATATTGGTACCCTTGTAATGCTGTATTATATAGCAATGCATCTGAACCATATGTTATACATTTAGAACGGATATTGCATTAATGCACATGTGCAATTGGAAATGTATTTCGGCCGTACTTTATCGATGGTACATATTTCAAAATGTCGAACTAATGGCGGAACATAAGCCAACGTCATTAGAAATAATATGGAACATAAAACATATTACAAAACAAATAAATATTATAATTGACTATTTAAAATCGACTGTAGCGTTTATGAGTTTGTTGTCGCTTTCTTAGATCCTAGCTTGGTTCTCCACAAAGGTGTATTATTATTAAAAACGTATGGAATATTCAAAGAGTATTTTTCTGATTCTGACCGCCTCACTATTGTATAATGAGATTTTTAAGGAGAATCCAAATTTGTATGTGTAAAAACATGGCATATCTAACTTACATCATTCCAAAGATGTTGACTTATTTCAAGGCGTTAAAATCAAATTTTCAGCGAGATAATGTTTTTTTTAAATGAAATATTTTGGCTTTGACCCATCGATATTTTCTCATAAAGCCAATATTAATTTCTAAAATCAACAACCTAAAATAATTCATTATTTTAAAACATCTAAGGTTATGTTTTGAATGCAAATTTATCAAAACAGTAATTATATAAATGTGCAAACAACAGAGCTATTGTAGTATATTTATTTAACAGAAATCTAAAAAAAAACAGCTATTCACCAAATGATTTAGGAGATGAACTCTCCACTTATCAAACTCTTAAATATATTACTTGCTTAGCTTGAGGTCAGCAGATATTTATACTGCTAATCGATTAGTTGAACCATCTCGATCAAATAAACCTGTCTGCTATGATATATCCGACCCAGTCATCTGGAATAAGCTTCCCCCAAAGCTTGCCAACATACAGACCTAGCAGAGTTCAAACGGGTCTTAAAATCCAAATTGTTTAAAAATCCTACTTACAAAACGTAACTTATTAAAATTTAATTTCTTTAAAAACGTCCTTATTTGCTTTGTTTCGGTTTTCTCCTTATTTGTACCCTTACATCCTTACTGTCTACTGAAAACCCTATACTCATTGTCATAAAATATTTTATTGTTCTTTTATCACTTGTTATATTTACACTGTTAGTATTTTTAGAATCGTTAACTTATAATGCCTGAATATTAATGTTTTTAAGTACCAACATGTTAACTGTCCACAGTGTAATTTCCTTTTCTTTGCTTTAACAAATTTGTTGCTTCTAGCAAGTTTTTATTTGAATCTCTTGATGTACGCATGCACTGTTATACTTATATCTGAACTTTTTTTCCATCAGGATTTATGATAACGATCATGATTTTAGATAGTTTTAATTTGTATACAAATTATATGTTATTTTCTTCGTGTTAGTTAGTCTTGTAAGCTTATTTAATTTAGTATGAAGCGCACTTAAGATGAAAATATCACAAAACTGCGCTATATAAGTTCATTGTTATTATACACTATCCCATACAAGCCGGCTCAAAGCAAGTCAAAGATGCAGTGATGCATGAGGAAAATTATGCAATACTACACTTGGCTAAACTTGTAAATGTATCATTATAAATCTACGCCCACACCTATACAATGAAACGTGTCACAAGATAAAGCAAACCACCATCAGCAGATTCTCAAGTTCAGAGGGGCTCGTCTGAGGTCCGATGTTGTTATTTCTGGCACCAAGCAAATTATCTTGAATTTGCGTCACAGGTACTTGTAATATTATATATCCGTAATGAGACTATCAACCACAATCGTAAATTACTGGCTCAGCATATTGGCTTTCGGCCAATCGCTTAACTCCGAACTTCAATTGAAAAGTACTTTTAATTTAAATATCTAATATTAGCAGGATTCTTATGCTAGAAAATGTTATTGTACAAAAATATGTAACTTTATTTTAATTGATTATTGATTTTTATTAAGAACTAGCGCGTACCCGGAATGCTTTACAAAACCACCAATTTTTTTTTTAAATATTTATATTTAAAAAAATAAAAAATTAGTTGGGACCTAATTGTGTTTTCCGTATGTAGCTCACCAGAGCGGTATATGTAAATGGGCTAACCTAAATAGAAAATTGCTGGTTAAATGTTTTTCATATTAATTTTAAAGCATTATAACAAAAGTTTTTAATATTATATTTCATTCATACTACTCTAAAAAATAATAAAAAATAATCGGTCAAGTAATTTTCGAGAAAATCGAAAACAAAAAGTCGAACAGACAAACAGACAAACAGACAAACAGACAAACAGACAAACAGACAAACAGACAAACAGACAAACAGACAAACAGACAAACAGACAAACAGACAAACAGACAAACAGACAAACAGACAAACAGACAAACAGACAAACAGACAAACAGACAAACAGACAAACAGACAAACAGACAAACAGACAAACAGACAAACAGACAAACAGACAAACAGACAAACAGACAAACAGACAAACAGACAAACAGACAAACAGACAAACAGACAAACAGACAAACAGACAAACAGACAAACAGACAAACAGACAAACAGACAAACAGACAAACAGACAAACAGACAAACAGACAAACAGACAAACAGACAAACAGACAAACAGACAAACAGACAAACAGTCAGACAGACAGACAGACAGACAGACAGATAGACAAACAGACAAACAGACAAACAGACAAACAGACAAACATTCATTTGTATATCTAGAGATAATATACGAGTATTAACAATCTTCAAAGAACATGAAAATAGAAAAAGAAAATAATAAAAAATGTTTGTAACCGAGACTAGAACTCGGGACCTCCACTATATCGGGGAGCGGCGCATTTACCAACTCTGCCATTCCAACCAATATATTTTTAACGATCACATACTTCTTAAAAACTATTGATACTATTATCCCTATTTCTTATTTCTTATTTCTCTATCGTTATTTTGGCAACCATCTTTATAATCGCGACAAAAGTAATCAATATACAAAGAAGCAATTAATCAAAATATAACACTATAAAATCAATGATTGACAGCCCTGAACTATTATACAATTGCATGTTCCTGGCAGGACAGTTACAAGGCAGTACCTGCCATATTATTGTGACAATTCCGCTTCAACCAGCAACCTCACAATATTACACTCCTATGCGACGAATTTAACATCTGGGAAACAAATACTCCGATGTCGTTGATATATTTAGTACGTCAATATCACAATATAAGTATATCTTTTTATCATCTAGTACAGCTAAATCAATCGTTGAAACTATATAACTCTGGATGTACCTGTTATTCAACACTATTTTAATTTTATTTTACAATTTTTTTTTCACTGTTTATGAATTTATTTAAATGTAAATATTTGTGTAAAAAAACCTTTGATGGGCGTAAATAAAAAAAAAATATAATAAATAAATCTAAACTTTATTTTGGCCTAGAACGCGTCAGAAAACTTTTTGATGTATTATGTTTATATATATTTTTCGAAATGAGCTCAGAAAAAAAAATGATAATTTAGCTTTATTAGCTTTATGGTATTATATTACTATAGTGGCTTGGGGTTTGTTAAGTTTACCTTCAGCCAATAATTACAGTTCAACACGTTTAAATTATACTGTGTGTATTACAACTTTTATTTTATTATTATTATTACTACTCTGTTTTTTTTTAAATATATATATATGAATACCGCACAAGAGTCTCAACTGCTCTCAACGGTCTAGAGCCAGTGAGACCCAAATAGGGTATGTTGTGAGGCTGAAGGTAGTGGGGAGGGTAAAGAGATTGGGAAGAGGAAGGTTGGGAAGTACCTGGCTATTCAGATCTGGTCACCAAACACGGTAAAAGCCATTTCAAGCAACGTTTCGATTCTGAATGGTGGTCTTTCACCAGGGCGATACTTAGAGTATCTACCACTCTGAAACGAGTATCTACCACTCTACTAACGCACATTGCAGATATTTCCCTTATATTGAAATTTAAAAACATTATAAAATGTAGGATAACATAAGAAATACATGTTTATTTAATGAACACGTTAATATATTATAAATTACCTATTTATAATAATGCTCATAAAGAAAATAAACACTGATATTCTCTTTACAAATGCCGATTACGCATATTAATGTTTTTTTTATCGTCATATTATCAAACGCATTTTTCTCGGTTTCATCTTTTTTGGGTTGGATACTTTCTGCATAACTACGTCCAAATAGTATTGCGTCGGTGTTGGAATAATACTGCTGTAGGAAATATGTCACGTTTTTGTTAATTGATTTCCATTGAGTGGGCACGACAAACAAATAATAATAATTAACAATAATTGACCCTGTCCTCGCCCTTCACTTTATAGACCACCACTAATAATTGAATAGTCGATACAATAGGTACTAATGAAAACAATGGCTCTATTCGACATTGTATAGCGGCTGGTAATTAAGATTTAACGACACACAAAGGATATTGCGTTCTTTATTAGTTCCCAATTCACATTCCGACTGACGAGAATTTCGTAACACGGACCCCCAATTTCACGTGGCTGAAACGTTTTGAATTACGACTTAATGTAATGAAAATTTGCCCTATTTGCTGACGGGCAAAATATATAGGTACAGTGTAATGAAATTGGAATAAGCTCTGTAGTACATTTTCCTCAATATTGGAAAACGTAAAAAAAGCCCAAGAGTTTTTTTTAAATTGTTTTAAAGTTTATTTTGTAGAACTCCATTTTAATTTTTAGGTTTTTTATTTTTTTAAACAATAATGAAATTATATATTTTTTAAATAATTGTTTTAAAAAATATAATAAAACCTAAAAAATAAAAAGGCTTAGAGTTATTTGGACAGCAGATTAGAGGAGAAAATAAAAGCTTGTATCTTTACCAATGACGTTACATATATAGACACGTTATGGCCTTAGAATATTTACAGAAAATGTGGCAAGCAAAACACACACGTTACCAGTAAATTTATCATTCAAATATCGGTCATGTATGACAAAGATAGACATTCATAGAATATATGCGTATGAATGAAACAGATCCGAAGTTCGGACCGCGTTCCATACTTGCTTGAAACGACCTCAAGCGACGCGTGACCGTTTAGTACTAAATCGGCTTAAACACCGATCACACCAACTAGCGTATTATTGCTTGCCACTTTGAGAGCGCTACAACGTGTCTATATATATGTAACGTCATTGATTTTTACCGATAACGAATACGAAGGCAAAAAGTAAGATTCAACCCTTTCATTGCGTAATTTCTGAATTCATGGCGTGCTGAATTAATTTCATAATGAATATTTTGATTAATATAAAAATAACTACCTACATGCTTTTGAAGGCTCCAAAATTCCAAACATGAATGTTCATAATTAAGTTACGCAATCACTTTTTACTACACTTATTAACAAAATAATAATAATTACATCTCGTAGAACAAACATCACGGATATAATAAGCTGTTGACAGTAAAATGACACAATAATAACAATTAAAATAATAACTAGAAAAAAAATCAGTAAAAAAATAACAAAATAAATAAACTATATACGCGAATGAACGCGAAATCACTTTTTACTACACTTAATAACAAAAAATAAAAATTACATCTCGTAGAACAAACATCACGGATATAATAGTCTGTTGACATTAAAATGACACGATAATAACAATATAATAAAATAATAACTAGAAAAAATTTCAGTAAAAATTAACAAAACAAATAAACTGTTAACGCGAATAAACGCGTCAAAAAACTTATTGAGAACAGTTGAAAAGTTAAAGCAGCACTCCGTTTTTACCGACTGTCAACATAAAAGTATTGTCAAAAATGTCACACATAGATGTATGTACACATGGCTGTAGAACAACAAAAAACCCTCATAATAATTATCATAGGATGCCAGGTACCTACCTTGGTAGTACTATCAAGTTTAAAACGAATCAGAGTTATAGATTATTGGTTTTGAAATTGCACATTAATATAAAAAAAACATATCTAAATATCTCCCCCTGTAACCTAATTTGACGGATAACATTCGATGAGATTATCGATAGGTGAAATTAATCATAAACTTATCATTAGGGCTATACAAAAATGGCTATAGCACGAGTTATTTCAAAGGATATACATTTGGACGAATCAAAGTTACAACGCCGGCAAACAAAAAAGGTAAATTAATGAAGACATTATTTATATAAACAGGTATCTGAAAACCCCCGTAAACCTGGTGAGTGAAATGGGAGGGGGGTGGTTGGAATGATTGATATTTTACCTTGGTAATGATGTAATACGTGATCATAATTCGGGGATGATAAATAGAAGACGAACATTCATGCAATTATTATTCTTATCAGAAGAGCCGTTTAGGTAGAATACTAAAAACGTAGGTGCGGATTATTAATATAAATAAGCTTTGAGGTTTTTCATTACATTATTATTCCGTAACCCCTAGAGAAGATATTTTTGACCCCTAGACTGTAGCCAACTACCATACCATACAATAGCAGTACAACAATGTTAGGTTACCTTCGGTTCACTCGTTCATTGCAACATGTAGTGTTGATAATATGTAGACAAACAATTTTCTGACTATGTTTTTATTAAATTAATTAACACTTTTTTTTCAGTCCCGGAACTTACAACCCAGTGTACAAGAAACGCCAAATGAAATTCAACCACAGCTTTGGTGGAAAAACTATTGTGGTTCCTGCGGTCGATGTAAGAATATTCATTAATTTATTGTTCGTAGACAACTACCCTGTTTATTAGTGTAAAGTAGGTAGAAGTTGGTATATTTTATTATTTATTTAAGGACACACCATGGCGGTCTTTTGTTTTTAGACTCAAATTATAAAAGTGAGCAAATCAATAATTTCAATAACTCAAATAAAATTAGAATAAAGGCACCCCGCTGATAGCTCAATTATAAACTCTCTTTCTGTTATATGCATTGTTTATTAGAAAGAGTGAGAGGTTGCAACGGAACTATCAAGGGGTCTTAATTATTATTTTCCCCTCTTTCCCATAAACAAAGGATATAACAAACAGAGATTTACAACGGACCACTTAACGGCAGGATCATATTATATTTACACTTATTTTCTATTTTAGATCTGAATAGCCGAATATTTCCCACAATTCTTCTTCCACTTTTCCTTTATCTCCCCATTTTCCTTTCGTCCCCCAACATTCCCCAGTTAGGAGTATGTCGTCATAGACCCACTGGCTTCGAGCAATGAAACTCTTGCTCACAAAAACAGTGTTATTTAAAACAAGCTTTTGGTTTTTATGATCACATCAAAATATTATTTTTTATCAAAATCTACAAACTGGAGTAACACAACACACTTCTCAATCGATATAAGCAGGCACTTCAAATCCTCCAAATCAAAACAAAAATATATTTTTAAACATTACTACGTCTTGAAGAGCGATGAAGTCATGCGCAAAACATTCAGGTTATGCGCAATATAACGTTGCTACGTTGTTGATTATGGATAGTCGAAAATCAAATATTTATTTCCTAGATTATCGCAAGAATAGTATCAGTAATGCACTCAAATTGATAAGTGTATAGTATTATTTGATAAATATAATCGACTCTGGAAAGGCAAAAGGGCTTTATACGACACTTGGTCAAAAACGAATTAAATATGCGGTTTTAATCGGTTTTTTTCTTCGTCGAATGCTCTGACTCTCATTTGATTCTGTTTAGTGGCCCTTCAGCCATCTAAAATATATGTACCATTTGGGAGAAGGCTTGACTCAAGTGATACAAGTTTAGGACTTTTTTTTGCTTTTTAACTTTTTTTTCCCAAATTCAACCAGGTACTGAAGACTTTTAATGTAAAAAAAAACTTTGAAGTGCTCTGGTGTAAACTTCCCAAAATGGCGCTTCAGCCCTTTTGCTTTACCGGCTTTCATAACATAATAATATCTACTTAACAAAACTGAATGCCAACACATTAGAATGGTTTTATTTGTAAGTAAAATAATGAAAAAAATAGAAAATTACACTTTTTTTACTTATTTATCAACGATGTATTTTTATATTTCCGTATTCCCAATTCAAATATTTTATAATTTTTTACTTTCTGTTATTTTAAACTCTCCTAAATATTATGGGATTGGTTTTGTACATAAATTTCAAAGAATACATTTTTCTGATTTCCGGACAACCTTCTTCGATTTTCAATTTTTTTTTTAAATATATTAATTTCATCGTAAGTAGGTACCTACCAATCAAGCATGACATCAGAAAGGTAAGTACAGAGTGCAGTCGAAATTGGTTTTAACAAGCACGCTTGTATATAGATTTCTTTATAATTCAAAATTAATCATTTTCATACATATTACTGCTGTTTTTTTATCTATTGTCACAGCTGTTTTGGCGGTCAAAACCATTATAAAATTATGAAAATACATTATCAAACAGTTTGATTAATGACAGTGACTTTGAACGCCGAAACAGCTGTCACAATAGAAAAAAACTAGCAGAACTAATAAAAAGAACAATTTTAAATTAGGAATATAAACAATATTTGCAGTTCTACAAATTAAACACTATTACATTTTTTTTAAATCTTGTATTTCAAGATCATCACTGTAACGTTATTCTGGTTGAACAGTAAACTTCGATTCTAAATAATCTCTTTGTTTTTATTTTTTAATTTTTTTATTTACATATCGTACAATAATTTAAAAAAAAGATATTTAAAAAATTATTGAACAACCGACAAATCGGCGACAAATAAAAACGTCCCTAATACTAAGTTTGGAGAATCCTGATCCGGGCCGAAGGCGCCATTACGGAGATATTAACAACAACTTCAAATGAAAACTTACCTTTGACGTCATCTGGTTTTAAATCTGTCTCTCGACGAATCACCTTTAGATATGTAAATTTTTAACCAAATCCTGTATTTTTTGTTAATAATTTGCCAGGTAAGTATGTTCCTGTATATTTTTTTTTAAAAAGTTGACTACAGCGCCCTTGAGGTGATTTTCACAAACGGCGTTCCTCATTGTTAATAAAAACGTCTAACTTTATTAACATTTTGTGGAGAATTTAACTATTGACGTCATTGGACGGTGGGGGAGACGATGACGTTGGAGGGGGGACGATGACGTTGCTGTGTTGTTGACGTCCCTTCAGAGGGTGTTTAAATTGAAGGCATTGAAGATGCTTTGATCCAGAAAACGACGCCATTTGATTCCACTAATTGAATATTGAGCAGAAGCATGACGTAGCTGGAAAGTTGTTTCAACAATTCCATTTTACGTGGAGAACACACTCCTCCTTTGGGGAGATTAAAGCTGGATTCACACCAACGTCCGGATCCGCTCAGTTATTAATACTTATTAAAAATATTATTTAGTGATAAAAAAAGGTTTTTAATAAAAAAAAATCTGCGATGTAAGTATTTTTACACATCAAAATAATTATTTAACTAACTAAGTAGTTGAATATCACAAGGGTGGGCAGAAGGATATACTGCCACACAACTTTGTCTTGGCACATACTCCTTGATTGATATTCATCCCATGTCAAAAAGCTCTCATGCGGAACAATATCGTCAGTGAGCGGATCCGGACGTTGGTGTGAATCCAGCTTAACTCTCAGTTTTTCTTGAACGATCCAATTTGATATTTATAGAATAATACTGACAACTCCTCCATAGATTAACAGCTTTTTTGTCTCATTTCACAAGATGATTCAAATAGAAAAATATCGGAAAACGCTCAAGTTATATTTTCTGATATTGTTTTAACATAACTACAAAGCATAAGATCTGTATTTATGCGCCACTAACAACACTCAAACGGCGAGCTCTGGCGTCATGAAATTTGCACAGATTTTTAAATGAGGAATTTCTAGGTCAATGTAACTATTTTCAGCTCACGGCGTGATTTCATGATTATTATGAGGTTTGTTGATTTGAAATGTTCATTTAACTGTTAAAAATGAGACAAGACGCCATATTGTGTGTTCTATATTTTTCATACAGCTATTACTACCAGTAGAGATCTACAAAAAAAAATTGTGGCAAAAAAAAAACTTACGAAGCATTCTTTTAATCCATTTATTTTTTGTGTCCACAATATCCACACAGTATCTACAGTAGTGACGCCGCGACTACATGAATAAGTCAGTAGATTTTATTATCTTGAGTATTTTTAATTAAAATAATGAATACCAAGTTAACTTCCATTGTGACTCAGCCAGCTGAGGTCATCTTGAAACACCGAAGACAAAAAAAAACATGATTAGGCTCACGTAGACTTTTATTGACAATAATTGGTAATTATTAATGCCTCGATCGTGAACTCATCAGTAAGTGACGTCGTATGTAATGTCATGTTCATATAGACTTTGGTCAAAAAAGAGCTAAACATGCAGTTTTGATCAGTTTTTTTTTTTTCTGCGTCGAATGCTATGACTCTCGTTTGATTCTGAAGACTTTTGTGGCCCTTCAGGCATCTTAAATATATTTACCATTTAGGAAGCGGCTCGACTCAAGCGACACAAGTTTGGAACTTTTTTTAGCTTTTTGTCGCGTCAAGTAACTCAGTGAAGGCGTTAAGATACCTAAGTTAACTTTTTTTTTCAAAATCCAACCAGGTACTGACGACTTATCAATTTCTTTCTAAAACAAAACAAAAAACTTTAAAGTGCTCTGGTGTAAACTTCCCAGAATGGCGCTTTAGCCCTTTTGCCTTTCCGGCGACAATGTATTCTTCTTTAATACTGAAATAACATAAATACGAGTTTTATGTTTGGTAATTTACACGAAAAAATACGAGGGATATGAGCTACGGGACCTTCCATTAACCAGAAGACCGCTATGAGACACGGAGCTTAGGGACCTCAACTAACCAGATGACTGCTATGAGACACAGAGCTAAGGGACCTCAACTAACCAAATGACCAGTGGCGGCTCGTGAGTTTTTAGTGTGCTAGAGTGCTAAGATTGAAAAATACGACATTATTAGTGTTGTTGTAGTCGAAAATGATTTATTGTATTTTTTTCAAGATTTTTTTTGTTGTATGAAGATTTTCAGGATTTTTCAGTTTTGGTGGTGCACTGCACGGATCTCGAACATCAATAATGTCGTTTTTTTCATGCTAAAAAGTCACGAGCCGCCACTGCAAATGACTGCTATGAGACACGGAGCTTAGGGACCTCAACTAACCAGATGACTGCTATGAAACACGGAGCTTAGGGACCTCAACTAACCAAATGACTGCTATGAGACACGGAGCTTAGGGACCTCAACTAACCAAATAACTGCTATGAGACACTGAGATCTAAAACCTTCCACTAACCAGATGAATGTAATGAGACACGGAGCTTAATGACCTCAACTAACCAGATGACTACTATGAGACACTGAGGTTAGGGACCTTTCACTAACCAGATGACTGCTATGAGACACTGAGATTGGGGACCTCCACTAACCGCATGACTGCTATGAGACACTGAACTTCAGGACTTAACACTCACCAGATGACACGTCGAGCTATCGACACTACATAATATCCCACCGTAAATAGCCAATGCATATATTATCTTTTATTACGTCGCGTCGCTCGGTTTCCATTATTCGTTGACCGCGAAAATCATAACAAATTGCGCTAATATTTGAGTTGAACTTTCAGATAAAGTGCGTCCCCTACAACCTGGACGCGTGCGCACTCTGCAGCACCGACTGCAGCAAGCAGGGAGACTACTGGCATCAGGAGAACAAGCAGTTCCTGTGCAGGGCGTGCTACGAGAGGCAGCATGTCACGAGGTCCAAGTATACCCTGCTGCAGCTGGAAGACTTTAAAGTATGGATTAATTGTCACAATATAAGAAAAAAAATTACAATGACTCCATACTGGGAGGCCTTTAAAGAAATAATTTCCCTCAGGGCCTATGTCGTCTTTGGAAATGCTGTGTGGAGGGTCTTTTTGAGGAAAGGAAGGAGTGAACCTGGGTCTTGGAGAGGCCCATGTTGAAGGAGGGAGGAAACACAGAGGACGGCAAATCGTTCCATAACCGAGCTGTTGAACATAAGAACGAGTCGTAAAAGCGACCCGTTCTCATGTATTGAATAATGTCAACCTTGTACAAATGTTGGGCACGTGTTTGGCGAGTTTCCCGACTGTGCAGCGCTGCCGAAGAGATCAATGAGGCGAGTTCCACGGAGCATCTTCCATTGAAATACCTGTAGAATAAGGACAGCATTCCCACCTGACATCTGTACTCTAAAGGTTGCAATCCGTTTGTTAAGATAGAATCTATCAAACGGACCGCCCGTTTCTGCACAGAGTCAAGGGTTTTTTACAGGTATAATATATATATATATATATATATACCTATAATTTGACCGGTCGGTAGCAGAGTGGATATACGGATTCCCACCCGGACGTCGTGCGTTGTTCCTCTGCTGGCTAAGTCCTCCATCATTTATAAGCAACATCTTCCGCTTTGTATGATGGCAGTAGAAGTTTTTCAAATATTGTCTGGTTATTCGTAACCCGGCAACATCTTGCTTTTTTGATCTAGGAGTTTTCAAAAAAAAAAAAAGATATAAAATTATTTTTTTTTTCGATAAAAAAAAAAATATATAAATTTATCTCGATTAATATACTTGTTCGCACTGACGAACCTATTTAGAATAATGTTTTAAGCTGTATAAAGGAAACTTGATGGATCTATTGATATGTAAATACGAGTATATCGTGTTGCCATTAGACGAGAGCATGTTTGTATCGTCAATGATACTTTACGCATTATACGAGTATTTACTAGAGGTTATCGTTATTTTCCGCAAATGATTAGCAACGTAATAATGATGACATGCTTGTTCATTGTTCAATAATGTTTAATGGATTTATTTTACGATTTATGTTCATTTAATGTGCAGTTAGACCGACGAGATGTTAGCATGTTTATGTGTGCAAAAACCATTAAAAAAATGGTTTAAATCTAGTACGAAATATCGAGATAAATTTTATCGACAGTGTCAGCCATTTGGAATCGTTCCTGAGTCCGACTGCAGATCGCCAACGAACAAATGACAACTCACGTAGACTAAATATGCTTAATTTAGTCGATGTGAACAGTAGGGCTGGGGAACGATTCCAAACTACCGACATTGGCGATAAAATCTATATCGATTTTCGTGCTAGAGCCCTGGGAGTCATGGATAAAAAGCTTCAATAGGAGGAGTACGCTGTTTTCGATTTGCGTTTAGTTGATTTTAAAAAGAGGACATAAAAAACACCAGAATTGGATTGTTATTATTCAATTTTTTACTAATAATACCAGGGTTAAAATTACTCGCCCGTACATTTATTTTCGTACAAGTTTAATGTTTCAGGTCAGTCAACTTAATGCTAATGATTAACTGTGTACAGATTATTCTTACATGCGTCAGATTATTTTGCGTTTATAATTCACAAAAATGGCGCTATATAAATTAGCCAAGTATTAGTGGGACGCGGCGCCCCTCCATGCTCCACTTTCCAATTAGAATCGATTCCAATTTGGTTCATTGCGGGTCCGGTGTCTCTACGCACCAAAATACATGTATGCAATCATAACTTGTAATTTGTCTGTTTAATATAATTCTAATTGATATGTTAAATTAAAATTAACTATAAAGCTTTACGCTTTTTATTTTGATTTTAATTATTGAAATAATATCAATAAACTTCAACGCAAATATGAAACAGAAAAACCAGAAACTAAAAAAAAAATAACTAAATGACTGAAACACGAGCTCGGAACGTCTATTCTATCCGGAAGTAACGCCTCTGCCAATTGAGCTACAGAGACCTTATTAGAAACCAGCATTTTGATCGATCTCATACTTCATTGAAAATTATTAATATTATTTTTCAATTTCTTCCGATATAGGCTGCCATCTTTGTAATGGTATACAAAGCTCTACCCAAGCACATATTGTATGCCTAGATGGTGTCTTGGATAAACTCGTCTCGGTCGCGACCGTTATGCTTTTTGGTTTCTGGCTTTTTCTATTTGATATTTGCGTTGAAGATTATTGATAACATTTCAAAAAGTAATTGATATGTTTTTTTTTTCTTTTAGCCGATCCGAGATTGCTTTTTCGCCCACCACCACGAGATGTACAACAACTCCATCAAACTAATTGGCGTTCGTGAGATACGCAAGCGGATATTGAAGGAGGCTTACCTCGCGCAGTACTTTTCCAATATCAGAGTTCAAAGATACAAGTGATAAAAAATCTGATTAAAAATAACTGGCAACATTTTCACATGATTAGGATGAGTAGGATCGAAATAATAATAAAAAACTTTGTTATAGATATTCAATGTGTTCGGGTAGAACTTTGAATATCACTAAAAGATGGCAGCCTAAAATTGGAAGAAAATTCAAATATTAATAATTTTCAATACAAGTATGAGATCGTTTAAAAATCCCGCATTCTAATGAGTTCTTGATGGCTTAACTGGCAGAGTATTACCCTCGGATAGAGTAGAAGTTCCGAGTTCGAGTCTCGGTCATGACCATTGTTCTTTTTAGTTTCTGGCTTTGTTATGTTTCATATTTTTGTTTTAGATTATAAATATTAGTTAAATATTTAAAAAACTTTAATTGGTGTTTCTATTTCTAAGATTCGAGGTGGAATTTGTAAAATTTGTTTCATTATTGATTGGTAGACCCGACCGGTTTCAACCTATTACGGTCATCTTCAGACTGGTACATACATTTTAGGTCAAAATTTAATTTCAGAATACCAGTATTATAAAAATAATCTTATTTTAATCTAATGAAAGGATTAGCTGGTACATATTTTACTTTGACTTCGGTTTTAATACATTTTTAGGTGTCAGCGGTGGATAACAATAGGTTGATGTAAATTTTATTATTACGTATTGCTATATCCATTTTAGTTTTTTTTAACTATACTTATATTATCAGCGAAAATTTCAGTGGTCAATAAAACAAATTAATCACACTGTATGTAAAAAAAAGGCACTAAACAACTGTATGTTTTCCTGAATAAAATTTGAAAAATATATATCGTAATTTTGTATGTTGTAAAGTTTGAGATTTTTTTAAATTTACTAATTGTGTTTCTTTATACACCTCCCTTAAGTTTTCCCTTGCACTTATTGTCAAATTCTTTATGTTTTGTTTGCCATAGACGACCCTTATTATACTCCGTAGCCACACTTCAATACCTTGTTCATATATCAAAACTTTCTTTGGTCGCAGGTTGTGCACAGTGAATTTAAAATGATTTTATTACTGGTTTGGCGTAGCCCTAAATGACTATCTTTTAAAAATACCAAATAATATCTCAGGATTAATATGCATGCGTGCCTATTTCTTTATATGGGTCATACAAATAGAGTTTTAGGATTGATACAATCTTAGGATTGCGTGTATTGGTGCGTATATACGCACTTCAAATTATAATTTAATTTAATATAATATTTCATAGCCGGGCTTAATGTCCGGTGTAATTTTTTACAACCAACCTATGAATATGTGAGTATGTAATTAATCCATATGTTATATGTACATGTATGGGTTAAACGTAAGTAAAATACTTAATAACTACTAATACTTAATGCGTAAAAAAAAATACTTATTTATTTTAGCTGCCAGGCGTACTTACAAATTAATTGCTTTGCTTACGCGACATGAAAAATAACAAAACATTTGGTAAGCTATTCCTTGCAAACTTATAATTTTCAACTTTAAATTAAAGATATTTGCCCTTGAGCTATTTTTTTTGCCTGCAGTACTATTATTGGGTGCTGCAAACAAAATGCATTTTGATTTCTGTTCTGTGGCCCCTTAAGATTATTAGAGGAATATTATTTTAGCCCTATTAAAGAAAAGGTTGAACACTCTTGCCCTATACCTAAAACGGTATAGACCGCATAATAAAAATCTAGTTGGCAACATTCACTGCCTTAAAATATTTTTGCGCCCAGAATAAGTAAGTACTTTGACATTACAGATAATGACATGAATTAAAAAGATAATATTACAAATTATATCAAAACAGCTCTAATTGTCATGTACACAAGGGTTATTTTAAAAAACCTGTTTTTAAACCTAGGTCAGTCTCTAGCCACACTTGACTTGCCCGAAAGTTGAGGTTATGTATATCATGCGGCGACTGCTTGTCAACCTGTAGAAGTGTCAGCGTTGTTTTTAAACTGCAAATATTAATAATATTCAATAAAAATGGTGAAAAAGAAGATTGATAACCGGATTCGTGTGATGATTGAGAATGGTGTAAAACTCAGACATAGGACTATGTTCCTTATAGTTGGAGATAAAGCCAGAGATCAGGTAAATAAATATATAATTTATGAACATTTTTTCAAACATTGTTTTATGCTATAAATCTTTATTGTCTGCAATATATTTTAAACAGAGTGCAAATATAAATCGTTTACAATGATTTAAGAACGTAAATTAGAGTAAAAATGTTATTTTTACAGCATTATTTAATTATATTAAAATGTTTGTTTTAGGTTCCAATTCTGTATGATATGCTCGCCAAGTCAACGGTGAAAGCTCGCCCAACTGTATTGTGGTGCTATAAGAATAAGGATGAATCAATCAGCAAGTGAGTATCTGTTTATATGTATTTATGTTATTCGTTGGAAATATAAAGCACCAAATTAATTTTCCTTTTACCATTTTCAATAGTGTGGCAATTAAATTCGAAGTGTCTGAATCAATAAACAAAACACAAAACATACATCTGCCACCCATGAACTTGCTCTGTATACTTGGCTGCATAATTAATGTGAAAAAATGCCCTGACAAAACCCTGACTTAAAAACTTACCTAGAATTTTATTAACACATTAGATTTTTGAAAAGCAGCCAATCTTTTAAACACAGCAAAAATGTATCAATTGAAATTTTTAAAGTGATAATTAGAAATCGAATGCAAAAACATGTTAACATTTTTAGCTTTTTCAATTAACTATGTATAGTTTGTACCTTTTGCTGTTTTTATCGTATATTTTAGGTATATATTATGGAATTTTTATTGCATATAATCCGATGTCTAGTGATAATATAGAAAATTTTCTTTGAGTGAAATCTAAAATGTCAACCAAAACTAAAATGGTTTCTTAGTTAATGGCTTTTTGCAGTAAGCCAACGTAATCATTGTGCTGGTAGTTAATTTGTTTTAAATTTCCAGCCATGGAAGAAAACGAGCAAAGAAAATCGCAGCAGGTAAACTTGACATATCGGAAGAGTCCCTTTTTGATTCCTTCCGTGTGGCCACCACCATTCATGGCAGATATTACCTCGAGAGTCACGCCATTCTCGGGCACACATACGGAGTGTGTGTTCTACAGGTGAGGGTCTTTTAACTATCAGAATCTTTAAATTAACAGTTTAAATATAAATCAATCCCCCAGATTAAGTTGGGGAAAGCAACTACAGAGACTGTGCGAGGAGAGGCTGGGTCTGCAATAGACGGAGGCTGCTGAAGTAGTTCAAGACAAGGACGCCTGGAGGTGCCTTGCCAAGCGATGGGTCCCCATCCCGAATTGGATAAGGGGAAGATGATGATGATGAAATATAATTGAAATATGAGTGAAACATTGGCTTAAGGCGGAGGAAGTGAAACAAGACTTATACCCCAAAATTCAAACAACCTAAAAATTCATTTAAATATAATATAATATATTTTTAAATAATTGGCTTTTCTATTCAATACGATAATGCGATTTTTTTGCTCTATAATAGCTTATATCAACCTGAAACTTGGTGTATAGATGTAAATTGACTTGCCGAATCATCAAAAAGTCGACTGGAAACATTACTTATGGTTAAAAAAAAGGTGTAAATCTTTGTGTACAAAAAAGCAAATATGTAGTCGTAAAACTTATTGAAATTCTTCTGTTAATACTGTATTTGGAAATTGCAGGATTTTGAAGCCCTTACTCCCAACTTGATGGCCCGCACTATAGAAACTGTGGAGGGAGGAGGCATCATCATATTCCTGCTGAAGACAATGTCCTCACTGAGGCAGCTTCATTCTATCGCCATGGATGTACATTCAAGGTAATAGAAAAATCTTTTATTTAAGTTCTTAACATTATGTACACAAAATTTGCCCCTAAAACAAATTACACTTGGTAAACTTGTGTTATTTTATTCAATCTAATATACATATTATACATTACTCATTTCAGATTCCGAACGGAGGCATATGACACGGTGTCGCACAGGTTCAACGAGAGGTTCCTGCTATCTCTGGCAGACAACAAGAGATGCTTAGTGCTTGATGACTGTCTCACTGTGCTGCCCATTTCATCGCTGACGGCACAGGTCACCCCTGTGGAAGATATTCCAGAGGTAAATGACTGTTTACTTCTTAAAGTAGCTAGAGGTTCCTGCTATCCTTGGTAGACAATAAGTGATGCCTAGCGCTGAAGGATTGCATCAATGTAGCGCCAATATCGTCACTGATAGCTCCCGAGCTAGGCCTGCCACCCTTGTTAGTAATATTGCAGGTGTTTATTTTGTAAACATATTTATGTATGCATTTATGATTGTTATGATAAAAGCATGGTTATTGAATTACATGTGGCAAAATTCCCATTTGCATAAATAAGGTTTTACACAAGAAGTTTTCATGCTAAAGTGTTTTGTTTTTTTGGTCCCTTACAAACTTTACTTTTATATATGTATGCTTAATTTTAAACTTTATTAAATCTACCATCTTTATTATCCTATCTTAACCTAACACTTACAGATCTGGATTTTATTGTTTCATTACCATATTGTCAATCCACTCAAATCTTATGAAATATCAACAGAAAATTTAAACAAGGTGATTTTAAAATAACTTATTTTCTTTTCCTTCCAGAGAGTAGACCCCCAGCTGACAGAGTTCATTTCTTCCCTCTCAGACTCCCCACCCGCTGGACCACTAGTGGGGCTGTGTAAGACATATGAACAGGCAACAGCTTTAGCCACACTGATCAATACATTGGCTGATAGAGAACCAAGGTAATTTGTCTCTCTGTTCTAGAGATTGACAAGAGAGCATTATGTATGTCCCTGATAATAAATGCTGATAAATTTATAATTTATTTCCAGACCTCCCCACTGTCTCACTGCCTCCCGAGGTCGAGGTAAATCCGCCTGTCTAGGCCTAGCCGTCTCCGCAGCCATTGCACTCGGCTACGTCAATATCTACGCCACCTCACCACACCCGGACAACTTGATCACAATGTTTGAGTTTGCCCTGAAGGGACTGGACTCTCTGCTTTACCAGGAACATACTGACTATAATATTGTCAGGTCTACGAACCCGGAATTTAAGAAGGCAATTGTCAGGATCAATGTCTCAAGGAATTCCAGGCAGACTATTCAAGTATGCATTAACTATTTTATAATCAGATAAAACTTTTTCTCTTCTTAATTATTATGGAATCCTAATTCAATTCATGTTAGTTGCTAGTACGGTTTCCAAACACATTTTAAATCGAGACTCAAAAGGACCAATTCCAAATATAAAGACAGCAAAATAAAAAATCTTTAAATCAATACAAGAAAATGGAGTTTGTCAGATAAGGAACTATGCGCTTTATCAGCTGTTTGAAGAGCCGTCAATAACAATATTTGTAAAACTGGAGCTTCGCTGGGCTGGATATGTAGCAAGGATGAAAGATAGCTGATTACCAAAGAGGCTGTTGAGAAAGCCTGCATCCTTGAGCATAGGGAACTGCAGGGAGACAGCAGGAGACCAGCAAAAGTGAAGGCGTTTCCTAGAGGCAGCCATGATTTCAAGGGTTGTAGCACCGATGATAATATTAACTCAATTCAAGTACAATTATCTGTTATAATTACAATTATTATGAATCACTCAGGACACACTGTAAAATCATTCTAATGTATCGCCTTGAGTGCATAAGTATAACTTAATGAAGAAGGAAGTTAGACCTACTCAATTTATTTTTTTACTTAGTTACATCTTTCAGCTTTTTAATTTTCAGATTTTCCTATTATGTATCTTGCTACATACATCTGTGGAAATTGAATCTTCTGTTTTTTTCCTTTCTAATAGTAATTTCCTTATATAGCCAGTTTAAAAATTAGCATTGCAATAGCGAATAAGACTATGTATCAAAGTATGCAAGGTTAACATTATATTCTGACGCAATATTTTCCTTCCCCAGTACATAGCCCCAGACGACCACTCGCTCCTGGGTGCTGCAGATCTGGCCCTCATAGATGAGGCGGGGGCCATTCCGCTGCCCCTGGTGGCCGAGGTGCTGCGCCGAGCTCCCCTAGCCCTGCTCTCTTCCACCGTGGCTGGCTACGAAGGCACCGGGCGATCTCTGTCTCTCAAACTGTTTGCACAGATACAGCAAAAGGGGAATGCCCCACCAGCAGTAAGTTAATTTTGGTTTATACTTTTGGTGATACGTTTATGTACTGAACTGACTGACTTTTCAACAAGATTGTTGTATCCATATGTACACGTGGCCAGAATTCACAGACATGCTTACCTAAAACATTAGGAGAAAGCGTTAAGAGGGACCGCCGTCGATTGTAAATGAAACATTTATTGATCCATCTCTTTTTTTTCCAGTTAACCCTTGAGGAGCCCATTCGTTACCGCTGCGGCGACCCCATCGAGGCGTGGCTCTCCGGGCTACTGTGCCTGGAGGCCACTCTGCCCCCGCCCATGGGGGCCGGGTGCCCTTCACCCTCAGCCTGCGAACTGTTCTATGTGGATAGGGACGCTCTGTTCTGCTACCACAAGGCGGCTGAGGCTTTCCTACACAGACTGGTTGCTATATATGTCTCCAGTCATTACAAGGTATGATACTCCATGTATAAAGCTATCACAAGGTATAACACTTAATGTTTCCAATCATTACAAAGATAAACATTTTTCGTCTACAGCTTTGTGCGTCTTCCTTCTTTTTCTCTTGTCTGTCATCCTTTAATAATCAATAAATAAATTCAATGGCTATACGCCCCTTGATGCTGTGATTCATTACTCTGTTCTCAATCCTTAACTTCCAGTTAATCCTGGTTGACGAGGATGCTTTCTATAAAGTGTTACCCAGATCTGTTAATTCCGTAATTTAATTCAATTATAAGGTATAAAACACTTCAAAATACATTTTCCCTTTTAGAAGGACATGTCACAAAGCTTACTTGATAAATCCACAAATGTATTCATGTTTCCCTAAAGCAATATAATTTAACAACATATATAACCACATATTTTCATTTATATTTCCAGAACAGTCCCAATGATCTCCAGATGCTGGCTGATGCATCGTCGCATAGTCTGTTTTGTCTCTTGGCTCCTAACTTCTCCCAAATCTACGTGTCTCCCTGAGGTGCTGTGTGTAATTCAAATCTGCATGGAGGGGCGACTTTCTAATAGGTAAAGTTTATGTATAAAAATAAATGTATGTTTGGGTGTTTGATTAACAGTACAAAGATGGCTCTGCAGACGGAGCCAATTATAAATAGTAAAAAAAAAAAAAAATCTACTGTAATATTATAATCATTTTCGTTTTTCAGATCAGTATCAGAAGGTATGGGTCGCGGCAAGAAGGCAGCGGGAGACTTGATTCCTTGGAACGTATGTGAACAATTTGGAGACAGAGATTTTCCTCAACTGTGCGGAGCTCGTATTGTGAGGATAGCCACACATCCCAACTATCAGAAGGTACGTAGATATTTATTGTTTTTGATAGAAAATATGCAATATCGTTTTTTTTATACAAATATACGTACTATCTTAATCAAAATTAATTAACCATCACACTATTCCCCCACAGGGGTAGACAAAGAGAATAGAAGTTGACACGAATCTGTCTTAGCACATACTTTATTCACATTTATACATCATCTCATACCATACATACCCTCCCTTCTGTTATTCCGACTTTAGACTTGACCCGAGTCAAGTATTAGATTCACTTAATCGTGGCACGCCTTCCTGGGGCGTTCCCAACTTCTTGTTTCATTCACTCGCGCATCATATTAAAACACTTCTTCCTTCATTTATCCACTTCACATTTCCAAACCAACTTATGCATCATTTTCTTTTTTTTTTCTTAACCAATAATAAATTTCTTAATCTGAGTGTTAACCCTTCAGCCAAATGATCAAGAATAATTTATTCATTGAGTACTTTATCGTCATCCTAATAACCATTAAAATGAACCTTAACTTTAATTGCAGATGGGTTATGGAAAGCGTGCCCTGCAACAATTGGCTCAATATTATTCGGGAGAGATCTCCTGTATCAACGAAGAAGAAGTGTACGTAGAAGAAAGCGATGGTCAGGAATTCGAGGAGCCAGGATTATTGGTGGAGTCCATCAAGCCGAGAAAGAAACCACCAACGCTTTTGAAGAGACTCTCAGAGAGACCGGCCGAATCGTTAAATTACATTGGAACTTCATTCGGCCTGACAGAACAGCTGCTCAAGTTTTGGAAATCTCAGAAATTTGTCCCTGTATATGTTAGGTAAGTTGCATTATTTTCTAATTCATATTACTTGTTTATGACGGGGATTATCACAGGATCAAATGCCATAACCTAATTCTCATAAGCTTCATCCACACACCCCGTGGTCCAGCGCTCGAGGCAGTTCCCAACTAACAAATAAATATTTTTGCAGTCGAAAGAGCTAAATAAAGTTGATGAAATCATTGTGAGTATAATTAATATATTCTGGCTTTCCTTCAATGTTCAAATTTTGCTGGATACTTGTTTGCATCGTTTTCTAGCTCATGTGACGCTGCGCTTCACAGTGTCTGGATGAAAATATACTGACTCCTTGGTACATTATCAGTAGCTCTATGTCCAGGAGAGTCTTAGCTGCCTGCTGTCCTCCCTTTAATTCGATATACTCAAGGATGCGGTGTTGGCCTCCACACAGTTCAGCCATCTTACTTTAGGTCTTTCAACAATCTTTCATCCTTTAGGATTATTAAAAGGAAGAAGCCCGTTTGGTGGTCGGCTATTGCTATATGACCTACCCAGCGAATACATCCAAGTTTAATGAATCTTGTTATTATATAGTTTAACAGACCTTAGAAAAATGACTCTACGGCTGTCGTAAGGATAATTGAAAAACGATGATACAAAATGCTTCCAAAACAGAAGTCTGAGAATCTGTCAGATATGTTCTCCATAAGAAATCGTGGACAATTTGACACCCTTATCTATCTTTGTAAATTATATACAACTCATCTTTTATTTCAGTCAAAAATGTAACGACCTTACTGGAGAGCACTCCTGCATCATGCTCAGGACGTTGGGAGGAAACTCCACCGAATGGCTGCCGGAATACTTCACAGACTTCAGGAGGCGGTTCACCAAGCTGCTGCCAAAGGCCTTTAAGAAGTTTTCTTCATCACTCGGACTGGCTGCCATCACTAATCCACATATAGAAGTTATGAAACATGGTGAGTTTAAAAAATATATTGTATCATTTAACCACATTCAGTGCAATCATATTCGCTGGCGTAAATGGGGTCTAAAGGTCTGTGTTTGTGTTAATTTTCCAGACTTAAACACCAGTATAGTAGAGCATCACTTCACACGTCACGACATCAAGAGAATAGAACTTTACACCCGGCAAATGGCAGACTACCACCTCATCGGTGACTTGACAAGCGACATGGCCACTGTATTCTTCCACACCAAAATGACAACCAAATTGGATCCATTGCAGCAGGTAACAAGCATAAATTTATTGAAATTTGCACAGCTCTTTCGGTCAGGAAATTATAAGTCAACTTTTTTCAGTTTGCTATGTTCATTTTCATTCTCTGGTATACCCATTGATTGTCAAAAAAGAAGAAAAGACAACATATTGTGGAGCCAAGCCGGCCAGTAAAGCGAGTCAATACGACATTTATTTTATTATAATTGTGTATACTTATTTAATATTATTTTTTTCAGGCTGTCCTCCTGGGCTATGGCCTCCAGCACAGAGACATGGACTCGCTATCTGCAGAGTTGGGTCTCCCAGTGTCCCAACTTCTGGCCAAATTCTACGACTCTAGTAAAAAGATATACTCGGCTCTCAACGCTGTCCTTGAAGTCAATGCGGCAAACAATATTGGCTTCAATAACATGACCACCGATAATGCCACGGGGAAACCAATGCTGCAGTCTCTGGATGATGAGTTAAACAAAGCGGCTAAGGTGTGTACTTTTTTACTAGACTATGTTCAAAAATTCATTTATTATTGATATAGGTACAGTCTGCGTAGCTCTATTCTATTCTTTCGACAGTAGCCGTAAATGCGTTACCTCTAGTGAAGTTAACCAGGGCTCTGCCATACTGAGAAAAAGTCACGTAAATGCAATTTTAGGTATTTTTTACATTAGTGTATCTATTGGGTTTTTGACACCAAATAATACATAGATACATTTCAGTTCATATAAATCACTTATTGCAATAGATAATAACTCTATCTTTTGAAATGTTGTTTATGTTACAAATGTTATCAAACACTAATCTAAATACATATGTAAATATCAAAAAAATGTATGGCAGGGTGTTTATCATTGGGTGTTACGCGATGTCTCCTTGTTCCAAGGCGAGGTTGGCAGAGTAGATATAAAGCCACAAACCTGTATTGGATAAACATTCGGATGCCAATGGATAGCCAAACATCTTGGACAAGCATCATGCTTAATTATTGTCTCATTTTATCTAAATCTCTGTTTCATTCTGTCAAAATTATATTGTTGACTATTTGAAAATACAATTCAAATTACAATATCTACTTCATTTGTCTATTCTGTCTGAGTTATATGTATTGCCAAGTGTTTCTCTTCATCATTATAATGTGACTATTTTCTGGAGTCAGGAGCTGCAAAGGAAGCAGCGTCAAGAGGTGGCCAAGCTGGTGGGCGAGGAGCTGCAGCAATACAAGATAAAGGGCAACGAGGTGGACTGGGTCCAGGCGTTGGGGACTAAAACCAAGGCTAACAGTCTAATCTCCGTCAAGAGGTATGCGCCAATGTCAATGAATAAATTTTGTCACAATTAAGTAATTAAAAAATAATACATAATATATATGCGGTGCGTTTCAGAGTGGTATATACTCTCAGTATCGCCCTGGTGAAAGACCACCATTCAGAATCGAAACATTGCTTGAAATGGCATAGTCGTGTTTGGTGACCAGATCTGAATAGTCCTCTACTTCCCCACCTTCCTCTTATCCATCTCTTTTTTCCCCCAAATACTTTCAGCCTCACAACATACCCCAATTGGAGATGCCATAGTTCCACTGGCTCCAGACAGTTGGGAGTAGTTGGGACCCTTGTGTGGTAAACTTAATGTCTGTATTATTTGTTGCAGCGGGGTGAAGAGGCTAGGCATGTCAGACAACAAGGATATGTTGGATGCAGTCCCCAATAAGAAAAACAAGAAATTCAAGCATAACAACAGTAAACCATTTAAAAGCCACAAAGGGAAAGGATAAAACCTGGCGGCAATAATTACTGATAGTTATATTATTTGAAATTTATAAAATGAAGGAAATTATGAAAAATTGTATTAAAATGGTACAATAAATTCTACAACAAATAATTTTTATTAAATGTTTTTATTCTTCACTTACTTAAAATTGATAATTATCCATCAAAAACTTGATTACATTAAGTCAAGGAAGCCAGAGGAAGACATGGCATGACCAAGTGAATTAAATTCTTGAGTCGGGTCATGCTGAGAGTAAAAATTACAGAAGAATTTGTAAGAAACTAAGCATGAAAATGGATGAAGCTAGAAACATGTGCCAAGACAGAGTTGTGTGGCAGTCCATCCTTTCTGCCCACCCTTTCGGAGACACTGCGTAGTAAGTTAGCTGCGTTGTGCAAAATCATCTCTTTATTGTGGTCCTATACATTCCTTGTTTCAAATTACTTTGGAAAGGTTAAAAAACAGTTAAAAGTAAATCAATCAATAAATATTTGTACCTTTTAACCCAATGGTGAAGCTTACGAATATAATCAATGAAATTCCAAAGCAATCTTGATAATATTTTTATTTCATGCTGAGGGAGGGTTACCAAAGTGATTCTAACAAAAAGAAACCGAAACCGGGTTCGTTGCGTCAAGAAATATCAAATAAAAACCACCTGTTACTTTCTGAACCCTTTCCGGTCCACAAAAAAAAAGTTCCATCAGGTCCACAATAGATTTACAAAATTACAGGGTAAAACAATACATCCCAAGTTTTTATTTTGACACTTAACTGATGAAGAAGAAAAATGTCGAATGACATTCGACATAGGACTCACTGGAATAAAGTCGATGTCTAATGTCATTCGACATAGGACCGGAAAGGCTTAATAAACATAAGAACCGATTAAAAAAATAATCAGTTCCTCAGATAAATAATGTCAACAGCTCCAGTGACCAACAGCGCCGTGTCACCGGTTTCTTGTAACTGGGACAGGAATATCAAATATCTCTAATATTCAGTGAACATTGTTTTTAATGTCTATGGTACAGCTGTCAAAAACGTCTATGCTAAGCTTGATAATTTAAAAAATGCCAAGATTTAAAATTTTAAACGCTATAAATACCTCGAACTAAGTCAAAAAGATATCTTATCTGCTAGTGTCTCTAAAACGTTGTAAATTTTGGCAGTTCGGTGATAAGAAATTACTGTAGTTTCTGTAACTAGACGAATTTGCAATTTTGACGGCTATAGTGATAAAATCAATAATCGTCTGGTTACCGCCAGACATTTTGAAGTACCACTGTGTATGAGAAACTATATTTACACTCTGTAAAAACGCCCTGCTATGTGAAAATCGTCTTTTGTCATGGTAAAATCAGTTCTTGTGATATCGTAACCCAAACTAATGTTTAGGAAAACTAATTTTCCAGTAATAATAATAAATACCTTTGTTAAAAAAAACAAATAGACACACTCAACATAAATACGAGCATATTGCATATTCGTAAAAAGCATTTACTTTGTGGCTTGCCATATTTATTTACCCTTCCATCATCAGGACAATATTAAAATTTTAATATTGTCCTGATGATGGAAGGGTACTTCCGAAACCGGCAGACGTAATATTAAATAATAAAGTGTTTATAAACAAAGTTTATGTGTTTTATTTAAAAATATATTGTTTTAATTCTCATCTCTCTGATTACAGGAATATCTATGTTAAAAAGTTATTTTTAAAACGGTCCAATATTAACAAAATGACGATTGATGTGGATAATATTAATGAAAAACCTTCTTTGATTGCGCCAAAGAAAAGAATAAGTGGAAAAAAATCCGGACAATCTACTGGTCATGTAGATCACATCATTGTTATTCAGGTATAAATAAATTATAATGTATTACATAATATATTTATAAATTTCATATGGTTCATTACGTATAAGTGCTATTAAATATTACACATACATTTTTTTTCTTATTTAAATGAACAATTCTGATTATTAAGTATAATCTTTAAAATATATTGACAAATACTTTTTTTGTTGTTGATGGATTAATATAAGATGAGATTTACCTTTTATAAATGTTAAAAAAACCTATGTTGAATTAATGAAAGGTTTTTAATAAGCGTCTAAAAGGTTTGCAGAATCTCAGAAGTATCTCTTTTTGACATTTCGATAAGTAAATTGAATGAATATTCCAGGGTGGTACCAATGGTTCAGCTGCCAAGAAGCACACCTTTACCGACGGAGTACTTGAGCAGCACAAACTAAATGGCTCTAGCTATTCTCGCAATAATGGAATAAAAAATCACACAATCATGGATTTGCCAATGATTCCAGGCGATGACGATGAAAAGTATGACCCTTCCCCGACACATGCTGAAAAAGAACCCATTATTGATAGACCCCAGAGTCTTCACAAAAATGGATATCAGCAGCTCAATCTGAATCTTCACGGCAGCCGAGAGATCGTTGACCTCTCTCCTATCTATGAAAACTCATCCGACGCCTGCTCAAGTCACGACGATGTCCGCAGCTCCAATAATGAAATAATAGTCGCACAAAAAACAAGTAAAACTAGTGCAGACGATACCAACGATAGTAACACGGCGACACCCAATAGCTTATCTCAAACACATTCAGAAACCAGTCTTGAAATTGGTTTCATATCCGAAGGTCCGTACAAGCATGAAGCGAGAAAAAATAAGAAAAAAGTTAACATTGCTTCGGATACAGTTGAACAAAATGAAGACTGTATTGACACGGAAGCATCAGCCTTAAAATGCGACTCGGAATCTTCCGGTTCTCCGGAGAGGTCTGTGATGAGTAGTTCTACAGACGGTTACTTGACCATGACCGGGACCATTAAGCGGGGCAAAAAGAAAGGTCAGAATATTGATGTCAAATTAAACATATCTAGAGAAGAACTGGAGATACTGGAAGCGGCCATCGTAGCGAAAGAGATCAGCAAAGTGCAGCAGTGGTTTGTTTGCAAGCCCACTACTGGCTTTCACATTGTGCTTTGGTCATTCCTTTGTATGCCCATTGTGATATTCTTTTCCGGCGTTTACTCTTTTTATATTGGTACTCTTACGTGGTACAACATATTTACTTATGTGAGCGAAGGAAAGAATTGTTGGAAGAGAATTTTTATATCCCCATTTGTCATACTTTTGTATCCATTTTTGATATTGTTGTTTACTATAGGAGTAGGCTTGTTTGCGGGCGTTGCGCAGTTAACCTGCTGCGGGTCCAGCTGGTGGAAGGAAGTGTGTGATCTGGAGAAAGGGTTTTACGGATGGCTCTGCGGACTGTTGCACCTCTCCGACTGCAGCCCATATGAGGTGGTTATTTTGACTGATTTAAAAGTGGTTGAGAACACGGATATGAGAGGGCACTCCTCGACTGAAGATATTTCTATTTAGCTACGACTGTAGAATAAAATACTGGGGCCACCGGTAATCGCTATCATTCCAATGTCCATTATACTCGTATATGTATTTTATAAAAACGCAACATCTTTACAAATGTTTTTATCTTTCAGAATCTAGTCATTATCAATTAAGAAATAACGTGGGTGATGTTGTCAGTGTTATATGTTTACTATGTAAAAAATAATTATTTTAAGCACAAAAATTATGTATAATTTTAAATCCGTAAAGCTCAGTTACCAATATAAGATTACCGAGTCAGTACTTTACAAATATGTTGAATACTCTTATATCTATTCTTAAAAGTTTTTCATAAATTTCCCTTTATAAATAATAAAACAAACCCGTGATTGTTTTACCCCGTACAATATCAATATACATACGATAATTAATTAAAATTAAGGATCAATTATTGTTCGTCTGAAACTTATAATACTCAGAATAGAGAAGATCATTTAATTTCGTAGATTAATTTTATAGAGTAATATTGAAATCATTTGAACTCAATGAAGGCGTAAGAGTTCAACCGTACGGAGGTCTAAGAAATCCCGGAGAGGAAATTTTAATGTGATAGGTGGAAGAGATTTGGAATAGGTGCAGGGAACAGAAAGCACAGTGTTGGAGTTGTTTAGCTGTAATATATGTCTAGTCATTTAACCAAATAGTAATGCCTTCTTTTAAAAAAAAGTTTTGTAAGGGGAAGGTTGCTTTTATATAAATTTATACATAGATGTAATATTATTTGTGGCTATATATTTGCCACAAGAAGACTGATATTTACTTAGTCTCATAAGATTTTTTCCATGTATTCCATTATTGTGATTTTCAATAAAAGTAAAAGGAAAATACCTCTTTTATTTAAAACCCTATACATTTTAATTGAATATTACACAAAATTATAAGCAGTAAGGCCCTTCACACACGGGGCAACCGAAACCTCACTAAAACTGGTTGAAAATAGCATTTGCAAACTAAAGATGATTCGGTGACCGGGCTTGGCTCACGATGCTACGATTTCAGTCATTATCTTATTTAAAATCTATATCTCATGAACAATTCCTACTATGATGTTAGTAGGAGTTTTTCAAATATTGTCAGGTTATTCGTAACCCGGGATGTTTGTCTTTATTTTTAAAGTTAAAAATCTCACAGTGCACGGAATCATTGTGATAATGCGCTCAAAAATGTCTATAAGCGTATAATCACAAATACAAGGGTATTTTTCAACCTCCTGAGCAAATTTAATATTTTCTTACTCGGACATGTTGTAAATTTCTCGAAAATAGTTTGCATATACTGCGCAACTGGAAACTGCAATGCACGGGCGAATAGCACGGCGAGTTACGAGAGACTGGTTGCGTCGGCGTTGAAAACTGGTAAAATGTTTAAGTCATCTTAAGTGAACTGTTCACAATAATGTTTATTTTTATTATTTACCGTTCATAATACATAATATTTATTATAGGCGGGCTTTTTGAATTTCTACTAGATGACCAAATTTTTTTACAAGCATTGACTTTAGTAGTTAGGTAGGTTTATTGGAAATTTATTCCAAACAACCCAGAGTTTCAGTTGGAATATAGTTATGTAACTATTTTTCCCGATAATTATTTAAAAATGAACGCAAAGAGGAAATAAAATCTCAGATAGATTTGTGCACAAAAAGTTTCCTGTAGAATGAAGTACATAAATAATGCTTGCACGTAGTAGCAGATACAGAAGTATCCTTATCTATCGACTTATAAATTGATGATCGCTATCCCACCATAAGTTTACGTACATCCAATAATGATTCTTGGATAATTTATATTGTATCGCCATTTTTGTTAGGGTGCTTATTAAAAATTACTTGAACCAGCAAAATCAAGAATTGGTAACAATAAGGTTTGTACCAGTGTTTGTTTGATAATGATAGGAATTTGACAAGTCTATTAAGTGAGTGCAGGCATTCTAATAAGGATTTTATTTTGTATGGATGTTATTAGTTTTTTTGGTATTTAGTTTCTGTGAATTTTGGTTGATGCAAGTCAGTAGAATTCAATTTGGAGAACATAGGATGGCACAATTGTTTATTATGGGGGGGACATCTCATGACATCAGATTCAACAACAAAAAATAAGGCCACAATATTCTGTTTATCTGATAATGTTATACTACAATGAAATAAATTATTTTAGATGCAAAATATTATGTTTAATTTCCTATTAGCAAAATTAACAATATTTACATAGTACTGAACTTAAATTGTCTACAAATTAGGACTAAGAAAAGTGTTTAACAATATTTTAAGTATAACAAAAAAGCTATGAGGTTTTCTTGGACTATGAAGGTTCCGCTTGAGGTGGTTGTTTACTTTTATCTGTTTGCGAGTGGTTTAATTCCTGGTCCAAGCGTTCCTTAGCTCTAACAACTTTGGATTGTAAGTAAAATGAACCTCCCTTGCTCTTGTCATTGGCCGTGAACAGGTAGTCGTACTGCTTTTTAATGTCTTCCGGGTCAATTTTAGAGACATTAAGGATTTCTTGGGCCTCTTCTACGGAGAGTCCAGTAGCCGCGTTGGCTGCAGCCCTTTTTGCTCCGTCTCTTCCTCCACCAGCTCTTTTCGCCGCTTCTTGAGATGCTGCTATTTCTTGCTTCAGAGCCCTCGCAAATGCCCTGCCGACCACCTGTGTACCCAAGACGATAATTTGAGCAATATATTTTGCCATTACGGCGGTGGTGTTAAGTGTTTTTATTAAAATAAATTACATCACAAACTATCCGACGGGCCAAACTTCAAATAGATAACCTCAAAATATAATGACGTCGGAGTGTTGTTATATGAAAAATAAACATTTATATAATAATATACACAAACGTACTTACGTACCGATAAAATTGAAATATTTAATTCCATAGAAAGTATTTGACAGTATGAAAAACGTAGATAAAAATATTAAATAGAAAAAGTAAACAGAATAAACACCCGGCGCCCTTTTAGGTTATGTCAATTTGAATTTATAACATTTTCAAAATAAAATATGGCTAAGGTAATATTACGGCACTGCTTTTGGTTATCCAAAATATTGTTGAAATTTCTCAATATAAATTCCTCTGTTTTGTATTTTTCCAGTCTCTGGTTAGTCTTGTGACTGGTGGAGTTTCAGGTTTGGGAAGAGCCACCGTACAAAGGCTAATAAGACAGGGCGGAAAAGTTGTAGTATGCGATCTTCAAGAAACTAAAGGGATTGAAATGCAGCAGGAATTTGGCGATGATTTGGTTTTTGTCCATGCTGATGTGAGTTTATTTTTATCAATTTTCCACCATATAATAAATAACATTGAATTTCTATAGTGCATTTTTTTGATAGTTCATCTTAAATGCGCATAATTATAATAATTAATATATCGCCATTTTTTGTGAAATATCACCTCAAGGGCACTTAACACGTTAACATCTTCTCAAAAGGCACGTAAAAACATCCGGTAATGCAGATCTGCGTGCCCGTTACCTAAAACGTTCATATAATCAGTTTGTCGCTGATGTTGTTTTGGATGGTAGCGATGGGAAATCATTAATCTTTTCGTAAAGCTTTTACACACGCTTCACGAGAGCCTCGGAAGTGTTAGCTCTGAACAGTTCATATGATGCCTCACGAGCATGGAAAAACACATCCACAAAAACTTTAAAGTGCTCTGGTGTAAAATTCCCAAAATGGGGCTTCAGCCTCGGCGACGATATATTGTATATTCAATACCACATCACAAATTTATAAAAGAATTGCCTTTTAGTAATTAAAAAAATTCACTATTTGTTTAATTCATTAGTTACAGAAATCATGTGAAAAACACTATTTTTTTGAGATATGTACATAATATGTTTTTTACATCTTCTCTCTTTCATTTCATTTCATCATATTCTAAGTTTGTATAAACACAGTATTATTATGCATGATTGTAATGACCGTTTTTGTTTCTTTAAAGGTATGCTCAGAAAGTGACGTGACCAATGTACTGAAAATTACCAAAGAGAAATATGGACGGCTAGACAATTTGGTGAACTGTGCTGCTATTGCTTCAAGTTTCCAAACGTGTAACTTTAACAAAAAGACCGTGCACAGGCTTAGTGACTTCGAAAAGGTTATAATGGTGAGTATTGGAAATATCACTACTTCTTACAAAGATAAATATAATATTGTTATATTTTAAATACAATTTGCTCAGTCGTACCGCAAACCAATAAAATTACAAGGTGCAGTTAATTCTAGTAAGCCGGAAACTAATTTTGTATGTGTATTAACAAACTTATGCTTCTTCGCCGTAGGAAATTATATATGTTACAATTTAATATTGAATGTGGCGGTTAGTTTTAGATTTTTTAACCTTTCCTTTCCGATGCCGTTAACTGGGTTGAAATCGTCTCTAATTATTTAAATATCTCTGTAAACATACTAAACACAGAGTTCTTATTTTAGGTATTCTTCCGTTATAAATTAATCTGATAAATTAATAAAATTACAATATACAAGTATTTATCAAATGCAACTGAAAAAAATGTATAGCATTGTCCAGATAGCTGCGTCGAACAAGCTAGACAGGAGTGAAAAAGTATCAAGCAATAGTTGAACAATAATGGAAAGGCTCGAAATATTATTATTATCACAAATGATTTCATACACTTCATTTTACCCTTTTAACTGCTAAATAAATTATTTACTAGTTGTAAATTGCATATATGCACCTAGTGGTGTGTGGAGGAGTGTAAACTCCACACAGCGCTGGCAGCAGCAGACGTTTCATCTGTTTTATGAGTGGTCAATGTTCTATTTTCTTGTTTTCAGCACTTATAAACGACTATTTATATATATATCTACAATTATAATGATCACTATAAATAATAATTTTTAACTATTCGCATTTATATGACTTAAAACCACAAAACTCTAAATGTAAACTGAGTATACAGCACTGAATTGTGCGGAATTTTCTAACACGTTAAGGGAAAGGTTAATATCGATAAGGTATTCTTATAGTGTCCTTCTCTACGTTCAATTCAACCTTGCTTAACTTGCAGATATTCTCATATATCATGCTTCTTTCCGTCCAATTCAACTATGGATATTAAACTAAAGGATTTCTTATGATGTCCTTTTCCCAATTCAACCACATTAAAGTGACTTGTTATCTTATAGGTAAATATAGTAGGCACATTCAACACAATACGTCTGGCGGCTGGGCTGATTGGCGAGAACGAACCCAATGAGGATGGCCAGCGTGGAGTGATAGTGAACACGTCCTGCTTGTCCGCGCACGACGGCCAGATGGGCCAGGCAGGGTACGCGGCGCCCAAGGCAGCTGTGGCTGGCATGACACTGCCCATCGCCCGAGACTTGGCCGGCCAGGGCATCCGGGTGATGGCCATTGCGCCTGGTGAGATTTAATAAATATTTTTGTAATTAAAACTTAAACATTATTATTTTAATTATGTTTAGTTTTTTTTTTTACATTCACTCCACACAGGAGGCCCTGAGGGAACCAGTCTTTATCCTTTATCTTAAGGGCTTATAATTTTTGTTGTTGTTATATAAACCTCCAAGAGGTTTGGTCTTTCTCAAACACTATTTACCTCGGAGCAATAATATACCTGGAGGGATAGCTTGTGTAGTCAGGATTGTTGAATTTTTTCTGACTCGGGCGTGGCTAGGGCTAGGGTATTTATACATCCATTCATAGCACATGTCGACAAAATGTTTTGTTCATTTGTATAACCACTTTTTCACAGTATTGTTATCAACACAAATATAGGATATAACCTAAAATAAGTTAAGTTATGTCGCATAACAAAACGTAGTGGGCGGGGTCGCCGGAGACCTGGGAGACGGAAATCACGCTTACATACCAAAAAGTGGTGCGATATTATGTGACAACTTGTCTTATCTCTTTCTCTCTTATGGTTTACAACGTTAAAAAAATAATTTATCGTAAATTTGTATGGGTTGGGTAAAAATATTTAGCTCTTTCTTCATATATATTTTTGCTCTGAACCATTTACTAATCTAGGTGTTTTATATGTTTTTATTATAAAATTTTATTATTTTATTTAACAGCTGGGGCCCGCTTTTGCGATGACTCGTCCAGGTCTTGACCCTTGCACCCCCAATGAATAACTTAAATAATGATTATGTTTTAAAGTCTTTTAAAAAAGAATTGAAATGCGTTATTTAAAATGAATGTAATAAATTTTTATTTGCAGGTCTCTTCGATACACCGATCCTCGGCTACATGCCACCGAAAGTCCTTCAATTTTTCGCCCGGTTAACGCTGTCCCCCCAGAGGCTGGGTCGCCCGTCAGAGTTTGCGCACATGGTGACCACCATCATAGAAAACCCCATGCTCAATGGAGAGGTCATAAGACTCGATGGAGGTCTAAGAATGGTTTTATAAATGCTGTTGATATAAATAGTTGATCGATTTTGCTTTCACGTTTTCATGTACAGATCGACATACTTATCTATGCAGTCAGTGTTATATGCTATTGTAGATATTAGAGATTTAAAAAATAGTTCATTAAAAATCATTTGTTCCTTTTTTGGACCGCCTGTAGGGATAAGTATGTCAATTGTACAAAGTGTGACAATAAAGAAACTAAATTAAATATGTAAACCATATTTTGTATTTAAATAATTGTATTTCTTTATTGCCAGACGTTGTCCACATCAATAAAGTGCTTCTTTAAGTGAAATTTAAAATATCTGGCCAAAAATATTATTACCACAAAAACATTTTTTAAATTTGGTATATAATTTTTTTTCCGATAATTTATATTTTTATTAGTGATTAAGATTAATTTAGAGTTAGTGATGTATGTTATACAATATTATATATATAATATCTCTTTGAAGTTGATGAATCATTAAAGATATTATTGATAAAATTACATTTTTTATTTAGATAAACAATTTCTACTTATACATGATGTCACACTTTTTACCATTATTTTTTCTTATACCTTACAACAGGTAGTAAAATCGGTAAGCACTGAAGAGATAAACCGATAGAAGAGTGTTATGGACATGTCTGTGTGCCCGAAGTAAGCTTAATTTTTCCTAACTTCTGCTGAAGTTGATCAAAAAATTTCAAATATCTAGATTCTTTCTTTTGCAGATAAACAATTTCATTGCTTTTTCTGGCGTCTGGGAGTCATTAGGTCTTATGTGATTTGGTGACATCTATTTTCTTTCAAGTCATTATAGAGCACACTTCTAGGAATTGTCTGTTTGGTGTAGATAAGTATTCGTTTTCAAATATTATCTAATTTACATAGGTTGGGATGTTTGAACTGCCGTCACATTTGGTTGACGATCATATCAATGATTAGTGCCATTTTGAGATCAACCGTCAAGCATAACAGCAATACCGCTATACTTAATTTCTGATTAAATCTGAAACGCACCAGAATCTTTGTTTAAAGGTGACTGTTCAAATGTCAAAAACTCGAAATGGCGCTAATTGTCAATCAAATGTGATGGAGGTTGAAATAACCTAACCTCAACAAATTTATTGATTCCAGAGATGGAATTGAATAGCGTTGGGAAAAACTTCAAAGTTTTGTGAATGCTTCACAAACTGCTAATTCTTTCAAATTAACCCTTTGCGGTGAACACTTGAATTGAAGTCGAACTCGCCAAAAAATGTACTAGTCGGTAGAGATCTCAAATCGAAAAGTACTATTAAATCAGCAAAAAACCTCTCCGAAAAAAAGCTCTAGTCGGTAGAGATTTCAAATCGAAAAGTACTAGCAAATCTACAAAAAAAGTGGAACTGGGGTAGAACCAGTTCTTCGCCAAATCTTTGTAGTCGACCTTCAATTGAAGTGTGCGTTGCCGCAAAATGGAGTAGTTATTTGTAATCTTTGAAGTCAAACTTCAATTGAAGTACTTAAAATGAAGTACTTCTTTGTAGTCTTTGAAGTCCAACTTCAATTGAAATATGAACTGCTGCAAAATAAAATAGTTCTTTGTATCTTTGTAGTCTAACTTCAATTGAAGTATTCGCACAATGAAAAATAAGTGAAGTGTGAACTGCCGCAAAATGAAGTAGTTCGCACAGAGCGGTCACAACGCTAGAATTGAAGTTTGTCGAGGTTATTCAGTTTTTAAAGTCATTGACATTGTAAAATGCCCGTTTCTAGTATAGTTTCGGTAGCTCAACTGGCAGAGATATTACTCCCGGGTAGAGTAGAGGTTCCGAGCTTGAGTCCCGGTCGCGAAGAATTCTTTTTATTTTCTGATGTTTTCTGTTTCATATTTTTGTTGAAGATTAGTAAGTATTTCAATAATTAATATGAAAATGAAAAGCATGAAACTTAAAAGCGAATTTTCATAAAAAAAATTGTAATTCTTTGCTCATATTTAATACACCTTAGCTTGATATTGAAATCTTCCCGAGTCGTACATCAATATTATGTGGATTTGATGCAAAGGAAAAATTGCTATAACAGATTCGTTCGCCATAACAGGCACATCTCTAGCAAGGCAGGCGAAAAAGTACTCTACACAGTACTAAAAAAATCTTATTTACATGTTAAATGTGATTTAAAATGGGTATACAAAAATATGGCCAATAATAGTTATGTTTATGCACCTGAACGAAGTGGATATAGTGCAATATTATATACCAATACTTCTTTATAACCGTTAGGATTCGGGTAATATTTAGAAAATATTTCAAAGCCGACTATAAAATTGTATTTGAAAGAATACATATGCTTATACAATGTTCACATTTTTACTTTGGAATTTTCATGGGTAGTAACGAAATGTGATTAAAAGTTCTAAAACCTAGTGCTCCACACCAAAAATTTTCAGTATACCTCAAGGTAGTCATAATTTCATTGGACTACTATTGTATTTGGTCGCTCTCTAAGGATTAATAATATTAAATATGAAATAATGTCTAAAACTAAAATTTATAAAAGTTATTTGTTTCTGCATTCAGATGTAATTTCTTTATTAAAACCTACTTACCTAACTACACATTAATATACGAGCTCTCTTCTTCTTCAAATTACTTTGTAAATGTTAAAAACCAGTAAAAGGTAAATTAATCAATAAACATTTATACCTTTTAACCCAATGGCTAACCTTATGAATATAATTAAATAAATTCCAAAGCACTCTTAAATCCTGAAATAACCTTTCAATTATAGAAAAAAAGCACTCACTACTGATTGTTGATTCTCCTCGACTGCAAGGACGAAGGAACTACCTTTCGAAGATACCGTGTATTGGAAGCACTGATAATCCAAATCACATACAATATTACAGAAGCGTATTTTTCACGAAGGGAAATTTTCGCGACGGTGCAATTTTAATACTAATCGACATTGCATCAAAACACTACAATAATCCTTATTAACTTTAAGACGAAAATATTTAAAAACTCAATTTCGTTGTACTGTCCATTTTTTCCGACGGTGTAATTTAGATATTAATTGACATTGTCTTAAAACACTACAATAATCCTTCGATCAACTTTATGCCGATAACTTGAATTTACGACTAGTCCAAGGAACGACTCACTGAAAACTAAAAGTCAGGCTCACTGCGCGCTGCGAAAACAATTTGCACAGGTATCTACGCATGCGCAATAAACTAAAAACAGGGTTAAACATTTATATTTTTGAATCGGAATTTTTTTTTCCCGATAAATAGAGAGATGAATTTCCTTTGTTTTTAAAGCAACTTATTTAATATTTATTATGAGCTTGCTATGATTATTGATTATAGAACTAAAATAAAGTAGGATTTTTTTATTGTCTGAAGTTTTCAGACTGTATTAATAAGTCAAAATCTATGGATGGTTGATATTTAAAAACGGCGAGGATTCGGTTATTTATTCAGTTACTTTCCTCTAAATGTTTTTATTTCGTGAGGGAGGGGGGTTGCAAGGTTAAATCTAATAAAAAAAAGACTCGGAACGGGTTCGTTTCGTTAAGAAATTCTAATAAAAACTACTGGTTACTCCCCAATATTTGCAAATTTCTTTTTATACAAAAATAGGAGCCGGTTCTAATAGCCATATCGACGGCTCTAGCGACTGTCGTGTTATCGGTTCCTTGTAACCGGGACAGTAATATCAAACATCTCTACTGATTAGTGTATCCCCGCCATTTTTAAAACAAAATACTCGAAACGTCAGTTATGTCTGTGCATTAAACTTTTAATAAACATAATACAAGCAAAAAACAGAGTGTTCGTTGATATTTAAACATGTGTGGCCGCACAGGATTGTAAGTTAATTTTAGGTTTTACGATATTTGTTTGCTTCATAGTACAATGGACATTGTTTAAACTTTTTTTTAATCTCTTAACCACAAAATTGATATAATTTTATAGGTCTTTGCATGTCGCGGATGTGCAGTGTGCTTGCGCATATAAAAGAGCTAGTGAGATTAATTTTCAAAAGCCAGATTTAGTCGAAGAGTATAACTTTGGCAAGGAATACACTCCTAGCTACAACATTGCACCTACCGATGTGACTCCAGTCATCGTGTCTGCCGGTAACTTTGGGGCTGGAGAGAATGATGAACAAATAATAAAACCAATGATGTGGGGAATGGTTCCTCCATGGCACAAGGTAAACTATCTCTGTAAATATACTAGACAACCAAAGACATTTTTTACAAGGTTGTGTTTTGTTATGTATCTGTTAAAATGACTTTTTAAATTTACCAAGTGTTGTAAGAACTGAAGTACTCCCAACCCACCTTTGATATTTTCCTAAGAACTTCGTGGTTGAACGTTTAAGTTCCTCAACTACAAATCCAAAGGTTGCGGGTTCAGATTCCGGCATGCTCAAATACATTTTATTATTCAATAAATAATAATAATATTTGGATAATTTGTATAGCGCCATTTTTGTGAAAAATCACCTCAAGGGCGCTGTAGTATAGTAAGTATATATTTGCTGTATGTTCCAGAGTGGTAGATTCTGTTTATGAAAAATATCAAGGGGATGATAAATACAGTTTCTCATTTGTATTGTTAATAGAAGAAGAATGTATTTTTATTTTTCAAAATCATTTTGGTGACGTTTTTCTATTCCTTGACATTTTTCTGAAACAGACTTATGAGGTCTTTAAATAGCAAGGTGACCATTTACTCTACAGCTCCCACTTTAATTTAATTTGGAAATGTTTCTTTTGTAATTTTCAGGGCAGTTACAAATCCCATGGCCTATCGACTAACAACTGCAGACTAGAAGGACTCACAGCATCCAGACTTTTCGGAAGTGCTTTGAGGGATGGCAACAGATGTGTGATCTTAGCGGAAGGATTTTATGAGTGGCAAACAACCAACTCATCCAAACAACCATACTACATCTTTTACACTCAGGATGAAGGAGTCAAGGTAGTGTAAATTAATGTTGTACATTTTTAACATCAACTTTCTAATGTAAGTAACAGAACATAAACGAGCATAATAAATTGAACAAAACTTTATAAAGAAAGGAGTCGTGGAGAGTTTAGTGGCTATAAAAGATAGTCGCTAAAGTGGCAGTATGTGATGTTGACGATGTTGTCTATTTACCTTTTTTAATAATAGTAATTTTATTTAAAATTTAACAAGATGCTTTCTACAGATGGAGGACTCGTCCACCTGGGCCCTGGCCAGACAGCAGCATAACGGGTGGACTGGCCCCCCCCTGCTTATGATGGCGGGGTTGTATGGGGCCTGGGAAGTTGGGCAAGAGGCGGAGGCAGAGGAAGGTGGCACCCTGTACTCATACTCTGTCATCACAAAGGAAGCTGATACGACTATGAGTTGGCTACATCACCGCATGCCCGTTTTTTTGAACGGAGAACAACAAGTGGCCGTATGTATTTTTTTTAAATTTGTAAATCACACCAGGGACGGTCGGTGACCTTTTGAGCTCGGAAAGCAACTTCAGAAATGGACAAAAGGAAAGGAAGAAGTAAAAGTATGCAGCCTGTGTTTAGATCTATTTCGAGTATTAAATTCATGGTTTCAAGTTGAAAGTTGTTCCCTCTTTCATCGGAGAAATTAAATGTATAATATATTAATGATTTACGATTTTAATTATATATCCCAGTGGCCGGATTCAGTAGTTTTGTGGTGTTCCCAGTGCTGTTTGTCCAGAATAAATATTGGTGGGGTACGAGAATTAGAATGATTGGGCGTTGAGTAATTGTCATTTAATTGTCTTCCCTTATAATACTTCTTTCTAAATAGCTATAAACTCATTTTTTAACCATAATCAAAGTTATCAATTGCAAAACCCCTAGATCATAATTTTCCATACCTTTTTAGTTAAGCACGGATTTCTCCTTTATATATTATCCTCACTACATAATTAAAATAATCCTAATACCACTTAACATAATTTTTAAAATTTCCGTTGTAGAGGTGTTAACTACTTGACTCAAAACTCTGAGAGCTTGTGAGTTCAAATCTTTCCAGGGAAAATAAAAATGTATTTAATTTGTGTGGGTTTTTCACATGGCATTTTCATATGGCATTTACATAAATTAAAATGTACTTAATATATTCTCATCTCATTCCAAAATGGAAGATACTCTCAGAGTATAATCTTCATGATAGACCACTATTTAGAATTGAAACATTACTTGAAATAGCTTTAACTATATCTAGTCACTACTATATGTGTTGTAGGACTGGCTTAACCCGGACATTCCATTTGCCAAGGCTTTAAAAACTGCAACAACCGATCTTTCCTGGTACCCCGTGTCCACAGCAGTCAACAACTCCCGCCACAAAGTTGCCGAGTGCAACCAGCCTATCTCCACCAGCCTTGTAAAGACAGCACAGAAGAACAGGGAGCCGGGATCCAGGAGTTTGATGAGCTCCTGGCTTAAGAAAAGCCCGGTTCAAAAATCCCAACAAGAAAAACTCAGTCATGAACCTAGTACACCAAAAAAGTTAAACCTTGAAGAATGTGACTCCGACTCAGCTTAATGAGTGAAAAACCTAAGTGTTTAAAAATAATGTTTCCAAATTATTTTATTTGGATGACAAATGATTCCTCTAGTGGACTTTCCATATTTCACGGTGTTTCCTATGGAAGTGTCTTTTATGTGATACATCAAAGTATGCGCCGACAGATGTACCTTGTGAGGCGTCTACCAATGTCTAGGTGCGCCAATAGACTAGGCTAAAGGGTTAAGGTCCAGTTTTTCATCTCTTCGAGATTATGATTTTCCAATATAGCTGGTGATGGACAAAAACCTCCAGATATACATGCCAATATTTCTATCTGCCCCTAACACGGTTCTATTGGAAAGGATTGTTAGTTAAGGTATTTTTATTAAATGTGAATTCGACAATTAAGGCCATAGCATTGACAGAAACTGATTGTTTGTGGAAAGAGTCCAAAGAATATTCTTCCTAGACAAGACCATCTTCTCAAATGAAGAACAGTTTATTTCTTAAATTACTATCTAAACATCTATTAGAACAAATTGAATGTTGTTGTTTTTTTTGTTGCATTTTTAATTCAATTTATGTTTATAGTATAGTATTTTTTATTTAGTAAGAGAGATAATTTTATTTGAACAAGGTTTTTTATTTACATGTTAACGATATTACAGGTATATTTATAAACTATAAATGCGTAGATAGGATAAATTACCTGAAAAGAAAAGGTATGTTTTTTGAGGTTTTCACAGACAACTGTGAAAACTATAACCACAGTTTATAAGAGATTTTTTAATAATAATTTTTATTTTAAATCATTAAAATGATGACATAAAGTTTTAGTTTTTCAAATAATATAAATAAAATGTTCCTAGCATATTATTAATACTATTCGTAAGTAAAGTACAAATTATATGTAAGAAGCTTTAGTATTGTGAACTGTCATGAGAATGGGTTGTGGTAGCTTTAAAATTGTAAGTCAACATTTAATATTTTTTATAATTCAATTGGATTATAAACTTTTTAATGGAGGTACAAATGAAACATAAAAACTATAAACGACATTTAATACTCAATTAGGTACTCCAATTCTAAAAATTAACACTCAGTGTTACTTTGTATAGATTTATATTTGTAAAAAGGTATTATTCTTTTAAATATATTCACTACTAATGTTTCCAATAAAATGAGCACAAAATCAACAACAAATAAAATAATCTCCATAGTATGTTGTTACCATTATTAGATTTAATGTTCATAATTGTTACCTGTGAAAATCACGGGATGTAACTTGACTTGTCAAGAAAAAATATTTGTTGACATTTAATTGTCAGATCTTTAGTTTTTAATCGCTGTGTCAGATTATATTGCAAGTCAAGTTACATACCATGATTTTTCACGGGAAATAGCTACATAGTAGTAATAATAATTGCTACTGCTATCAAGACTTTATAAAAGCTAAATTTATAAAAGTGTACATACTTTACAAAGTATGTACACTTTTTTTATAAAAAATATTATATCAAACTAAATTCAGTCAAAATAATAAAAAGCAATATTTAATGGCATCATTTACAAAATACGCTAATAATAGGAACAAGTAGTAATAAACTATTTTACATAAAACTTTTTGCTTTAGAGAGAAACTTATAAATATAACATGGTTGAAATATAATTACTTCATTGTTATGTTTCTTATTACGAATACACACAATAATACAAATGTACCATACTTATTATTCTATGACTGAGTAAATAATAATAATTGAAATGTATTAAATTTGCTTTGTGTATGGTTGAGATTGTAAAAAGTAATCTTTGACTTGAAAAACAGTCTCTTTCCATACAAAATGTTTTTCAATACAAAAATACTGATCAAACTTAATCGCGAATATGCATTGGAAAAAAGTCAACGACACGCCAGCGATATTCAGTGTCCATTAGAGTAGGATTCTAAAATAATGTGTCATAAACTAAATGATTTAAAGCACAATCAAAGAAGCCTACACTAGTGCATATGATTATTTCCTCTAAAATTTGTGCATTATCATCATCATCTTATTAGCATATCATTATAAACATACTAGATTACCTACAGCATAAATTTACAACTGAACATTACCAATATGTCGAATTAACTGCATTAAACTAATACTTAGTTTATAATATTACTTTGTTAAGGTTTAACAACAACTTAGAAATAATATATCACAGATAAAATTTTGGTTTGATCGAAAAAATGAGTTCGAGGGAAATCTTCCATGGAAACATCTAAAATAAAAGCATACCAATAATTGGGTAATTGATAAAAAGGATATTATAAGAGATAGGGATATAATATCTCTTCAGAAATCCGCTACACAGCGAATGCGAGGGCGGCGGTGGAAGTATTCCTTTACAAATAGGAAGCACTCGTAGTCATCTGGAAAGGTAAAAAGTTATTATTGAACCTGTTATTATCTCCCTCTTATGTGACAAGAAAAGGCTGAGTGACAGGCAGAAATTAAGTCTTAACAGCGCAAGAAGTGCCACCGTTGTAGTCTTTCCGGGGCCAGGAGATATTTCAATCTTCGGCCATCCAAATTCAATCAAAAAGGATCATTAGAGCACACAATGATGTAATCCAACTAGAAATACAAGGATTAGTCTAACCTGGATACTGATTGACGTTCACCAGCAGGTGTAGCAGATGGGTGGCGAGGGGCCTGCACAGATTGTGGGGGAGGCGTCCCTTGCGGAGGTAGGGCTGCAGGTGGCGCACAACGTGAGGTGCCGCACGCTGCTGGCAGCTGCGCAGGAAGGACTCCGAGGTGTCAGGGGGACTGCATAATCTCCTCGTCCGAGTCATACCCGAATAGATCTACAAAGCGCTCCTTTACCTAGAGAATTAATACGTATTTTTGATAATCGTATTTATTATTTGCTGGAGAATCAAAATGATTAATGTTATATCCTGGTATATTGTATGCTATAGGGGCACTTTTATTTTTTTTTAAGCGTGTGTCATGAAATTCACTTCAGAAAATTTGCAGAAAATATACATAGTCATAAATAAATCAGTTTCTCATTCATGCCTATTAGAAAAAAAATATGGTAACCTTAGCATGCAACTTCAGGCTCTGCTCACAGATCTGATCCAGCTTTACTTGCAGCTTCTTCTTTTGAAAGTAGAGTTCACACGGCCAGCGGGAGTAGACATACTTTTTTTTTGGTGGCGGTTGGGTACTGGACACCACGCTGCATCCCACCGGCTTCATGATCTCCTCCAGCCTCTTCTCCAGAGACGAGGAGCTGCCAACAGCTAATAAATTAGCTTTTACATCACTCTCTTCAACAATTGTTGAATCATTTCCTTTGTGTTGAATTTTCTCAACAGTTGTATTTCCATACTGGTTGATTTCCTCCAAGATCATTTTGACTTGATTGTCACCCATGAAGCTATCGAATATATCGTCTTCACTATCTGCGTTGTCAGTCTTGAAGAGCTTCTCCATTTCCAACATGAGGTTGTCATCGTCCGAGGAAATGCTTAATTTACTGCTGTGCTTACTTGGTTCAGAGATTACATTATTATCAACAGAACTTTCCATCAATACATCAAATATATTCTTTTCTGACTCATTCAGCTTAAGTGCACTACTATTCTGTGATACATTTATTTTATGTTCATCAATGCTTTTTGGTTCTTTGTCCCAAATTTTATGATGTGACTTATTTTCTATGGCAGTGGTTTTTTGGGATATTGATGTTTGATGGAGTATAGATGTATTAATCAGATCTGTCTGTGTGGCTTTGCTCCTGCATCGAGATTTAATACAGGAATCTTCCACTTCGGGACACAGATCCTGTTTGGCAGTGCATTTCTTTACAGACTTAATCAGAAACATAATATATTTAACAAATACAATTTTATTTACACCATTAATTACAAAGAAATTTTCTATGCATTATTTAATCATATTTCAAAGTTCGGTTTGGCTAATGACAATATTTTACAAACATATTATACCTGCTTAGAGTATCTATCTTAAATAAAATTTATTAGGTAGGGATTAAGTTTTATTTTTTAATTTTAATGTTTTAATTATAAATAATTCATATATATATATATTGAGGTTTATGCGTTAACTGTATAAGGAGATGATTTAAATAAATATGTATTATATTAAAGGTATTTATCATTAACTAGGAACTAGACATTGTATATAAACTGAATTAATATTATACCTACTGTTAGTATTAAGTAAAAATGTTTATTTTTGTACAATTGATTAAATAATTTATTTTTTTAAATATATATATATATTTTAAAACTAATGTTTACAAATTTTAACTTGAATATATTCGCTTATAAAAAAATGTTGTGTTTTAAATTGTATGCAGTTAGAAACATAGAATTGTTTTAAAATCAAATTGGTTAGGTAGCATATTTTTTGGTCGGAGTATTCATAAGCCAATAGGTTAAATAGATATACCTACACACAGTAAGAACTATGTAATAAACTTGTGAAATCGAGTAGTTTGTATTTATGAAAGCTGGTAACACAAATAGGAGCGAGAATTCGTTGACCACATGTTCGGTGATCTGCATCGTACCGCATTCACACATTGCGACTCTATAAAACACCACCTGTGCATCATGTAGGCATTCTCTTCTCATCAGGCTGTCTCTCAGTGGGGTTAGATGTGAGAAGAGCGTTTCTCACATCAGCCGCTTGCAACTCAAGTTTCCACCTGTCTTCTGGAGTGAGGGCTGACGGAAATAGTCTCTCCTTCCATCCAATAGGGTTTTTAAGGAGCAATAATATGTTATTATAATAATATGATAATTTTCATGGATGTGTATATTTTAATTCTAATGAGATTGGTAATGACTTAATGAGTGAGGGTTGTTAAGGTAGCAGAAATTCTATTATCTCTGAAATGTGCCTAAACTTTCTATACTTTAAACTCTTTACAACCACCGCCAGGTAAACAATCCCACAAATACATTGGGACTGGTAAAAATTTACCATGGATACAATGGCAGCCCTGTACAGTGGAACCATCATGGCTTTGGCAGCCGCCTTTAGCTCCATTTCCCGAGCCGCTCTCAGCACATCCTTGGGGGGCCTCTCCCCGCACCAACCCACGTAGTTCTCACATAGTAGGCGGGTCATGTATTTCAGGTAGCTCTTACGAACCTAAATTAGTAAAAAATATTAATATTTTATTGTGAACAGTGCACAAGAGTCCCAACTCTCCGGAGCCAGTGGAACTATGACATTCCCAAATGGGGTATGTTGTGAGGCTGAATGGAGTGGGAAAGGTAAGGAGATGGAGAAAAGGAAGGTTGGGAAGTACCTGACTATTTAGATCTGGTCACTAAACACGGCTATTGCCATTCCAAGCAACGTGTCGATTCTGAATGGTGGACTTTCACTTAGAGTATCAACTACTCTGGAACGTGTCGCAAAGATACTATAATTATTTTATTTAAGTAATATGTGAAATAACACATAAATTTGATTTAATTTATTTGCGCACCGAGCCTCGAGCCCGCGACCTCTGGATTCGTAACTGCTCGGCCACGCCAATCATTAATAATTCAAATTATATTTCAAAGACGAACTGCAGAAAGAAACCTTTGTAGTAAAGATATTTTCACTCAGCATAACTGGTCTTGAATAAGATACCCGATACCTACCCAGGTACCTAATACTTTAATAACTTACCAGTTATCAATACTAGTAATTATGACATTCTTTGATACTATTGAAAACAAAAATTATCTCAGATAGCGTTATTTTGATTTAGCAGGGATGAAGAGAATTACATTTTTTTGGTTAGGGATGATTCTCATTAAATTGATCTAAATCGAACTTACTGTAGAAATAAGAAGATGCGGTTCTATATCGCATGATGGAATTTCAACACCTTTGCGCTCTGGCGAATAATCATCATTGAAATCCATTGTTTACTGTTGATGCAAACAAAAATAAATCATTTGTTTATATTGTGCCGCCCTAAAATTGACGGAATATTAAAATTCTTGCCATCAAAACGGGAAAAGACAATAGAAATAAAAATGATTAAATATGTAATAAGAACAACATATTCGAACAATACGTATTATTATCGTATAAATAAGTTATTGGTGAAGCCACTTCCCGCTCCCGCTTTTTGTTTTCACTGTTAAAATTTGACGTTTATTTTAAATACAATATTTTTCCCGACAAAAATTGAAAAAAATAAAAATCACCCACCATTTCTCTAGGTAAATCTCGCCTGGGTAAATCCTAGAATAAATTTGTAAAAGGTACTGCACACGAGAATTAAAAATAGTCGTATTTTTTCACAAATTGTTCTCACAGTTTGACACGAATAACCAAAACCAACTAAGGAACTGATAAAAACGAACTATTTATTACATCTGTATTTTTTTTGTATCCACAATACCTACGCTAGCGACACCATCGACTGCGAAGTTTATCGTGTCAAGCTATACATTTTTTTAAATGTGATTGAAAATGGGTAAGCCGGAAAACTCAAATTAAATAACATGCAAGCTTATAAACCTAATGCGGTTATATAAATATTTTTGTGGTTCTTTGACATGGTGATTTGATTATGGTGCAAAAATAAAAAAAAATATTTTTTCCTTTATAGGAAATATGTATTTGATAAAAACTTCGCAATCGGAAAACGGTGAGGTAGCGGAGTTAGTTAACTGAACGCGTCATCCAGAAAATCTTTTTTCTTTTCTATTTATTTTTATAATTCAACACGTTTGAATATTATTGACATGGTTTTAATAATTAATATTTAAACGATTGATTATGAAATGATTAATCTTTTTTAATTTCAAAACAAGTAAAAAAAGAGGACACATTGGCTTTTTCTAGAACTCAAAAGAGAAAACAAAAATTGAATAATTATTATTTTATTAAGAACAGTGTTATTAGTCGCACACAAAAATACTTCAGACTGACGATATCTAAAATACATAAGCAACATAAAGTCTTAAATCACATGAGCATAAAAGATATTTTTGCAGAACCACAAAAAAAATCTTGGTCGTATTTCCGAGGTTTGTTTCTAGCAACTTCACATCCATCCGTGTTTTGTTGACGTTTCTTCTAATCATTTTTAATAGTTGGTCGGATTGTCATTTGGCACTACTTTTGTGATATTTACAAATGACGTGTATCGGCTTAGGGTTTGAAAATTATCCTCTTGTATTCGTCATCGTAAATAGTTTCCCTAATTTGAACTCTTTGTTTAAAGTACTAAGCTAGTAATACGGTATGCAGTGGGATGTGTATTTTTCTTATTTTTTGTGTATTTAAATGTAATTCTAAGGTCTTTACATTGAGTGTTACGTTTCTAGGTAAAATGTGTGGAACTGATAAGAAACTGGGGTCCTTGAGGGCTCTTATTCTCGTGGGAGGGTATGGAACTCGTCTTCGCCCCCTAACATTGAGCAGACCGAAGCCCCTTGTGGAATTTGCCAACAAACCTATCCTCATGCACCAGATAGAAGCTCTGATCGAAGCTGGAGTGACTCAGGTGCTTTCCATTTTTTTAAATTATAGTGGTTAAAGTAAAAAACAAATAATACTTTTTATAAAATCTCTTTTCATTATTATTCAGTGTTCATCTACTATTATGAGGACAGTATCAGTTGTAACCATGTAAAAATATGTCAAAAAACGTTTGAGGACAGTTTTGAATATTGAACCAAAATTACAAATTTTCAATTTCAATTCAGGTAATTCTGGCTGTATCATACCGGGCTGAAGAGATGGAGGGGGAACTCAGCGAGGAGGTGTCCAAGCTGGGGGTGACCTTAGTTTTCTCTCATGAGTCAGAGCCGTTAGGCACTGCGGGAGCCCTCGCCCTAGCCCGGGAGCTGCTGCAGGCCAGCCCCGAACCCTTCTTTGTGCTTAACTCTGATGTCATCTGCGAGTTTCCCTTCAAGGAGCTGGCCAAGTTTCACAAGGCTCACGGCAAGGTAAGTCCCTCTTGAATACACCCCATCAGGCAAAACTGGTTTAAGCTTTTTAAGTGAGGTCTTTTTTAATGGTTTTTGATGTTTATTTATCCAAGTAAAAATACTGTTTCTCAGTGACTTTTCGCAAGGACATCACTGTGGGAAGTATATACATATGCACCAATACATACTAAGTGTGCATTGTTTGGGTCAACTCTATTTGCGCTTTTTGTCATTTGTCGCGCACATATGACAAAAAAATTCAATACCAAAGATTATAAATTTTTGAAGTGAAGTTTCAAGGTTCTCTGTTCAATACAAAAAATCTAGCGTTGGGAAAAACTTCAAAGTTTTGGGAGCGCTTCAGGAACTGCTAGTTCTTTAAAATGAACCTTTCACGGTGAGCACTTCAATTGAAGACCGCTGAAATTCTCAATTAATGTCAGCCCAAGCTTTATATAAACCCGTTAGAAGTGACCGTAAGTGGGTTGCGAACTAGACTAACGCTATCTAGGAGGGAAATGTAAAAGGATAACAATTATTATTAATAAACAATTTTATTTTGTTATAAAAGTTTGACAAAATTAAAAATGGGCAATTATTATTAAAACAAGAAATAAATTAAATATTATATTATGATCAAAACAAAACTCGAAAAAACTAGTGTCCCACGCCAGATAAAACAAGCAAAGAAACGAAAGTTTGTAATTATTTTAGAAAATTAAAAGCCATTGTCATCAAAGTTTATATCACCAAAAAATATCACAACAATAGTCCCGTATAAAATCATGAACAAATAAAACACGTCGAACTGTAGATGGTGTGATAATACAATTGTGCGAGCGAACAAAGAACTAAAATTAAAGTTTTCGAAGTGAACTAAAATTGAACTGTGGATGGTGCGAACGAACGAAGAACTAAAATTGATGTTCGAAGTAAACCACAAATGAGCATAGATCGTGCGGCCGGAACCACAAGGGAACTACCAACTTCAATTGAAGTATTTGTTCAACGAACAATGAAGGAAGTTGGAACTGCCGCCAAAGGAAGTAGTTCTTACGGAGTGGTCACAAAACTAGAATTCGCCAAATAACAAATGCATTTGAGAGTTTTATGTTTTGATTAAATCATAATTTTACTGGAAATGGAGTCATATTGATTTTCGGACCTATCAAATAATAATCTTTATTATCTTTGTTTCACAATGATTTTATAGGTTTCCAATAATTATTAATCTACATCATTACCTTATTCCTGAAGTCAAAGTTTCTGATAAGATCTACTAATAATATTGATTGATAAATAGACATGCCATTACGCCTGGTACGAATGTGAATAAGTCATGAGGTTCTGAAAATCATGCCATGTGAAACTCATAATCTTATTTTGTTGTTATTTATTACCCACAAAAGAATAATGCCGATGTGACTGACTACACATAATAAGTGATAAACTTTATACCTAGTAACTAGATTATTTAATATTTAACTTGTTGTGTTAATATGCAATACAAGCTTACCATTCAGATCACCTCACAAAATACTCGCAACACTAGATTAAGACATGCACATCAACTACAAATACCTAAAACATACTCGTACACATCCTTTGGACAAAAGCATTACAGATACCAGGCTATTAAGCTTTATAATTCTCTTCCTACACAAATCAAAACATCTACACTTGCACAACACAATAAACATATTTGGAACTGGTTACAATCCTCCTAATTTATAATTATATACATTATTAATAATAGTGCGACTTAGGTAATTTATTTATTTGTATGATTTTTTGTTTTTGTTTTAAATTGGCTTTATTTTATTTTCTTTTGTTTTTTTAATTTTAAATTGTTTTGTCATATAATTCGAAAAATGTCCTCCAAATCATAGGTGAACTCCTAGCATGGAGGACAATGTATGTATAGCTGGCACAACTAAAGATGAAACAAACAATACATGCATAGCTTTGGGTGTATTGTGTATCGGTATACGCTCCAGTGGCGATATATTTACGATGCGTCATAAAGAAAGAGCCCTTTGTCTTGTTTACACCTACTTATTGTCACTAGTGGAAAAGGGACAGCGAGTGTTTATGTTGATATTGTAAACGCACTTATAGCGTGTCCTATTCATTCAGTTCGTTAAGGAAAATTATTCACAAGTTTGGCTTTCGCTAGGAAAAAACCGAAAGTTACTAATTGAAAATAATGATATCCGACTTAAACGCACCACAGACCTGACTAAATTAGAAGAATATAGGAATCAAGGACGGCCGATTGTGTATTCTGATGAATCATACATCCACAGTACACATACGACACCGCGTGCATGGACTGAAAACTCCAACAAAGGAGCCAAAGTTCATATATCTAAAGGCAAGCGACTCAATATCTTCACGCATGTAGTGAAAATGGTTTCGTACCCAATGCACATTACAACGAACATTCAGTATTTTAATAACAATGAAATGAAGCAACATACATGTTGAAATACATTTTATATAACTGACTTCAACACGCATTCGATCTCTAAAGTGTGAAATAATCAGTAATTGTTTGAAAAAAATTGAAGCTTAAAACGAAACACGCTGTACGTAAGCTATGCATCTGTGTGAGTATTGGCCGGCACTAACTCTAGTGGAAAGACCTATACAATATTGTAAATAAATATGAAGTTAAGTAAATAAAAAAAGATGTTTGTTAGTTGGACAAACTCAGTAATTACATAGATGTTTTTAGCTTGTCAGGAAAATAATAAATTCAACAAAGAGAAGGCTGTCGACAAAATTATTTTGGAAACTGAGTTGATAGAAAATTGTGTGGAACAGAATGTTGTGCGACAAATTAATTTAAATCCGTAGATGCACTTGACACCTCCAATACCAGCATCCAGTGGATCGATGAGAACAATGCAATTGCCAACATCTTGTCTGTATTGTGAAAATTGAGTTAAATTTCATTTACAAGATTTAAAGTGCAAAAATAAAACAGGCTACAATAAAATTGATGAATTGATAATAATAATAACTAGATATTTTACACAGTGCTTTTTTCGCAAAAAAATCTCCTCAAGGGGGCTTTACACGAAATTTATCAAACCTAAAACTTTATTAAGAACTTATAACCATGACAGCTGACAACATATGTACATACATAAATTATTAGTTGCAATTTAGGATTAACTTAAGAATTTATAATGTAATAACTAAATAATATGGACTAGTACACGTTGAATGTCTCTAATATTATTTTCCTAACTGTATCATAAAACTCTATGCTCATTCGGTAATTGGACCAAAGGCTGGTTTTCATGGTGTCCAAAAAACGAGCTTGCAATGTGTAGCTATATTTTATAATTTGTAGATATTTTCAGTTAATTTTGATCATTATTATAGGAAGGAACAATAGTTGTCACAAAAGTAGAAGAACCTTCTAAATACGGAGTAGTGTTATACAAGGAAGATGGTGAGATACAAAACTTCATAGAAAAGCCTCAGGAATTCGTCTCCAACAAGATTAATGCAGGTACGTTTTGACATTTCAATATTTAACAACTTTATTAAAATTTTGAAATGGGTGGTAATGAGATTGGAGTCATAGTATTAATATTAACCCATTGCGTCTTAATGGCGTTTTCCTGTTTAGTGTATGAAAGCCGTCATTCCTCCAATCCTGTCTGTTGGGTCTGGCAAATCATGTATTGTTTCATAGTGTAATCTTTCACCCAAACAAAGCATTGAATTCCGTAAGTCTATTCTTGTGCGCTATGAAAGCGGGTTCCCTGCAGGGCATCGGATCATCTGCAGTTATTTAAAAATATGGGATTATTCACGACATATTACAAACAAAATATATTTATAAAAAAAAAAGAACGACAAACATTTCCAGGTCACGAATAACCTGACAATATATTTGAATCCTAGGAGACAAATACAGAATTACAATTGTCGATACAAAATTTATTTAGCATTCAAGTCCTAATTATGCCGAAACAGTTCAGTACTCAATGGGGTTTAGATGAAGAAAAAATTTTCAGTTTGAAAATAACATTGATAAATTCTTAGGTAAGACTCTCAACTTATGGATATCTGTAGGTATTTTGAAAACAAAAATGTTCACTAATGCTTCTGCCGCAGAGAGCTCCGTTGCAACCTGTATGTGCCAGAGTTATGTTGTAACAACGGAAGCAATCAGCAGTATACCTTACATATAGCAATTATTCTTTGTAACAGCATATTTCTGATAGTAAATACACAGAGGTGTTACAGATTTCTTGTATTTCTTGTAGGACTATACATCCTGAACCCCTCCGTGCTGTCTCGCATTGAGCTGAGGCCGACCTCCATCGAGAAGGAGGTGTTCCCACAAATGTCCCAAGATGGGCAGCTCTACGCCATGGAGCTAAGGGGCTTCTGGATGGACGTGGGACAACCCAAAGACTTCCTCACCGGTTGGTCATCTTCAATTGTCTATTGCCGATGTCTATATTTGATTACTTTTTGTCTATTTATAGATTTTGTGTTTAATTTTTAGAACTCCACATAATTTTTTTTTTAATTCAAATTTAATCTATAAAAAATAAACTTTTTGTCAAAAGAACGTCTCAGTCAAATTTCGTATTTTTATTTTAGTTAAAAAATGCTCAATCTCGTATGAAATGTAATCTAAAAGTCCTGATAATAACAGTAGTTTAAAACTGAGCTTCTTGTTTTAAATAGATAGGTTCCTACTTGACTTACTCCTTTAATAAAATTTGCAATGAAGTTTTGCTAAGTGTGTTTATAATACATATCTATTTTATAGATGTTTCGCCTTCTGTACGCATCACTAACAGTTTGTCAATGCTTTCGGAATGCATTACAGCTTGAAAGTATTATGTGTTTTCAAAATTATTAATCTGTGTTTGGCTGACTCAATTAAAACATGGTATTAGAACACATTAAATAAAAATGAACACTCCTCAACATACTATAGTTTAAACATGTGTTTATCCCATTTCCAGGAATGTGCCTCTACCTCACAAGTGTTCGGCAGAAGAACCCGGACAGCCTGTACTCGGGAGCCTGCATTGTGGGCAATGTCTTGGTGCACCCATCTGCCAAGATCGGGGAGGGCTGTCGGATAGGACCCAACGTCACCATCGGACCGGATGTCATCATCGAAGATGGTAATTTATCTTTATTACTATTGGAGAAAGCTGGCGGACAATCTTTTCTTGCTGGGTGGGACACTTAGTAAGAGTGGAAGAAAATTGTCCACCGAAGAGGCTTCTATTTAATAAACCTGAAAAACTGAATTATTTAATAACTGAAGAACTGCGTGTTCGGAGACCTCAGCTCAGGTGACTGAATGGTGTGGAGGCTAATACCCAGCCTTCCTCACCAACTCCATAATAAACAGCATTATACCAGCTGGGGTTGAAGCGTTTTCTGAATGCGGTTAAGAATCTCCAAGGGTTGTGGTTGTAGCTGCGATAATATATGTATTATTTAAATGAAGCATTTGGATACATTGCACAGATGTAGCTGGCAAATATAAGTAAAAATCATATGTGTATTGTACTTCTTTCATCACATTGTAGTCATAAATTTTATTATTCTTGTAATGAATTCCACTTCTGAAAAATGATGAACATTGCAATTAATGAATAAGAAACATTGTTTTGTTTATTCTCTGCGTTTTGAAATGTGCAGAAACATAATCTACAATAAAAACTTGTAAAGAATTATTGTTTACCCATGCCAATCTTTTTCTGCTGACAAATCACAATAACGCTTATCAATATAATATAATACGAGTATTTTAATTACGTTATAAACTTTTATGCATTACCTACAATATAAATAGACAACATTAATTATTATTATCCGGCAGAATCGTGAGGTTGTATGTCAATCACAAATTTCAAGTGCAGTTCGAAATGCACCTAATTTTTATATATTATGTAGTTTTTATCAGAACATACACAATGGATCAGAAAAAATGGCCTTGAACAGCGATAATACTTTTGATTTAAAGATACATAAATAAATTACAGTTTCTTATTCGGTATTGAACACTTTCTGAACAATGATCTAATTTCAAAATAGCTCCATAAGTACAAATTTATATAGTAAAAAAATATATATTTTTTTTTACTAAAAAAGAAAGACAAACATTCCCGGGTTACAAATAACCTGACAATATTTGAAAAACTCCTACTGCCATCATAAGAAGCGGAAGATGTTGCTTGTGTAATGATGGAGGACTTAGCCAGCAGAGGAATTGAACGCACGACGGCCGGGTGGGAATCCGACGCGTTTGTCCACTCACCTACTGACCGGTCGATATATGTTTTCATAAATACAATTTTATTTTATTGGCTCAATGCATATCAAACTTTTGTCTTTATACAACTAAGTAATGTTTTATTATCTTTGGCGATTGTTTGTTTAACAGCATCCTACTGTATGTGCAAAATATGACTTGATAGAGCAAAACATTTTCTGCTGTCTCCATCCATTTTCATATGCCCAAGGATGCAGTTTTCACCTTACACCGTCCAGCTACCTAAATGTATGTCTCCCAACACTTTTTCGTCCCGTAGGCTTATTATATTATATAGATCTATCCTTCCATCCAAGATTTTTCTTACGATCTTCCCATCAACGATATTTGTGTAATATATTTTCACTATTTTTCGTGAGGGCCCAACACTCAAGCTCTCAGGACTAAGTCATAGCTTAGCACCAGTATGATACATATTTTATAGACATTACTTACATGTAAATAAGAGATCAATACATAGTTGTGGGAATCAAATAAATATAGTTGCTGTTTTTTAAGTCAAGGTTTAAATAAATTGAATTGCATGAAGAGATTTTTCATTTCATGCACATTCCTAATTCACCAAGGTGATACATAGTATGACTGATAATTTCATATGTATTGAATAGTGCAGATGTATTCAACATTGTTATTCTCACAGCAATATTTATTTCTACACTATTTATATTAATAATCCTTGGTAAAGGTGGCCCTACTCCTAACTGAAAGCCAACTGCGTGGATGATTCAAAGGTTGTTTACTTATTCTCTCCATTTTTGTTTTAAATATGTACAATAATATTATTTTATTTCACCTGGGTAAACTTTGTCACATAGAATATTAATGAATGTTCTCGAAAGGTGTGTTGGCAAACAGTAATTCCACAATGAAAATCCATCTTCTTAAACAGGGGTTTCCCAAACTATAATAATATTGATTCGGATCACGGTTTAGATTTTTGCTAAATACTCAACTATTGTCTTCAACAATCCTTAGTATTGTCTCTGGACAAGTAAATTGATTAAAGTTTTTGACTAGTCCAAATTCTCTAAAAATCGAATATGCTTCCATAATCGCATCATCTCTGTATCTTTGTCTTTGTGGTATCGGAGTTGCAAAAAGGATGAGACAGTTATTATCTTTGTTTAATGTGTCTAAAAGATTTTTTAAATTTAGAAAATGTTTTCTATGGCAGGTGCCTGCATCAAGCGCAGTACCATCATGAGTGGCGCCGTGATCCACTCGCACGCCTGGCTGTCTGGCTGCATCGTAGGCTGGCGCTGCTCCGTGGGGCGCTGGGTGCGCATGGAGGGCTGCTCCGTGCTGGGCGAGGATGTGGTGGTGCAGGATGAGCTCTACGTCAATGGTGGACAGGTCCTACCGCACAAATCCATCGCGAACTCTGTTCCCGAACCACAGATCATCATGTAACCACATACAAACAAACCCTCATATAAGGTTTCTCGCTTGAGAATTTTTTTTTTTGATTCCTTGAAAACAGAAATTTTTAAAAAATTACCTAATTTGAAACCTACTTCTATGGTTTTTTTCCAAGTCTTTTTAAAAACCTTATAAGAGAGTTTTCACTGTAATATAATGAATTGGTGACACATTTGTCCAGCTGTGGATATATAGGCAAGACTTTTTACCTATACATTTAATATACCACGGTTAAAAATGAGTCAATTTTTTTGTTTGTTAAATAGGCATACCGCTGACAGCTCTGTAACCTCTCTTTCTAATATGTGGGTTGTTTATGAAAAAGAGAGGTTACAATGGGGCTCTCAGTGACTGGAGCACAGGCAAAAGCACCTAGAATGTGATATGGAATGACGACAACTTTACTTTGAAGATGTATAGTTCTTATTGAATAGAGTATACATTTTTTTATGGTTAAATTTGGATGCCTGCAAAACAGTTCCTGCCAGTCGTTCAATATCAGGAGCCTAAGTATGTATCTTAACGTGTGTTGCCAGGATCATTAACAACATATTTGGACAGTATATAAAATATATGCGGTTAATGGTCACAGTGATGCACATTAAAACATACTTAACCTCCAGTTGATTACTTTTTTCTTGGTTCTGGGTTATCCCTTCTCCCAGAAAAAAATAACAATGCAATAATCCAAAACTAACAGACAACTATTGATTTGAAAGCATTTTTAACAATGTCCTAGCAACGAGTAGACTGCAAAATTAAGGATAACTAATAATTAGACATTGGATTATATGCACTAACAATTCCAAGATACGTGCCTAAAATATACAATAAAAGCAGGAAAATCTCTAAAATATGCATTTAATTGAAAAGCTAAAAATTGATCTGATTTTTCGCATTTTTGAGGTTGAGGTATACACACAGATTGACCATAAAGTTTATGGCTGGAATATGCATTAATGATGAAAAAAGTTCCAATATGCATTAGTAAATGCATTTACATAATCCAATGTCTTCTAATAATAGTCTTCAGGCAGCACTTATGAATTATCTCTGGCGTATAATATAATGTTTGCCACATTTGTGATACTTATAAAAAATGTATTTACTGATTGTAATGCTGAGTCAAAACAGCCCAACCGAATGAAATTTTATATACCATAGTAATTGATTATAAAAAGTCAATCTTGGAGTATACTTTCTTATATATTTTTGTTCAGTGTTTTATGAAATCTTTCCGACTGCTTTTACTGAATAATGACGTACCAACTTGTTTATAAGATTTAATGTTTAGGATTCAATAAATGAAACGTTTTTTAACTTGTAAGTAAATGCATTATTTAGTGCGTTAAAAAAAAATATATATCTACCGAGTTCCAACCTATAAAAGGTTTAGGATAACATATTGTTTGCAAAATTAGTTCGCTAAGGAAGAGTCCAATAAACTGCGCACATTCGTAATCCAAGTATTTGTAACTTGGTTTTGTACTAAATATTGCATAATTTAGATGTAATATTAATTAATTTAAAACATTTTATTTCACATTAATGTGGTCACATGCATAATGTTTTCATTATTGAATATATATATAAAGATCTTTGTTAGTGAATTATTTTTCAAATTTTATAGCATTTTATTTTAAATTATTATTTATTTTAACAATACATCATAGCAAGATTGTTAATTACAATATGTGCATAGGTTGGTGAGTATCTAGCAGTGGTGTGTATATTTTAATAATTTCTCTGTGATTTTCCAGAATAAAAATAATACAGAATTTAAAAAAAAAACACCATTGCTATTTTCTTCAAATTAACTCCATTTCATCAGTATCATAATTCATAAAAATATTTTCTCATAAATTAATCTTGTATTCCAAATCTTCCAAATCTTGTATTGTACTACATAAAACACTATATTTTTTAATTGAAATTAAGGTAGATAATGTGTATTATGAGTAAATTTATATGAGAGTTTTAGCGTACACAAAAATATTATGTATTAATTTTTGATTCTTGGATATTTTATTGCTAGGCCCTGTCGATTAAAGACTACAATTTAGACTCTTAACCAAATTATTTAAAATTCAGTGAACCAATTTAGGAAAGAAAAAGTTGGTTTGCTAGATTCATTTTCTTCAAATAATAGTTCTCAAAATCTACTTACATTGTTTGAGAAACTGAATGGGAGTGAATTTAAATATGTAAGTGTTAATATCTCTATTTTAGTGTAATATTTGTACATATTCAAATAATGATAATGTATTTCCTGTATTTTGTACAGATTTTGGACCTAAATATAAACAAAAGTCATAAATTTTACTTTGTACTTTTATCGGCGACCTACTCCAAAATGTAGTTTGATAAAACATTTTCAGTTTTGTGTTACATATATGTATTTGAAAAACTGTTACTACCATTTAGAGATGGTCGATATTCCTGTCTCAGTTAAAAGGAACCGGTTCCAACCGTCTATATTATTTTTTCTCCGAGGAACCGGTTCCTATTTTTTGGCTAATAAAAATAAATATCATTTGTCCGAGGAATTTTTTGAGGACTTCTTTTCGTTTTCAGGAAATTGATAGCACCCCCCCCCCTCCACGAAATATTTTTTTGGTAAGGAACCGGTTCCAGTTCTTTTTTGTTTTTAGGTAATCGCTAGCAACCCCGTCCTATGAAATAAAAACTTTTGGCGGCGAGGAATCATTTCCTAATATAAAAATCTTTTTTGTGGAACTTTTCTGGGACCAGGAACCGGTTTAAAAAAGAACTGGATAAATAATCGGTTCCTCGCCAGTTCCCGGTAACTGGAACCGCTAGTACACCTAATTTTCGATATCAACCATCCCTAATTGTTATTAGTAAAAAACACCAAACAATGTGGAATGCTTCACGGTTTTGCATGTCATCCTTGCGCGCTGCTAATCTTCTCTGTATCGTTCCAACTTCAGCATACATACTGCCGAAGCAAGTACACTGTTTGTAAAATAAATTTTGTATATATTGTACGCTTATATAAACCAATCACATGCATGCGCTAAAAGATCCTATTCGGTTAATTTATCGGTTAAAATAGTTGTCGGTTACGACAACAGATATCAGGTATTTTCAAAAGAAATCTCGAGATAATAACATTATACTACAAGCGCGGCTATTATGCAGTTCAGTCTTCCAATAATGGTGATTATTAAAAAAATATATCGTGATTGGCGATAAGTATTCTCTTTTTTGTCGTATAATTGGAGATTTCTTCATTCAAGAGAATCAAAACACCCGTTACGAAATAACAGCCAAAGCAGGGGCAAATAACACTCCGGTCAGATTCTGGATCACAAGACCTGCAAGTTTTCAAGATAGAAAAGTAATGTGATTTCTGGGTAAATAAATTTGTTTCTGTGGGGAGAAAAAATACACCAAAACGTTTATTTTTTCAAATTTAGGGAATTTGTGGGTCTTGTAAGTCAATGTTTTCCAGAAATAAAAACATATATTTATTTGCATCAAATAATAAAAATGAGTATCACTTTTATTATTTGGTGCAAAGACAATATTGAAAATGCCGAACTCATGCAAATTACGTTGTACCTTACCGACTGTAATTTTGTTATAACTCACTCGTGTTTTACAAATTGATGTTTTGGTCAGTTGAAGTTTTTTTTTTATCAAACACTATGGAAGATAATTTTACTGTAATATATGACATTTTGTAGTATAGATATGTTGAAAAAAAAAATTTTTGTTCACAGTCCTCCTCATTAGGGATTCCTGTTCCGAAGCGGACTGAAGGTTGCTGCGTTAGTGTCACTGGTTCTATGTTGACTTCATAATCTTTATAATTTCCTCGTCTTCATGGTTATTTATCCACATTTTTATATTGCTCTTGAACATTTGCATCCCCGTGGCATCTCTAATATAATTTGGGGGGTGCATTATATAATTTGGCAGCAATCTTGGAATGTTGATTTTATTTAAGGTTCTTGTAGTGTGAGTGTGTTGGTCAGTAAGGTACTCACTCTTTCTTTTAAAATTAAGTAGAGCATTTTTTGTGGATATTTTGTGATGCTGAGAACATTAAAGTTTAAAAAAAAAAAATCTTTTGATAGACTTCTTATAGGACCTTTAGAATTGTTTTTATAATACTTTTTTATGCTTGATTAATGAATTAGTTTGGAGTACTCAACAATAGATGTCGTTACATGTAAATATTATCAATCTCTTACATTTTAGTCTCATACGGATCAGGAGCACATAAATTAAAGAAGATTAATTAATTAGTTTTGTCTACTTAACAATAGATGTCGTTACTTGTAAAGACTATAAAATAAATTTCTCGAATTTGAATCTCAGGAACCAGGAGCACATAAATCAAAGAAGCTTAATGAATTGGTTTGGTCTACTCAACAATAGATGTCGTTACATGTATAAAGACTATAAAATAAATTTCTCGAATATGAATCTCAGGAACCAGGAGCACATAAATCAAAGAAGCTTAATGAATTAGTTTGGTCTACTCAACAATAGATGTCGTTACATGTAAAGAAAATAAAATAAATTTCATTTTTAAAGACTATAAAATAATTTTCTCACATTTGAATCTCAGGAACTAGGAGCACATACATTTTAAGATTATTAAAATTTTAATAAAGTTTAGAGACACCGCTTTTGTATGTTAGGATATTTATGAAGGTAAAATCAGATTTGTACGTTTTAAAAGTTTATTTAATATGCACTTTAAAGTTGGTTTTGTGGAAAGTGATTATTCCAGAAAGATAAAGTTATTCTGCTTCGCTTTCATGATTTGGCTGACAGTTCTGCTTCGTTTAAATCAGACTGTTGTTTCATTGATTTATCTTCAAATTCATTTTCGATGTGTGAATCATCTATAATGTCTCCTTCTTCATGCTCCTCGTCAGACAACTCACGAAGAAATCGTAAGATGTAGAGATCTAGGAACCGGTTCCAAACTGGTCACTGGAACCGTCAATATTATTTCTCCGAGGAACCGGTTCTTTTATTTGGCAAAAAAGTGGTGAATACCTTTTTGGCAGAGAGGTTCTATTAATGAGGAACCAGTTCCACAGGTGCAGTGCTTTTCATTCTCCGAATATCACTAGCACAACCCCCCCCCATGAATTTTTATTTTTTGGCGAGGAATCCTTTCTTCATAATATAAAAATCTTCTTTGCAGAACTTTTCTGGTATCATGAACTGGATAAATAACTCGCCAGTCATCGGTAACTGTTCCGATATCAACCATCCCTACTACCATCATAATAAGCGGAAGATGTTTCCTGTGCAATGATGGAGAACTTAGCTAGCACTCAGGTACTAACTGGTCAAATATGTATGTATATTATAGCTTGTCTGGATTCGCCATTGAGGTGAATTTTCACAAAAACGGCGCTATACAAATATTATTTTTTATTTGATAATTTTCTATACACATTCATCCATCAGTTCCAATTTTGAAAAGTTCACACTCATTCATACGTACTCCACAAGGAAAGGATGTTGTTTATGTTTTGTCTTTTGGGTAATAAATACTCAAAAACAAAAATATAAGTGGGAAAGGAAACAATAAAGAAAACGAAGAGTAAGTTGATTATATCGATAATTTATTAAGTAGTAAATTATACAGTTTTCACACATGTCTTTTTCTTCATTTACCCAAAATAAAAAATCGATGTTGATGATTATGCCTCAATGGAAGTAAACACACTGAGCAGACCTTTCAAGAAAGTTGTAAGGAAATTGATTAAGTTTTAAGGTATGGGGAATGTTACCCAATATAATTACAATAGTTTCTCTGCATTGATTTCAGTTGATTGATCCATCACTTGAAAAGTCTAAACTCAAGTTATTCTATTTAAAAAAAAATTACTGCCTTGGCAAAATGATAATATATTGTAATAATATGTTAAAGGCAAACAAGTTTATATGCAACAATATGTTGCAATGTTAAGAAATTTATATTCAATTTGACGGTTGTTCGGTTTATCAGGAAAGCTGGAAGGAATGAGTATAGTTTATAGAAGAAAGTATAAAAAATGAAACAAAAAATGTGAACATTTCAATTTTGCATAAATGCAATTAGATATTGCTAAATAATTTTATTTATTTGTGGAGAGATGTTATGTTAAATTAAAGTCTGGCGTTACATTCTTAAAATAATTGTTAGAGCAAAGAGGGCCTAGCTGACCCGGCCAAGTCAAGATAAAAAGGAGATAATTCAAATCAGAATTTTCTCTGATATTAGTTATTAATATTTGAGATTCCTCCATATAAAAGTGGAAAGTCTCAAAGTGTTTTGAACTCAAAAATAGTGGAATTCAAACATTAAAACTATAATCTAATGGAAATTACTTAAAATAAATGTCAATCAAATGGTTTTAAGAAGAGTGACAAAAAAATCAATACATTATGATAACAAGATTTATCAAGTCGTTAACAAAAAAGATAATATGAAATAACATGTTACATACAATTCTTTTGGTATTGTTAACATTAATTGATAAATACATTTAAAAATAAAGATTCATCCTATCAATTTAGAAAAATAAACAAGATTTAACATCCGATGATAACACCAAGAATAAGGATTGGTGTGGACTTAGTATTTCCTGTATTCTCTCTGACTTGTGTATCGAGTGTCAGGGAAGGCGGGGGCTTGCGAGCCAGGAGGGGCGGGTTGGTGCAGCGGGTGAGAGGAGGGGTGGGGATAGCGCACTTCGCTAGCGTAGCCGCCGCTGCTGCCTCCGCCGCTGTAGCCCCCGCGGTCGCCACTGGTGCCCCCGCCGCCGCTGGACCAGGTGTCTCCAGGCTTGTTCCAGGACGGGGGAGCCGGAGGGAAGCTGCTCCCCTTAGTGGCAGCCGCACTGCTGCTGTGCCAACTGCTGCCTTGGCGGTCATAGTCTCCTAAACACAAGTAATACACCGCTAGATATTTGTCATATTTGTTCAGTTTCATAAGGAATTACAGTAGAACCCCGATAATACGAAAAAATGTCCCCTGAAGCAAAAATTCTTACATGGATGATTCATAATTTGAAATTCATAGTTTATTTTGGTCCTCATAGGAGAATTTGTCCGATTTCTGCATAAATATATTACATAAAATCAGCAAAAAGCAGGAATTTTTAAAGTATTTTTTGCTGTGCAAATTCGTATTATTTAGTAAATCTTAATCTGACTGGGCCAGCCGCACTGGTAATCACAGGAATACGTCATATTATTACAAACTTACTTCCACTACCTGAATTTGACGGACCGGTTGCGAAATTACGATTTACATGAGAATGTTGAATTACAATTTTCCTCGAATACTTGAATTTGACAGGCCAGCCGCCCGGCCGTAACTCGACATTTTGGGCGATTATTTTTATTTTGAATTACTTTGGTATACCGTAATTCGAAATTATGTTTTTGTGGTACTGTGGATTTGAATTAATGGGGTTCTAGTTTATTGCATTCTGCAACTTTTATTAGCGCTATGAAAAGTATGCAGTACTCGGAGCAATTATTATCTTCTCATAAAAAAAAGAAAAATTGACAGCTGAAATGTCAATGATTAAATTTGGAAGATTTTTAACAAAATATGGAGATAATTGAACTTTTAAGATACGACCTCGATTTTGACATATAATACTAAAATTTATTTACTACAAATGAATCAATGCATTTACAACGCACTAAAAACTTTGAATATTTTTCAACAATATTATTGCAAATTATATAAACTGAGTGAGGATGAATGACTGCTGAATTTTAGACCAGCCATCGTAAAGCGGCCGCGGCAGGTGGCAAGGGTTAGTTTATTTGTATTAGAATTATGAAAATTGAAATTTTACTGTATAACTAATTGTGATTGGTGCTCTCAATAAAAATAACAAATTGCAGTAAATTGTTTCTAACTACGGTAAAAAAATATAAAAGAAACGTACCAGGTGGCTTACCTTTGCCAGCGGCACTGGTCTCGGGGTAACGGTGGTCCCGGGAGGCGGGTTTGGGTGAGCGTACTCCGCGTGCACTGTCATTGCCGCCCCCGCCCCCACTGCTGCCCCCGTAGCGGTCTCCCCCACGTCCCCCTGCACTGCTCTCGTATCTGCTAGGAATGAAAAAACAATAATGATATGTTATGTAACTGGAAATAATATTATGTCGTGATGTCAGTTCTCTCAGATTCGTGGTGGATTTGGTGGAACAAATTTGAATTCACAGGTCATTGTAGCGGATCATAGGGCAATTCACTTCACTTCAGTCACTTCTTCAGGCCAGTTTACGAATCTACAGGGTTCAAAGGGTTAAATGTATTCCAAAGCATTATTTACAATGCAAAGGTGTAAACCTAAGAACCTTGTGAATTTAAGTGTCAGAAGAGATGCTATTTGACACAAAACTGGGCACTGCAATAGCTTTTGCGCTCAAGAAATACAATTTTATTACACAAACCGAAAGAACCATTCCTAAATATTTGTTCAATACTGTTTGTTAGAAAAGATTGTTGGTTTGCAGGGAAAAAGCACTAACCAACATTTTTATGTGAGGAGTAATCAATTACTTTATAAACAAGTTAAATAAAATCTTTGCAGAAAATTTTGTAAAAAAAAAAGCCAGTAAATCTGACTCTAACAGGCCGGTAGGCGGTTGCGAAATTTCAGTTTACGCAGAAACACTTACGAATTTACTTTGAATACCTAAATTTGACGGTTAGTCTTGTCGGTAACTCGATTTTCGAATTACGTGAGAATGTTTTAATCTGAAATTTTGTTTTGAGTTGCCGTGGATTTCGAATTAACGGGGTTCTATTGAATCACCGAAAATATAGTTTTGGAATGGTGACTATATGAACTAATACTAATGGCTGTCAAGTCAAAAGTTATGGAAAAAGTAATGCAGTAATCCAATTTACCTTTGTTCCCTGGGCCGGGTTCCGGGAGGAAGAGGTTGTCTAGACTCGTACGAGCCCCCATTGCTCTGGTACTTCATGGTGCTGCTGCTGCCCCCGGTGGCCGGGTGTCTCGTGTACTCCCAGCGGCGTTCCCTGTCCCTTCCCTCCCTCTTGTCTGGCGCGGTGGCCGATGAGGCTGATCTCTCGTATGCGGGTGCCGGTGCCGCAGCGGTTGAGTCCCCGAAGTGGTTGGCGGTGGCCCCCGTGGCACCGAAGGCGGGTCGCTTCGGGGGACCTCCACGGCTGTCATAGGCCCCCGGTTTAGCCCATGGCGGGGACGTGGCGGAGGGATAGGCGTACCCACGCTTGGCACGACGCTCTTCTTCCAATCTGGAAGCATTAAAGCAAACATTTGTTAATAGTAATAAATTAGACTACTGTGGGGATAGGGGTTAGCTTTAATATTTTTATATCAACAGCACTATTTGGTATTGAGATTTATCTTTTTATTACAATAATATTTGGATAATTTGTATGGCGCCGCTATTGTGAAAACTCACCTCGAGGGCGCATTTGCACGTGAAGTGTTTTTAGGGTTGAAAGCAATCAAAAACCACTAACTATATGGTTTTATTTAATCTAATTATGGCCAATTGTGTTTACAAACACAATAAGAGGGATGGTTTATAAAAAATATTAACTTACTTCATCTGTGCTCTCTTCAGCTCCAATCTCTCAAACTCGAGTTTCTCTCGCTCCAATTTTTGTCTCTCCCTTTCGATGCGGTGTAGTTCATTCTTCTCCCGTTCAATGCGCTCCCTGAAATATATATATATATAAAAGCTGATTGGTTACAAAATTGATTAAGAGGTTTATAAATGTTACAGAATTGGATAGTCATTAATTCCTCTATAAGTCTGTGACATTTAGCATTCAATATCCTCGTCCAGTTTAGGTAAATATCGCGTTTGAATGAACTGTGTGCAATGGTTTCTCACGACTTGCGAGTTGTGGTAGGGTTTGTAATGACAATTGAAGGTGGAGGCTAAAACCCTGTAAGTGATCAATTCTGTGTAACCCACCTTTCAACCCTCAATTTCTCTCTCTCCAGCGCCAGTCTCTGCTTCTCCATGCGCTGCCTGCGCTCTTGGTCCCTGAGCGCCTGTTCGGCCGCGCGGCGCCGCCTCTCTTCAGAGCGGGCACGCCTCACACGCTCCCTCTCACGCTGCAAATCTCGTTCTCTCTAAAATGACAATGTACGTAATTTATTACAAGAGGCCCCATTTACTCTAGTCATTTGTGACTTTAATTAATTTCTACAAAAAACATATTCAAAATTACGTAGATTTCACTTTGACAGTTCAAACATTCATCAGTTAGCCAAGGTTAATCCATGCAAAATAGATTGCCAAACTTCGGTGTATCAATCGACATAAGTTTAATGCTTTAGGCCAAATTTAATTTTGTGACCACCTAGTTTGATAGGTAACAATGACCATTAAAAATCTAAAAAAAAAATAATCTCCTTACTTACCCTGATCTTGGAGAAAGAGAGCACGTCTCGGCCAGCTGGGCGATTGCGGTGCGGAGATCTTTCCCTCTTTCCCGAAGGTTCTCTCTTGAAAGAAAAGGCTCATATTAGATAACTATAATATTGATAGTATTTTATTTCCTGTAACACCCATCTTTTTTTAACACTAACTCCACACAGGAGGCCTTAAGGGAAATAATTTCCCTCAGGGCCTAGGTCATCTTCGGGGATGCTGTGTGGAGGGTCTTTTTGAGGAAAAGAAGGAGTGAACCTGGGTCTTGAAGAGGCTCATGTTGAAGGAGGGAGGAAACACAGAGGCCGGCAAATCGTTCCACAGCCGAGCTGTTGGACATAAGAACGAGTGTCTAATAAGACCAGTCAACTGAGGTACAATGCTATTGTTATTGCTATTGTAACTTTTTGATTACAACTCATCAATATCACTTATGAAAGCCTTGAAACCATTTTTGTAAGTTCAAATAGTGTATATCAAATATTATGTGCCCATTATTATATGTAAAGAAAACTTCCCTGTCAATACGTTATTGCGCTGCGACGGGGATGGAACCCGCAACCTCCAAGCTCAAAGACAAATACTCTTACAATTACTTCACAATGAGTCTTACTTTGAGGGATAAATTAGAAACACCAAGTGTCAGTCCGCGGGCATTAAAAATGCTTGGAGAGCAAATTGTTCATTACAATATTAAATATCAGTCGGGAGTGTCAGGAGGGGGTTAACCATGAATGCAAAAAAAACAAATGCGGACTTGTTTTTTTTACATATATCTTTACAGCTTTGCCCCTTCCGCATTCTTTTTTTTATTAAGCACATTTAAAAAAAAACCTAAGCAAGATTTATTTAAATTAAATGATGTATTGCTAAAATTGGCAATAAGCCAAAAATACTACTGTATTTTGTTCACGACAATCGTAAAAAATACTCATTAAAATGAGCGGGGCTATTGTTTTTAAAACTAGGGCATTATTTACAGTTTTTTCTTCACATAAAAACAATTTGTAATAATCAAAAATGTGCCAAAAAATGCTAGATGGGTTGATATTTAAAATACAGTTTTAGCTGGCTGAATTTTCTATAAAAAAATTGGAACTTGTTGATTTAGCATTATTTTAGTATGTTACTTAAAATCAAAACAGAAATCAATCTTGAAGTCTGCTTTTTTGTTTTTGGTGTTTGGGTAACATTCAGCAATGTGGGTCCATATGGTAAGTAGATACTCACAACTTTCCTCTTGTTTTCTGTGGAGTCTCCCTTGGAAGTGTTGCTTCGCTCTCCGGTGTCTCTTGTCTCCCCTTCCTTCTTGTCTACCACTTCTCCTTCCTTCTTTGTGATGGGCTCTTTCTTAGTATCCTAAAAGTAAGAATAAAGAACCCACTTTCAAAATGTACACTTTAGCCTCTTTTGTCCCAAGATGCACATAATATGTATAAATACTTAACAATCTCCTCCCAACCTTGATATTTTTTACACTTGCTAAACATTTATACAGTTTATAGTAATAAAATCTTTACTCTGGAATGTGGGGAGGTTAGTGTGATTCCACACATCCCATAGAGAGTATACTCGTACATACAAGATCACAAAAAAATATAAAGAAGATCATAGTATTTAAAAGTAATCAAAGGCTCTAACTTTAAATCTCACCTCCGCAGGGGTAAGCAGAGAGGACGGACCGCCATATAACTCTGTCTTGGCACACACTCCTTGCTTCATTCACATTCATACACCGTCTCATACATACTCTTCTGTTATTCTGACTCTTCACATGACCCAATTCAAGTATTTGATTTACTTGATCATGCCATGTCTTTCTCGGACGTTTTCGACTTCTTCTTCCACTCACTTTTGCATCATATAAACCATCTAAGCGTCCCTTTCTTGATCCTATTCATTACGCTCACATCAGCCTTGCATTCTTTCCGGATATCCACATTTTTAATACGGTCATACATGGTTTTACCGCACATACGTCTCAAGGATTTCATTTCCACAGCATTCAGTCTACTTTCATCCTTCCTCTGGCAGTTCCATGCAGGGTTGGTATAAGCATTCCATTGTGGACTGCTAGCTTCGCTTCTTTGGACAATTTCTTATTTAGTTTAAGTTAAGGTCCCAAATCCTGGTTGCAGCATTGATGATGCAAAGCAATGATTTTTAAAAATGTCAGTTTATATGTTGCATTATTTACAATTTAAAACAGGAACAAGAAGCACCTTGCAAAATTTTGCATTGAATTCCTTTAAAGTATTACAAAAATGAACTTATTTGGCTACATACATCAACGTCCTTTTCATCTTTGTCCTGACGGCGGTAGGTGCGCGAGGCCCTGCCTGTACCCGTACCCGTGCCTGGGCCTGTGCCAAGCCAGTTGCCCCCAGAGCCCCAGCCGCCTGCTCCCAGCTCTGCCTTGGCCTTCTCCACGGAGATCATGCGTCCATGCAGTTCTGGAAAAGGGAAATATTGTTAATGTGATGGAAATTATATATAATTATGTATGTTTTGAGAGAATTCACACAAAAAACAATACAAAAGGAAAGGAAAAACTGGGGAAATTAAAATCTTAAAATGAAAATGGTTATTTATTCAAGAAATAATTTCAAAACATTGAGTTATTTTCGAGCACAGCGCTTCTTTCGGTTCATCTCTTCAGTGGTTGTTATATAGATATTTAGCTATAGGCCACACCTGTGTGATGAAGGTACATGGTCGTTTATTTTCATATGCTACGATAGCTCAAAAGTATTATGGATGAGAGATTAAAACACTGTTTTTGACTTAGGCACTTTCTTAAGACGTTATATTAATACATGTGTGACGGACCAGCCGACGCACTCGAGTGGCAAGTTTACCAACTCATTCAGGTGACTTAACAGAAAGATCATTGATCATTAAACTATTTTTTACCTGTCAACAAGCTGCTGCCAGACTTCTGAAGTCTGGCCAGTATATATATATTTAGCAACATGCCTCACCTGTACGATGGAGGTATTTGATGCAGGCGTCCGCGTCGCCGGCGCTGACCATGGTGACATATCCATAGCAGCGCGAGCCCGGCGCGCGCGCATTGGTGACCACTTTGGCGCCTACCACCTTGCCATGGCGCGAGCACAGCATCTTCAGGTCCTTGGCGCGCGTGGCACCCGACAGGCCGCTCACCCATAGGTTACGGCTGGACGAACTGCTGCTTGACTTCTTCAAGTCTGGATAAATGAGTAATGATTATACAGTGGGAAGATTTGTTTTAGTTGGTCGTTGATGATAAAAGTTTGGGTGCCCATCATAAGTGATGTTTTAACCTTTGGGATGCTGGATTCCCGCGAGCTTCAACTTCCGTTGTGTGTCAGGCATAAGAGGCATTCTGCGCACCGTGCGCTTGCTTACTGTAATTTTGTAATTACTCACTAGTGTAAATATACACGCACCATATTTTTGTAAGTGTGTCAAATAAAGTGTATGTATTTATGAAATTTGTAGTTTTCTCAGAATAGCTACTTATATTCAGAGTTTTTTTTTCTTCCTAGTGTTACTAAATTTTTCTATTTTTACTGTATTTTCGTAAGGCTGAATAAGTGTCCGGGCCTGGGTATGACTCTGATGAGACCACTATTCAGAATGCAAACATTGTTTGAAATGTCTTTAGCCGTATTTAGTGAGTAGCTAGGTACTTTTCAACCTCACCCTCACAACATACCCCTCATTGGGGATGCCATAGTCCCAGTGGCTTCAAGCAGTCGGGACTCTTATTTAGTAGCAGTATATTCATCAGAATAAAGGCTATGCGAGGAGAAGCAAGCCTAGGCCTGCAATGAACCGAGGAAGCCCAGTTGGAAAAGGGTATGAAGAAGAAAATGGAGTTCTATTTGATGTTTTGAAAAGAAACTAAGCTTACCTTTATCATCAGTCCCTTTATCTCCATCGGTAGCACTGCTGAAAAAGTTACAAAAGATGAAATGGTTGTCACAATAAGCAGTTCAATTGCATACAATAATTTTAAACCAGCACTGGACAATACTGTCACCTTTTGTTTCCTCGGTACAAAATGTTTTTTTTTTTTTCATTTCCATTTTCCCTCATTAATTCACATCTCTTTTGCATACAGCAGTCTGGCTTTTTATCAAGTCAATTATTGATAGCAATTCTCAATCAATTATAGTTTTCTTCGCATATCATAATTTGGCCCGTATTTTGCACCCTTTGATTTTCAGTATATTTCAGATCTGGATTTTTCACTGTTCACAATGCAGACCTTTCTCTCAATAGTAGTTTTAAAGTTGCAATATTTTTCCATTGTTTTGTTTTAGATAAAAATATTGTTATTGTAGGCTGCATTTCGTAATCAAGGTTGTTAGTAGGCAAACTTATTTTGCTGGAAAGATTTTATTATCATTGATTGATAAAATATCCCTTTCCAAAAAACAAAGTTCAAATTATGATATTTGCTAGCCATTTCTCTATTCAGGGTAGACAATAATCACTGTCTGAAGAGACTAGTTTCGGGGGGTTACTTCGTTCAAATATTAACATTTTAAAGTGTCAGTGTGTAATTCCTAGGAACATTGTCCAAAAATCTTTAGAAGGAACATCAAGGTGTGTAGTTTGTCTGTATATTCTATGCATAGAATAAAAGTTTACTAAATAATAGTATGGGTAGTGACAGGAAATCGTTTTTCAGCAACCTGGTAATTGATAAAGTTTACCAACTTCCTTTGTCATAAAGCGTTGAATTGAAGAGTAGATGCTTAATGATTTCCTGGTTGGGTTTCACGAATCGAGTGTTGTAACAGCTGCCAGTTAATTTGTTTCGAGGTTTTCCGCTTTCATTACATAGGCATATGAATATATTCGACTGCATATGGTAGTTGCAGGTGCTAGGTCAATAATGCGATATACAGGATCAACAGCCAATCCAAAGGAAGAGAATGATTGTATTAATGAGCGGATTCTGTTCGGTAACAGCATCGCTTCATGTTACGGGCTTCCGGTTCGGGCTCATTTAGTCCACCAAAGAAACAAAATCTACATTATCCAGTGCTGGGGCATACCATCCGCAACCTTTTTACCCATCCAGGTATGGAAGCTGATACACATTGTCGGTAGATTATCAACTAATTGAAGTACGCTTATTACTTGGGGTTCGCAAAAAGAGATAGGTGGTAGAGGTAAAAATTGTAAATTTTCAAATGTTATTCTTTGGCTGAACAGTGGAATGAATGTCGTAAAAAATTAGGCTACAAAGTTTTGCACCGCGGAGCGAGGTCCCGACATCTTCTTCTCCTCGTCGCTCGGCCATCTTCTTCACGTACAAACCATTCCTCGGTCGAACGGCCAAGGAGCACCAGTCTCTTGCGGTGGTGCAAAACTTTGTAGCCACATACCGAGTGCAGCTCCTCAGCTGCTCGTCAACTGGGGGCAAGTGGGGCCGGTAGTGGGAACCAACCTAGCGATTTTGGTGTCGGCTGAGCTCTTGGCGCTCTCCGCAGCTGGGTCTTGCGGGGCAGAGTCCTCTGTGAGAGCGGTGCTGGTGGGTGCAGTGCTCCCGCTGTCCGGTGGGTCCTGGCCCTCTCCCTCCGCTGCCGCCCCATCTACACCAACACAAGCAGGATGATGTGGCTGTCGACAGGCCCACACAGCGGTAGGAAGATTCGGGCTATGAGCCTCTCACACAATAATCTCACAAATTAATAACAATTATCTGAAATTGGATTTAAATTGACAAATATTTAACTCTTTCAACAATGCAATGTAGTAACCCCTTAATAATAGTACAGGCTTCTTAAAGGTGCGGAATAAATACATACTTAATATTTAAAGTCACTTTTCCAAGCAGGTTTATAGATTTCTAGGTCCAATATCACTTTGTCTGAATGTCTTGAAGTGAACACCGATGTTTTCTTGAGACGATCCCGAATGATTTCTTCTTGATGATTGAAGTTTCTTTCAGGTGGCAGGTTTAGAATGTCTTGAACGAAGTTCTCACAACAATTATTTCACTTGTTGTTCAGGTCCACTAGGTTCAGCGTAATGTCTGTTTTCTGGAGCACTGTTACTTGTTATCAGTTCATTTTCACATATAAGGCCGCACCTTTAGAAACCCAACTAAAAACTCCCAAACCCTAATTACAAAATTTATTTAAATGACCTAATAACAATTCATACCTTTAGTCGCCTTCACTCTCCCATCACCCTGCAAGAGAAATATCGGGATTAGATTTTTGAAAATACACTTTTAAATTAATATGAATCTTTATCAGAACTATCTTTCTGTATTTACTAAACCCTTGTACTTTTAAAATTTTGTGAAAGCAAAACACTATCTTATCTTATTAGATTTGGGCAAGACAACATGTTGTTACCTCTTCATTGAGCAATAATTCATCCTCTCCGATTTCTAAGTTGATGGAGTCCTCGGTGTCCATTCCGTTGGCTTCAGAGTTCCTCTTGCCCGGTGGTTCCAGCTTGATGGGGGAATCTGCTATGCGAACCTTCTTTAATGCAGGCTCCTCGGAAACTTCCGGTGCTTCTCTCTTCTTAGCAACCGCTGGTTCTTCCTTAGCAACTGGTTCTTCTTTGACCTTTTCTATTACTTTTTTAATAGGAGTTTCTACTTCTGCAACCGGCTCCTGGTTATCTCCGTTCTCTTGATTGATTTCCTTCTCTAGTTCTTGTTCTAGTTCGGCATCAGCTTCGTCATCTACGACCTCATCCTTAACTACCATTTCGTCTACATTGACATCTTCCACAGAATCGTCCAAGTTCTCCTCCGCTGTGCTTCCTGAACGTATTGTCCTTTTCACCGGGGATTTCTTTTCCATGCTTAGCGCTTCAAACAGATAAGAGTCTGGATCATGTCCTTCGTCCTTGATAGCCTGAAAAATACACATTATTTAATGTCGTGTGGTTGGGGAATTTAAAAAATTTTCGGCGACGAAATAATTATTACGAAAGAGGCATATGGCTATCAACAAAATGTTTGAAAACGTAATTATCTGTACTACGATCTGGTTAGCGATAAAGAAAATTAAATCGCATACCAAAAACTCAAACACGTCTGTTCCATTAAACGGCTGGACAGGAAGGGGGACTAATAATAGAAACAGCGGCTGATGTAATTCTATTTTAAATAATTCGAAACTATTACTACTGTGAAAGCACGCAGCTAACATATCAGAATTTCGGATAATGGCGGAAACAGATCGATGGGTAATGGGCTTGGTGCCGGGCGTAGCAGACGTATTTGAGATTATGTACCTTTTCTAATCTATCGAGTAGAACAACCTTCACACCACTTTTATCTAAATTACGTTTTTCTAATTCTGTACGTAAATCTATAACCCTCAAATCGCTCAACTTGCGTCCTTCTGTGTCAGCCATTTTTGGAATTTATTGAAATAATGTAATCTCGAGTCTGTCTCCGTTGAACAATAAAATTTATCGAAATCTCTGACATAATACATCATTTGTTTATGGTAGTCACCGCTTCATAAAGAGTACCATACATAGTAATGTTTCGTATTGGATTCAAATCATTAAAAAATCTTTGAATGCTGTTGTGGAGGCGTTTAACTTAATAACTGTAAATTTAACGTCATAATTTAAATGATTTATATAAAATTTTCCGCAATCGACAGATCTTTTCAAATTTTTTCAATTTATGGTATTCTGAATTTAATAACTTTAAGCCAATAGTACAAAATCTTCCAAAAAATTGGTTCGGCGATTTCCGTAACAAATTTCATATTTTGGTTGTTTTTTTACTGATGATGAACCCATGCTACACTTCAGTCTCCTCAAGTAAATGTTTTGGAACAGCCTTGAAAACTCCGGCATTTGCCCTTATAATAAACAGAGCGAGGCTGTCCAAAACATTAAGAAGAAAAAAAATATTTCCGAAACGGGTGAATAGGGTAAGATTAGTTAAATGCTGAATACAACTAAATTTCATTTCGCCTGGGGGGATTGCTAGCGATGTTCTGAGACTAAAACGCACTAGAACCGGTTCCTCGTCTCTAAGAACGCGGATTAAAAAAAAAATCAAGAAGAACCGTAACTGAGTTAACCGCTTACTCCCTGTTATTCGCATTTTGAGCCTCGATCGATTGTGCCTGCTCGGTTTTTGATTTTCCAAAATTAGGAACCGGTTCCAAAAATAAACAGTTCCTCAGAGAAATTATATAGGCGGTTCCATTGTTCTAAAAGTTTTCCAAAATATTTGAGTGCATGATTGTTCTTCGTGGAAAAAATCTATTAAGGCTTTTGCATTTGTTTATTTTTTATTGAAATATTTTCGTAAATATTTTATTTTTATTTGTATTATTTTCATCTGCCATTAAAAAAAATTGAGTAAATTCTAATGTAGAATTTTGTTTCAAAATAAAAACAACACAGGTACCTTTGCCTACAATACTTGCTAGAGCAACCAAAAAGCAATAATTGAATTGGAACTTGATTTTTGACAGCCACAAAATTTGACAGTTCAACCATACCAACAACACAAACAAAATTTGTATGCAAAATAAAATACAATAAATGTCACATGCATCGTGAATGCAAACACAAAACATTTTTTTTAACCTAACTATGTTTCTAAGAACTTAAATTTATTAAAGTTCCAAGGGTAAAGACGTTTTAAATATGAATATGCACGGTGTGGGTTTGAACCAGCAGGCGGCTGGATCAGGAGGAGTCGGTATGCCGATGGCTGTACCTGGTGGCATCATGCAGCAAGCATCTCCTCAACAGTTGCAGCAGCAACAGGCCATGCCTCCTCAGCCACAACAGCCCTTGGAAAAGCTGGATAATATTTCTAAAGTGAAATCTCTAGTTGGTCCCTTGAGAGAATCCCTTACAGTGAGTAAATACTTTTTAGACTTTCTTTAACATTCTTCGTAAAATATTAAACTTTCAGCGTTGTCGCAAGGTTTCAATGTGTTTTATTAGTAATAATGTATGTATTCACTTACTTGTTTCGTGTTTATATAATACATTTGGTGGTAATATATTGTGCGGTTAGTCAATAGTCGAAGCAGTATTTTTAAACATGTTGATATACGCTGTTCTCCAAACCCTCCCCTTACCTTATTTATTGGTTTAAATAATCAATTAATAACCACACTTTGGACCTGGGTTGCGGATAAAAAATAAAAACAAAACAATTGTAGCAGTTACCAAGAATAATTTTATCCAGCCACACAAGAAGAACAAATCATCCATAGTAATCTCTCTTATCTTGCGTAAGTGGTGTAGTGAGGCGCTATCCCTTAAAATCAAAAGAAAAGTTATTATATTCCTTTCAAGTTATTATTTCATTCAAAATTACTGTTCAATATTTTTTCCTGCATTTATTATTTAAGTATTATTTGGTTTCAACCCATAACTTTACGACCACCACTTACTGAAATAATTCGATTTCATTTAATATAAAATTTCAAGACTTATTTTTGATCTTGAAACACTTTGCAATCACACCTAACAAATTATAAAGATTATTTTTACTAAACAACTTTATCTTTTTTAGGTTACTTTGAAATCAGCAGCCCAGGTACTCCATCAAAACTACTTGGTAGATGTTGGATCACAGTAAGTTGACAGCTATATTTTTAAAGTTTTTTTTTTTTTGCAACAATAAAAATGTATTAATTTATTTTGACACTATGTTTTTGGATCAGTTAAACTGAAATTACATAACTTTTTAAAACAATTTTGTATCCCTTTCAACAAATATGTAATATTTTTTGTTTTCATTTATGTAATACTAATTTGACCCAGAAACCTTTTCAGATTCTAATTTTGATGGCTTAATCTTTTAACCAGCCAACCTAATTTGTGAGAAATTTCACTATAAACCTATTATTTCATAAATAATGAACTTCAAATTGTATGTAATGCAGTAAATTCACTATAATTTATTTGTTTTGGGTTAAATAAAAACCAATGAAATCAATATATAAGTTATGTATGATTGCTATTATTATTATTTATTTATTTTAGGAAAGGCCTTTCATCCCCAACCCCACGATTTGACAAAAACATGGAGGAGTTTTACTCCATCTGTGACCAAATAGAGCTGCATTTGGTAATTCATACATTTATTTAATCCAATAAAATATAAAATAACTGATTCGAATGTTAAATGTTAGAATCATTTGCAAGTAATGTAGGCATACCTAATTATTTCATTAAAAAAAATGAAATAAGATTGTTGGATATAATATCTCAATTCACACTTACTGATAAACAAACACCATCTGTACTGAAAAAGTTGTTCATTGTTGGATACTGTCTTCATTTGGGACAGTTGCATATTTGTGTGTATCACCGTATACATATCCAAACTTTTGATTGCCTTTAGTAAATTATTTTAAAAAATTGGATACTTACCTAATAATTAACTCAACTCATTTTGAAAACTTTTGGTTTGTGGTTACTAAACACCAATTATTTCACAGATATTCTGGTTTGCAACCCTTCTTACAATGAACATCTTCAATGTGTCAAAGTTAAAAATCGTTGAATAATCCGACTGTTTCATTGTTAAGAAAACGTCGATGGCGTGCATCCAGCAGGCAGGCTGGGCGGCACACCAGCTCCCCCTGCCCGTGCTGGCCGGGAGGGCGGAGCCTCCGCCGCCCCCAGAGCCCCCTGCGCCCCCAACCTTGTCCTACCCGCAGTTCCTTGGCACGGCCAGGGCGCAGGTGTCCTACGCCAAAGAGATTCACGATACGCTGGTCGCTGCAGCACAGAATATCTCGCCTACTGAATGAAGACTTGTAAATTGTATGATTTTCTTTGGGAATGTGGAAAGTCATAGAGTAATACAGGGCAATTGTAACCCTTTGACTGCTGAATATGTAGCTTGCAACCGTATTAATTGTTCTGATTGTAAGATTCTTTTTGGGAATGCGGAAAGTCATTAAGTAATACAATGAAAATTTAATCCGTTGACTGCAGAGTGCAGCATGCAATCGTATTACAGGTGCTGAGTTTATTCTTAAATCGACATGAACGGTAGAATCTCACTAATTCGAGACTAATGATGGTGATATTACACCACTACATATATGTTTCTATTGTTTAAGAAAATACGCAGTCATCTTCTGGTTATGCTTGTTATCCGCAGTTAAGGTATCAAAACATACTTAGGGGGTATTTCACTACCTCTAAGTAAACTGTCAATTAGCTCTCCTAGAGTATTATTATTTGTTTCACCACCATTACGTAAAGCTAACCGTCAAGTAAATGTTTGTTTTTAAAGCCATGTTAATCCTATGATTAAAGTTACTTGACAAGTAGTTACTCAACAGCTAACCCAGAGGTTGTGAAATACTCCTAAGTCTTGCTAGTGAAATTTGGCTGCTTTTCTTCCTCTACGTTCTATCAATTCCGCATTATTTTCCATTTCATGTGTCTTATGTAGATTGTTGTCACCAGTCACTTGTCATGTATCAGTCTCTCCTTTGCAAAGAAACACCTTATTATCCCCATGGTGGTAAATGTTTGAATTCCAAAAAATCTTTTGAACATATTTATTACGATTATGCAGTTGGATTTCAATGGTGAATGATGCTGTAACTTCAATGCATAGTAAAGTAAAAGTTAAAATTGTTTTTCATTCCTAATGAATGATGCACAAACGCAAGAGAACAAGCATTTTCGTAAGACGTTTGTCAATTTTTTCAGTAAACAAACGTCAAACTGACATATTTTGATAAACAACCAGTGGAAAGTGGTGAAGAAAACACTTGAATCCTAACTTATCATACATTCTTCTCATTGATCCGTGCTTAATTTCAATAAATAAAGCTAATAATTTACTCTTGCTTTTCATAGATTAAACTATGTGGGGGGCAAAACCTGTTCGATTTGATTGGAAAATAACATTTCAATGATAAAATTATTGTTAAGCAATGTGACTACACAATATATTACTGGCTAGAGAATTGTACAATTTAATTTTAAGATAATATCTATATGATAATGTATTTATAAAACAATTCTTCTATAAATTATCAATAACATGAACTGTTTTATTTTAATTTGCCCTTTCCTGCAATCGGAAAAACCGGTAGATTAAAACACTAAATTAAAAGAAAATAAAAAAGTTAACATTTTAAATAACATTTATTTCATTAATATATTAGAATAATTCATATAAAACCACAATATGTAATAATAATAATAATATTTCGTATTAATTATACATTTAAAACATGTATGTATTACTTAGACTATAAACTTAAATACATATTGTGTTTGGGAAAATTATTATTACATAATTATATAATTCAGAAAAAAATCTCTTTTGTTGAACACTTGTATGGAGATGAAAATCTTTTAGTATCACAATTATTTCTCGCCGTCTAGTTGCGTGATGAATACATCCTTCTTGATCAAGACTAAAAAGAAGGAAAAAACTATTAACCCTCATTGAATATCTTTCGGTGGTCTTAAAAATAAAGTTGAGTCAGAAGAAACTTCTTTGATAAAATTGATAAACTTTTAAAACCAACAAACATTGAGATAAATGTTGAAAAGAATTTTTAAAAAATATTTCTAACATTCAAAAATTAAAATATGTATATTCTTTATTGTTTCTGATAAGCTTATTTGACCCTAAGGACAATACGGGTCAACAGAAACATTATCATCTTATTTCTTCTCGCTCATAATTTTATTCATGAAAAATAATAGCATTCAACCATTGCACCTCATAATATAGACTTTTAATATATTTTTTTTACGATAACATTCATAATATTATTGATTGAATTGAAATGCAATGGAAACTTTTACCATTTATGGAAGCGGACTTTGGAAGAGGATAATAAACAGTGCCCGTGATAAGAGGTTGAATAATTTGTCACAAGCTTTTGTTTGGCGACTACAGTTTGTAATTTGTTTATTTTCACTGATAAAAAAATAAGAGAGTTATTTCTCTGATTATGGAAACTGTTTTGTTTTCTGGTGACTTCAATACAGTTGAATGGCTCAGATTTCACTTCCGAGAAAAAAAAAACTGTAAACTTTTGAAGTTGTAAACTAAACACAATAATATGTAAACCTACCGAATCAAAGGTTAAAATAATAATAAGGATATTTTACGATAATTTGGATGTCTATTGGGACAGTCTACCTTTGATTATTTTCCAATCATAATCATATTTGTTTTCTTCCATAAATAATGTTATCTTTTGTTATCATCACTTTGGCAAACAAGAGGGTAATTATAATGCAACATAATAAATTATGTTAGGTACAAGTACTTACCACACTATATTATACGCACAACACTATTAGGCATGGACGTCACTAATAAGAAGCGACGCAGAAGACAATAACTGGACGGTGCGCAGCCCGTCGGAAAAAAAATAACTGTCAACGGCCTTGCCGAGGGATTCATGGAGGTGAGCAAGGAGTTATTAACGGGTTCGATCCAGTAGATCGGAACCTCGAAATTTCCTGGAAGTCTGAAGAAAGAGAATGTGTGTTCTTGCGGGAAAACGGACAGCAAAGTAAGAGCAACTACGTCGAGATACTTGAACTGACCGGCAATACCAACAGGAACAACAAGACAAGCAGAATCATGCTCTGCCACCTGCAGCATTACATCCGTTACCACGAGGAGCCCTACAAGCTGCTCTACGGCATGACCATTGCTAAGGGAGGTGTTCTGCCTAACATCCCGGCTGTTTTTCACCGTTCAACAGGACCGAAAATATAAAGTATGTTTTCACCAAAACAAACATTCCTAATTTGTGAATTAGCTTTCTCTTCCTCTCATATAAATAAAAACTCATTCCTGAATACAAGGAAAATTGTGTGATTATTATTTATTGTAATGATATTAGGAGTATTTTTATTATTTACAACCAAGTATCCCCCCCAAATATGATCCGCGATGACACCCCACTTCCCGCAATAGAGAGGTTAGGTTATATTTGACATAAAATGCATAAAATAATGTTATATGTGAAATAAAGCTTTATAATATGCCAGTATTTATTTATCTTTCATTGTTCCTTACTGTTGCTACTGTAAAGCGATTTTTGTAAAGTTCATCAAACATAACAATCAACACCTAGGCCGGGCAGTAACCATAATTATGAAATTTAAAAATCATTTCAATATATAGTATATGTATGTATTTTTCATTGCGATGGGAATTGAACCTGTAACATCCAGTCTCAACACTTAATGCGCAGACTATTATACTACAAAGGCCGTAGTACAGTAAGTACTATATCAATATAATACTATAACAATATAATAGATAAGTTTGTGTAAATGGCAATATTATAGATGGAAAAAATTCGAATAAATAGGGCTCATGGTAAATAAATTAAGATAGGACGCAATGAATAGTTGCAAAAATAGCACAACCCAGTAAACAGATAAAACCCCCCGGCAACAGGCAACTTGATACCAGATCAATATTATTCTGTTTGTACTAAAATTAGATGTAACACGAACAACATTGCTTTAGTTGTTTTCATATTATTAATGTTAATTTGTTTATGAACCGCGCCTATTATGCAAATACAATATTTTAAAATTTGAAATAAAAGTAACAATATTTTTATTCCAACTTTTGATTTTATGCTCGAGTTTATTTATAAAATATTAGAGCTTCATAAGAAAAATTACTGGATTACAAGATAAATCTGCCCTCTTTAGATATTGGTGAATAACTGTGAAAGGAGATGGTTAAAATAAATAATATTAGCCTATAATGCGTCACAGAGAAGAACAACGTATTTGTGGGAAAGGTGTTTTTATTTATTTAATGACTGCATAAGAATTCAAACCACCCGGAGTCACTGGGATTATGGTACCCCCAATAATGTTGTAAGGAATAGCAGGGAAAAAATAATTAATAAAGTATAGGTCGCACAATTAGAGTTGATGCGAATAACACATACTTAGGGTTGTGTGTATTGGTGCATATGTAAACTTCTGACAGTAATTTCCTTAATAAAATTCACTGAGAAACAGCCTTTTGTCAATATTCAAAAAGTATTTTTTTTAAAATTCAATAGTTCGAAAAAAACTGACACAAACAAAAGTTTTTTCTTTCATATTTTTTTTCTTCTTTTTCTGAAGTCTAAAAACATGTTTGAAACATGCTGTATGCAAGCAATGCATCTGTGTGAGTACTGTGTTCAACTCAACATTCTCTGCGATACTTATAAGTTTGGGTGAATATTTATTTTTTGGGGAATGTTGTGGGGCCGCATGGGGAGTACCTGTTTATCCAGATCAAATCACTAAAAATAGCTAAAGCTATATAAAATAATGTTTCAATTCTGAATGGTGATCTCTCATCTGTTTGATACAATTATGATTGCTGAACATAGGTGAAGCTAATTCAAGTGACGCTTCAATTCTGAATCGTCTTATTTCTAGAGAGCGATACTAAACTATATTCCACTCTGGCGTACAGGGTGGGCCTTCATTTAGCATTGCATAGACAATGGTCGGTGATTACGGTGACCCAAGATATGAACAACATCAATAACTTACTCTTTCCGAGCCGAACATTTCCTGCGACGCATATGTGATGTAGAGGAAACCGTCTTCATCTGCGTAATTCTGGTAAACTTGTGCCATTGTCTGACTCATGCTCAACATTGATCTGTTGTTCACCAGGAGGTAGAGAGCCTGCAATCACAATACATACACATCTTTACGTTATTTATTTAGTTTAACAAACTCAAGAAGTATATAGATATTTTATTATTCAATTAAAATTATCTCTTCAAAGCTTAATGTTCCATGTTATCGAATATGAAAACAATACTCAAACAATGAAATTTAAAAAAATACACATAGACATGAAAAAAAAATCAGGTGACATCAGGATTTGTAGTCGGATCTTCTGCTTGTCCGGCGGCCATGCTACCAATTTCACCATAGGAGTGCATTGAAAATCTGCAGTATTTCTCGATTATGTATTTCTTGAAAATCGTTAATATTGTTTCATCTTTTTTTCCGATAAGACGCTCCATCTTTATTTTGTAAGCGAAGGTACTCGAAACTGAATCAATTGTGAGGATATGGTGTTGGGGAAATACCCTTTTGATTTGAAAAATAAGTAATTAATGCTTTAACTAGGAAATAAGGAATCTAACGTAAATGTAAAAACTGAAAACTAAACCATTAGAATTAGAGGGTTTGAAACAGCAATGGGTCGAGATACTATTTTTGATAGGTAGGTACTTCCATGATAATATTAAAAAAGCAAAGGTGGAAAGATTCACATGTCTATTTTTATAATTTATGAGCTCATTGAGTTTTATTTAAAATAGTTTTATTTAAAATAGTTTTATTTAAAATAGTTTTATTTAAAATAGTTTTATTTAAAATAGTTTTATTTAAAATAGTTTTATTTAAAATAGTTTTATTTAAAATGGTTTTATTTAAAATAGTTTTATTTAAAATAGTTTTATTTAAAATAGTTTTATTTAAAATAGTATGATTTAAGATTGTTGTTAATTATTCTCCCCAAAAATACACAACTATAGTCATAACTGAAAAATGATTATAACTTTATTTATGTTTAAAATTATTAAAAAAAATAAATACACATTCATAAAAAATTCACTTGTACAAATAAGTACTATGTATTATATAATATATGCTTCAAGTTCTGGCAAATTCAACGATAAGATTATCGATTTCAAAACATAATTTATTGATAAATTGATTAGTTCAATGTTTATATAATTTAGTGTGACATAGATAAGCGATATTTTTAAACACAACCAACTTGCCTACCACCCAATGAACATTCAATTAATACTGTTATTTTTCTTATTAAATAATAAATTATTAATAATGAGAATAATAATAACCTAAACCAGTGTTTGCCAAATTCTTATGCATTATACCCTAGGGGTACGCGGTGCTAGATAATACAACCCAACATGGTGGCAATCAGAGAAATTTCAAACATCAATCCGGATATTTACGCGTTACTGTTGCATCACAACCGTTCCATCCCTCGCTCTAGACGAGCTACCTGCATCACTTGTATATGAGTGTATAGTTACATGATATTTATGATTATTAACTATAAATAATTTCCTTTATGAGTATGTACGTATGTATGAGTGTGAACTTTTCAAATTTGGAACTGATATCAAATTTAAAATAAAACCTTTTCAAATCCCTACCTACCTATAATGTATTTTAGCAGACATTATTCTATATTTGAAATGGGTGGATTATGTAACTAATATTTTTTCTTGGTAAGTCAAGTTACATCCCATGATTTTTCGCGGGTAACAACTAGTGTTATCATAAAATGTCCGCTAAAATATCTGGTATATAATCTGTTTGTGTCTGTGATTATAATTGACTGGAACTTTTAGTGTATTTTTATCAAAAAAAATGTTTTTTAATTTTTATTTTGGCCTATTTGGATTTTTTCATGAAACTCAGCTATAAAAATACATTTTTTTTAAATTCCCAAATAGCCCCTCCGGATCTGCTCCTAAGGGTACGCCGGATTACGATTTTATGTTTGTTAAACACTGAACTAAGCGATTAACTAATGGATTAGATAAGAAGAACTGATCTTGGCGTTGTGGGGTTAAGGTTTTAAAGAAAGAGGGAGGGGATTTTTCTAATAAATTAGGACATATACATTTCAAACGTTTAAATAATATTAGTATACCTTTGTAACATACTCGTTATACCAAATTACTACAATGTGCTGGGAAATAATGACATATTTTTTATTAGAGTGAGAACACTATTATGAGAGGTCACAGGTCACTTCAATCGACTGCCATATTGTTTAAATAATTATCTCTTTCTGTAGATACTGTAATTTCAGTAATTTCGCACAAATAAGAGGTGCTGATTAGTAAGTGAAATATAAATGATTAAGGTATAATGTGATAAAACTATGTTTTATGAATTAAGTCATAAAGCTATTTAAGTAAGAGATAGAAAGAGACGCTTAGATATCTTGGGCATATACAGCAGATGAACAAAAAAGTAGCCTCTGGAGAATAAGCATAATATGTGGCGGAAATAGTTGTTGAAAGGAGTTGGAAACACCCCAGAAAGAAATGCAATTAATTAAATACATATGGAGTAATACACGAAACAAGGAGTGTGTTCTAGACAGATGTGTGGCATTCCATCATTTCTACATACCCCTGTGGAGATAAAATGTGTTAGTTAATATTGTAATATTACCTGATTTGACGTTATTTTCAATCGGCTCCTTATAATAACTAGGAAATTGGACATGGTATTTTCTTGGGGAACCAGAAACTTGCGTTTGTCCAGAAGTGGGAGGTTCCTTTCTTTATAATATCGTTCTACAACCAGCTAGAAAATAAACTCGTTTTTAATATACCTAGGGATCAAATAACATAAAAATCTATGTTTTTCGGTAGGTATGTACAACAAAATAAGTATTTTACTTTTTTAAAGTTACATAATGTCCTAAAAGATTATTTTGGAAGAAAATTCCGAAATATTTAAGAAATTGCTTCGAATTTTCCATTTGAAATGGTAGACAAGACGATGCATAAAATTTTATCTACCAATTTTAAACATGATGTTTTTACAACTCAGTCTTTATAATTTAAATATTAAAAAAAAAAAATTCGCATCAATCTAAGATCTAATTAACCTTAGATGAAAACTTTATCAGAGCTATAAAATAGGAATACGAGGATTATTTTCGTTTCCGGCTTGCGTCAAATATTTGTAAACACAACAACAAACAACTTTACGTATTTATATGAGTATAATAACAAATGTTTTATAATACTTATGAAATAAATATTTATAATTTACGGGGTTAATATTCGTATAGAATTTCAATTCTATATTAATGAACTTGCCTTTTAATTATTAATTTAGATAAATAAAAGATATTATTTAAAAATTGCCTGGATAATAAGCAAATAATTTTTTGCACAACGGAAATCTTGATTCGAAATATATTTTATTTCAAACTTACCGGCACTTTGGTTGGAAACTTGCTTCTCATGGTGGCAACTTCATCTTTTCTTTTTTCTGTCAAACAACGAAAGTTCAAATTAAAATTACATCGGATACAGTGTTTAATTTATTATTAGACTAGGAAAAGTTCTTACCGAAACCTATCTTATTTTTAAAACACTGCCGAACATTGCAATTAACATCATGTCTGAGGAGATTTCTCATGGTTTTCGACGTCGCGTAGGTCAGCTCCATATGAGTTTTAGTCGCCACAACGAAAATGAAATGCGCGCCGCTCCGGTGTGAAGTACAAGAAATGTTGAATAAATGCTATGATAATATTATTATATTCTTCGCACAATCGATAAGCGACAAATAATAGCTGTGCCTGCGTCGTGTTTACATTGGACGTGTTGAATTGCAACTGATTTGCATTGCCCGACTCCAACACTCAGCAGGTCATCCGAACTATTATTTACTGTTCATTATAACTTATAACCGGCTGCCATTATAAAGATAAAAATAAAAAACACATTTTTTTTATTTATTTGCACTGCATAATTAATATTCACCGTCTAACAAATAAGGCATTGCACATCGGTATCTGCGGATAGTTCAATTCTTTGTTACGCTGAAATTATTGTAAGCGGTTTGTAAAACAATATTTGAATTACAAATACGAAAATTCTCCCTGTGACAATAAATAATTGCGATTTATTTAGGAATAATGAATATGTATAAGTACCTACTCGTCTTCTCTTTCGTCACTTTAATTTTTTTGATAGAAATTCAACATAACAAGCTAAAAATTTTTCGTCAGAGATTCAACCAAATGAGATTTTTTTGCAAGTTGTCCACCAGGAATTTTTTAATTAAAAAAAAATATTTTTAATAAATTCACAATAACATAATTTTTCAAAAATAAGCCAAATGTGAACAAGGTATATACATAAGTGTGTCGAGGTTAAGCTGCAATACAAGTGGGAATACATTATGGCCCGGTCAACATTAGTTTCTAACTAGGCAGATGCCTGTTCTAAGAAACTAATAAAAATAAAATTGATAAATTCTGCTGAAGGGGATGATTCACAATAAGGGGATTAGAATTTTTCTGTCATGGATTCAATTTGAAAAAGCAAATTCTGCTCGTCATGGGAATTGCAGAAAGATCTGATGGGTATTTAACAACCTCCTTGGTCGAGCGAATAAGATCTTCGACTACGAATCTAGAGGTCGCGGGTTCAAATCTCAGCATGCGCTAGGCTTCTATTTGGGGATGGTGGATATTTCAGCCAAGGAAATAAAAATCAGTTGATCTTCAAACTCAGCTGATGTCAGAATGTCTTCAGACTAGTGAGGTGATTACTATTTTCCACAGCAGGTCATAAAATGGTAGATAAATAAAACAGCCAATTAATTTGAGTTTGTTTATTTAAATAACTGCACATTTGATAGTGTAAACTATATCAGAAGTTCTACTTACAGATCTATATAAAAAATAAAAGGAAAAATGTTTGAATGTTTCAGTGCGGCGGTTAGATGTCCTACTTGTCAACCATCAAGCATCAATCATCAACAGCAAACAGTGAACAGCGGAATGGTCCCCGGACACCAAACACCAAACTGTGGCTAACCAACCAACCTGCTTATATTACAACAATAACAATAGACAATGTGGGCACAGAGATCACCAGACCACGCATATGTACACGTATTCCTCGCACACGCGTCCGCCCTTCACTAACTAATTAAGTCACAAATCATATCTCTATAGCCTAATACCGGCGCCCTCCACTACCACTTAACCGATGACTAAAGGCTATGGCAATGTGTCTCCGTATCTCAGTCTTTAGGAACTGAACTGTGTTCCACCGAGTAGTTGATAGCTCTCCCATACTTGCATTTCCCTTCAAGGGTCAATCAATCGACTCCGATGAAATCACCACGCAAAGAAGTTCACAGTGATTTCACCCTCATGAGAGGTGTTGTATAGAAATGTATAATTTAAAGTGCTTCAGTTTCCCTTTCTACTGACAATCACTCATTGACATAACTTTGTGGAATACAGCATTATTTTACAATGAAAATAACTTAAAATGAAACATTTTTGTATACTTATACTGAGATTATAGTACCATGAACTTTATATCAAAAGCCCCAATTATTTAATTTATTCAACAAAGTGTGATTTTACAAAATTTCGTTTGCGCACCATTACAGCAATGTTTCACATACTCGATTATAATAATTGTAATTTCATACTGACTAAATTTATACATTGTAATGGAAGGAATGGTTCGTATAAAGTTAATCCAACAAATACACCTATAAGCCTCCACTGGGATCTTCCTAACTGTGACTCATATAATTATGTTTGGATTAAATATACATAATAGGGAGTAGTTTCGGTATGGAAAGTAGGCAATATAGGTCCCAGCTATGGCAATCTTTATCCATAAAGGTAGTCAAGTGTGAATACAGCATCAAATCACACAGAGCTAATGCTACCACAAAGGTATACCTCATCATTTAAAATAATAACAAATGCAAATATGTCTATTTTGAAACAGAAGATTCCATTGAAATATAACAATTAAAAAACTCAACACTTTTTCAAATAAGACCAACTTAAAGGTTATTATAGTTGATGTAATAAAAAGCTGAAAAGCATTAATTGATTTGAAAGAAATATTCCTTTCACAAGGTAAACTATGGAAAAGGCCTATGAATATGACTCCACCACCTGTTCATTAACTTAAAAAAAGTTTTCGATAGTTTAAATAGAGAGACAGCATTGAAATCAAGTCTGTAGTATGACAGAGGGATGGTTCTCTACCATGGTTTTCAATCTGGTGTTGGAGGCCATTGCACGAAAAGTAAATGTGACGAGCTGCATTAATTATAGTGCGTTGCAGATGTGTGCATTTGCCAATGACAGTCATTACCAGCAGATATAAACAGAGCATATTCCAGAGTAGTACCACTTTAAAAGGAGAAGCTGAAAAATTTGGACTGCAAATGAATGCGTCAAAAACTAAGTGCGTGGTAAGCATGCATTAGCAGGAGTCATCCCGGGGCTTCAGTGTGGGCCAGCAGGTATATGAAAGAATTGACAATTTTACCTACCTGGACACTAATTTAAATACACTGAACAGGACTACCGAGGAGCTAAAAATCCATTTACTTGTTGGAAGCAGATGCTGACATACCTGTAAGGGACTACTGGGGTCGAAAATACTAAGGTTGGTGTGTTTCAAACCATAGTCACAATTCAATGATTAGCTCCATTTTGTTTTTTTGACATTTGAGCGGTTCTCGTCAAATGTCGATTGTCGGTCTGTTTCAGCTTTTGAAGAAATTTTGATCAGCTGAAAAGCATAATGGTCATTTTATTATGCTTGTCAGCTAATCTTAATATGTTCAAAAGCTGAAAAGAAGTTAGAAATCGGCGTTTACAATTTTACCTACGTGGACACTAATTTAAATACACTGAAGAAAACTTATTGATATGGTAAAATCCAATTTACATGTGCCAAGACAAATTTTTGTGGCAGTATATCCTTCTGCCCATACCTTGTGATATTTAACTACTTATTTAGTTAAATAATTATTTTTGTGTGTTAAAAAAATAGTCAACATGAATATTTTTTTTTTTTTAGCTCCATTTTTTTTATCACAAAATAATTTTTTTAATAATTAATAATTAATAAAAATATCATTTAGTGATAAAAAAAAGTTTTTGATTAAAAAAAAATCTGCGATGTTTTACACTTGAAAAATAATTATTTAACTAAATAAGTAGTTAAATAAGGTGGGCAGAAGGATACTGCCACACAAATTTGTCTTGATCGATATTCTAAGTTTTCTTGCGGAACAATATTGGCACTGAGCGGAACCGGACGTTGGTGTGAATCAGGCTTAAAGCGGACCATTAAAATAAAAAAAAAAAACAAAATGGCGCAAATCATTGAATTATATATAACGTCAAATGTGAAAAAGTTTGAAACACATCAACATGACAAAAGAAGCAAACTGTTCATTTATAAAACTACAATAACATCAGTTGGTACCTCGAGTGTTGTGAGATATGGTGCCTAACCCAGAATGAAGAAGCCAAATTAGCAGTCTTTGAGCGTAAAATTCTATGAAATATCTTTGGACCTACACTAGAAAATTGATTTTACGAGACGAAGATGAATCATGAACTCGAAAATCTTATAGAGAATGAGATCATTGTAAGATTCTGAAGGTCTCAAAGACTGCGGTGGACTGGGCATCTAAAAAGAATGCCAGATGACAGGATACCGAAAATTATGACCTAGTGGGTGCCCCAAAGAGATACCGAGGAAGAGGTGGATGAGCTGTCGCAGAGAGGATGGAAAAATTGAGGACTAGAGGCGGATGGTGAGGGACCGCAGCCAGTGTAGAACATTTGTGGAGGAAGTCAAATCCCATCCTGAGATGCAGCACCGTGATGATGTTGATTTGAAAGGAATATTATTATGAAATTATCGAAGAGTACAAACAACCAAATAATTTTGGCTGTCAAATTGTCATGATTTATTTTAGTTAAATGATGAGGCATATACCTTGTACAATCATAAACATAGTAATTTAATTCAACCATGATTTAAAAAAAAAACATTTACTCTGATTTTAAAGACAGAAAAATAGGCATGGTCCTTGCTATGCCTAGTATATTTTAAACTGGCGATTTGAAGGATATTTATGTTAAAAATAGCATACAACGGTTTGATCGATTTCTCTCGCTTTAGAAGTGAAAATAATAGCTTTCATTCTCAGGCGCGGCTTGTCCTAAAGTTCACTTGTGCACTGAACCTTCAAAATCAAATAACATTTTATTTCTCATTGTATTCTTAGATATTTTTTATTTATAAAATTTAACCCATCTTTAAAAAAAAGTTGCAATTAATTACCAATCAGAACATTTGAATTTGGTAAGAGATAATAGCGGACGACCCGGTTTCACTCGCGCAGGCCCATATACCGGCTGTAGAAACTGAGCTGCGGAAATGCGTTCGAATCCATGCAACAACAAAAATTGCATGGTTTGGAGTCATACTGTATGGAGCGAAGCAACGGTGAAAATAACAAATTGTACTGAAAATACGGCGAAATCTAAAAATATTAAGAACAGCATCGAACAGGGTTCAAACGAAGTACTTTTTACTCAGTGTTTGAATTGAATAGTATTCTTGCAAATTGTGACAGGTCAGCTAATTTCTCGTACAATATTATCTTATTCTCATCCTCTAGTAAAACAGTCCTTGGGATTTGGAAAACCTTTTTATCATTTTCATTTACTATTTTTTCAGTTAAAAAAACTTTTTTGTTCAATACCGTTTCTTGTCGCTCACTTGACTTTTAATTGAATATATTTGAAGTATATATATTACAAATTGGATATAATTGATTTTATTTGATACAATGAAAACGAGGGCGATAAAGTCAAATGTATTTATTTGTAGCTCAGTGAACCTGAAACTTTATGCACCAGCTGCGCCTGATCCTTGATTCGGTCTAAGTCTAAGCCTAGAAGCCTATCTCTCAGAAGTAGGGGAAAGTAACTTAATAACCCAATCACAATCTCCTGTTTAAGATTTAAAACAAATACATATTTTATATTTCAAAATATTATTGTAAGGAATATATTATTAGCACATGATTATTAATCCCACAATAACAATGGTTTTTCTCTTGTTAATTATGAATAATATGGTGATTTATCCGGCCTTATTCAATTTTCTGTGAATTTTTACAAGTTTCTTCAACTGCTTTCAATATGAAAGCAATCGGTGAAGCATAATTCAGATATAAAATACATATTTGTAGTTTTCTTAAACTATTTTATACAAAACAGGCAACAACTAAGCGGTAGTTCACACTTTTATACCTTATAGTAACAACTATCACACATTTAATGTACAAATTTAGGCTTCTGAAATCACAATTCTATTCGGTATAATAATTAAATATTCTTTTACAGCATTGACGGTGAAGGTATTGCCTGCTTTACACAAATCAAAGTGTTGCATGACATATCAATAAATCAATTAGTGCATAAAATGAAGTTTTAACGCAAAACAAAGAGAATATAATAAAAGAAGTTGGTACTTAAAGACTATTGGGTGCTAAATAACAGATGGATGTAAAAATATAATATGCTTAGTATTTCAGTACAGAATAGTGCGTGGACTGATGATATTGTTGATTTACTATTTATGATCTTGTAAGTCTGTTTGAGGAAAATTATGATGGGAAGAAAAAACGCATTCAAAAAACATATTTTTAAAGATAAAAATACAAATGCAATTAATATATTTATTATCCCTATGTTGTATCTAACAATTTTACTTTCCATTTTTATTTTTCAAAATAACTTGATTGAGGTCTTTCAAATGATTGAGGATTTGACACTGAATGATTTAAATTGGTGATAAAATAAATATACTAGAAGTATTGGCAGCTTTTTTATCCTTTGATTGACGTAAAGCAGGCAAAATTGACAGAAACAATGTTTGATTTACACAAAAGTATGATTTATTATTTATCAAGCAAATCAATTTGTGAAAATCAGACACCAGGAGGCCAGAAGCAGGTCGAGTAAATAACAAAGCAATAAAATATTGACTAGCTTCCCGACCATGCTCAAACCCTCGCACAAATATCACAATGCAATAAGTACTTCGAAAACCGAGCACTTTCATGAAAACTGAATAACCATAAACTTCCATAAAATTAATTAACAGAACTTACATATTTAATTTATTATGAGACACATTGAAATATGTATAAAGTAATTTTGAATCAAGTTATGGATGCTTGGAAACATCAGTTTTCATATTAGCTTTTTGAAAAATGAAAACATTCTGACTGAAATAAATTATTTTTGAGTTAGTTTCACATTACGTAAATGTTCTAGTAGAACTGATGTTGGATAAGCAATGAAAAAAGGGGTGCGAGGAAAAAATAAATCTGTTTCAAAGCATCCAAAGGGTTAAGAAAGTTTTGTAAAAAGAAATTGGGTTTTCAGACATTACAAATAATTGCTGTCACATGACAACCTTAGGCGAAGAGATTTCTTTTAAATTAGAGTTATTTTTGATTTCCTCAAAGAGGTCTGTTTCTGTTTGAATAAATATTGAATGCATTTAACGATATTCTCATTATCTACAGTGAAGATAAAATTATATTATAACTTGGGTTTTATTGCTTATTTTGTTGGGATTAATATGCATACAGAACAATTTGTGATAAAAGTAAAGAAAAATTTGTTTATTGAAAACAACAACTGATAACAAGTATATTGATACAACTATCTGCAAAGGTGTTGGTGAGTGAACAATACTATGTATTGTTTACGACGGTATGAATGCTCTATAAAAAGAAATTAACACCTCAATTGATTAAATACTGAAAACATATTTTTAAACAATGTTTTCATAAAAATGTACTGGAAAACATAATAGATTGTTTATACAAAAAAAAGATTCATAGGCTTTATACTATTGAAGTTGACATTATCAACTATAATCAGTAGAAATGAATTATCTTCAATATTATGTTTGTTATAAGCAAGATGACCTGTAAGGAAGTTAACAATTTTAGGCAAGCACACTCAACAAATTATTTACAAATCATGGTGTATTCAAGGTTATATGTGCGAAATTGTTGTAGGGATTGAAATTGAAACAAGTCACTTCATATAATTCAAAGTTTTTATTTGACCAATGGCTGGCTTGACGTGCGCGCTCAGCTGCGACATGGGCTTCGGCGCACGTGAAGTCGGTAATTAGTAAAAGAAAAATAGGCAGTCGCAGCAAAACAATAAAAATAATTGGTTTACCGAATTTTTGATTTCCCAATGCTGTTGACATCGAAAGGGGAAAACTTCATACACTTATACATACAGAGCTCATTATTTGTCCCTCGTCCAAAAATCACTATCGTTGTACATTTCCTATAGGTGGTGAATGTGTCAGGTTCCATTACTGGTTGAATAGCAGACATTGTAACCACAGTACTATCGTACTGTTGATGACCGAATACGTCAGATGGCACCATCGTAGACGGTGGAATTTCACATAAAACTTTTAAAAGAATTTTGAGTATTTAAAATTTTATTTTTTTGCGTTTTAAAAAAATGGATAAAACTATTAATCACATATGGAAAACAATTAAGCCATCGACTGTCACGTAACCATTTCAAAAAATATATTCGAATGTCAATTTTAAACATATTCATATAAAGTGGTAACACGTAGGAGTCCGTCTACACATCAGGAAATAAAGTTCAGGCGATGAGCGTAGACCATTGCTAGTAACACACTGTGCGGTGTCGGCTACGTGTGGAAGTGCGCTGGCAGCTGCGGTCGGCCCTCCAGCTTGCTGTAGTCCAGGTGGAACTCCTTGGTCTGCTTGCGCCAGCTGTGCGCGTCGAAGTAGTAGTACGTGCCCCGCTCGTACGTGGTGGTCTTCTCCAGTGTGGCCACGCCAGGTGCCTGTGTGATCCACACCTTCTCCTCTGTGTGGTACCTCCACTCCCGGTTGTACCTGACCCAAACAACCAAACAAACACACATTAGTACTGATATATGAGACGCGTTAGGATCGATCAAATCAATAATGGTTCTCAGTTTAAACGTAAATATCTCTGTAATTAATGATCTGCACCCAAGTTTACACCAAAACAAGAAATCATTTTCAACGCAATACAGTATTACATGCTGTCTTTGTCTTCCATTTTTTTCACTCATACATTACACCATCAACTCTCCGACCATACGATTTTTACAGCACCGTTTCTGTAAAAGAAAATAACCTCACGGGCGCTTAAGTTACAGTTCAGAACTTACAGTTCAGAGGCGGCGGCCAATTGCAGTACGTCCCCGACAAAGCAGTAGAACAAGTAGAAAAGCAGGTCTTCTTTGTATCGGTTCAGCTTCAGGGGCGCTAGCTTCTCTCGGATGGACATGTTGATCAGGTACTCGGGGGGCACGTGGTAGTCGATGTCCTGCGGCCGGCAAGGCGCCCTCCGCCCAGGGCCCGAGCGAACGTGAGGTACAGGTTGTCGGGGGAGTTGAGGTTCAGGCCCAACGTGGTCAGGTCCTGTCCCAGCGCCAGGGAGACCAGCTCCGGATCTGACTCTGCCGCCCGGATGAAGGTCAGGAGGCCTACTATTCCGTACTGGTTCGGTACCATGGAGCTGGGGATGTTCGTCACCTTGCCTGTGATAATAAAAATAAAGTTATTTATGGCACAGATTCCAAATAACATATTCTCTATTGATTGAAATATATTAATGAATAAAGATTTTTTATTGTCGTGTACAAATTTCGACAAAAAAATCGTTTTTTAAATTTGAAATAATAATAATTATTGTTTAAAAAACCTAAAAATTAAAATGGAGTTCTACAAAATAAACTTTAAAATAGTAAATAGAAGTATGCTTATTGACCCTGACTGTATTAAACGGTAAAAAAAAAACAACTATGGAGTTGTGTTATGTCGATTTGACTGTCCAAAAACAAGACAAGATGCTATTTAGTTTGTTTCAAAATTAACTAACGAACACGCCGTTTCTCCGCAGGGGTAGGCAGATAGGATGAACCGCCATACAACTCTGTCTTGGCATACACTCCTTGTTTCATTCAGATTCATACATACCCTTGTTATTCCGACTCTTGAGATGGCCCAACTCAAGTATTTGATTCACTTGTTCGTCTTCCATGTCTTCCTCAGGCGTCCCTGCCTTCTTCTATTCACTTTCACGTGATATATTCTTCTCACACTTCTTACTTCGTTCATTCGCTCTACATGCCCAAACCATCTAAGCATTCCTTTCTTTATCCTTTTTATTACGCTTACATTGGCCTTGCATTCTTTCTGTATATCCATATTATTAACATGGTTTTACGCACATACGCCACAGGGAACTCATTCCAAAATGATCAATTATTTAATATTGTTTAATAAGAAAAAAAGCTGGGTAGCCAAACTTTTAGATAGAAAAAACATGACTAGATTCGAGTGGATAGAGCCGGGCAGCGTGGGGAAGTTCTCCTTCCTTCCCATAAAGTATTGGTGTGACTCACCATCAGGGAAGGTGTGGATCCCCTTCTTCTCCTGGTCCATGTTGTGCTGCAAGGAGGGCATGACGTGCTGCTGGCTGAGCGGCGGTTCAAGCTGCAGCTGTGAGGGGGCGGGCTGGGAGCCGGGCGGGGGGGCCGAGGCCACGGCCACGCCGCCCACCGAGGTGCCGGGCAGCGCTGGGAAGTCCTCCGAGGACATGGTGAACTCGCTCTGCTCAGCCGTCGGCTGCTTCACCATGCCCACTGGAAGGGAAAACATCACTGACATTTTATAAGTATGAAGGCCTGTCTTCCGGGTCCGCACTTGCCACTGCGTCGGGGAACTTCATCATGCACCAACATTCATCAACATCATTTCTACAACCAGCTATATTGACTATATTCTCCGATACAAGCGGAAGCTAAATAATGGATATGAGACATCACTGAAGAGATAAACCCATAGAAGTGTGTTGTGTGCATGTCTGTGTGCCCGAAGTAAGTTCACCGTCTGTTGAAATTGATCAAATAACGAAATTCTATCTTGAACAGATTATCAATTTCATTCGCCTGTTTGGGGCCTAGGATTCAAAAGATTTTTTGTAAGTTGGCGGACATTACTTTTCTAATCAGGGATTTTCCGTTCAGTGTGAGGCACTATTGTAAATTAAAATACAAAATTATTTATTTTGGAAAGCTTAATTTCAATAATTTTTTTAATAAATATTATTATTTAAATAAATCACTATTTATAAAATTCTTTAGGGATTTTTTCCGTGTTGAAAGCAGCGAAATAGCTGTCACATGTCAAAATAACTATACCTATAGCATAGATATATTTCTAACAAGCAGCAAACAATGACATAAATGATTCGAAGAAAACCATTATTATTGCAAGTAGTTCTAAAAATATCAAGCAAATTGAAAATAATCCTTTACTTAAGAACTTTTAAACCTATTATTGTACTGAGAATTCACAACTGAAGCTAGTGCTACATATTGCGGAGCCATGGACCTTGATCACATTAGAGGTGTTAAATATATTTTCAAACACTGACAAAGCATTAGGCAAACTATTGGATTAAAAAAATGTGTACCAAGCCATCATACAAAACATTTAAAAAAAACTGTTGATTTGTTTGTAATGTTAATATGTATTGATAAGTATTGATAAAAGAGCAAACTGTTCGTTTTATTAACTGCAATTGATTGAATTGCCATTCAATTGGCGCTAATAAAAAGAACATCAAAACCAGACATTTAATCACAGGAAAATGACATTTTAATGTGGTTCACTTAGGTCCGCTGATGCAGAAGGACTTTCAAAGAACCAAAATAATATTCATGGAAATAATTTCAGCATGCTTAAATGTACACAAAGCATTTCAATGAAAAGCAGTTATTTTTTCCATGGCATATAACATTTATATGATAAATGAATTAACAAAATCATACACCAATTTATTAGATGCAGGAAAAAGAGTTTAAACAAGCCACGCTCTTTAAATTTATCTCGGGAATGTAAGGAATTTATTCTATAAATAAATTAAATTACAGTGTTTACCTTACTCCCTTATACAGTCAAACCCTGTTAAGAAGTTTTTCAAGGGACCAGCCGAAAAAAACTTCTTAAGCGGGAAAACATCTTAAGAGGGTTTTCAAATTTCTCAAAATTTTGGATTAAATTTGACATCTAAATCCAGGTTTTTATAACATTGCAATATGATGGATAAGTAGATAAAATAAATATATATGTTATTATGAGAAGACAAAAATTACTTCACTCTAGTAGAATTTAAAATAATAATATATACCTACTTGGTTTCGGGTGTTTTACAGCAACTAGAAAATATTTCATCAAAACATTTTGTTCAGAAACTTTTTGTTTGCTTAGTTGAACTTAACTATGTTTGTTCCAAAATACAAAAAAAAACTAAACTATAAAGTTACTTTTACCAAATAATAAAGAAAAACAGCTCAATCTTTTATCCCTGCGGAAAGAATAATACTAAGCGACTTCGAAACTCAAGGAAACCATTTGTTTGTTTTCATTTTAATAATAACAATGCCTGGGGGATGCACAAAATAAAACACGGCAAAAAGGGTGGGAAAAGATGACAAAAATAAAATGTGTCATCCAAATGCCAAGTATTATTTAATGTAAGAGTCTAAGGTTTAGTCATTTTTACAAAGTGTTACAAATTTACAAACAAGTCTAGTAAAAATACGATCCCATATTCTCAGGCAGGCCGGGTAAGCGTCGTTGCATAAAAGGTAGTATCTACAAAAAATCTTATGTTGCGAATAAACAATCAAAAAAACTAAACAATTATACGATAATGAACTCTAGAGTACGTTACTTTAGAGCCCATTATCTCGTAACATTACTGTAATAGTCTAGTGTTCACTGCATTTGGTTAATCCCAGCCGATGGGTAATAACAATAGCTCAATTTTAGGGTTTTATTGGACCCACTATAACCCGGCCGGCCGGCCGAAATATCAAAGAATACCGGCAATAAATCTTAGAATTTGTCCTGTAAATCCTTTTAAGAGGGTAATAATTTTGTTGGGGGAACATATTTTCGATCTTCTTATGCGGGAAATCTTCTTACACGGGAAACATATTAAACGGGAAAAAAATGCGTAATTTGTATGGGAATTTTTCGGGGATAATGAAACAGGCCTTCTTAGGCGGGAAAACATCTTAAACGGGAACTTCTTAAGCGGGTTTGACTGTAGTTGTTTGATAACTAAACATTTACAAAAATGAGCCTGAAAAACATTATTTTATACAAGTAACATAAAAGCCCAAAAATAAAGAAATATCATCAAAAGAGGAACGAAAGAACAATATTTTTTTTGTTTTTGTTTTTATAATATCTATACCGCGATGCCCATGCTGCACCGATAAGTTTGGAGACCAATACCTTCATTTTAAAATATGAGCTTTCTATGCATACGGAATATTAAAAAAAAAAAAACTAAAAAGCTAAGGAAATCGTATCAACTCAAACATGGGAACAAGGGGTTGGTTGTTTCAGGTCAGGGATAGACTCACCGTATGGCTTGGAACCGGGCGGGGGCACACTGTGGTGGTGGGGCTGGTCCCCCTGCCCCCGCGCCGTTAATGAAGGGAACTCCGTGGGGTCCAGCAGCGGGGGGGCGCCCGCTCCGTCCCCCGCGCCCCCTCCCAGCACCACGCCTTGGAGTGTCCCTCGCACCCCCACCTGGAATTGTAACGAATTTGTTAATACATTTATATGAAGAAAATATTGATTATTGATAAATACAGATTTTTGAGTTCATTTTGAACTATTCTGTTAACACATTGTGGTCGGGACAAGGCATTTGCCGTTTTTCGCGGACTGTCGGTCGACTGCGGGACACGGCAAATGCCGTTTTTGTTGACTGCCGGTTTTTGGCGGGAAACGGCATTTCACAAGTTTGTTATAAGCGTAAAATAAAACACCTTGAAGGGTAATTTGCTACCTGGGTGCTAGGCGTCAGTCTGTCGACGTTATTTGAGATGCCTTGTCCGGATTGGCTAGTGTGCAATGATTGTACTTTAATCCTTTGCAATGCCAGTTTTTCGTAAGTACTTACCAATCGTCCACTTCTTTTTACATGTATTTTTATTATTTGTTTACTCAATTGTCATTGTTGTTATATACAAGCATATACTTGGAGGAATTTATGTGATACATGCACTTATAGTGTGTGATGGATTATCAACATATGAGTGTACTGATTCCTTGAAAGAATAAATACTATGATTCATAAGTGGAATGGGCTCTTCAATTGGGCGAGGCAACCCCAAAGACCCTTTTTTGACAAGGAGCAATTAAACTCATGAGTTATTGAGTGTTCGCCTTCGGCCTTAGGCGACACTGTTTCTTAAATATTTACGCGATCAGATTTCACACATCCAGCGATTGTAAAATTGCAGGCATGGCAAATATATATTATTATTTATTATATAACAATATGATATGTATAATCATGTTATCTTTTACATGGAATTTTCAAATATTGAATGCTATTTACTAAATTAATATCAGGTTTTTATATTCAACTTTAAAATGTGGTGAAATTATGATGTAATCAAAGCAATTATAATTTATTTTATGATGATCAAATGTCATTTATGATTTCTTTGAAAATTTCAATCGAAAATATTATTTGGTTTATAAATTGTGTCAATTTTAAGAAAGTGATTTATTATTGTGCTAATCGCGAAAAACGCCCGCTATAGGCTAGAGTCTATTTTTCGAGGCACCCGATTACAATGTGTTAACAATGTTGTTGTGGATATACTGACGGCTGCTCAGTAACTATTTTTTTTACTTTCAACGTAATAATTACAACGAGTCCCTATAAACTGCTTCAGAGCAGTTTTAAAATGGGTTCTTTCAACATTTAAAATCTTATTGTGATAATGTTTTCAGTTAAAATTAGTAAAATATACATATATATATATATATATATTTTGTAAGAAATCAAAGAACAAAACTTTGAAACAGCAACAAAGAACTCGGTGTATAAATAATAAAAAGATAAAATACAACCAATAATATAAAATGCAGAAAAATAATCTACAAAAAACAAATTAAAAAAAAACCTCCAGCAAGCCAAGTCTTCAAAATGATATGTATCAATGGTTTCACAATTGTACGGCTATTCATTTATTAACTCTTTACATATTAAATAGTAGTATAAAGGTTGGCTTATTGCCGGGTGGCAATTTCTTCCAATCCAAGGAAAATAAACAATTAAAAAAAAAAAAATCATTCTACTTACAACGGCCTAATTTACGGGTACCATAGATGTCATTATAAACCATTCTCAACCAAAAATCATTACATCTCTAGGTATTCTATTAAACAAATAAACCTTTATTGGACATTTTACAAAAAAAAAACGCTGTTGGTGGTCAATGTGTCAAATATGAAAATGCATATGTCTAGTCACCATATTCGGGAAGTTTTAAAGTTAGCTTTTGGCAGATACAAACTGTAAGATGCAGTGGGCCTCTGAGAGAATAAATTTGGCAAACATATCTTAATCTGTCAGATAACCCATTGTGAAACTTAACCTATATTCCGATACTATAATGTTGCAGAACGAACCCGACAGACTAAACCTAACCTAACCAGCAATTCCTGAGCTTATTTGGAGTACAATATGTATATGACATTTTGTGTGAATGCTGTGTATACCAAATGGTACAAAGTGGGCCTTGTCCACATGCACAGCGCTGGACAATACAGGTCGGGGCGTGGGCAGTTTCTCAGCTGAGTGGCCAGTGGCGACATGTGACAGAAATATATATATATATATTTTTAGTTGAAAAAAATTGTCACCCGAGATCAAAATTCCATCTACATTATTTATTCCAAATAAGTATAGACACTACAAATGAGATGTCTCTAGGCAAACTTACGGATTTAATCAACATCACGAATTGACAAAAAAAAAAGTTTAAATTGTTGGTGTCATAAAATTATAAGTTTAATGCAGTTTTCACATTAATGATACTTAAAGTTCAGTGCAGCCTCTGTGGAGCCACCCGACCGAGGTGAATACTCAGTTTTCCGGGAGCAATGACCAATGCAACATCCGTTCAACCTCTAATCCAACAAATGATCTGTTGTAATGACACCACATAATTGCTTCATTAATGATGCCGCGAACATATTAATAAGCAATGATATTAAACACGCAGATTAAGCAATGCAACACTTTCAGCAATCTTGCGTATTTAACAATGTTACACATTTAAGTATGTCGCTCCGGTATCACTATTTTTATTCAAAGTCATTACAACTGCTCTGAATTAAACCTGTCTGACTCACTCTTTGGACAAAAATGAGTTAATAATGCAGATCTGTAGAAAAATCTGAATAATTTATTATGATTATTTAACAGTGTAACTTATAACTTTACTTACTAATAATCGCTTGCTGTGAAATCAGTAATGTTAAGCATTATCTGGCGCTCTTATAAAATTACATTTAGTTAAATAATCAATTACATAGTTATTAAATCACTTTCGACATTTGACCTACCTACATTTGACATTTCAATAATTTTTAACATTCCATCACATACAATTATGAAACCAATTGGAATCTAATTGTTACATTTATGCATCCAAAGTGACACCTTCAAAATAATATGTATTCCTTCATGCATCCTTTCTACCTTACATGTAACAATGATTGTATATATAGTGGAACTTCGGATTGCGAGTAAATTTCAAATTGATAAACGAGCAATGTCTTGCTATGGGAGCAATGTCTTGCTACACGAGCAATGTCTTGCTATACGAGCAATGTCTTGCTATACAAGCAATGTCTTGCTATACAAGCAATGTCTTGCTATACGAGCAATGTCTTGCTATATGAGCAATGTCTTGCTATACAAGCAATGACTTGCTATACGAGCAATGTGTCTGTAAAGTGTGTGAAACAATGAAAATTTCGTAGAAAAGCACCATTCGAGTAAGGTTGTAGCAGTGCGAGTGAGAATTTTTTCAACGACAATGCAATATCACATTTCCAGGAAATTCTCGAAAGGAGGCAAGGGAGATTCAGCTAGTGAATAATTAATATATATATTCAATTCCAGGTATATGTACTTTATAACAAATTAAAATGTACATATCTATTTTCTATAAATCACTTTTATACGAATATTTTAAAGTTTTGCAACGAATCATCCTAGTTTCCATTATTTCTTAAGGGAAAATTTGCTTTGATTTACAAGTGTTTTGGAGTACAAACACGTTTCTGGCATGAATTATGCTTGTAAACCAAGGTTCCACTGTATATTTCTAAACCATTTCGTCTCCGTTTAGGCAAAAGTTCCTAAACCACAACCCATATTTTTGAGATACTACAATTTCAAAGTTAGAATATGATGGTAAAAATCATATTTCCGTATTTTTAAACGTTATATAATGTTCATTTCAAAGTTTTTTATCTACCTGCATAATAGAAAAAAAAGTAAAAGCATTCAAATAAGATTTTTTTCTCCAACACTTAAATTTCGATATCTCAAACATGTAGGTTGGTGATTTTAGCTAGAACAGGGACGATATGTATTCCTTCATCCAATATGTTTTATATTTTTCCTTTTAAACTTTCGTGTAACAATCTTTTGTATATTGCTCTACCAATGTATGTAGATGGCTACTATTTGCCGTAAATAAATACCATGTTATTAGAATTAGTCATCCCCGGCATTCCGATCTGCGACCGTCTATCTGCAAATGCTTTCTGCTGGAAAAGGGCGGCTTGCTGTCGGTGAGCAGCGCTGAAAGCCCCCGATCCTGGGGGCAGTTGGGCTACAGGCGGGGGGGGCTGGGGTGGTGCCACCGCCTGCGAGGGGGCGGAGGGGGGCGGCAGGGGGGCGGCGCGAAGCCCCCGCCGCCAAAGCCCGCTCCCCGCCCCACCAGGCTGCCCGCCGCTATGGCGCGCGGTGGCTGCTGGAAGTTTAAGTTTGCCATAACCTGGAATGCACACAAGCGTACTTCAAACATTTGATTTACAGATTTTTAATAAATTAAAAAAGGAACGACAGAAAAAGAATGTATGGAGACTGAATGTAGTGAAAATAACAAATGCGATAAAACCACAAATAGACATCTTGAAAATTGCTTTGAAAAGCTATGCATGTGTGAAAAATTCTGAAAGGATTCAACCATATTTGGCCAAATAGACAGCAAGTACAGAAAATAAATTTCCAATGCATAATTTTTGTAACACCAATGTGTGCAAAAATTATAGCCTAATGGGATTGGTTACATTTGTTCGCTATGACTTTGGATGGAATAGAAAGTTATAACACGTCATAAAATTTCTTGTATCCGAATAAGTAATATGCAATGGATCGGTTGTATTCAGTCGCCCGGACTTTGGATGGAAAAGAAAGTTGTAACACATAATTTTCCTCACTTCCACATAAGTAATGTGTATTGGGATCCATGTGTATTTGTCTCAATCAGTAATTCTCATTTGTGAATCTCGGGTCTGACATAATATATTTATTAGATTGTATTATTTATGTTCAAAACTAAAAAGAATTTTGTAGTCAATGAATCAAATAAAATAATTAAATTACTGTGATGAATCAGATGAAACTACAAAGAATGAACCTGCCCATGTCTACTTTTTAACTCAATTACTGTAATAATATAATAACATACATACAAGTATATATAAACAAATATAAAATGTTCATTAGACTGTGAAGGGTCTTTAAGGTGAACAAAAATGGCACCGTAAAAATTTGAAAAATGCATCATTATTACTAGACATCAGATTATATGCAATCACACATTTGCGTATGTATAATGTATATTTGAGCCTTTTTACATCATTGATGCATATTTCAGCCATTTTTTTCCATTTTAATTTTCCCGAGGTTCTGCGGTTTACTAGCATATTAAAAACTTTTTTTAAATCAGCTAAACGTAATCCCGGCGACTTGGCGAAAAACTCCCCAGATTACGGTTGTAAACTAATACTCCGAGATTTGTTTTACAACATGGAAACCAAAAATGCATCAATTTTTAGGTTTAAAAAAATTAAACATACATATTTTGGACATTTTTTTATTGTAATATATTTTGGCAGTGTTAATCCATATTTTAGCATTGATACTGCATATTGAGCCATTTTTATAGTGATTTATTGCACATCTCCTGTTAGCCTATAATTCAATCTATGTACTGTGTATCAAACATACATGACTTTATCAGATTTAATAATTTATTTATTTTATTTTGCATAAACAGTTTTATACCAATTACAATGCAAAAACGATAAAAAGTACATAAAAATGGTAATCATAATTATACAATTATAATAGTACATAATAAAGTTAAAACTGAATAGTTAGTTTTTGCTTAAACTTGTAGCTTGTGTTTAAAAATATCCAAATTTCCTGCGAGGTAGTTAATTAACCTAGTTAGTATTCCCAGGGGCATCACCATTGGTAAGTTAGTTCTGCACCTGGGAAGAAACCGAAGCCTGGGTTGGCAGTCTCGCGTGAAATTATCAGATATAATTATAATGCCGATCATATGTAAAATTTTGTGCATTAAGCTACATTAAATTTATTTAGAAATTAACTGTCTGCTGGCAATCAATGAAATATGTTTATTTGTAGTTTTTGAGTTAAATTTGAAGAATACTTTTTTAAATGGTGATATTAAGTTCTATAATTTTTTTTATTTTTGTGTGACAGCTGTTTCGACATTCAAGGCCATTATCAAATAATAAAAAAAAAAATGGCATTGAACACCGAAACGGCTGTCACACTAAAATGAAATACGAATAATTAACAGAACTTTATATCATTATTAAATTCAAAATAAATAACCGTGGAGAATTTTCACTGGTAATCCATTGCCGGATGTTTATTCTAGATTCCAAGCGGCAGATTTACAAAGAAATCGTTTTTAAAGATATCCAGGGACCTTTCAACACTAGTAGACTTCCCTATTTGCAATGAGTATCATAAATTACCATTTCATGCCTCAAACGTCAAACAGCGTTTATAATATAAATCCAAAATAAATAAGGAGCTAGGTGCCAAAACAATCTTACATTGTGATATTGGAATTTAAATGGTTGAAAAAACATTCTTTCATATAAATCTTCAGTTTTAATTTAGTGTTTAGAGAAGCGGGGAGTTTTGATGGCACTTGGAATTGGCACACCAAGTTATACTTTTTACAGTCCAGTTTATAACGACATCAATGATGCCAGTAAATTAGATCATCACAAGCGAATGTTGTAATGAGCAGAATAAAATAAACAAAAATAAACTGCCAAGTGTTAACCTGACTAAGCAGCAAGTCGCTACATATATGCATAAAAACTTTGTAAAGAGACAAGTTATAAACCAATTTGATATATATATTGAAATTTAATTTCCATTTTAAGGTGCAATTATCACCAATTTTGTTTTCAATACTTACTCATGGGAAAATTTACTCCCAGACAAATGTTTGGTAACCTTTATAATTTTCCTATTCTATGAGGAACACAAATTTAACGATTTTGAATAATTTATAACTGTTTGGGTTTAATCTTAATAGGAAAACTACCAATTCCTCATAATTTGATCATTTTTATAGCGCTGTTATTGCAAAAAATCACCTTTTATGGAGTGTGATGTTAAATTGACAAGAATAGAGTGCGTAATTCATAAAAAATTATGTTAAATGATTTTGATTATGATTATTGTTACCAAATCAATTTTATTTTTATTCCTAAACGTAATTGTGATAATACGAATCAAGAAATTAGTGCAGAAAAAGGGGAATGCTTAACCCATACACCACTATGCGCATACTATTTGGAAAAATAATCTATGCCCTCAGCTGTTCTTGTATGTGTTCATTTTCAAAGAAAATGTATGAATGTCACAAAGGGTGCCCGGCTTACACCCATCATCATATATACAACGCCTGGTCATGTCAAACGCTACAATAATGTTGTTAGTAACATAGTTTTATTGGTCTCTCAACAATTTAAATATCCACAAAAGGTTATATTCCGCGAGAATTTGAAATGTCAATAAAATATTACTATAAAACATTGTGTCAAATAAGTGACGAGAAAAAAAAAGATAGCCAGAATCAAGGAAGGCAGTGAATGTTGAAGTAGCCTTAGGAATGCAGAATTTGTTTAAATAAAATTCTGAGGAAGACTAGTTAATTTAGTTTATCATTAGGTCCCTATCACTTCTTTGGTTATCAAGAACAAGATTTCTATTTTTGTAAATTATTTGTGCATATATTCGTGCTATCGGTATGACGCCAATAGTGTGTTTTGGTCAAGGCATTACGACAGATTATCAATCTGTTAATAAAAATGCGAAAATATAACCTTGTTTGCAGAATGTCATTTGATAGGTCGGAACAAAACATGAATGCTTTGGGTGACATAAAACGTCAAAAATAGATTTCCGAGAAAAGATAATCGCATTTTATTGGAAATTATTGCGTATTTACGCAATTTTTTAAGATTAGGGGCAGAAAAATTAAGAGAGAATTTTAAGTGGGAAAAGTGAAGTTTTGACATTTTGGAGGTTATATTCGAAATTAATTTGCTATCTTTGGATAGGTGTGAAAGAAGGGGTTATACTTATGAGTTGAAAAAGGGTTAAAATGCTTAAATTACAAAGAAATATGAGGTAATACATCTGTTCGGAGTTGCTATTGATGAATAGTGAGATTCCAACTGCTTGCCGATCCGGAATGCTTCTTCATCAAGGGATGGAACCGGCACACAAAAATCTTCGAGCTTTCAGCTAACGAGTTTTTCACAGGTCTTTTAATCACTAATACGCAAAAATTTCATGGTTATATGTTCATTGTCAAACAATGGCGACCTAGCCTCACGGACACTACCAACACTTCAATTCGTGATTGCACTCATAATAGTCAATTTAGGATTTCGATATTTTTACAGGAATTATAAAAATTTACACTCTTTCAAAAAAACTATGTTTAATAAGGAATGACAAGTAATGATAAATTAAATAAACAAAAGTTTGTTGACTCCAATTTGCTGAGCAATTTGCGACCTAATACGTACAACTCAAAAAAATGTTTTCTTCAAGAACCCAGATTTTCCATTAAACATTAACTAATAAAAATACATTGAATAACACAGTTTTTGTACAAACTTTGATGCTTTAATGACTAAATTCTCTTAAACGCCACATTAACTATAACAATCGAAGTGGCCATATTTTTTAAGCCGGAAACATCAAAGTCTGTTGCTTACGTTCCGTATTCATACATTTACAAATACAACTGAAATATCTAAATATCGGTATAATTTCAATAAAGCGACTATATACTGTATGATCTTTAATTTTTTTACAAATTTGAAACATATTAAAAAAAAATTAAAACATGGCATAATAAAAATCTATGACTAATTTGTTTTGACTTACGTTGTTTTCACAAATCATATGATCAGCAGCAAATACTTGCAGTTTAGCAGCTCGAGAGTTCATTTATTGTAGGCGTTGACTTGTCTGACTTCTTCTTGCTCTGTTGAAGTTCATTTTCTACGTTAAAAGAAGAATCACCGAGCAGCAACCATGGCGCTCAGCGATGCGGATGTACAGAAGCAGGTAAGAGAAATACGTTATTTGCGCCTAAATTGATGAATCAATGAAGGGCCGATGTAGTATTTTTTAGTTTTTAGTGTAATTCTCCCATTTCCAGTTTTAACCATTCGCATAACGTCTATATTTCTTACTCTAATGCGAATGTTCAAAATGATTGATACGTTAATCCCTCCAAATAATAGTTTTTGGATTTTGTCCCATATTGTTTTCTGGTCATATGACATTCAAGGCTCGGCTCACTTGAGAATATTTTTTATTGAAAGTAATTTCGATTGTTTCGTTGCAGATCAAGCACATGATGGCTTTCATTGAGCAGGAGGCCAATGAGAAGGCAGAGGAGATCGACGCCAAAGCCGAAGAAGAGTTCAATATTGAGAAGGGGCGATTGGTTCAACAGCAGCGTTTGAAGATCATGGAGTACTATGAGAAGAAAGAGAAGCAAGTCGAACTCCAGAAGAAGATGTAAGTAATTCTACCCCACTAATATCTAAATATTCAACCAGAACTTATGCAATAAGGTAGGGCAATTTAGATGAAACAGCTTGATGTAGCTAAAATTAATAAAACAGTACATAAAAGAAGATATAAAATAATAATTGAACGATTTCTATAGCGCCGCTTTTCTGAGAAAAAAAAAATCATTTTTTTAGCAAGTCCATGGTATGTTCATGAAGTTAAAAAAAAAAATTGATCATTAAAAAAAATCATCCTTAGTATTAAGAACCTACCTAAAAATGTTTCAAACTATTTTCACATTTGATGGCCATCAAATCGACGATCAGCGCCATTTTGACATTTGAACGGTCTCCGTTAAATGCCAATTCTCAGTCTGTTTAGGTTTTGAGCAGATTGTAATTGTAGTTGAAAACTATAACAACATGACCGCTATGCTTGACAGCTGATCAAAATTAATTCAAAAGCTAAAACAGATCGAGAATTGATATTTTATGGCAACCGTTCAAATTTAAAAAATTCTAAATGATAGCTGACCCCTAAGTGGTTAAAAAAAAAAAAAACACATGTGCATAGGAAAGCTCAGGTTCGTATATTATGTTATCTCAAGTCTTTCTATTCAATAATAAGTCTTCTGAGTCGAATATGCAGTAGATTATTATAAAACTGTCTTGAAAAAGAATTCAGGATAGGTCAGTAGGAATCCTGCTTATATTGCACTAAAGCATTAATTTTTATCAAGAATGTTAGTCAAAAACATTATAAAACTCTCAACTATTAAATTCAGTTATGATTCTGATGTTTTAAGTAATAATCTATCCCTTATTAAATAATAGTATATTTTGTTTTAAGCCACTTTCTTGTTATACATATACATGCGTCAACTAGTTTGGGTTAAAACACTAACCTTCTTCAGGAAACTAATAACCTAGTTGACCGAAGCTAATATGAATTAGTAAAACATCATTAGTAATTCTTGTCAATTTTTTTTTGTTTATCAATGTACAAGTGGCTACAAAATAATAATTTGATTGAACTGTAACTACCAAAAACCAGAGGTAAATTAGAAAAAAATCGAATTTAGGTACCTAATCTTGCCTCCTTCCTTGCAGTCAGTCTTCTTACATGCTGAACCAGGCCCGTTTGAAGGTGTTGCGTGTGCGTGAGGAGCATGTGCGAGGTGTTCTAGATGGATCTCGCGCACGCTTGTCCAGTGCCGCCACCCGCACTGACGAGTACAAGGATCTGCTTGTGTCGCTCACTGTGCAGGCTCTCTTCCAGGTAAAAATTATTGCCTACCATTTTTAATGGAACAGAGGTTCCAAACCTTTTGGGGTCCATTTTTTCGCAAGAAATTCCAACATTGAATCAAAGAGAGTAAAGTCTTTTTAGGCAAGAGCCTTTGTGAATAGCAACAAATTATTGTAGTCCTCATCATTTTCTTTGCACAGCTTTGTTAATTTTATTGGCCGCAGTAATGACGAAGTGTAGACTGTGGTGAAGATTTTCACTAAGGTGCCTTGCTACCAAACGCTGTTGAATCACGCAGTGCACGGCAATAACATTTCTCCAGGAACTATGTGTATCCTCGATGACATCTTACTATTCGTTAATGCTGTAGCGACTTGTACAAAAATTTTGAAGTTTACAGAACCATTATAAAATTATACGCAAATAATTCCCTTAAACTCACCAACATTTTATTGAAGTAAATAATACAGGCAAGCTATGCAAATTTCACGTATTTAAATATTGAACATAAATCGAAATGAATTCATAACATATTAAAATGAATTTTAAATTTGCAGTTGATGGAGACATCGGTGACAGTGCGTGTGCGTGCGCTCGATTTGCCCATCATGGGCGACGTGCTCCAGCGTGCCTCGGCGCAGTACAAGGAGAAGATGAAGCGCGACGTCACTCTGACGGTGGACCCGGAGCAGAGTCTGCCAGCTGACAGCTGCGGAGGTGTCGAGCTGCTGGCTGCCAAGGGGCGCATAAAGGTATACGTGCACACATTTCAAAAATACTTTTCTACAGTAAAATATCTCCTATCTAAAGCACCATATAAAACCTGAAGGTGCCGAATTACCAGATTACTAGAAAATTGCTGAAAAACTTAAATGTGTGTATTTTATGCATTAAAAAAAATCTGTCGAGTTTTATACTTAAACTACCCAGTAGCAAAACATAATGTTTTTCTATTGTTTGAATATAATTTCTTATCGACTATTGTTTTCTCATATTTAAACCTTTGTTTAATATCACTTGTCCCAACTCAGATACTGCCGGACTCCCAAGGTGCCAGATTGGTGCAATTCTATTTAAATAATTTGTTTTTACTGAAGAATGTTAGCGGTGATTGGAAATATTCTTCATTTATCTTGTTCCTTTCTTTCATAACTTGTACTTGGATAAATTACGAGAAAACTTTAATTCGGAGTTTGATTTTATTATCATTGACCTTTTATATTTGTTCCCTTTAACACCTAGAAGAAGCAGTGGCGGCTCGTGAGTTTTTATTGTGCTAGAGTGCTAAGATTTAAAAATATGACATTGTTAGTGTTGAAGCCGAAAATGTATTTTTTTAAGAATTATTTTTTTTGTATGAAGATTTTCAGGATTTTTCAATTTTGGTGGTGCACTGCACGGATATCTGAAAAATTTTCATACAAAAAATTTTAATTAAAAAAAAAATACATGTTTTCGGGCTACAGCATCAATAATAATAATGACTTTTGTTTAATGTTTTTTTCAATCTTACCACTCTAGAAAAATAAAAAGTCACGAGCCGCCACTGCGAGGAAGCACAATATTTCTAAAATATATTTAAGCCAAAAGTAACAATGATGAACGCAAAGACATGCATAACATGAACTGTTGTAATTTTCCTGGAAACTAACAAAATATTTATACAAAAACATTAAAAATTCTAGCACTATATATTGTATCACAAGGTAAGTATAATTTCCCATAAATTGTTTTAGTAGCCAGCAGCAGTCTAGTTACTAAGCAAGAAATGTAACTTGTCATTTTATTCGTAGATCTCCAACACTCTGGAGAAGCGTCTGGAGATGGTTGCCGAGCAACTGGTGCCAGAGGTCCGCTCCGCTCTGTTCGGGCGCAACCCCAACCGCAAGTTCACCGACTAAGCCGCCACAGCAACCAACCAACCAACCCGCTTGGTCCAACCAACCCCGTAGTCTTGTTTAGTTATCATTACCCCTTCAACCCAACTGTTGTTACCTTCCAATATATATTTTATAATTCAACCAACTATTCGTCCTCCCGGTTCTATGCGCACTTTGTTTATTTTCTGTTTTAAAACCTTGAAAAATAATAATTATTGAAATATCGGTAAGGCCAAACCACAGTTAGTTTTTAGTCTTTGCATCTCTGTTAAATGTACATCAAGTTTTGTCTTAAAATGAATAACAGTTCATTCAGTAGCATTAAGTTAATTTATAGTTAGCATTAGGTACACTGTTGTCATTAAAATTAAATTCAATAACGTTTAATATTAAATCTAGAGTATTACTTGTTGTAATACGTGAAATTATTGCTGTTAAATCATTTACATATTTAAAGTGTTGTTTCCCAATTATAATTATGTCTATTATAACTATTATATGTATGAATATTTATTCTTTAACATTCCTTGTATACTAAAAGCATGATTTTTCACCCTCACTTTTGCTTAGCAAAATTTATTTTAGAAACGTTTTCTGCAATGGTGAAAATTCTGTTCTTTTACAACCTCACATTTAATCACAAAATGTTGTTAAAATATTATGCGTAAATATATAGCTTGCAATATTTATAGTATCTTTATGTAGGTAGTCTTTACCTATACTCATATCAAATTCATCAAAAATAGTTAATAAGCCAAAGCTAATGAATTCAAATAAGATTGCAGCATCTTGCCTCGCATACACCAAAGTGAGTCTTAAAACTTTTCACGAGAGCTCATAATCTAATAACGTTCAGTGCAAATATCTTACACCAGTTGAGACTGATTTTTGCTGACTGTGAGGCGATAATCTTGCTTGAATCTCATTAGCTTTGGTTGTTTTACACCACGACCATCTGTCTAGGGCAGTAGATCATTTGTATAGTTTCTGCAAGTGTTGAAGAGAAATGTTATGTAAGCGTGTTAAACATTATATTCTAGATTGCTTTATTGTTGATATTTAATGGTTTGGGCTAACTTTTTAATTAGAGCGTAAGTGCTGTTGTAAAATTCAATTCAACAAAAATGTTGTAAATATATATAGATGTGATAAAATAAATAAATGTACACAATTTATGTTTTTATTGAACTCCTGTCTACAAGTATTTTTTAGTTAGATAAGCAATTGTTTGACGGCCTGCGTGGTTGAGTGGTACGACATTCGACAATGAATCCAGAGGTCGCGGTTTCAAACCCGGCGTGCACAAATAATTTTTATTTAATTAATATGTGTCATAACACATTTAATTCATACAAAATAATATACAGTATATTTGCGGCACGTTTCAGAGTGGTAGATACTCTAAGTATCGCCCTGGTGAAAGACCACCATTCAGAATTGAAACGTTGCTTGAAATGGCTTTAGCCATGTTTGGTGACCAGATCTGAATAGCCAGGTACTTCCCAACCTTCCTCTTCCCCGTCTACTTCCCCTTCCCACTACCTTCCACCTCACAACATACCCTGATTGAGGACGCCATAGTCTCACTGGCTCTAGACGGGTGAGAGCAGTATTCACTATAAAAATAAAAATAAATTGATTCAAGGAGTAAGTATTTGTTAAACGTATAATTTTTTTTTTTTTCCATATGAATACTGCACAAGAGTCCCAACTGTCCGGAACCAGTGGAACTATGGCATCTTCAATTGGGGTATCTTGTTTGGCTTTAGGAAGTGGAGAGAAGGGAAGGGGATAGGGAAAATGAAGGTCGGGAAGTACCTGCCTATTCAGATCTGGTCACTGAACACAGCTAAAGCCATTGCAAGCAAGTGTTTCGATTCTGAATGGTGGTCTTTCACCAGCGCAATACTGAGAGTATCTACCATCATGAAATGTGCCATTCCCATCCATGATGAGATTATCAGGGTCTCCTTTTTGGTACGTTGCGACGAAAGTTTGTTTTTTTATAATCAAATAGACTTATTTTGTTAATCCTGAAAAAAAAGACTGAAGTAAAGTAAAGTACCAATTGACACGAGCTATTGCTAGATGTAACTGGCCCGTATCTACAATCCTACCTGTCCTATACACAATACATCAGTTTCTTCTCATTTCCAGGTAAGCCCCCGGTTTTTTCAGCTTTTGCTTGGAAATGGCTCACTTGTAGGCTAATTATTAGGCATTGCTTCTAAACTCGACTATTTGGACTTGTATAATTTTGAAACAATTTATTTCACAAAAAAATAATTTACATGTTCCGATTGAATATGCAAAACAGGGCTTTCCAATCATTGAACAAATCTCATCACGTGTCTAAAAGTGATGAAGGCCATCCTAAAACCTGCTGGATCAACGATATTGTCAAGATAGGTGAAATCATGTGGCAGTGCAAAGCATGAAAACAATAGGTATATAGAGGCAGCCCTGGGAGACCTTCATTTAACAGTCGATATAAAGTGGCTGATGATTCTAATTTTACTGTTGCATTGTAAGTAATAAATTCTTATAAAATGTTTCATAAATGCGACGGAAACATACAATTTAGACAATTTAAATTATGATTGCTAAAATATTAATGCCTCTAATTCATTGTCGAAACAAGCAACCAAAAATTATAATATAAAAAAACGCCATAATTTCACTGGTAGCAGTTGAAAAATATTACAACTTAGTAATCAATTTATCTAATATAAATAAAATCGGTAATTTAGTATAGATTTTATTATTTCATATGCGCCTGGAAAAGAGCGTTTCTGCAATTTGCATTGCACAAAAGTAATGCTGTTTACAGTAAACAAGCGTATTTTTCTTTTTCGAATCGATTAATTAATTGATCTCATATACGCGGACAATAAAACGGTGCAGTTTTATCGCACCAATAAAACTGAAGGTGTGTAGCGGCCTTAAAATGATTTATTTATTGATGTCGAGAATAAAATCGTGTTGTGACAGGGTAAAAATATTCTGTTATAACTGTAAGTATTAAAAAAATGATGAAGCATGTAGTCACTGACAAAATCAGTTTTATCGTTGACTAGTTGAAATAACAAAATATTATACAATTTTCTATCTTGAAAATCATCCGCGTTTTAACGTAAACATCATCATATTGATTTATAGTTTTGAAGGTGTATTTATCAAAATGGATCTAACGTTTCGACGTTTTCGATGTAGAAAGCTTTATGGTTACGCAATTGTTTTATGTATTTTATCTGAATTATGCTAAATGACATTTATTTCGTGTTTAAAATGATAAATTCAATTAGTGGATCAACAAGTGGTTTCAACGTGTTACATAAAAAATGTCGTATTGATTTTCTTTTGAGAAAACCCCGTCCGAACGGAGCCTGCGTGTTCTTCTGTCAGTTCCCGCCATAGATTTTCATCCGCCGACGGGTCGTAGCGTAGCACCTATGGAAAGCGGCGCCTGTGTTATGTTATTATGCAAATACTTCCGAAAGTGATATTGATATCCCACAGAAGAAATGTGTTATAGAATAGTAAACGAATCGTGAATCGATTCATATCCCCGTCCTTTTCCACCGAGCTCGACAAAATGTCAACGGGTTGCTCTGATCCTTGGCGGGAAAGGGTACACGCGTTATTTCTCTCTTCGCTTCGAGAGTCGAACCGGAGTGCTATATTTACGTGAACTAGTATCTAGGATCACACACAATTGTACATAATATTGACGTTTGCTATATAAACACGGCGTTTCATAGACGTAATAAAGGTGGTGTGCTGTAGCGCCGCGGTGTTGGTGCTTGTGAAGCTCGATTTATTTTATTTTTCTGGTCCGCTGCCGGGTGGCTGTTACATAAATGCAGGGAAGTTTCAAGATTCAGCTCATCAACATGGGCACGAGAGCGGCTGCATGTGAGTGCTTCACCCGCATTCGAATCGTTTCTCTTCTTTCACCCGGCTAATAATTCACAGCTGGCACAACAAATCATCCCATTTGAAAACATTATCGTGAATTTTTATTATAAATCGCCTTTTTAAATAACATACAATTTTCAACAAGAAAAATTAAAAATAATTTATGTGTCGATATCTTATGTTTCCAAAGTTAACCGATCATCTGCAGACTGAACACATTGTTAATACGTCATTTTCAGTACCTAAGGCGAACAGTACTATCTTTTCGCGATTACTTCAGTTACCAACCATTAGAAACACGTTATTCTCATTTAGTATAATTATTTAAATACATTTATGACAGTATGGATATAATATGTGCTCGTCCTGGATTGAATATTGCAGTTACCGCCAAGATCAGGAGCCTCCACGACTGTCAGCTGAGGCTTCTACATGGGATTCAGCCTCTTCCATCGGGGATTGACATCGCCAACACAGTCAAATATTTCTCCCAGACGCTTTTGAGTTAGTATCTCTTTATTACATCATTACATGTTAAGTACGCATCATAGTTTTTGAATGTTCATCTTCCCCTTTGTCTCCCAAACTAAATAAGTTCAATATTTAGTAAAACAAATTACTTATGTGGAATTATTCTACAGTATTTTAATAGTAAGTTATACAATCAATGGCCATTTGCTAAAATTGAAAACCAGTATTTATTTACGATTTATTTACTAATATTAAATCATTGTGTGCTTTTTAATATACAATACTTAAATTACTGTGTTTGCTTACAAACTTTCTGATTTATTTTAAAATTTAAAATTGCTATTTATTTATCTAATTTCTGATGAAATTACTATTAATTATTTAATGTATTTTACATTATTTTCTCATGGTGTGTCCATGTATATTTAGTTATAGTTTATTATTAACTTTGACTATTGTGTCATTGTTAATTTTGTGTACACTGTAATAAGTAATGGTGATGTTTGAATACTATTACAATACAAACAAGTTTTTTTTTGTCTCTTCATTTTACCAATGATAAATAATTATTTTCCAGCATACTTAACTTACTTCTGATGATAAAACAGCAGTTCTTCAACAGGTTTTGTCTCCTCAATGAAGTCTACCTCAATCCATTGGAAATTGCAGCATATGATTTTTTATTATTTTTTAAATGTGAACTTTGCACAAGAGTCCCAACTGCTTCCAACTGCTCCCCAACTGCTCCCAACTGCTCCCAACTGCTCCCAACTGCTCCCAACTGCTCCCAACTGCTCCCAACTGCTCCCAATTGTCTGGAACCAGTGGGACCCCCATGGTATCCCCAATTTTGGTGTGTTGTGAGGCTGAAGGGAGTGGGGAGGGTAAGAAGAAGGGGAAGAGGAAGGTTGGGAAGTACCTGGCTATTCAGATTGGGTTACTAAACATGGTTATTGGTATTTTAAGCAACGTTTCCATTTTGAAAGGTGGTCTTTCACTAGGGCCATACTTTGAGTATCTACCACTCTGGAACGTGCCGCAAACATACAGTTTAATTTTTTTTTTTGCATCGGGCCTTTAACCTGCGTATCCTCAAATCTGAATTCATAGCCAAATATCTTAACCGCTCTGCCACAGAGGTCGTCTTGATTGAATGTTCTGATTTCAGCCGTGCTGAAAGACGTTCCCAGCTCCCCGCTAGAAATGCTCCGCGACCCGGAGAATGATCAAGTCCGGATGAATCTATACCCTAATTTAGATTACAAAGGATTGTACAATGCTATTTCTCAGTTGGTGGATGTGGCTTCCCTTGTCCAGTATGGAGTCCAAGGTATTATATTAATTTCATACATTTTACTATATTTTTTTAAATTTCCCGCCAGAAAAGATTGTATGTTTGTACGGTAAACCTTTCCTTTACTGATTGCTTGTTTGTACTGTTCTTTCTCTGTTGCTCTTTTTTTCTCATTTCGTGTTGTATATTTTTTTGTAATTGGACAATGGTCCGTTAGTACATAAATAAATAAATTAGTACGTCATTAGTAAGATAGTGGTAGATGAGGGCTATTGTGTTACACAGTTGCTGCAAATGGTAATGGAATAAAAAATATTTATTTCAGCTTTTGGGCAGTCCATTCTTCAATGCTTGGGTTGCCTATTGCCTTTTCTGGAGTACGACATGATTGACAACCTACCCTACCTTGCCGCCTCTTGTGTGGGGGTATTCCCAGTGTCGCTCCACCAGGAAATCATCAACCTTCTTTGCTTCTACATTCTGCCCTTCACAATTAGTAAGTACCTGATTCTTTCTGATATCTGACAGATTCCTTCAATGATTATTGTCTGTAACTTCTTCATATTTTATCCTGTTAGGATAGGATTTAGGTTTCAAGGGACTAAACACCTCCAAAACATCACTTTGGGAAGGGGTTTAGGAGTTTGAAGTAATGGCCTGGGCGTAACGGTCCATTTGAGGTTATTTGGATGACACTCATTCTAATTATTCTAAATAAACACGGACAATATTTTTTGATTGCACAAATCTATGTACCAACAGATATAATATGAAACTTTTTATATTGAAAGATCTGTTGAACTGTTAATTATGTTGAATTAAGCTCGTCGCTATGAAGGAGAAGAAGAAGATAGCCAGGCTTCACACTCCGTTGCGGCTGTCATCATGATGGTTTTCCAGTATTCAAACAATCCAGGTAAATACCTATATGCTTCAAAATTTTATTTAAAATAAAAATGTTTTATGAGTTCTGATTTTCAATATTTAATTCAAATGTGGTCCTACCCTTCTAGTGTATTGTTTTTATTTTATTAAAACATTATTTTTGGTTATTGAATCAACCCAAACATCCACATTTTGACATAACGAGTAGATACTTATCATTTGGAGCGAAATATATTCTTACATAATAATATCTTGCAGCCCATCACTGCCAGCTGTTGGAGTGCCTAATGACTATGAAGCAAACAGTGGTGAAGGATGTCCTGTGCGTGATAGCATACGGCACAGCTGGAGCGCGCGCATCTGCTGCCAAGCTGCTCTTCTACCACTGGCCCGCCTTCAACCAGAACCTTTTTGACAGGAAGGGACTGCTCTGCAAGTTTTCAAGTTGGTGTTTTTCAAATTTTCTTGATTTTGTTGAGCTGTTGACACCAGACGATGCAAACACTTCTGACACTTATTTACTTAAGCATATTGGTGAACTTCGTCTCATTCCTCTGATTCTCAGAAGAGGGGGTATGATATCACTAAAGGTGTTGAACAAGGCTATGCCGTATGTGTATATTATATGTAATAATCTGAATATGGATAATTATATGCAAGAATTGAAAGGTCCTGGTCATGGTAAGAACATTAATAATCTGAAAGGAATACCGGTAGTATATCTTAAAGCAAGTTAATGTTATTTGGAAGTATTTTGTGAGAAACAAGAGAATACTAGGAATATGTCAGTATAATAAATGGGCGTAGTTATGCAAAAAGCGTCCAACCCACAATTTGCCAAAATCGAGTTTAACATGTTTTCCTATAGATAAATCCTAGCTTTATATCTGCTGAAAGCATCCAAGCTCTAAATGCAATAGATTTTTGATAATTATTTTTTTACTAACGCACATTAGATATTTGACTTAAATTGAAGTTTAAAAACATTATAAAATGTTAACATAAAAAAAAACATTTTTATTTAAATAAACACATTGATAGATTATAAATACCCTATTTATAAAAATGCTCACAAAGAAAAAAACACTGATATTCTCTTTACAAATGCCGATTACACATATTAATGGTTTTTTATCATCATATTTTCAAACACCTTTTCTCAATTTCATCTTTTGAGGTTAGATACTTCTGCATAACTACATCCAAATATGATGACTAGGGAAGCTTAAATGGTATGGACGCATAGAGTAGATGTACGGAGAAAGTAGTTTCGGAATTTCCACATGCAACAAATGTATGGAAGAAGTTTCTTAGCGTCCTACTTCCCAAGAAGATAGGGGACGATAGAGTGGATCAAATTCTTATGATGGATCTTGCCAAGAGTCGGATGAACAGAAGAGTCCACAGCGCCTTTGAGGTGTCTTTTTACTGAAACGGCGCTATACAAACTATCCAAATATTATTAGTATGACAGAGTTGTTTTAAAAGTGTTTCTTTTTTTGATTTTCATTAATAATAATATTTTCCAGATGATCTAATGCCATTCGTCTGTCAGCGCGACATGTGTCCCAATGCTGGCAACGCGGAGGCGGCCAAAGTGTGCTACGATCACTGCATCAGTGTGACCTTCGCCTCTGATTCGCCGCCTCCGCTGTACCTGTGCATCGAGTGCGCTAACGAGATCCATCGGGAACACCCCAACCAGCGGTTTTTTGATATTCTGCACCCAATGCAGCAGATCTCTATGGTTTGTGAGAATAAGGTAAGTTTTAGTGTTATTGATTATGCTCTTATTATTATTTGATTTTTCTCCAATTCACTTCATCATATTGTCGCCGGAAAGGCAAAAGTGCTGAAGCGCCATTTTGGGATGTTTCCACCAGAGCACTATGAAGTTTTTTTTTGTTTTACAATAAGTTTTCAGTACCTGGTTAAATTTTGAAAAAAAAGTTAACTCTGGTAACTCAATGCTTTTACTGAGTTACCTGAAGCGACGAAAATCTAAAAAAGTCCCAAACTTGTGTCGCTTGAGTCAAGCCTTCTCCCAAATGGTAAATATATTTTAGATGGCTGAAGGGCTACAAAAATCTTCAGAATCAAACTAGAGTCAAAGCAATCGATGCAGAAAAAAAACTGATCACAACTGCATATTTAACTAATTTTTTACCAAAGTGTCGCTTAAGCCCTTTAGCCTTTCCAGTGACGGTATAATCATTGTCCACCTTGTTTGTAAGTTCATTAGTTTATTAGTTCCTTCTTTGGCCACCTGCAAAGATAAGTGTGTCAAGCTTTACATACCTATTATATGTACATTCTTAAATAATAAACATTAAATAGGAGCTGTTTTAAAACCAGCTGCTGAGGGTTTTTTTACTGCTGCGATTTTTCGTTGTGCTGCACCTAATTTAAATGTTGGTGACCAATTATAGGGCTTTGCCCTTTTGTAGGGCTAACAACTGCCAATGTAGGTAACCGAAAATTAGGTAGATATGTATATAAAAATGATATTCTTAAAAATAATAGTCTTAATGACGCCTGAGCAAGAAACAGATTTTCTGGTTTATGGTTATGATTAAAAAATAATCATCTTTCAGAATTGCCGCGCCACTGATAAATCAGCATTTTCCATCTGCTTCTCTAACGAGTGTGCCAGTTACAATGGCAACCATCCCATACGCTACTGCCAGCAGTGCCACGCCAACAGGCATAACAGCCGAAGGGGCGGGGATCACGTGGTCCACCGCAGCCTTCCTCCGGCGTGGCAGATGGACAGCGAGATGCAGACACACTTGGTGGAGGCGGTTGTCAGGTAAGGGTTCCTTTATTCAAATGTTTGAGAATTGTTTTTAAAAATTGTTTTTTTTATTCATAAAAACCGAGGCAGACAATTTTTTTAAATTTCACTAGAATTTTCTTTCTGAAGTTGAATAACAAGTTTGAAATATGCTATATTCAAGCAATACAACTGTGTGAGTATTGTGTTTGACTTAAGATTTGCTGCAATACCAATAAACAATGTCTTATTTTTTTACAGTAATTAATAAATCCCCATAAATAAGCCTACATTTATTTACGCCCGTTAAAGACCTTTTACACAAATATTAATATATTTTTTAAAACAATTAACTCATAAACAGTGCAAAAAATATTGTAAAAGAAAAGATAAAACAATATTGAATAACAGGTACAAAAATATTGTAAAATAAATCATTAGATGGAAATGATATTCTGAGCTGAAATAGCCTTATTCACCTTAAAATTTCAGAGACAATGTTACAGACAGTTTTTGGTAAGACACGCAAACTGATTTTCTAGTTGATAGTTGGGATTCAGCAATTTAATGTAACAATAAAACGTTTCTAAATTTATATTTCAGCCTTTTGAAAGAAGCCAAGCCCCTCAACGTAGAAGCTGGCCCCAGAGAAGTCAGTGAGTCCCCGAAGCCCTCCATCAACATAAACCTGCCCACAGACAACATCTCTGTGGAGGAAAGGCAACTTCTGGGGCGCTACGGAGTCTGGCTGCTGGTGGGGCTGTGCACCCCAACCCAGGATACACCCATAGACATCCTCGGCAGACTTATATCCATGCTGTTTCATTGGTTTCATGTGACGGCTTATTCTTATGATGGTAAATGTTACATACATCATTTTAAGTAGTTGTGTTCACGGTGTATGTAGAATAATGGGCAGCACTCTTTGACACTTTGACAGTCATACCTCCAAGACAGAAAGCCCATCCAATTTGTGGATCTGATCATTAAATTTACAGTGTTCTCTCCATAACTTGGAAAACACAAACAACATCAAACCCATCTGTATAAGTCACAACCGCTGTGCATACATGATGTAAAAACGGAGGCTTAAGAACTCGTTTGAACTAAGTTTCTCACTGACAAGTTCAAACCACAGAGCACACTATTGATAAATGCCCACTCTACTGGAATTCATTAATTTTAAATGAGTTTAAATTAAGTAAATGAGCGAATATTCTTTGTTTATCTTTTATTGTATACGCCCGTGAGGGCTTTTACATCAAAGGTTTACAATTGACAGTGAAAAAATGAGAATTTTAAGCACAAACAAAATGAGGAATAGTTGTAGAGTAGTAAAAAATAGTGTTTAAATACATAAAAAATATTATTGATTAAAGATGTATGATGTTATGCCTTCTTGTATCTACATTCTGTGCAGTTAAATACATCAGCCACCGCTGCATATGTATTACCAACTACATGCAATCTAGGTACAAGCGAGTATCTGAAAGACTCAGTCCTGATGTTATTGTTACAACTAAATAAAATTTTGGATCGAGTAGTTCTCGTTGGTATGTGAAAGGAAATAAGGTTCACTAACTTAAGGCTGTCTATAATACCATTTTCAATTTTATAAATAAAAGTCAAGTCAAAAATAATGCTTTGATCTGAAAGTTTCAATAAATGTAATTCTTTCATCAAGTAGTTATAGTTAATATTTTCAATGGGAAGATAAAGTTTATAGTTAACATAAAACACAGTTAATTCATTTTAGATTACTTAAAACACAAAAAATTCAAATAGTATCCAAATTACAGAGCATTACCTATGTCTCTATTATAGTTTTTTTTTTAAACATTGTAGATAAAATTGCACAATAACTATGTAATTGAAATGTGTCAGCAAGTAAACATGTATGATCGTGTTGTTTAGATCTTTATCCTCCACGCCTATTGAACACAGGATGATGATACAAGTAAAGAAATATGATTGATATTTATTTTTATTTGTAGGACAAACGGAGAGCACAATCGAGAAGTTAAAATCAGACCACGTCTGTGTGTGGCTCCACGAGATATGCAAGACCCACTACAAGGTCCTGGTCTCCTGTTTGTTGCCACATCCACCAGAGTACGCCCGAGTGGGAGGACATTGGGACACCCTGGCTTCCAGGACTTCACACCTCAAGGATGGATTGAATAGGCGAGAAAATGACATTAACATGTTAAGGCCTAGTTATTTCAACTCCCATCACATTTGACATTGGCAACCAACACCATCTAGAATTTTTCGACATTTGACACTTTGAGTAATAGTAGCGGTTAACCACCGGTTCTTGGCTTGTTAACGTTTTAGTTAGTTTTTAAGTTGAGTTGTTGGCTCTGAATCGGCCATTGACAGGGACCAAATTTTTCATAACTTTCGCTGAATAAATTTCTAGCAGTTTTTAATAGTTTCTCTCTAGTTATCGTTACAATTAAATATATTTATTTATCAATTCTCAAAAAACTTTTCGCATTTTTAGACTATTCTGCCTTGTCCCCTACGAGATAATCTCAACAGAAATCTGGGACTACATAATGCCACACTGGATGGAGGCCATCACAAATGATGTCCCAGAAAAAGAGTTGCCAGAACTTAAAATGATCCTGAGTAAGATATTGGACCCGGATATGAGTCCCCTCGGATTTGATGTGAAAAAAATGTACAATTTTGTTGCCATGAGGTTTGAAAAGACTACAGCAAGGGTTCAACTCCAGGCCCTGCACTGGTTGCAGGTAAGTTTTATCCAATACATACATATTATTATTTTATCTGTAAAATTTTATCGTTGCTGGAAAGGCAAAAGGGTTTAAGCGACACTTTGGTCAAAAATGCAGTTTTGATCAACAACAAAAAATTCTGTATCGAATGCTCTGACTCTCATTTGATTCTGAAGGCTTTTGTGGCCCTTCAGCTATCTAAAATATATTTACCATTTGGGAGAATTTCGGCGACAATATTATAAACATACAATCTTAAACTACAAAAAATCATTAGTTTTTCATGTGCGCATCATCTACTAACCCTCCAATTAAGAAAATTAATCACATTTTAAAAACAGTAGTTAATTTTAAAAATAACTAAAAAATGGGGGTTTATAAGAAAAAATTAAGTGTTGTTATAGTATTAAGTTTTGTTATAATGCATTCCAAAAGTGTGTAAAGAATAACAAGCATATAACACACTCCTTTTAACGGTCACAAATGTTATTTCAATTATTTAATATATGAGGCTTGTAGAAACAAACACGGCAAAGTCCACCGATAATGGAAAATGAGTTAAATATGAGGTTCGAAAGAGTAAAAAAAATGCTTCATGATGCAATGTTGCTTTCTTAACAAACACGGCTCTAAACCATTTATTTTTACGGATTAAAATTGAGTTCCATAACAAACTCGGCAAAGTCCACTTCTTTCCAAATCAAAGACGGCAGTTTTCAAACGGACCAATAGGAGCGTTGTAAATAGCTGTTTTCAAGATGGCGGTTTGTTGTGGTAAAAAATTGTTTTTGTAAAAGTTGAGATATTGACAATTTCGCAAATTACCGAAAATGTCCGCTGGCGTGCATGTTGAACTTTTGTTTCTTGTTATTTTTTATGGACATAATTTTTTTAGTTACTAAACAGCATAGTGGTAAAAATAAATGAGTTTTTACTTACGATTTAGAGTTTTATTGAATAATATGATTACTTTATTAGTAGTTATTGTAATGTCATTAATATTGTAGAAATCATTGCTGTATGAAAAACAAAAATGAATCAATGATAATTCCAAGCAACATAGAACCGGAAAAGTTGTTTTGAAATCGTTAAAAGTAAGAGATGTCAACTATCTTTTTTGACCAAGCATTTCGGTGATAACTGGAGAAATCTTTCCTGCTCTTGAATATTATTCCGCATTCATATCTTATTAAATCTTTAAAACAAATCTATATAAAAAATATCAGAATAATAGTTATTATTCTTTCTAATTTTTTCTTTCGATTTTTTAGTTTTTTTTTTTTTTTAATTATTAATTAGGTCACCATAACTTACAAACTTTTTCAAAAATATTTTGTGAGATATTATTGTTTTGTATTTCTATCAAAATAAATAATTTTTTAAATGTAAAACTATTTTGTTACTGACTTTGACTGCAACCTTGTGAAAAAACGTGTCCATTTCAAAACTGGCAAAGTCCAGTTGTGTTGATAACAAAAGCGGCAGTTGTCAAATGTGAATAACAAACACGGCAAAGTCCACTAATAATTTGAATATATTTTTGTTTCGCACCAGTTAAACTAATGTATCAAGAAGAAAAATTAATGTTTTTAGTAGGTACTATTTGTCGAATTTATTTTAGTGACAGTATCACAAGTAATTTTTAAATTAAACGTTTTTTGTTCTTCCTCAAAAACTGTAGTCAATGGACTTAGCCGTGTTTGTTTCTACAGGCCTCATATGTACACTTAGGCGGTGAGATACAGATAATTCATACATAGTATTGTGACCTGCAAAAGGGTTAGTTAATAATTTTATTCATGAATTTTGGCAAAAGCATTTTTTTTAAATAATACACTTCTTAACTTCAGATCTTATCCATGTTGGAGATCCTGATCCCACAGTCCCAGCTGTTTGACATGTTCAATGATGGAGTGAGGATGATGAAGGCAGGTGCCGGTGAAGAAAAGCCGCGCTCGGGCAAACACCCCACCAAGAATGGCAACGACATGCACAGGGGAGGGTCTATCTGTGGGTATTTTAAACTTTACTTTCCGTATTACCTTGGTGCGGGAAGTCCCAGTGTTTTCAAAATACGGACATACAATTATGTTAGAGACATTTAGCGGACATATTTTCAATGGGTTAAAATGAATTCCACATTTAGTGAGTAGATATTATTGCTTGTGGTAAGTTTTTTTTCTTATCTATGGGTTCATCCATTCACACACAGATTAGTCTCTATGTCACCTTATGATTAACTTTTAACAACTTACCTTTTTTCAATGTTTAACCTTTGTAGCGCATTCCTAGTGTACCTAGGATAACAGCCAGCGACACTCTTTTTGACTGTCATTCAGTTTGTCTTGAAATTGATGTATGTGTGTAGCAATAACTGCATTTAATTTACAAAGTGGTGAATTGGTTAAAATGGCACTACAAATAATATTTTCTCAATCAATTTTGAATACCCAAAGTCTAATAACTACAAAGTTTCCACTGAGCATTGTTTTTTTTTTGTATTCAGCTCCTGTTGTGGAAGATGAATCCAATACATCCGGCCTGTCAGACAATGAAGCACCCACTTCTCGACAGAACACTTCAGACTTTGAAACTGATGGAGAACACAATCTGTCTTGTTGCATTCTCATGCTGGATGTCCTCCTAAAACAGGTTACTCGGCTAATATTATCGCACCCATGTTTTATTTAATTTATTTTTGAACTGTATTTAAACTTTTTTAAAGCATCATTTTCAATTATATAACAATATTAAATAAAGGAATAAAAAACAGATGGAGCTTCAATGGACGGAGGGCGGCGTGACAGGTTACGTGGCATCCTCCGCCACGCAGCTCTTAGGCCGCATGTTGGGGGCGCTGCGCGTGGGTGCTCGCCTGGCGCAGTGCCGCTGTCCTGCTCCTGACTGCTCGGCCTGCGAGGCCAGCGTCATGTGGCACCAGCTGGCCGTCCGTATCGTCAAGATGATGGCCCCCGACAAGCCGGCGCACCCCCCTGATGTGAGTCTTGTAGAACATAACACATGCAAATGACATAAAGCACAGTTAGCTGTCGAGTAACAAATTTCTTCTTCTTTCTATTTGCCTCTGGTTCATCACTTTTTCTAAATGGGACCAAAATCACTCCTAAACCGGGATCCTGCATCTCAACCTAGAATTGACACCATTTTATGTGAATGCCCATAGACAAGTTTTTAACCCATAACTAGTTCACTTATATGCTAGTAGTAAGTCATATATGTCAAAAAAGAGCTGTAAAGATATTATCATTCGTAGCCATGGCCTACTGACTGTTTCCATACAAGTTATCAAACTGTATGAATTTTCCAATGGACCCAAATGGTCATTAGGTGTACATATATGGCTATTACTGATACCCTAAACTGTAGGACAAAAATTACCATTACAACCCTCCCAATTACGTATTCAATACTATTGTGAACTAATGTTTGTTCCCATAGAATATTTTTGGAAGCAGTTTTATACATGGTAAGTATATATGTCATGTTCAATATGTGCATTATTTTTTTATAACAGGATATGAGTATTGGCTCTATACATAATGAGATATTAAAATTAATTTACGAAGTTCAAGATATTACACAAAAAACTGCTACAACATGTAAAAATTCTTTTTTATATCATAATAAATCAGTGTTTGTATGTGTTATAGGAATGTGCTATTTGAATTTGATTCCTATTTGACAGCATTTGTCAATTTATGGTTATTAGATTCACGAGGGACCAACTAAATACTCTGTGTGCACTGAATTATTGTGACTTTTAATGTGGGCATGAATTTAAATGCATCGAATGGACATGCTGTTATGTTACAGAGCATGTCAATGTAATGAAAATATGTCTAAAAACTAATTTAACCTCTTGGCAAGTATGAACGAACTTTATCATTCAACATGTATATCAACAACAAAAAAAGTCTCAAAAGAGTGATGAACGACAAGGTTTGTTCGCACCCTAAGTCAATCAATTTTTTAAATAAAAAAAAAAAAAAAAACATCATTTCATATGCATATATGTAATTAAAATTACATAGCTGAGTGGACAAACGCATCGGATTCCCACCCGGGCATCGTGCGTTCAATTCCTCTGCTGGCTAAGTCCTCCATCATTGCACAAGCAACATCTTCCGCTTCTTATGATGGCAGTATGAGTTTTTCAAATATTGTCAGGTTATTCGTAACCCGGGAATGTTTGTCTTTCTTTAAAACAAAATAAAAAAAAATATATATGAAATGTATAATATATAAATAAAAACAATATTTCATTGCAAAAACTTTTTTCTTATGATAACTATAATACTGCATAAAGAAAAAATATCGAATTTTAAATAACTTACTGCTCATTTGCAGTTTAGTTTGCAAAAACTCATTCACCAAGAGGTTAAATCACCTTTTACTTTCTAAATCAACCCTAATGGTGAATAATTTCTTCTACTATGTTCCAGTAAATAAGTTTTTCTCTCAATTGTTTTTCTTTTCTGAAATAATTTAGAAACATGAATTATTTTCTGAATTAGTATTAATTATGATCTGGCAATCTTTACCACTCTATCAATAGTCTTGAGCATATCTGATAATACATACTATATTCAATATTTTGATGTAAGCATAACCTTGAACACAAAGATATATCTCATCAATATCAAGTGAATGATTATTATAGGAGAAAAATATTTATCGCTTTGACAAATAAAATTTCTTCATTCAACTTGTCAATTTAGTTGACATAGTAACACATTTCAAATTAAACGAAAGGAAATCTTATTTCTCTATAATGATAAATATTGTTCCTTTCTTGAGCATGATTTCTGGTGAAGAATGTTATTTTTTATACTTTCTGGAAAACTTTTCAAATGCGTCATGCAAATAAAATAAAATGTTAACCCTTTGACTGTGGAATACGCAGAGAACAATAATTAATTTAAAAAATAATATGCAATTAAATCTAACGTTTATTTATGGTGTGCAAATATTTTTTTATTGTATTAGCATGAATTTCTTATTTTAAAAAATAGCTGTCTATTAGTATATATATCTAATAGTCTGTACTAAGATGCTACATAAGAGAAAATATTTAAATTAGTTATGTTCAGGACCCACAGAGGTGGTATGCAATCGTCTCTCGTCTATGCTCGTTATCCGTAGTTAAAGAGTTAACGGGTTCGCTGCCACAATTTTTCGATGATGTAAACAACTTAACACAAACGATCCCAAGCGAGATCAGTGGCAGCGAACTGAATTTTTTTTGTAAAATCCATTGAAAAGTTTACCAATACCGTAAAAGTACCTTAAATTGCCCATTGAAAAAGGGTTTTTGTATTAAAAAAACTGAATTGTAATTTTTTAAATTTATTACATTTCGTACAGTGGTATTTGTAGTGTCATATTTGGTCTGTGAAACTTTGCTGACGAGACCAGCTTGAATGCCGCAGTGATAAAGGCTCTTTAATTCGTAGTACTGACAAAATATGTCACCAAAAGCATCACTTTACGAAATGTATAATATTTTTGAAAAAGTAATTCAGTACTTTTAGAGATATTTTAAAACACAAAACTAATTTTATACCGGGCAAAGTAAGGCTCAGTTGTTTGAGCCCCCATTACATTGGACATTGTCATCAAATAATTGTCATTGATTCAAACAAGTGGGCCAAGGCTCATTTACGGTATTTGATGTCCATGCTATCTATAATCTATCTTCCAACCCGGGCCGGTCATATTGATTTGTGTTGATGGCGGTGTTGCCAGCCGCCCATGGAGGAAAGCCCCCCTGAGGGTGCGGCGGGGGCCCGGCGGAGCCCTGCGGAAGGCCGCGGGGGCCCCGACTCTCTGCTCAACGTGTCCTTGCCGCTGCCCATACCCGAGATACACTCTGTGGGGGGGGTGCTGGTTCACATGCCACACGTACGTTCATGTATTATACACACATTACATTCGTCGTCTACGTTTCCCATACCCAAACTGTGTCAGCAATCACTTCTATCTAATCAACAAGTTTGTATAATATCATAAGATTGTTCTTCTTCGCAGTTCTGTATTGGTCGAATGCTGGAAACCGTTATCATATTAAATGAGCTGTGCATAAAGCTTATGAAATTCTGGCCAAATTCAAATATCTTTCAGTGAAACTTCGTCTGCATCTAACCAGAACATTATACATTTTTCTCAAGAAGGCGTACAAAACTGATAAAGGTTTGGTTCCTATTTCTTTTGTCATTGTTTTACCACTTCCAGGATTAATTTTGATTTAAGACCACAAGATGTAAATAAAAATCTAGGTATCTCAACATTATAATATAAACATTATGTTCAAACCCTTTGACATATTTTTACATACATGAACAATATAGATTTTTACATACATTTAATGCAATCACTGTAATTTACTAGGTAAGAAAAAGAGCAAACTCCAAACCCATGCACTTTGCACAATTACACGTAATTACGGTTTTCGGATTAGAAAATTCAATTAATATTTTTATCTACTAAACTAATAAACTTAGGATGGTGTTACTAGATGAACAGCTGTAATTAAATAAATATCCCATAGGGAAGGTCATTACGATTAACTGAATTAGTAGAACTGCACAAGTACCTGAGAATGTCAGCAGCACATGAAACTGATCCAATTAATCTTGAATAATGTAAACCCCCACCTTTTAGCTGTTAGAATTTATAAATATTTTACCCATAGTTTTGATGACTGATATATTTACCCTGAATTTGCTTGGATATTGTCCAATACTGACACTCATCATCCCGCAAACAAAATACATTACCACATTCCACCTTCTTTAACACATTCTCGAAAATATAATGCTTTTATTGGATATTATTGTCAGGCCGATTTTATAGTCATGTGGACAATCGGCGCGGACCGTCCATACGCTGATAACTGTGAGGTGCAGTCCAATCGTAACATGAACCCGAAAGTGATGAAAATTTTGTGCAGCTTATTTGTGGACCAAATAGCAATGACAACGCAGGGAAATAATACAAACGCATCCGATAATTGCTCAAATATTACTGGTTGGAGTATTTGCATCATCAATATTTTCTGAGTTTTACTCATTTACTTCAAAAAGTATGATGCCAACTTCTTCCAATGCACGAATCCTTGCATTTTCATTTTTGTACAGTTCATCTGAGTAATCCCATAAATATCTTCTCATACAAATTTTGACAATTAAATGTCCCGTATCAATATTACGAGTCATGGCTCTTGCACTTGACTGTATATCCAATCCGCTGCACTGCGCAGGTCCATTTAAGGTTGCGTCTGCAGCAGATGGTCCGCGTGACTATAAAATAGGAATTAGACTTATATAGCGGCCCATTGAACTTCATTCCGAATAATGCATCATTCATCCACTAACTCAGTTTGATTGGCAGGCAAGTCGTGACATGTACATCTCGCATAAATCAAGAAAATGAAACGTATTCTGCTTTGATCATAATATTAAATTAGACATTGGTTAGAGGAGATGAAGAAATATTTTATATATATCTGCCTCTGGGTCCACTTCCTAAATTTCTGCAAAAATTATTTTGAATGCTGCGTATTATTATCTTTCACTTCAATTGTAATAATCTTTAAAAAGGTTTCTGGGATAAAAAATAACTCAGCAAACTTAATAACACCAGGAACCGAACTGACTTCATGTTAGCTTGACAGAATTCAAAGTCCAATTGGAAATCCAAACAGAACTAAAAAAACACTTTCATCTCATACCTACTTTACTTTTATATGTACCTAAAATCATTTGTTCAATATCTTACCAAACAGCATTATTTAAAAATCATACAAAACACAATCATAAATCTAAAAGAAAACATTTCATTGTGATTTACAATAATTATTTTCAATCACTCAAACAAAAATAATATTAAGATTTGCAAATCTTGTTTGCAAACAAATGTTTCCGTATTTGTAAAAAAAACAAATCTCGTTCATTTTCATAACTATACAAATACATATTACACAATATTACTATGATGATAGAATGCTGTAAACATAAAATATAAAATATCAAGAAAATAAATAGTTCCACAATAATGAATATTATTAACAATCTCTTCACACTACTAATAAATGTAAATATAAATTTCCAATAAACCAATATTTTTGAACTATTCAATAGATTAATGTTAATAATGGCAACAATAAATTCATGGAATAAACTAAAAATCTCTATTGAAATGCCGGAAAGTCAAAATATTACAAAACCAGGCGTGGTCTGAACATGTTCCATTGAAAGCACCGCTTGCTCTACCACCAGTGGACAAATGCTTTCTTTAATTAAAAATACATACTAAAAATCATAAAAATATTATGCCACTCAATGCTGAGGACATAAATGAACTGGAACCAGTAGCAAAAAAACGATCTGTTGTTTAAATTATAGAATTTGTTCAAGCTGGTTGGCCCACAACTAAACTTTCGCAATTTACATTTACTAAGGGAACTACAATTTGCTTGCTCAGCTCAGAAGCTCTCCGACTGCCCCCGACAAAGACTTCTTCAAAATATCTTTTGAAATTATTAGTATGTGCTCATCAACATTTAAAATAAAGTGTTTTTTTTTAAATCCAAATGAATTGAAGTGAATTAAATTTTGTCACGTTCCACTGTTGAATTTATTTGTTGGTTAATGTTTTCCGATTCCGATTTCTAAAACCATAGATGATTTATTTACTGATTTTCCATGGTATTGTTGTCGGTATTTCTATTGGATATGTTCATTAAATAACTAAAATATAAATAAATGGCTACAAAACCTTCAAGCATGCTTTGACTGGAGTAAGTGTGCTTTGACCTGACAAACTTTTCATGTCACTTAAACCTGTATTTGAACGCTATGTTTATGTTTTTTATACCTCTTGTTCATCTTCTATGCAATTGAATCTAGTTACTTCCTTGGCAATAAATGGAGTCTACTGAAATGTTGATTGTAATGTTGTTTTCATATTATTCTATTTCATGCTTCCACAGATACTTCAAGTATGTCTGTAATATGTTTTATGTAGCCATAGTTTAAAATGTTAACATGTATGTGTATTTTGTGTACCTAATTGTAGATAATTTCCTCGCCCTTCTTTCAACCTTCTCTTAATCTGTGCTATTGAAACTCCTTGACTTAAAACCTCGAAATACCAAACGATCCACTGTGGTATTTTCGCAATAAATAAGACAATATTATGTAACACAAAATGTCATGTTGGAATATGGATCTCGAAATTTATGAAACTTTCCTGTATAATATGTACGAAAGTGCCAAATTTGTTTTAGATCAAAAATATGATTATGAACTTTGCATGAAAACATGTTGTCATATAGCTTTTTGTAACGTGTCAATGGCCAATAATTACGTAGAATCTGCATTCAAATCTAGCAAAGCATGAATGCTTTAATAATTCAAAATGTTTTAATGGCGCAGGGTGACTTCTTTTTTTACAATATGTAGTTACCTTCTACGTAATGTGCATGATAGCTAAAATAGAAAATAATATTTTTTTCTAGAAAGCATTATGTAACTGCCCGCAAACAAAAACTGGGTGCTATAGATTAGATATCATGGCTCGGCTTTTAGTTAACTAGACTGAACAATATGTAGCGATATAGGATCACAATTATAAACCGTACACACTACCATATAAATTTATATACAAGGGTATAATAACTACAACCAATACTTGCACAACATACTGAATAACCAACCAAACAAAACATAATATGTATTCACTATATTATAATAGAGTAAAGATTTATGAACAGGATAACCTAAAATTATTCTGAGCTTCGCTTTGTAAGTACGGCGGTGAAGATTAAGTGTTGAAGAAATGATCATTTTGGTGCAATTGTTACTTCATAATTCATCTCATCAACTTTGGATGCAATGTTCAGAACGGAGCCGGACCATGTCAACTCAAGTGGCGCAGCGTAACGATAATTATTTAACCGAGTGGTTTTTGTTAGAACTACTATTCCTGCTTGTGGACAATGACATTTGTTGGTACGGTCCTGTTTCCTAGAGTAATGAAGCCCAAATATTTTAAAATATTGGGTCCTTGATTCAGCATGCTAGAAGTAGGAAAATCATGAATTTTTTGGTCAAATGCGGATGGAAAAGCATTTTATATCACTTCTCCATAATTGGAGAATCTAAATCAGTTCAATGTTGAAACTGAGGATAATTTATAAGTTGGTATTATTTAGGACAACACTCTTACTTTACATTGATATTGATACAATGACTTTCATGCCAATATGATTTTTGAATTTGTGAAAACTAAGTCTAAAAAAAATATGACTAAGTTACCTTAAAAATTTGAGAGGAAAAAATATTTTTCGAGATAAAATAAGAAATAAAATGTTTCTCATTCTTGTGGTAGACCCTACACGTGAGAAACATGTATTTATTTTTATCTTCCACTTTATATTTTTTCTTAATAGTAAAGGTGACATAATTTTCTGTTTATAGTCCAGTACATACAATAAATAGTGTGCGGTTTTTCTGGCTATAATTTATACAGCCTAATGAATTTAAGAAATAAGAAAGTAAGCATAGGCATCTTTTCCATCTGTGTTCAGCCAAGGCCCATTCATTGACCACTCCACCCACCGGCATAATAGAGGCACTCACATATTTTCACCCACGCATTTGTAACAGATAATGACTGCCACGGTTGAGACCGTCTCTGAACAGTTGGACCTGGCGGCCATCATGCCGGCGGAGAAGGTGGTGTCCGCCGTGGCGCGGGCGGTCACGCTCTCCGAGGCGGACGTCGCCACGGCAACCGTGCAAGTCAGCAAGGCCAATGTGGTCGGGGAGAATGACGGGCCCGTGGAGCCCGGGCCCGACGATGACCTCTCTGACTTCTGGCACACCTCCGTCGGCAAGTTCAGATTCACCATCGAAGAGCTGCCGCAGCATTTGCAGTACATTCATCAACTTCTACAGGTGATTCATAAATAATTGTATGTGAATTTATTACTAGTATATTGCAATCAGTGATGGATTTATCAATAAGCTATGCTTCTATAGTTCGCACAACGATAGTTCATGCGAACGACAGATACTTAAGGTTGTGAATATGCTTCGTGCAGCGAAATGAAACAGCTTTTTTTCTTGCTTACGCCTACTTATTGTTATTAGCGAAAAACGGACAAGTGTATACGAATAATGTCTATAAATATAATGAATTACAATTTTAAAGAACCCATTTAGAGTGTGTTCTTTCCATTTTTTAGTTCACTGGTTGGGATTGTGTGATAATGCGTGTAAATTCTCAGTTAACATTCACTTAAAGCCATATTTTTATCGATAGATTTAAAATAATTGTTATTTGGGTTCAACATTTATACATTAGGGTATAATGGCACCCTTTACCAAATCGGGGCACGGTAAAACATTAAATGGTCAGAGTCGTGAAATTTTATTCTTTGTGTTCTAAGATTGTTTGATTATTATAAAAAGCATTAAATAAAATAATTAACGCGCCAAAAGACAGTGTATATAATCAACCTCAACACACTTTAGCTACAAACTCTGAAAAATATTTAAAAAAAATTGAAGTCTATACAATATTTAAATATGTAACGCTGTATGCAAGCAATGCATTTGTGTTGAGTACTGTATTCGCGTCAACTCTGGCTGCGTTACCCAGGTTTAACATAGGTCAAATATAGGAAGGCTCCAACATTCACTAGCAGGCATCCCATAGGACTTTAAATGTAGCTTGTGGGAAGTGAAAATAAATTCGGCTCTGATTGCCATCATTATTATTATTTCGCGAAGTCCATTACAACAAGATCCCAGTACATAAAGAGCCAATCAATCAATCCATTATTGTGTCATCTTGCTTACCCAGTCCTTCAACTGTAGTTTAAAATATTGATATTGTCATAGTAGCATACGCGCACTGATGCCACGTTTATTTTCTCCAGGAGTTGCCGGTAGCAGACAAACCAGACATGATGTACTACATGTTGCAATGCCTCCACATCCTGGTATTACACGGAGATGCATTTACTAAAGCTTCAAAGGAACACCGAGGCTTCTTTATCTGGTGCCAGGAGAACTTACTAATCAGGAAGTAAGTTTACAAACATTTATTTGTTATTAATTGGATTGTAGTGATTGTTCTGCATTTTATATTGGTAAAACAACCCGTAATCTCAATGTTAGAATTAAAGAACATCATAGATGTTTAAATAACCATGGTTTTTCAGAATTCGACAATCATCTTCTTGAAAAAGATCATACCTTCAATAAAAGCACCGGTGCTCATATTCTTCACAAAAATGGTCATGGCAATAGATTAAATAATTTAAAAGCACTAGAAATAAAGAAAGTCATTACAATTAATAGTTATATATTCTTAATAATCAGTTAAATTTGTCCAGTAGTCCAATATTAGGTATATTTCCTATAAACTCATAATTTTTTAAAATTATTCTTTAATCACCTTCTCAGCTGACGTTTTGCCTTTTTCATTTTATATTCTCTGTCTATTTCTCTCTGTTCCTTTGTTATAATTTTAAATGTTATTCTATTGTTTGTTATCCTATTTAATTTTATATTGTGTTCTTCATCTGTATGTACGAGTATATATAACCGCACACTTTGTATTTTTTGTTTGGTTTAATTTTGTACCCTGATGATGCTTAGGCTAAGCAAAACCGGTCGGTCATAAAAAATAAAATAAAATCTGCGGTCTTCTTCAATGTTATCATTTAATTTATTTATCAACACAATGAAAATAAATATGTATAATTTTCTGCCCCCAGAGAAACAAGTAGGCATCTAAAATAGCTCCTTGAAATATCATTTCATTCGGCCTTCCTATCCTGCTCTAATCTTCTTTTAAATAGTCAGTCCAAATCTCCCCCAATATCCCTTTATTGTACCCTTTTGGGTCTGAAATTTCATTTACATTTAAATAATTGTATGAATTTTTAGAAGGACAGGCTTTAGTTTATTTAATATGAAAACTTCCTCACAAAATCGGTGTATCTTTCAGCCTTTGGAATGTGTGCAACGCACGGCACTCACATATTGCTGAAGTTGCCGTACCTATCCTGCTCCACTGCATTACCCTGCCCGGAGGAGCGGATGTGTTCTGGAGGCTCATTCAAGAAGAGTTCCACCACGCAGATTGGAGGATTCGTTTCACAGCTGTTGAGAGGGTCACTATTCTCACAAGGTATGAAATAACTCCATATTTGTATATTTTCTGAATAATAATCTCAACATAGTTGTAAATTACATCATTACTGGAAAAAAAAACCTGTTTTGGTTCATCGTAAAAGATGAAAAGTATATTAATATGCCAATAAAGGAACATACAGGATAATATATGTATCTGTTCATTCAGTTGTGACTGTTTTTTTTTATTTTCGTGTTAGAAGCAAATCCTAATTTTCTGTTTCTAGGTTCATGGATTCTACTCCATTGAAGAGTGTGCTTCCGCTGCAAACAGCCTTGGCCACAGCTTTTTGTTACCTAGTGTCCAGCATGGACGACCCCAATGTCTACGTGGCTCAGAGGGCTACACTTTACCTGGGAACCATTCATGACCATGCTATCAAGGTAAAATTCTAGAAAATTCTTTTTTCTTACATAAATGGCGCCACACAAATTATTTAACAATATTTTTTGTCTTTTGTGGTTTTTTTTTATGTTTAAACAATTTAAGAAGTTTGTTTTTTCTAGAGACTGATTTTTACGTTTAATACAGCCGTACATGTACGAAAAAATATTTAAGTACATTTGGTTACGTTAAAACTGATAATTAAAAATGCTAGAGCAGTAAACATTTTCAAACAGTGAGCTCTGGTACCTAGAAACTGTAAAGCTTTTCTGTCTGAAATTTCTAGATCAACACAACCATGTTTGCTGGCAATGTCATTTCCATCATGATCTATAAATCTTTGAAGTATGTATTTAACTGATAAAAAATAAGACATAATATGTGTTTAAAAAACTCATGGTAAGCCGGGTAGTGAAGATCGACAATTTTAAACTTTGTAGTCGGGAACGTCCCCTTAGATATTTTAGATTAAAAAAATTCTTTTGATTTAAATATGGTCTATTAATGCAAAGTTAGCCGTGTAAGGCTGCATGTCCAACTGTACTAGAAATTTATACATTCATTTTTTTTCAACATTGACAATCCTTATATTTTTTAATACAATACTTTTCTATTAAGAAACTGAACTACTGCGATATTTTGCAGTGTTTGATAATGTGCCTGGAGACCCAGTTCGACCTGGTGATAGTGGACCGGCCGATGGTCCTGCAGTCCCTCTACCAGCTGCACAACTCCCTCAGCGATAGGAAGATCCTCACCTGGGACTTCTTCCTCAACAGATTTGATGCCCTGTTCTTAGAGTCGCAGATACACATGGAGAGGAACGGAGACATTTCATATTTGAGAGGTAATCAATGTTTTAATTTAATGTAACAATAATTTAATGACAGCATGAACAGGTCGTTTCTTCACTTGTTTTTCTATAAAACAGAATGCATGTGGAACGAGCTACTCGCATTCGCGTTTCCTTTCACACTTAAATGAATTTCCTTAACCAATTACACAATCAATGTGATAAATTGGCCGGCGGATCCAACAGTTATATTTTCCTTAACCAGTAAAGAGACTAGAGAATTTGCAAGTGGTGCGTGTCATCTATTTTATTGCCATAGGTTTCTATGATACAACCTATGCCTATAGTTAACTGAGGACTTGCTGTTGAAACAATTTTTCAAATGAAGAGTAATGGCGATAATTTGACTATTCATTACTGTTCTCCAAAATGAACGAGATGCCATTATTTAGCGATATTGTCTGGGGATGTTAGACCTGTATTAACAAATTCCTTCCTAAAGCCACTTTGACTTGTATCACAGTGTTGCACAATCGGGTGGAGATATAGTTCCCCTAGTTATACAAAATAAATACAGGGGAGTTCTTATGAAGAGGCGTAAAAAAAGCTTTTTTGAAAAATTTTACAAAAACCTGAACAAAAACATCGGTGAGTATATTTTACGCCACCATTTATTATTGAAAATCTAATAATCTTTTTCATTCTTCAGATTTACGCAACAATGAAACAAACAGTGAAGCATTCATCCACAAGCTGAAGCGTGCCCAGGAGGCTCTGTCGCACTCGGATGGCTCTGCCCCCGGATCCATTGTGAAGACTTTGAGTGCTTCCTTTGGCACCAAGTGGCCCTACAAGAGAACCATGTCTGCCCCGGCCACCATGCTGCCGAGGCAAGACACCAAGCTAGGTATCCTTCAGTTCATCTGCTCAACCATCCCACTATTATTGTCCAAGTATTATAAACTTACTCCCTTTAGAGTTATTGCCAACAATGAATAATTTCATAAATTTTTTTTTTTTAAGTACCTATCTAGTAATATTAAATTTAATAATTTTCTACTAGCCAAGTATCTAATAATATTAAATTGCATAATTTAACACCTTTTTAAGGTACCTATTTAGTAATATTAAATCTCTTGGATACGAAAAGTGAATTCCCATGTCCGTTAGTTTTCAATTTGGACTAAGGTCTAACTTAAAAGTCAAATCTTTCTTTGAATCATTTCATATTTATCCCAAATATACAGGACTGGACCTAACATAACCTAAAAATAGTCTGCTTAAAAAAAAATGCTTATTGTACATGAATAATTATTGTAATAGATCATACTATCCAACATCCAAAAAGCTATAAAATATGAGCCACAAAACCCAACTTTATCAAAGCTCCCACAATATTAAATTGCCTTATGAGATAGAATGCTACATTTGTAAAGATATTGTATTGTCCTGCATATTGGAGTGTTCTCGCATGGTGATGTTGTACAGTGCTTCCAATTGATTTTCAAAACATCGAATAATGATAGTTAATTCACTTTCCTGATTTTAAACTGCCCCTTTTAGAATTAAAAACTTAATTGCAAATCAAGGAATTCATAATTTTTATCACTGGCAACAAATATGGCCGCAATCTCCCGATATTCCCTCCAATTTATGACATTTTGAATTAACAAATCTAATCTAATATTAATAGATTAGTCTATGTCAATTTCATTAAAAACTTGTTTATAATTAGGGAATTCAAAATGTAACCTTTTGAAAATCAGATGAATTGTAAATAATCTCATAAACATTGTTGTCATCGCTGGGTTTGTGGCATTTCTGTTTGGCTTTGCGCCCGGGAGCAGAGAAAGAAAAGGTCTACAGTCGGCAGTACTCGGCGCCCATCCTCAAGAGGAAGAGCTCCCGCTTCGGGCTCGGTCAGTTACTGGGCGGAGGGGGCGGGAGCGCTGCGGCCCCCACCGCAGGGGGGCCTGTTCCCCCCGCGCCGCCCCCCACCTGCCCACCTAATAGTGCATCCAGTAGTGTAGGCCATAGCGCCAGCCATACGCAAGGTAGAGTAGTTTTGGCTTTTGCTGCATAGTTTATAGTTCAATAAAAGAATATTATCCAACATTAATATTACAATTGTATCCATAGGTACTACGTATGTGGCCTTGTCACTGAGATCTCCGTCGTAATCCCTATTTGAGTTACCTGTCTCGTTTCTGAGAAAGAGGGAGAAGTAACAACAGAGCTACCAGAAATATGCCCCAGTGATATATATAATGTTAAATTCTAAACATCTTAACTACAAAAACACAGCCCCTGTAGTAATAAAATACAGATAAGTTTTTGAATCAAGATCTCGCGGGTTCTATTCCCGCTGCATATATTGAGATGGTTTTTTTTTCATTTTATACATAAATATTGGCAGCAAAATGGGTGAAAAACTTGATGAACCTCACATAAATTAATTTACAGCTGCTTTGAGAAGAATTGCTAATATATATATATTTTTTTTGTATTTCCATAGGTACATATTATCGTACATACTTAATAATTGAAGCACATTGCTTGTGCACATTAATATTACTATGGAGACCTGTATTTTATTATCTATGGCTGACTGGTCTCCAGGTTCCGGAGGCTTTTTCTATGGATTAATTACCAAAGACAAACATGTAATCCATAAATAAGAGTTTTACAGGATATTATGTAGAAAATAGATTTAGTGAAGAAATTTTGTAACAAATAATGTTTAGTAAATTTTTCAGCAATATCAGTTATTTTTAATGAATGTCGGATACTAATAATATTTTCGCTCTGTAATATTTCATTCTTTCTTAACTATGCATGTAAGAAATTAACTATTTTATATTTTTTTTAATAAAATTTCTACCAACTTTTAAACTGCATGATTACAAACACTTGGTTATATCTTTAATGATAAGGTTTGTTAAAATCACTCTATAAATCTTACCCAGTAATGATACAAAGTTATACATAGTGCATGAAAAAAAATATTATTAAAATTGATTTTTAAAATTATTCATAACACATCTTCCGTGTTGAAAATAATATGATTTTTCACTTTTAAGTTTTGTCATTTGAAAAACAAATAAAGTTTAATTAATTTGTTTATTGATTTAGCATTGGAAAATACACAATTAAGTTGTTTTGGAAAGATTTAAAAAAAAAAATTTAAATAAAAACTTTTTGTACAGTACATTTTATTATTTTTGTAAGCTTTGAACATAGGCTGCCAAAATAGTATAATGTTATCATTTTTTTACCTAATAATTGAAGTAGTTTTCAAATACACAATTTGTGACTCCCTGTCGCTTTTCACAATCTTGATAATGGTAAAAAATATTCTATAATCCATATATCAACATTTTTTTGCTTCTGCCAACTTCGTTATCATACATTGTATAGAGTACCACATACTTTTTACAATAATTGTTCATCTTTAGTTTTTGCAACCAAAATACTGTAATAATGAAAAAATAAGATTTGTAAAATCTTTCCGGAATCGTAGCCGGGGATTTTAATCCCTCGGCCACAGAGGTACTGTTATAATTTCTGTAAGTTATAAGTTTAAAATTATAATAGAAAATGCACAAAGATTTTCCTTCCTCGCATAAGTATTCACGTATCTTGAATATTTTGTTTCTACAAAAATAGTTACCTACCCCTTTCCTCGTAAGTTTGTCAGTGGACCTGAGCGCTACTGGCGTTATTGGTACTAAATAATATTAGAAACTTGCACAAGTTAATGGTGATCGGAGTATAAGTGCAATTTTTTTAGTTTGCATGCTTTTCAGGCTGTGTCTATGCTTTTGATAGATGTATAAATTACAGCAGGCACCAGCCAGTATGTTGAAATTTGGTCAATTTTAAGTATAGAAAATTATTTAGGCATCTTCCTAGTAATTTTACAGATTTTATAACCACTCTCAACATACTATGGACTATGTATATTAACTCTATATACCTTATTTTTACATTCTACCTAAGAAAAGTTAGGATATCAGATTATAAAGACAATACAGTAAAACTTGCATATAAGGTCCTTTATAAGCAGTTTTACGTTTAATAAACTCTTTGGAACCAACTTATTAGGTTTTCCCATATAAGATGTTTTATTTCCGGCTCCTATAAAAACCTTATATATTTATAGGCGAGTTTCACTGTATTATATTTAATTAATAAACGGTAATCCTACTTTAGATTACTTCAAAATGGTAACTGTACAATTTGTTGTACTGAGATATCAAAGTTTCAACTTACAAAACATACAACTAACAACCTTCTTAAAATTCAGATGGCCAGCTCCACTCCTTGCTGGGTGGGGGCGGAGCAGCTGACGATGCTACCCTGGCCACCCTACTTCCTCGTATCCTGGACATGGAAGACGCCGACAAGGAGACTACGCACCTCCTCGTGTTCCTACTGATGCAGTTCCTCTCTCGTTCTGACCAGGCCAGCCCCACAGATGAGAAGTACATCAAGGCGCAGACCATCGTGTTGAAGCATTTGTATCTTCTTCTAGGATTCAATCAGACGGAAAGGACATTTCATATTCCACCATATAGACTAAGGTATGCATAATGTTACTATGGTCGTTTATAATAGATAAATACATTGTTAAGTATTAATGTTGTAGATCCTCTCCACTCAGCATCATCAAAGATGACATAAGCCCCGGGGGAAATTATTTCCCTCAAGGTTTCCTGTATGGAGTTAATGTTAAAAAAAAGGTCCGAAATGACTACATTATTTCAGGATTTACTTTTAGATGACTATTACTAAAACTATATGACGACCTCCGTCTCATAGTGATAAGTTCCTTGATTCTGGACTCAGAGGTTGCAGACTCATGTTCCAGTGGGTATTAAATTTAAACATAGGATACATATTTTCATCTTATTCCAGAGTGCAAGATACTCCCAGTATCGCCATGGTTAGAGACTGCCGTTCGGAATCAAAAGATTGATTGAAATGGTTTTAGGAATAGCTAGATACCTCTTGACCTTCCTTTTCTTCTCCTACTTTCCTTCTCCACTTATTTCAGCCTCACAACATTGTTTAAATTGCCACTATACTATAAGTCCCACTGGCATCACACAGGTTAGACTAGTGCGCTGTCACATAAATAAAATAAACCTATGACACACGAAAGTCGTAAAAACTGTAAAGCAAATACATAATGCCAACTGTTACCATTTTACACCTAATGCTTTCCACAAATCATCTCCTTTCGTAAACAACATTTAGCCAATCATTTTTATTTCTTTCAGACATTCAGCAGTATTCAATGTGTTCCTGGCCAACTTGCCGCAGATCTTGGATCAGAACCACGTGATGGGCTGGTCCCTCATCAGCTCCGTTATCTCGCTGCTGCTCTACAGCCCCTGCCCCTCCAACTCCATACCGTCGTCACTCTCGCTGTCGCAGCTGCAGCCCTCATTCTCGCTTTGGCAGCTGGAGACACACTCCAGGAGGTGTTGGTTGATGTCCCTGCTTGTTTTACTGTACAAGGTAATCCATCAAAAATGTCTTCAGTTTGTTGATTTCTCATCTCTGACTTATCCAAAGCCAGCAGATATTGGAAATCCAACGGTCAATGAGCTTAGTTTATACTTTTGTTATATGGCGCAGTCATTAAAGTTGGTGTTAAGGTACAAGCGTAAGGGGGTATACATTGAATATTTTTTTTATTAAATTGTCTTTTTTTTTTAAACTCACTTTGAAATGTTTTTTTGATAGCATTTGAAAGTTCTTTAGTATCACTAATTTTTATAATGTCTTCAGATAAGTTACTAGAGTATTTTATTCTTGTGTGTGGTAGTGGTGTTGTGCAAAAAAGTATTACTTTTATAGCACGAAAATATCAATTTTAAGTCTGGTGCGATTTTCCGTAATAAATGGATATTTTTGTTTCTCTTTTAACATTTGAAGTATCAATTTTTTTCTATGTCTTTGTACATTGGTACTTGGAATTCTTAAAAAAAAAATTCTATATAATATGTAAATATATATATATTAAAAAAAATATATTTTTTTAGTACCAATACGCCCAGCAGCCAGTCTGTGGACAGTTGCAGTCCCTGGTGAAGATTGTGATCAACACACTGGATGCACAGCATCACGAGTGCAAGAGGATCCCACCCATGGTCATAATGGCACAGTCTACAAGGTCCAGAGGTAAATTATATTCACATTACTTGGAAAATAATGAGATCACATATTGTCGCCGGAAAGGCAAAAGGGCTGGAGCGCCCTTTTGGGAAGTTTACACCAGATCATTTTAAAGTATTTTTGTTGTTTTACAATAAAATTCATAAATCTTCAGTACCTGGCTGGATTTTGAAAAAAAAAGTTAACTCAGGTAAATCAATACTCTCACTGAGTTGACTCGCCTGAAGCGACAAAAATCCAAAAAATCCCTCACCTGTGTCGCTGAGTCAAGCCTTCTACCAAATGGTAAATATATTTTAGATGGCTGAAGGGTCATAAAAGTCTTCAGAATCAAATGAGAGTCAGAACATTCGATGTAGAAAAAAAACTGATCAAAACTGCATATTTAACTCATTTTTGACCAAAGTGTCACATAAGCCCTTTTACCTTTCCAGCGACGATATATGACATCAATGATCCACTACAATTCCTAATATTTGCCGTTAAACCATGTTCAAGGATTATACAAGCACAAAATGTCTAAAAATTATTTTTTCTCAAGTAAATGTAAAATTGCCAACACATACTATAAGAAAGAAAGATAGGTACTTGCCTCAATACACAATACGTTTTATATATTAGAATATTAACACATAGTTTGGTTCTTCTACTGAAGACTGTTGTAACTTCTCCTTCTGTCTCATAAATGATGCATGTAACAGAAAGAGAGGTTGTCACATGCTTAAATTACCTTTGAACAGGCCGGAGTGAACTAGTTGGGTGAACACTGCAAAAAAATCAATTAACACCTATTTATTTATAAACTAACAGACTATTGTCTTTAATAAAGCAATGACAAAAATATCCATTAGAAAGAACATTCAAGTCAAAGCCAAGGTCAAGTCAAGGTTTTGGTAGAGTCGTAAAGAATGACAAAAATCATTTAGACTGGTACCAAAAATTTCAAGACCATGGCTTGAGTTAACAAGTCTCGACATTCTGAACAGTGGAGAACGATACTCATAATTAGTAGAGTGATGATTGAGGAACAGCAATTCATCGTTTCTAAGTATATCTATACTATTCACAATAAATTTTAAAAACATATGAGAAAGAAGAAGAGGATCCAGGCAATGAATCTATCAGGAGTAATGATGATGTTTGGCTACTCTAATTCAATGCCACAAGTAAATCACATATACCGGTCGGTATACATTGTGATGATAAATTATTTTTTTCTTATTCAGATATAAGCCAGCCTTCCTTGGGCGCTGAAGCAGAGCATCAACCACCTCCCGAACGCTTCGAAACCCCACCCCTGTCCCCCATGTACTCTGCGGAAGTACCCAAGCCCCTGGTCGTCAAGGTGGGCATGCACCACCAGAAGTCTCCGGGACCCGGCATGGAGACGCACTGGGAGGAAAGCGTCAAGCCGAGAAAGTACCACCACTGGAGCCTCGACCAAGAGAGCATCGATTCGGAACTGGTGGCCATCCCAGAGACGAGCGATAAATCGGAAAGCACCGTGCACGGGAGCACTGCTCAGGTATTATTCATAAAATAAAATATACGTCCCTTTAACATTGATATGCCGTATTAATGCGAATTTAAGAATTATGCATAATATCAATATGAAACATTCTAAAAAAATAAGATATGATGTCATTTTGTTTGATTTATATTTTTAGAATGTTTAAAAAGAAAAAAAGATTTCAGTAAATGAGTGTTGAAACTACTACCGTGTTTTTAGTTAACACACTTTGTGCGGGTAGTTGCGGAAACCAACTGCTCCCTGTAGCGGGCAAAAACAAAGGTCCGGTGTGAAAATATCGGTTCGGTTTGAAATGGCCACATCTTCGACAAAAATTAATATTTTTTAGAGAAAATTTATTTGTATACTCTTCACACCCTAGACTATAAGAGTCTCAAAGAAGTTATATACATATTTGGTAAAGTTACGCAATAAACTTAGGTGAAAATCTATGTTTTGCTATAATATTATGTTGTTTGAAGTGTAGAGAGCTTTGAATTCGATGGAGCTTTGAATATGATAATGATTTGATGATAAAAAAACCAATAACCACGTGTTACATCGTCGGTGGCATAAAAAAGTATAAGTTTCAGAGTATTTAGTGGACCTCGACACAAACAGCAATAAAACCCAGTGCGGAGGGTAGGGGACAAAAACCATTGGAACGGGATAAAGAACAAATACAAGTCCAAAACAACTGTATAAGTTATTTTTCAATGAAATTAAAGATAATCACTTACCGCAATATGCTTTTCATATTTTTCTACGGAATTCCGTTGGAAAATTTTATAATTAAAGTTTTAGAATAAATATTTAAATGTACACCTAAACAGTTTTGATTATCATCTCGTATCATTTTTCACTTGTCCCATAAGCAAAATTATAATTAACAATTAACATTTTTTTCCATGGGCTTCCACTTAAGGGATTTCTTAGTTTGTCTATATCTTGATTCATTTTGGGTGTGGTAACGATTACTTTCTTCTACCATCATTTCCCACAAACAATTCTACAACATCCATTATATTTTCAGAATGGATTGGTGTTACACAAACACCAGCATGACCTAGAAATGGTTCGATGTTTGGTGGATTGTCCATTTCACACCAGTCAACCACTTCTACTTCCGAATCACTTCCTTCCGAATCACTGAACTCTAATGGTATTACTGGCAATTTCCGCGTACAAGAACATTCTATACTATCACTGGAATCTTCACTGTCACTACCAAATTCAGGCAAATAATCACTTGAATAAATTATCTGCGAATATTTCGTCATCACTTTCGTTATTTCCGGAATCCATTTTAAAATTGTTAAAATCTTTTTAAATATTCGACAAAACCACATTCAATATTCTCGAGCCGTTTCATATACACAACCTGTTGCAAATAAACTTTTTAAAACTGAAATTCATTTGTAAATATTTATTGCAGTCCGTTTACCTGCGTTAGGTTATCGCTGTCTGTTTACAGGCGGAGAATAAAATGGCGCGCATTCGGAAATCTATATTTTTCTCACTCGCTTACGTTAGAGTCATGCGCTGGCAAACAGAGACAGAAATGTTTAATCAACTTATTCCAAAACATGGACCATTAAAATTCGTAAAAGTACTATCTTGTAGGGTATATTTCAGAGAATTCGATGATGATTCCTCAACGAAAGCCCATTTCAATTTCGTTAACCTCAATTAGAAATAGTAAACAAAGCTGTATGTTGATTTGTGTTGAAATATCCATATACGCAAAAGATGTATTTTAAAATATTCTACTTATACTTTGAACCTTTACGAACAGATTGGTATATAATGTTCATACTAAACATTGAGAAAGCAATACTTTTTCTGGCGTTGAAGTCGAAGCGGCCGGAAAGGTAGATCTACCTTTCCCGCCGTTAAGCGACAGTCGGCCGAGCGGGTAGAACTACTCTTCCCGCTTTAAGTGTGTTAAGTATACAACTAGAAACACTAGCACACTAATCCCGAATATGGAAGAAATACTGGACCATTTAAAGAAAACTACACAAACTAAACTGAATCAAAGTTGCCTCGGTTGTGACCATTGTCTTTTTATTTTCTGCCTTTTTCTGTTTCATATTTGTGTTTTAGATTTTTGATATTATTTAAATATTTGAAACAAAATCGTTGATGTAAAGAAAGCCTATTATCATTGCATTAATTCACGTCGTTTAACGGGAACCCTTCAAATATAAAAAAACAAAATGGCGCTAATTTTTAAATTACTGTAATTAATGTCAAATGTGACGAAAGTTTGAAACACCTCAACCTGACTTTACAAGGGCCAAGTCTTGCTTAGAGAAAAAATCATCCATATAAAACGAGTTTTAAACTTCCTTTTAAAAAAATATTTTAATTTGTTCCAGGGTTCATTCGACGAGACCAGCCACTACGAGGAGCTACTAACCAAGCAGGACCCGGCCCGTGGCAACACCATCTCCCAGGCCGCGGCCATGCTGGAGGGCCCCCGGGCTACCAGGAGTGCAGAGGGGAAGCACGAGAAGAAACACTCTGATAAGTTCATGGGCATGAAACCACTGTGGTTCTTGGCCAGTGATGAAGATTCTTCCGTAAGATTTGCTTTAAAAAAAAGTTAATTGGATTTTTTAAATTCATGTGTTCCATAATGATTTTTAAAACAATAAACAAAAAATGTTTTTGTTATTAGATTTCTGTTTTTTTTTTTAACTCTTTCCACGCGGAAAGCGCACCCGGGAGTCGCGCTATGCTTGCCTTGTACGCGGACAGCGCACTGTTGCGCCGCAAAGTTTCTCTGGAGTTAATTCTATGAAACATTCTTGAAGACGGTAAAATTTATACTTCTAAAAAATGACAAATCTTAACACTACTGACATCTTGTGAAATTAATCCTAAATACGTATCGCAAGCAATGATACAAAGGTTTGAAGGGAACCCTCGTCTTGAAGAGTAAATTCAGTCAGTTTGAATTTTTCCCGGCTCTTTACAGACGCGATTGCGCACGCGCGTTTCTAAGATTCTCAAGCGGAGATTCTCTCAGACAATCGATTGTTGTTCACCATTTTGTGGACGTGAATTATTATGATTTCTTATCACAATATTTTTTCAGAGACTTGTATTAAAAGTATGGTTCTGTGATAAACCATCTAACATACACAAACTAGTAAAAAAATATTGTTTTTTTATCGAAGTTTTATACTATTTTTAATTTCAAAAAAGCTGTTTTATGGAAATAATCAAGTGTTTAAAATGACGTTTTAACCATATGTGAAGTTGTGCACTTTTGAATTCGTATCCATTTTAAATAAGTGTGCAGAATTTCGAAATGTCGGGTCGCGGTCTTAATGATAAATAAATAATTAGTGCTATTTCGCATCAGGTATCAATCCTGATACCGGTTTCACTGAAGATACCGCCGAACTTATGTTTTTGAACATTTTTTGAATCGTGAAATTAAAACAAAAATTGTTCCGCTATTCTATGATTGTTTCAAAATTTATCATGATAAAAAAAACATTAAGTGTTATTTACAATGAAATAATAACAATAAATCCTTCTCAATATTTATTAAATTGAAAGTGTAGTTTTTTAATCTTAGACCCTTTACAAGTATGGCGCAACAAAATCCGCACTACAGTTGAAGAGCTCTACTTTGGTATGTTTTAATGCGACCTTGATATATAAAAAATGGTCGCCTATATCTCGCACTCTCGCAGTATGTAAATAAACTTCGACGATTTATCCTGTCCCATTGATGTTTCGAGTGTTTATTTACACATGGAAATGTACTTGGGGACATAAGTGATGGAATCTTCATAATATTTTATTTATTCCATGTGTTAGTATTGTTTAAAGTCATAAACTAGATTGAAGAAAAAAGGGCCCGCGTGTGAAAGAAGTAATTACTATTTTTGACGCGTAGAAAAGGTTAAACTCCTTTTGTTTTCGACTAATGTGGATTGAAATTCATTATTGACATTTCCTTATTGTTCTCTTGTATTTACAAATAATTTTCTTTCTTGTAAGATATCTTTCATAATTAAATTATATTAAAATAAATTAAAATCTTACATTTCTGTCAATTACTAAAAACTCCCATCATGTCCTATGCAACTTTGAAATATCCATTTCACTGTGGAAAAAAAAAATAGCCATGGCTTTTCAATTGTTTTACGCCACACAAATTTAAAAAAAAATCTTCAAACTCAGTAACTATTCGTTTTTTTTTGTGTTAATGAGTCATATTTTTGTTCTGTTAAGAACTTTTTGTAAAATATTTCAGAGTGAAAGCCACAAATGGGGCGTAAAAGAGGGTGTTCGCATGATGGTGACTTCAAGTCTCATGTCCGCCACGGACCAGCAGCAACTGAAGCACATTGCCACGTCGCAAATGGCGACCATGAGGGGTACTCCGGCCCAGATGGTGGCTGCCAATGCCATTACTGTCAATGACAAGAAAAACGTACCGATAGCAGCTGGGAGGATAGTGTCCGGCATGTCTAATCAAGTAAATAAAGAAAACAAATATATGAATCAGTTAGTTCAGTTACTGATTGTACAGTCGGCTTATGGTCTGATTTAGGCTCTAATGCCTGATTTCCTTTATTCTCCAAATCAGCAAGATCATGATTACCATATGGTTTAATTTTTCAGTCTTCCCAAGGTGATTGAGATGCTGTTGATTGATTATTAAATCTCCTCTCAATCTCTAAGAGGTTCTACAATCTTCGCCTAGTAATAAAAATAATATTGTCGCTGGAAAGGCAAAAGGGCTGACGCGACACTTTAGTCAAAAAACGAGTTAAATATGCAGTTTTGATCAGTTTTTTTTTTCTGCATCGAAAGCTCTGACACTCGTTTGATTTTGAAAACTTGTGGCCATTCAGCCATCTAAAATATATTTACTATCGGGAGAAGGCTTGACTCAAGCGACACAAGTTTGGAACTTTTATTTAGCTTTTTGTCGCTTCAGGTTAGAGCATTGAGTTACCTGAGTTAACTTTTTATTTAAATTCAACCAGATAACTGAGGACTTTTGAATTTTATTGTAAAACAAGCAACTTTAAAGTGCTCCGGTGTAAACTTCCCGAAATGGCGCTTCAGCCCTATTGCCTTTGAGCGACGATGTGTATTATAAAAAAAATGATAACAGACATACTACAGAAGTCAAGAACATTTTACAGATAGTACATATACAGCAAAGATTAGTTTGCCTTAGGCTTAATTTGTACTTTTTCTAATAATTTTTATGCACAGGTGCCAAAGGTAGTCCCTGTCAAGTCCATCGTAGAATCTGAGCACCCCAAGGCTCTGCTCCCCAACAAGCAGGACGCCAAGGCCACACATTCCATCCAGGTCATCGGGGGTAGTGCCACCGGACAGGTCCACTGCAACCAGGTCACCATCCGCCAGTCGGGGAACAGCAAGGAGATTATGGTCAAGTGAGTACAAGTTACAGTATTGTTGATGAATAAACAGTCCCAGAATATAATCTCTACAAGTGATACTTTATATGTACATGGCCTGTTCAGTTGAAAAGGTGAATTTTGAATTTTCGCGGGCTGTGTAGATTCGAATATCGATTATTTTTTTTGTTATGTTGGTACACATGTTTATCATATGTTAGCATTATCAGCCATTTTGGATTAGTGGTTTGTTTTTGACAACTGGAAAGGTTAGTCACGTTTTTGTGTGTTCTTCGGTTTTTACTTTGGAAAAAAATGGATCAAAGAACAAAATCCATGATTTTTTTTCCACATCTCCAGGACGCTCATCTTCTCGACCTTCTGTAAAGCGCTTGTACCACTTATAAACACTTTTTTGAGACAAAGTAGACTCGCTGAATGCCACAGTCAACATTTTGAAGTGCGTTGGAGCACTTTAATCCATTTTTAACGCAAAATTTAATACATATTCTTTGATCCATTTTTTTAAAAAGTAAAAAATCGAAGAACACACAAAAACGTGATTAACCTTTCCAGTTGACAAAAACAAACCACTAATCCGAAATGGCTGATAATGATAACATATGTGTACCAATATAACAAAAAAAAAAAACGATAGTCGAATGTACACAGCCTGCGAAAATTCAAAATTCACGTTTTCTTTTGAACAGGCCTCGTACGTGTATTTTTTAATATTAAGTCCACACATGGAGGCCTTTGTCATTTTTTGGGATACTGTGTGAAGGGTCTTTTTAAAGAAAAGATCGATTGAACCTTGGTCGTAAAAGAAATATATGTTGTAAATACAAAAGGTGGCAAATCATTCCACAGTCGAATTTTCAAACTCAGAAACGAGTTTAAAAAACGACCCCAAGTGGAAAACGTCAAATATGTACAAATGGTGGGTACACTTTTTGCATGTCTCCCGCATTGATGACAAAGGGATCAATGACCCAAGTTTTTTGGAGCACCTTCCCTTGAAATACTAGTAGAACAAACCAAGCATTCTAACCTGATAAAATGCAATCCGTCCGTTATGATAGGTTATCTATCAAACGGAGGGTCTCCATTTTTGTACAGAACTGTTGCCACTCTTTTCTTTGACAATTTCAGACTTCTTTGTCTTGACTAAAATGTAAATAATGATAACTCGGAGTATATATAATTCTTTATGTTTGGGCGCAGCAAACCTAAAGTGATCTCCGATAAAGTGCCAGAAAAATCTCACGGATCTCCAAAGTCTCTCGGCAGGCAGAAATGTCTACCAGGTATTGTATAATCTACTTATTTAATTACTAAGCTCCATAGCTCATGGTAGAAATGACGTTGTGAGCTGAAAATAGATGTTTGTAAATTTCATTTTAACTTGAATTAAATTTAATAGCAGCTGTTTCGGCGTTTAAGGCCATTGTCAAACTGTCATTGTCAAACTGGCCTTAAACGCCGAAACAGCTGTCACTAAAAATAAAATTGAAAATAGCAGAACTCAATAATAATAATATTAAATTTAATTCAATTAAATTATATAAAAATTAAAATGGAGTTCTACAAATTGAACACAAAAACTATAAAAAAAAAATTTTAAAAAAAAATTAGAAATTTCAGATAAAAAAAGCTTTCTACGCAATAATAAAGTTAAGATTTGGAGTGTTATTTGTCAAAAAATACACACACAAAATTTTCTCTGATGAATAAATTACATTTAGCAGTTGTTGAAAGTCTTACTCTAAACATGCTATTATCCTACTGAAAAAAATAGTAGTATAAACCATAAAATGCTTTTTAGGTTACGCCGAATCTTCCGTGACATCTCCGGTGACGGGTGACAGTTCGTCTCCCGACACGGCCCCCTCCTCCAACGGGATCAACGGCGACGGTCACTTTGCGCCCTGGCACATCGACATCAGAAACTCAACCAAACCCCTCACTGCTCCCAACGTAGAGAGGCTGCTGCCCATCGGGTCTGCCACCAGAATGTGTAAGTAATATTATTCTAACAAGATTATATTTGTAATTGCAAGATGATCTTCATAAAATAATAATTATAATTGGGATGGGCTAATGATGCAACATCGAAACCCTCATTCTTAAATTTACATTAGTAACTCTAAAAGTGCCTAAAAGCGTCTTTGCAATACTATAGCTAGAGCGCTGGAGACGCCAAAAGGCGTATTTGTACAAATTGACAGCAGGTTGCAGGAAAAGCATAATTTTGGTTGTTCTGTAAAATCAAATTTTCGCAATGGTTCCGTGTATGTTTGTATTAGAAAAGGTAAAAAGATAAATAGGAATTGAAAAGTTAAAATACAATACAAAAGTAGAGCTGTAGGAACATTTTGACAGTTTTACAAAAATAGCTCCATGACTTAAATTGGTTCCCTGAATATTTATGACCTTCAGATTGCCAGTCATAAAATTAAAATCAGTTACATATATATCTAAAAATTCATCTGTGCAGTCGGGGGTGCTACTGTAAATATTGGGACTACCAGCGCAAAAAAAAATTGTTACTTTTTCGGGCATCTCGTTCACTCACTAGTTCCTCTTTTGGCGGCTAGATAAGTTTGTAAATTTTGTTTAAATAAAGTAGGCATCTGCTTTTGAAAATAAAAGTGAAAATAATTCTAGTTTAGCTATGTAGACCGCATGTAATTAATTACCACGCCATGTGAGGTATCAATAATTACTTCGACCAATTTGTTTTCCCGACAGCGTCGACAAACATCCGCAGTAACCCACTTAAATATGAATACAACATTGTAGCTGCGTACGCATCTCCTGAGTCGCCCCTCTCCAAGATGGAGGTGCTCTCCTGTGGCTCCAGCGAGCCCCCGTCTAGTGACGGAGGGGAGGCCACGTCGCCTCAGCCGGTCCCAACGCACGGGAGAGGTCATCACTTTGACATCCCGGCCCCCGAGAGACTTCTGCATATTGGACAGTATTCGCCTAGCAGCAAAGACGGTGGTCCTGGTTTCAATATGCTGGTGGATAGAGTTAGAGAAGCTCTGTGTATGCCAGCAGGTAATATTAGATTATTTATTTAAGTGTATTGGAGTCAAACTGTATTATTTGGGCCCCGTATGAGGCATCTTACATCTTGGGCATCGAAGGAGTAAATAAATTTTTTTAAATTTTATTTTTTTTTATTTATAGTTTTTGTGTTCAATTTGTAGAACTCCATTTTAATTTTTTATACAATTTAATTGAATTAAATTTAATATTATTATTATTGAGTTCTGCTATTTTCAGTTTTTATTTTTAGTGACAGCTGTTTCGGCATTTAAGCTGTTTTTTTTAACTTACAGTTTGACAATGGCCTTAAACGCCGAAACAGCTGTCACTAAAAATAAAACTGAAAATAGCAGAACTCAATAATAATAATATTAAATTTAATTCAATTAAATTATATAAAAAAAAAGAAAATAAAAATTCTTACAATTTTTGTTTTTGATTCTCCATGGTTATATCCATCACATTTTTTCCTCAGTATGACCAACTATCTTCTAAAATATTTTATCAAATCAATAAATGGCCAGGTATCGAACAGTGATATTTTGACCCTAATCAATCTATTTGTGCCCCATATGGGTTTTACGATTTTTATTATTAGGGTTTTAAAATTTCATTGACATTATTGCCATATGTTTCAGATACTATTGGTAAAAAGGATCGCTCAAGAGTAGATACTCCAATGATGAAACAAGACACCCTGGCTCGGCAATCTTCGGGAGAAGGTTCTTCTAGGTAAATTAAATTAACTTACTTTATTTATCGGTTTGCTGAATTTTGAGGACGTAAATTAATTAAACCCAAACAGTTTCGATCAATACCGGTGGCAGAAACAAACCTGTTAATTCAACCTTACCTTACTTACTACCTGCCAATTTAGTAAAAATGTAACAATATCTGTAATTCCAAATGTAATGTTGGGAATCAAATGTAACCTAGCCTCTTTATCTCAGGAAGTAGAATGTCATCTCAATCATATTTGGGGTATCCTTGGTTGTAAATAATAAAATTGTATGAGAGTGAGAGAACACTAATTCACAAATAAGCAATGTTTGTTTTGGTGAAAACCTACTTTATATTTGCTTCTCTTTGTGGCGTATAGGGGGAAAAATGATCCTCGTCGTCTTGTTATGCCTGGCAGTATTGCTGGTCAGTTTGAGCACCTTGACAGAGTTGCGATTCCTCAGCTGTTTGTATTTCCGAGAGAATGCACTTCTCTTTCTTCGAATTTCTTCCAGGAAATTTCAGGGTTCCGATCCCCTGGATCAAACCCGATAATTCTCCTCCCTCACCTCTACGAGTCTCTCGGCGGTCGTCATCATGAAATGAAATTCACAGTTTTTTTTCTATACTAGCAGTCAGTATTAGTAGCAAATTAACCTATGATTAGAATTCACAGCACCCAAATTATTATAAAAAAATTAAATACATAGATCATGTTCTAGTTGCATTTTAATAACAAATCGATTGACTTGGTAGAATCCGAGCTATTGGAGTAAGTACACGCAATTGATTATAATTTTTCAGATCCCGTGGAACAAGTCCACGAAGGTTGACGAAGCAGGTGGCCCTTCTAGAGTCACCCCCAACGGCCACCCACGCTGGCTCTTCCGAGAGTGTGAAGACTCCATTGTCTGCGCCTCCGCTATCTGCTACAAGTGGTAATACTTTTACCAATCTCTCGATTCTTTTACAAGTGCAAGATTGATAAATATTATTAGAGATTTATAGTTTGGTTGATTTTTGTCTCCTGAACACACCGATATGAAGATCGATACTTTGAAAATGAATGGACTCAATATCATCTTATTATTAAGTATAAATAATTTTCTAATGTACCTTTAAGCCACTGATGATATATAATATGTATGTACTTATATTAGTAATTTATTAAATCTTTTCAATCAGGTCCATACCGCGAAGATGGCAACATGTGGCAGCGCCACCGCACCCGCGTGACAGAGAAGGGCTCCGGGTCGGGCGAGGGGGGTCGCGGCGCTGGGGGTGGCGGAGGCTCCGGGGGCCCAGGCTTCATGTGGCAGGGGGGCCTCAACAAGGACTCGGCCGCCCACCATATGGATGGCCACACGCAGAAGGCGTGCCATGCACAGCCTGATATCAGACAGAGTGGAAAGAGAATAGGAGACGATTGCACAGTAGAAAGATGTAAGTATTTACTAGCGATTGTAAAGTTATAATGCAGATTTGTAAAAATAGTGAAAATCAAATAATATTTTAGAAAATTAGTAATTTTGTGATAGAATGAAACCCCGTTCTTGTTTCGGCACAACCATGAGTTGCAATCAGTTGGCCTGTTATAAAATAGAATAGTGATGTACACAAAGTTACAATGTTTTCATTAAATTTACAATAAAATATGCAATTCTTTAAGGTGGCCCCATTATTTAAAGAATGTTGGTGACCACTCTGTCAAACTTTGTATTCTGCTTTTCTGTATAATGCAGTGATATCCATCCTTGCTTTCTGTGCTTCAGTGCTGTCACTGACGCAATTTTTTGTCGCTGGTTGCTGACTGCTGTCAAGTAATTGCCATTTTATGATTTACGTGTTGCTCAAATTGACTACCAATAATAAAAGGGTATAATAAATAATTTTGATAAGTTTCAAGAATATATGTAGACAACTGAATTCAGGTGCTGAGTGTGGAACTGTTATGGAAGAATACAGCGACGAGGAGTTGGGACTCTGCATCATAGTTCTGGCCACATTTGTGCATCGGGAGCCTTCCGCTGCTGCTCCGCTACTTCCTGAAATACTCACAGTCGTATCCAAGTAAGACATCTATATCTATATTTTGATAACTTTTTATTGTGGCGGGACCCTCACCCGAACATTACAATAATTACCAATCTTGGAATTGGTATGGTACTGAATTGCATCTACCATTTGCTCAACAAATAATATGACGCTTTGTATCAAGTCGTATTGCATCGCCACAGCGGGGGTCCCTTTTATGAACTGCCCAGAACCTGGGAGTTATGGCAATTATTCTTCACATCTTATCTCTACACTTTGCTTTTACCATTCTTAAATTAGTTTAAAGAATTAGTATCTCCTAATATGGACATAGCTGTGCGGAATTAATATAAAGTGTAAAAATGATCAATTTATCACATTTAAATATTGTCCTCAGGATAGCCCAGTTGGCCATGTATCCCTGGCAGAGTGAGGCTAACGTCCATCTCCCCGGGCGGGCGGTGAGTGTGGCACACCAGTTCCTCCGCTGTGTGCTGCATCAGCTAGCCCCCAATGCCGTGTTCGTGCAGATCTTCCAGACGAGGGCACCAGGTTATTCAATCATTTAATCTATATAATTTTCCAAGAGGGAAAAATCGGCGAAAAATTCTCTAAAATAATAAATGTACACAAATACTTATGGGCTGTGTAATTTCACTTTTCGAGCATTGAACCACGTTGCGCTATAGATATCAAATCTTCTCTGATGATGGGTGTTCGAAGAGTTGGTTTAAGAAGAAGGACGCCCAAAAAGTCTCAATTCTGCAAAAGTTCAATAACATAAGGTCTCAGCTTCTTTATGTTAATTGTCAATTTAGTTGTGGGTTGGATATTGTGTTCTTAATTAATAAGTGCCTTTGCATTTAGAAATCATGTGTCCAAAATCATATTAAAAGTGTACATTTTTTTTAAATATTAGTGCAAATTAAAATATTGTTGCTTGAATACTTTTGTACAGAAAAACAAAAGATGCTCTTCTTCAAGAGCATAGCGCAAGCCCTCATCGACTTCAACGAGCTGAACCCCACTGGGCCCCTCCAACTTCTCACGGAGTTCCTCAATTCCCGCAAGACCCTGCCAACGGAACAACTTCCCATCATCGTGGAGAACATGGCCTGCTACATGGACTGCCTACCTCTGGAGGCCCTGGGCCCCGGCTCCTCCATGGGGGCGCTCATGACGCAGTTGGACACCCTGTTCCGCAGGATAGTGTTGGTTCTGAATGTGTTTGAGGATATCATACCGCTGCTGAGGATCATGGTGTCCATCTTCAAGGTTCCAGCGATTAATCAGTTCAAGGTTAGAATAATAATATTTATTTCACTCTTAGATCACATTCACAATCGGAAAATATGTTGTTTAGATGTGTTATATTTGCATGACCGGTTAGTAGTGGACCCACCCGAGCGTCGTGGGTTCAATTCCTCCGCTAGCTAAGTCCTCCATCATTGCACAAGCAACATCTTCCGCTTACTATGATGGCAGTAAGAGTTTTTCAAATATTGTCAGGTTATTCATAACCCGGGAATGTTTGTCTTTTTTTTTAAATAAAAAATATAAAGTTCATGAACACAATCCAAGCCATCAGCCACCTAATTTGATTGGATTGTGAGGACAGAATGCACTTTTAAGATCAAAATCTGTTATACTTTGTTATACCTAGTCTTAAGCAATAATCGACCATAGTGATTTAAGATAGTGAAAATGTATTAATTAATACTATTTTCATTAAAACCAACAGAACAGAAATTACTAAGCAACAAAATTATTATATCTACCATATATCCCACCAGAAACAATGTTCTAAAGATTGTTTCACATTATGCAGCGACAATAAATGAGGCTATTTTGTAATTCAATTCCAGGGCTTATTGGATCCATTCTCCAAGATAATCAGCTATGCCATCCAGAACTACGTACTGCAGTACAATTACCTGCTGGAGTTGAGCTTCCTCTGCAACCGCAGCTTCTCCAAGGAGCGGGACAAGCTGATGATGTGCCGGATGATTATCTACGAGCTGGTGCAGGCTTTGAAGTTCAAGACTACAATTCCCGACGAGAACTTTTTGATGTTGATTAGCTTTGTCCTTCAAGGTAAAAAAACTGTTAAAACTATATTGTTGCATTATAACTGTTCAACGTGGGAAAGAAACTCCTGCATCTCACCAGCAGCACCTCAGGAGACAATAGCTGAGGAAATTTGAAGAAGATGAAGAAACACAAAATTACATATGGTGCCAATGTCCCACGTTGATGGAAAGACTGCTCAGATACCTGGGGATCCACGTTGTTGAATCAGAGACAACAAACCAACCAACCAGCGAAACGAACGAGCAACAACCACGTTTTTCACGAAAAACTAGTCCGTTTGAAACTGTATATACCAGGGGTGGCCAAAGCGTCGACCGCATAACTATTCCTAGTCGCCCACCTATCTGAAGCCGCGTACAAACAGACATATTGTTTTATTTATAAACTCTTTTTATATTTGTGTAGAGAAATCATTCATCTCTGTTATTAAAACAACTGGATATAGAATAGAAATTGGTAATATCTACGTCTATTTAAAATTTAAAGTTATTTTTGGCTTTAAATTACCACTTTTCTTAGGATCACATACAATGTTAGTAGACCGCCACCAATAATTTTAAAAGCAGGTTGCCCATAGTGAAAAGTTTAGCCACCCCTGGTATATACAGTGAAATGGTTAGGTAGGTAGGGATTTAGATAAGAAACATGAAGGTAACAAAATAAAACTTTGAAAACGGAATTAAGCAGAATATTAATATTGTTGCGTTAAATCTTCACATCAAGCCCTCTTTTCTATAGTTCCAAAACAATGAAATCTGGTTTAGTTAAACAACTACAATAACGACGATAATTCTCCGATAGATGCGGGTGGATCACTGCCACTGACCTCGGCGCTCTGGAAGATTGCCTAAAGCTGAACGGACCCTACAACCGGGAGTACAGCACGGGGGCTTCTGACTGCATGAGGCAGTACATTGGAGATGTTCTGGAGTTCCTCGCTGACTTCCATACTCTCACTAAAATTAAGGTAAGAAAATACTAGATTCAGTGTAAAAAATATGGAAGAAAAAATGCTTTGCATCTTATTTTTTTATTTCAAAGCTTGACCTAAAAATTCCAGATTAAATAAATCCATGCGAATTCTATGAGGCTAGAGCTCACTGTTTGAGAGCTTTTGCTACTTCAGACAAACAGATTTCTAAAAAGTTACTAAAACTAAAGCTACAGGTGGAACAAAAATATATTGAGAATTTTATATGTACCTACAACTGACATTCGTAGTTCCCGATTTCATCACCAAAAAACTTGCAGTTGTTGGAGTATACTTGCTTTTATTTATATATTCAAACAATCAGTTTATTATAAGTATATATTATAAATGTTAATAATTTTTGTGACTGAAGAAAACTTCACCTTTTTAAAATTGATATGAACGATTCTTTAACAGTATATCATTTGCTGAAATTTGCTGGACCACTTTCATGACGTAATAAATTTTCGACTCAGTTCAATACTTGTGGAAGTGGATAGGAATTTCACCCAGTACCATTTTTTCTTGGGGTTTTTAATTAAATAGGTGATTAAAAATAGTATGTATTAAGGATACGGGTGATGTACTTTGAACACAACAGTACATCATATTTATCATTTAAAATAAGATAAAATGATTAATAAATGTGGACAAGCTTCAAATTCCATATAAAACACATGAGGGTACTCTTTCAGTCATCAGAAGTTGTAAATTATACTAATGCGTTTTCCGCTAACATACCACCCTCCACATATCCAACGGCTATGTTCATTGTTCATTTTCACTATTGTGGAGAAGTCAGGAAGTTTCAGCCGGTTAGGCTTACTGGCACATTAAAAAAATCTATGTTGAAAAACGAAAAGGGTACCCGGGTCCCCTTTCAGTCACATAAAGGTTAAATGATGTAGGACTAACCTAAAAAATGAGGGAAAAATTAGAAGTAAAAGTTATATAATATGTAACATATATAAAGTTCATGTGTTTTCTTGTCTTATTTTCTAGAGCTACAGCAAGGGCTCTTCAGTGGGCCTCAATGAAGACACGCTAGGAGGGGTGCTGAAGAGTGGGATGGCCCAATTTGTGGCGCTGGAGATCACTCGAGGAAACAATCGGGACAATAGGGCCATTGCGCGCTACATGCCGTGGCTTTATAATGCACCGTCGGCACTGCAACAGGGGTAAGTTGACAAAATAACCTCATCAAAATTTTAATTCTTTGGTTAAAATTGGACATAGTTATGCAGAAAGTGTCTAACCCCCAATTTACCAAAATCGGGTTTTACATGTTTTCCTATAGATAAATACAAGATTTCTATTTGCTAAAAACATCCAAGGTCCAAATGCAATAGATTTTTGGTAATTCAATTTTTTAACACATTGCAGATATTTTACTTAAATTGAAGTTTAAAAGCATTAAAATGTAGGATACCATACGAAATAAATATATTTTTTTAATAAATACATTGATAGATTATAAATGACCTATTTATAATAATTCTCACAAAAGAAAAAAACACTGATATTCACTTTACAAATGCCGATTACGCATAATATTGCTTTTGTATCTTAATATTTTCAAGCGCCTTTTTTCAGTTTCATCTTTTTGAGGTTGGATGCTTTCTGCATAACTACGTCCAATTAGTCTGTTAATCAAATAAATATTTTGTTATATTTAGTTATTAAAATTTAAAAAAAAACAAAAAATTAACAGGACAATATTTTGTAATGTATAAACGCACCATATTTAAAAATTGAAACATTTATTTTTAATGTCGGAATAAAAAATTTCAACGTCGCTTAATTATGATAGCGTTAAACCTTTGGAATGTCAGATTCACACGACCTACAACCTCTGTCGTGTGCCGGGCATAAAAGGTGTTCTGCACGCCGTGCGCTTGCTGACTGTAATTTAGTAATAACTCACTTGTGTTTTACAAAATTATGTTTTTGTACATTGCACCATTTCTTATCAGATAGAGTGTGTACGAATTTATTAATAGTATATGTTTATAATATAAGTGGTTTTCTTAGAATAGCTACTTATGTTAAGAGAAATTATATTTTCTCGCTCATAAAAATTTAAATAGAGAAATATGTTAGATAGAGAAATATGTTAAATAGAGAAATATGTTAAATAGAGAAATATGAAGATATTTTTCTTCTTATATTACAAGAGTCCTTAACTGTCCTGAGCTTGTGGGACTATGGCATCCCTAATCGGATTATGCTGTGAGGTTGAAAAGCTGAGGGTGCTAGGATCTTAACAGCTCAACCATGGAGGTCGTCAAATCTTATTTATTCACTGCAACATGCACATTATGAATGCATTTTAACACTAATAATTACAGTTTTCTATTGTGTTGCCGCAGAGGGATTCATTGCAATCTACTGTTTGGTAACATTTGTCAGTTATGAGAAAGAGGGAGAAGTTATCTACTTCAGAAGACTATCTACTTCACGAGGTTGTATGACCTGATTCGAAAAACGGCATCCTCTATCATACATAATTTAAAACTGACCTAATCGCCGCATTTACTTTGGTTTCAGGCCCAGAGAGTTCACAGAGTGTGTGTCCCATATTCGTATGCTCTCTTGGCTGTTGGTGGGCTCTCTCAGTCACTACGCCTTGCACCCGCACCCATACACAGGGCAGGGGGCCTTCGGAAGCTCCCCACACGCCCAGCCCGTGCCCCAGGAGGCTAGCTGCCACATTGCTGATCACATACAAGTAACCTATAACCTCCTGATAAACTACTTGCAGTAGTTTAGCGGGTACAAATTCCCATTGTATGAGAATAATATTATACAAAATTCCACTATCAACATTTCATCAATGGCTAACCATCATCGCGTATGTCGCATCACTGTGTCTCAGAGCAATAATATACCAGCAGGGACCGCTTGTGTACTCAGGATTGTTGATTTTTACCTGACTAGAGCTAGGGCATTTATACATCCATTCATAGCACATGTCGACATCATGTTTTGTTTATTTGTATAACCTCTTTTTCACAGTATTGTTATCAACAAAAATTTTGGATATAACCTAAAAAACCGCTGAGTTATGTCGCTTAACAAAACGTAGTGGGCGGAGTCGCTGGAGATGAAAAACATGCTTACATACCGAAAAGTGGTGCTATATTATGTGAGAACTTGTCTTATCTCTTTCTCTCTCACGGTTTACGATGTAAAAACCAGGAGAGTGATTTATCGTAAATTTGTATAGGTTGGGTAAAAATATTTAGCTCTTTCTCTCCATATATATTCTTGCCCTGAGGTGTAAGTCGATGGTGGCCCTAAAAATTCATTGGAAGAATTAAAAAAAAAAAACAATGTAAGCAAATTGTCCCACAGCAAAAACAGTTTCACTACTCAATCTCAAATGCCCTTCGTTTGGGTAAAATCGTAAACGATTTTTTATTTCTCTTTTAAAGTGGCCAAATTCACACGGTTGATGGATTGCCGTCGACGATTTTCCTTCTGCTACACAATATTCCCAGTGAGGCAAAAATATCTTTTGTATACATATTTGCAGTTAGGTATACCAATAATTGTTTGAAGGGCCGTCAATAATGAGATTCATAAAACTGGGAGGACTCCGCTGGGCAGGACATGAAGCAAGAATTGAAAATAACCTTTTTTTTTATATGAATACCGCACAAGAGTCTCAACTGCTCCCAACCGTCTAGAGCCAGTGAGACTATGGCATCCCTATAGGGTATGTTGTGAGGCTGAAGGAAGTGGGGAGGGGAAGGAGATTGGGAAGAGGAAGGTTGGGATGTACCTGGCTATTCAGATCTGGTCACCAAACACGGCCAAAGCCATTTCAAGCAACTTTTCGATTCTGAATGGTGGTCTTTCACTAGGGCAATACTTAGAGTATCTACCACTCTGGAACGTGCCGCAAATATACTTTTATTATTTTCATATTAATTAAATGTGTTATGACACATATTAATTAAATAAAAGTTATTGGCGCACGCTGGGTTTGAACCCGCGACCTTTGGATTCGTAGTCGACCGCCTTACCACCCGACCATGGAGGCCGTCAACCTATCACCAAAGAGGCTTCTTTAGAATAAGCCCTCAGTACGAAGAGGTGTTCGGAGGTTTTTGGTGATTGGACGGTGTGGGTGTAAACCCCGTATCCTTTGGCACAAGAAACTGGAGAGAGACAGCGGGAGGCCAATAAGAGTGGAGGTGTTTCCTAGAGGCGGCAAGGAATCTCCAAGGGTTGTAGTGCCGATGATGACCACAACTTATTTTCGTAGTTTAAAGGTGTAAAAGAAGTTGTCAAGCTAATTTTGAAGAGAGGTATAGTAATTAAAAAAAGATTCCTTGTTATTAATTAGATGAACATCTGATAATGATTAGAAGAATGGGGATAATTTTGAGTAACCTCCCAGCAGAGCACTTGATTAGCCACTTTTGTAATGTTACCAGTCCGATTGTAGTGTATGCCATAACCTAACCTCTTACCTCCTTAGGTGATAATGGCGGGATTCGCCGAGCAGTCCAAGGCCTCCGTGCTGCACATGAGCTCCTTGTTCCACGCCTTCATCCTCTGCCAGCTGTGGACTGTGTATCTGGAGCAGGGTTCTTGCAGTCACCCACCCAGCTCCGAGGCCTATTACCTCACTATGAGTATCCTGTTTGACTTCTGGGGCAAGGTCACTCCGTGTATTCTGCAGCTGGTCTCCCACTCCAAAGTGGTCAGTAAACATTACTCATCTTCTTCTTCTGGTGTCGTCTCCTATTGGAGGTCAGCTATCATCAGAGCAAACTTCAACCCTGCAGGCTGCAGCCTGGCACAACTCCATATCAGTCACGATTTCACAGTTTTAGGCTATTCGCCAGAACACAATTATTTTTAATATAATTTATGGTTATTAAAAATAATTTTTTATTTTTATTAATGGTAACCGAAATCTTATTCCGTAATATAATCGACTATCATTGTTTGGATAATTATACTCAACATTGTCAGGAGAAAGGTTAATGGAGTTTTATTTCTATTTTCAGTTGGCTGAGACTGTCAACCTGCATTTCCTCAGTCTGCTAGAGGCCCTTCTGGAGTGTAACTCTATGGCCCTCAGCAAACTCCTGCCTCTATGGAGTCCTGTTCTCTATTCTCATCACATTCAGGTGGGTTATTAGTTAGGTTAGTCATTAATTAGACATAACATGAAAACAAAGCTTAATGTTATTGGTTGAGAATCTAAAAATAAATCATATTTATTTATTTATAAAACTGCATAAGTCTTCATTTACAAATACCCATTTTTATCATGTTAAGGGTAACAAAAATTAAAGAATGAAGAGATAAATAAATCAATATATAATATACTTCCAGCTACCTGGTCACCTGCAGATGCGCCTCCAGACCTGCCGCAACCCCCCTCCGGCGCCCTCCCCACCCCCTGCACCTTTGGCGGCTCAGGCCTCGGGGCAGAACACCCACTCGCCCCCTTCTCCGCCCCCTCACCTGGCCCTGTTGCTGCGCTGGCTGCAGCGTCTGCAGTTCAAGATGGCGCAGATAGAGCTACAGAGCTCTAACGTGACACAGTTCTACTTTGTTTAAGATCTGCACCCTTTTCACATTATATGATACACTTGAAGAACCAATTAGAAGTGCTCACGAACAGTCAAAACCGCAAATGAACCAGTCAACTACTCAATATGGATAAAAACTCACTGAGGAAGATAGTGGGACTATTAATAGGACACTGCTACTTCAGGAGACAATACAACAATAGCTGTAGGAAAACAACTTTCCAAAGAACACTCCAATTGGACGCAGTTATGTAGAAAGCGTCCAATCCACAATTTTCCAAAATCGAGTTTCACATGTTTTCCCATAGATAAATATAAGATTTATATCTGCTGAAAACATACAAGCTACAAATGCAATAGATTTTTGCTAATTATTTTTTTTTACTAACGCACATTGCAAATATTTGACTTAAATTGAAGTTTTAAAACATTATAAAATCTGGGATAACATAAGAAATACATTTTTTTTTTTAAACACATTGATGAATTATAAATTATCGATTTATAATAATGCTCACTTTACAAATGCCGAATACGCATATTAATGCTTTTTTATTGTCATATTTTCAAACGCCTTTTTCTCAGTTTCATCTTTTTGGGGTTGGATGCTGTCTGCAAAATTACAGCCAATTCATCTACACTGCCAACGATGGGAAGAAGACTGATTCTTGAAAAGCCACATTCTGTGGAACACCAGGAGATACCGCCCAAACAACTAAGACAACCCTGGTGAACGTTATTCAAAATATTGGGCTATGTCAAGCGAATAACGTAGAAGGTATGTCCCAAAAACAGCAATGGGCTGACCGTGTGTAAAGAGTGCCAGAAAACGGGACATGGAAAATTATGGGCAAGTTGGTGCCCCAGTCGAGGGTATTGTTTTCGATGTCTAGTGCTTGGATCCCCAGTAGAAGGAACCCTGAGGCAGATTGAGGAAGAGGTGGACTGACTGCGTGGACGAGGAATGCAGCAGAAGAGGCCAAATCGCACCCTGGAACTTGCACTACGATGATGACTGCCGTCAAAAAAGCATTGTTATAACAGCTTTTAGTGGAGGGCAACAGTAAGCGTTGCTTCATCAAAGCAACGGATCCTTAAGAAAAACAGGGAATAAAATTGTAGAAATCAATAAAATATTCACACCATTATGGCTGATTCACACCAACGTCCGGTTCCGCTCAGTGCCGATATTGTTCCGCGAAGAAAACTTATTGATATGGTATGAATATCAATCAAGGAGTATGTGCCAAGACAAATTTGTGTGGCAGTTTATCATTCTGCCCACCCTTGTGATATTTAACTACTTATTTAGTTAAATAATTATTTTGAAGTGTAAAAATACTTACAACGCAGATTTTTTTTTTTTTTAAACCATTTTTTTATCACTAAATAATATTTTTAATAATTAATAATTAATAAAAATATTATTTAGTGATAAAAAAAATCTGCGTTGTAAGTATTTTTACACTTCAAAATAATTATTTAACTAAATAAGTAGTTAAATATCACAAGGGTGGGCAGAAGGATATACTGCCAGAAAAATTTGTCTTGGCACATACTCCTTGATTGATATTCATACCATATCAATAAGTTTTCTTGCGGAACAATATCGGCACTGAGCGGAACCAGACGTTGGTGTGAATCAGCCATTATACAGGTATACATAATTAGTATTGTTCTAATTCTTAGATAATTCTACAACTTTCTACATGTTTCAATACTTTGGATGATTCACTAGCTAGGTATCTTATACTTAATATAATTTGACAGGGTGGTAGTGAAAGAGAATAAATAAATGTAATCTCAGTGAAAGTGCCAAAGTGTGTTGCACGCTTGGAGTACGAATATATGGAGAGGTACCTTTGTGAAACAGTGTAGTCAGGTCGGTTGACTTTATACTGACTCGATAGAAAGAGACGAAGATATGTTAAAAGATGTTGGATAGCCTATTGATTACCCCCCACATGGAATTCAAACATTTTCATTAAACATTTTTGAACACATTAAACAAAACAATAACAAACATCATTAAAATGATGTATAAAGTCAAAATATCACACAAACACTAATAACAGAAGGTTTGCCTAAATAATGATGGAAGCTTTTTGTTGATTTTACGTCTTTGTATCATCAAAAATGTGAAAATTCTAAAGTTCGGTCAAAAATATTTAAAACTGTTAAAATACCTCTGAAAAGTGATGTTTTATAATCTTTGTTTGTTCTTATTTGAACATTCACGGATAGCACATATGTATCACCATTATGTTTGATTTATTTGTATAACCACTGCAAGTTTTTTGATCAACACAAATATAGGAAATAACCTCAAAATCCGTTGACGTAAGTTATACGACTCGATGATGTGAAGTTAGCGCAGACGGAGGACATTCTTACATACTTAAAAGTGTTACAATATTATCTGACGACTTTTCTTGTCTCTTTCTCTCTCATTGTAAACAACGTAAAACCTGGAGAAAGCGATTTATCGCAAATTTGTATTGGTTAGGTAAAAATATTAGGTCTCTCTCCATGTATATTCGTACTCCAAGGTTGTGCGGTAGCTAAAAAAATATATTATCTAGAGATCCATTCTATAAAAGAAACGGAAATATCAAATAAGAGCCCTCAATGAAAAATATCCAAGAAAAACTTCTTGGTATAGCAAATATTTATTATGAATATGTACCGAATAAAAATGAAAATAAATCCATTTAGTTAAGTGTCCTTTAAAATCTCAAAAAATGTAGATCAATTATTTATACAAATATTTAAAATTGTGTTAAGTTTGATAAACGGAATTGGTGTGTTTTTATTGTTTTTAAATGTGTAGAATATGATGAGAGATAATTATGTATTTATAACAAATAAAATATGACTTGTGAACAAAAATACGATGAAATGCTATTTAATATGCATTGGTGAAATGTATTTTAACACCGAATCTATAAGTAGTCTAACCTAACCTAGTCTTATCCTATCCTGAACTGGGCATTAAATATCATACCAATATTTTAAGTACATATAAAGCATCAAAAACTTTCAAACGGTGAGCTTTGACGTTATGAAATTTCTAGGTTGATGCTACTATTTTCAGCAAAATGTGTCTCTTACATAAATAAGGAGCTATGAAACTTTCAAATATCCATTTAACTCAAAAACACTTTTCACTCTTTGTACATAAACATTAAAGATCATAAGAATTTCCCAACTTTACTTCCCAACCTTCCTCTCCCCATCTACTTCCCCCTCCCCACTACCTTCAGCCTCACAAAATACCCCGATTGGGGATGCCATAGTTTCACTGGCTCTAGACGGTCAGGAGCAGATGGGACTCTTGTACGGTATTCACTTAAAAAAAAAACATAAATTAATAACTTCTAAAATGTAAAAAACCTTTATCATGTTGCTCTAATTACATATGTAATTTATTTCTATGTAAGTTTACAGAAGTATTAAAGATACAACATTACAACACCGATTTAACGTTGAGAAGTTTAACACCAATATGAAAAAATAAATATGGATACACAACAAGTTTAATCGTCTGTGAACGGCGGCACATTTAGTTAAAAATTGTTATTCTAGAAGGAAAATTTTACTAACACCAATACGAAATATCAAAAAACATTAAACATTTTATAAACACCAAAAATTTAATGACTTGAGTATGTATTGCAAAACCCACAGATAAGATTCCCACATAAAAAGTTTTGTTTTTTCGGTCCATTGAAAAATGAAATAAAAAATGGCCTAATACTTATAAGGTTTTCCCAGGAAGAATTGATTTTTAAGTGTCTTAAATTAAACCTTGTAAAATAGTTTCACTGTAATATTGACTATACATACTTAAATTTCAATACAGAAATAAAGTTAGGTCATTGATTATACAATAATATTATTGAATCCATAATTACACATAGATTTGATATGGAATTATGAAAAAATGTAAGAAATGGTTTTCCGAAGCTGGGTTATTTATAATGAAGAAAAAAAATGTGCACAATAAGGAATATTGTACCAAATAAGAGATCAACATTTTTCTTTTCACACTCTAATGCCAAAAAAAGACCTAAAATTATAACTTAAGTACTCAGCCTTTTGAGGAATAAAAAATACAAAATGAACAAGGAAAAAAAACATACATATAACAATAACAGGGAATTTATTTATATTAATAGCTACTTAAATGCAGTAGTCAACAACTCCCGGAAAACAGTAAATTTAGCTCGCACAGAAGGTTCCCATAATTTTATTATGAAGGGTAAATCTTTTAGGCTTTTACTCAAAATTTTCGTATGGTTTTCAGGGTACATATTAGTTTACTGAAGGAATTCGGAGACCCAGGGCGTTTTGTCCGAAGTGTACGGAATGGGGGGGAGGTCATACACCACGGGAAGTCGATCAGGGTCGCTGAGCATCACGGAGAAGAACTTCTGCTTAGTCTGAAATTGAAGCAAGAACATAACATAAATACAAAATAGTTTAGGTTGATCCTTCGCGGGTAAGTAAGCTCTCAACATAAACCATGCTCGGTAAATGTGCGGTGTACCAGGAGTGTTCTGCTTATATATTATTTATTTATATATGTACTAACAGACCATTGTCCAATTACAAAAAAATATATAACACGAAATGGAAAAAAAGAGCAACAAAAAAATAACAGCACATGCATAACATATGAATGAAGCAATGACAAAAATATCCATTAGAAAGAACGTTCAAGTCAAAGCTAAGGTCAAGTCAAGGTTTTGGTAGAGCTGTAAAGAATGACAAAAATCATTTAGACTGGTACCAAAAATTTCAAGACCATGGCTTGAGTTAACAAGTCTCGACATTCTGAACAGCGGAGAATGATACCCATAATTAGTAGAGTGATGATTGAGGAATAGCAATTCATTGTTTCGAGTCTACAGCAAGGAATGTTGAACTGGATGAGTTCAACAATTCAAGCATAACGGTTATGCTGTTATGATTGTCAGCTGATTTTTATCAAATTGTGAAACGGGTCTAGAATCGGTGTTTAATGGGGAACATTCAAATGCCAAAAAAACTAAATGGTACTAATCACTGAATTGTGAGGATGTCAAATGTTACAAACGTTTGAAAAGCCCATCGTTATTCAAGAAGATGCCACCTAATTGCTTAGAAATTTATGTGACTGCCATGAGGGCAGTTCTGCTGTGTTGTACCAGGCTACAGGCTGTAAGGTGAAGATTGCTCTGATGATAACCAATAGCATAGGGCACCAGCATAAGAAGAACAAGTTAACCAATCAAATAAAGGAGAATGCTTACAACAAAAGAGGGCAGGAACAGCACGCCCGCTTCAAAGGAGTTGATGCGAAGTGCCCCGTTGCCCTTGTTGAACACACCCCAGGCAGATTTGGACACGTTGGCCGAGGTCAGCAGGAAGAAGGCTGCCATGGAGGAGTCAGGCGACAGGCGCAGGTAGCTCTTGATGTGCGGCATGGCGCGGTGCCTGCCAGAGTGCCGAGCGCTCCATTCGCTGGAATATTCACGTAAGTTTGATAATATTAGGTGTCACAGAATCAGTACCACTTATACATCTCTGACCAAGCTTTGGTAGAAATGAAACTAGTAGGCATCATATATAACAAGAAAATTAAGTAATTTATACTTTGTCGTCAAGCTGTACACACAACAATAGTCATGTACACCTATTGGCCGTTTGGGTTGTTTAACTCTTGGTGTGCCGGAGGGTCTCAAAGAACACGCAACATTTGTACCCGTTGTGTGCCGACGTGTCCTCGGAGACCAGCGCATTCATCATCATCATCTTTTCAAGAGTTTTTATCCTATAAAACCTGTTGTTGGCATATTTAAATGAACCGTAATCGCTTGCCAACAAAATAATCAATTTATAGATATATTTTGTATTGCGTTAAATTCGGTACAAGCTGCGTAATAAATATTGGAAGTTTGCTTACATCAGTACGGCTGAAAAAAAAATTTTTCAAAGTGACATTACTGTTTGTATTTACAGCATAACCTCATGCAATTTTATTTTTATTCAGAAGGACATTTATTCAGCCACACGAAAATACAATAAAACAAAAAAAATCTTCACATTTCTAAATTAAACTTTTTTTAGTGACATTAGGGAGAAAAAAAACAATTCTTCGAATATAAGTAGTTATTCCAGAAAAAGCACTTATACCATTAACATACAATTTAAAAAATACATAGACACATTATCTGAGAAGATAGCATAGTTGACAAAAACATAATTTTGTAAAATACAAGTGAGTTTTTACAAAATTACAAGTCAGCAATCGCACGGCGAGCAGATCGAGTTTTATGCCCAGCACACAACGGAGTTGTAGCCTGCGGAAATCCGGCATTTTAAAGGTTAAGTCAAATTGACAGTGTGAAGGCTTGTATAGAAACAGTCAATATGTGAACATGTCGTTCAATTAAACAGTCGACATTGGAATAGTACCTATTAGGGGCAGAATTCGCATAGGTAGGTACCATCACTCTTCTGAAGTAAAGAAAGTGCTGATAAGTAAGGTACCTATCCTTGCGTTTCATCAAATTTCATGCAAATTCAAGCAAAACAGACATGCAGTTCATCGATTTGATCGGCGGAGGTCGAAACAAGTATAAAACAACAAAATACAGATTGACATTCTCATCTCTATAGGTGGTCAAAAGAGAAACTATAGAACGAAAGAACTCTTTGTGATTTGAAAATCCACAATATCCATAGTGGTGACGCTACCAACACTGCATATGCCAATCTGTATTATTTTGTAGAATTAAAATTTTGAAGTGAAAATAAAGCGTGCACTTACTGCATGAAGCCGTTGAGCCACGTCTGCTTGACATGCACAGTGTTGGAGTAGGGCAGGCAGCCCCCGCCCAACAGGTTGTCGTGCGAGTGCTTGACTGCCTTCAGCGAGGGGTAGATGAAGCGCAGCGGGGGACGGCGCGTCATCAGCGGCGCTAGTTGGGAGCTGCGGCACAACTGATTCTGGAAGTCGCCCGTTAGCCACAGCTAAAAAAAAAAGGGGAAAATCAGAATGTATACATAATTAAAGGGTTCATTCGCACAACGTAAACCAACTCTATCCTTTTGCTATATCGGGTGACATGTTTTTTTTCTAGAATTAGTATTGGGATTGTATATCATACATGGAAACAAAGATCTGCTATCTGTCAGGCAATTAACTTTTGGTAAATAACACTGAATCAAAAATCCCTAGAATAATTATCTCCACCGATTTGAAAGCAAATCGATATCGCCAATTTACATAAGACCTTTTGATTCCTAGGCCTCAGACAGGCCAATGAAATTGACTATCTATTCAAGTAAGAATTTTGGCATCTGAAAATGTTTGATCAATTTCACCCAAAGTAAGATAAAATATACCCTAATTCGAGCACAAAGACACACCCATAAGACACTGCAATTGATTTATGTCTTCAGTAGTAAGCAGCGATTTTCTCAAGTTGAAATCTTTTGACGATGACTTGATACAATAGTTTTTTAAATGTAGTCGTCTGTAGCAACAACTTGTCAAACATTATTTTAAATGGATGTTTGTTTTTAATTGCGGCACTGCCGATATTGTTTTGAATATAACATGACACAAAAATAAATAAATATGCCATATTCTAAAAAGTTAAATTGACATAGGTACGCGAAGAGAGTTTTTGATAAAACTCCACAACAATATTATATATTTTTTAAACCAGTCAAACATATCCGGGTAACAAAAACCTGACAATAATTGAAAAACTCCTACTAGCATCAATATTATAAGCGGAAGTGTTGCTTGTGCAATGATGGAGGACTTAGCTAGCAGAGGAATTGAATCCACAAGGCCTGGATGGGAACTCGACGCATTTGTCCACTCGGCTACTAAATAAATAAAAACGATGAATCAATTTTGTATAAAGACTATCATGTTATGAGTATAAGCCTAGTTTGGTAGTCCAAAAAACTATTCAACATGTAAAAACAAAAAATGAATCAAGAAACAAAAAAAAACACTTCAATAGTTTCTTTTAAAAAAAATTCTTACTTTTGGCTCCTTGCCATAGCTGCCGATACTAGATGCCTGTATGATGAGGTCCCACTTATCAGATTCTTCAGAGGGGATCTGACAATACTTGGACAACAGCGTACCCATACGACCCAGACCCCACTGGTGGTCGGTATGGCCTCCCGGAATCGAAGACACGAAAAAAACGCTGCAAAAAAATGAAATTAGGCGGTTTTTGTTAAAAAAAATTCAAAACTTATTTTTGTAAAACTGCAAATAGTTTGTGTAGTCAATGTAATGTGATCACATTAAAAAAATAAAAACGGCTTACTTTATATCTGAGAAATCCACTTGTTTCACAAAATCAATGTACTGGACTAGGCAGGCCATTGAGTATGAACTTAAGTAGTTGAGGAGAGATCGCTTGAATCCAGTGGGGGACTCTCCCTTTGTGAGATCACCTGGGTCCACCAGCTTGGGGCACTTAGGACTGAGCCATAACCTAAAAAAGAATAATAACTTTAAGACATTTAGGTTGAGGTGGTTTAAACTTTCGTCACATTTGACATTGTGACAATTCGTCGAGCAAGCATAACAGCATAACCTTTATCCTTATCAAAACTTGATAAAAAGCTGAACTATTGGGCCCATGCTTAGATTTAACGTTTAGTGGGGACCATCCAAATGTTATTGGAGTCTATCTCAAATACCATAAACTAATAAAGAAAAGATTTTGCGATGGCAAATTCCAGGTCCTACTCATCACATAATATAATTCAAAATATATTTACCCTTGGGTCCTATTTTCCCAATCATCCAAATACAGGTTGGCTGTTGACACCACAACCCTCAGAGATCCATCGTCGTAAACAAGAATAGCCATTTTCCTAAAACAACAATTTCAAACAGTTTTTTATAGGTTATAATAATTTTAGAGTGAGTTTGGAACAGAGACTTTATTTATTAAATGTTAAAAAAATTATTTACAGCGCTCAAACTAACAAATATAACACAAACCCGTAAACACTTGCTCCGGTAGGCAATTGATGATCATCAATTAACCCTTTACCGCATGCCCCCTTTTCCAAATTTGGAACATAAGAATGTTATGATCATAAAGGGCTATGTGGGCCATATATGTATTTTATTTTTAGCTAAATCCTTAGTGTGAGCTCTACATTATCATAAATCGAACAGTGCTGCCAGTTACGAGCTTTTTAGTAACTACAGTCGCGTCAGTAAGTTGTCATTTCGGCCATTTCACAACGAGCGTGGTTGTGATTATTCAGTGTGTGAATTATTTTGTAATATTTTAGAAGTAATGGTAAATTTTATGATATTAAAAAAAATCTACTCCTTGGTGTGGTTAGTATACCTTTGATGCATAGTGTGACAAATTTGTGAATACGTATTGAATTTATTCGCCATATTGCATGTAGTGCCAAATATGAAACAAAATATTTATAATAAATATTTTGCAATTCTTTAAAAAAAATAATATATATATATTATTTTTTACATGATTCTAGATACATTTCTAAACAATTTTTTTTTTCTGGAAGGATTAAAAAATCCATGCGGTAAAGGGTTAGTGATTGATCAATTGATGAAAAGGTCAAGAATCGATAAATTGTGATGATGTCAAATAATAATAATAACATTGCATTTATATAGTGCAGTTTTGTGATATTTTGCCTCAAGTGCGCCCTACTAGGATAAACTTAAATAAAGATTTTGTGAAACTTGAGAAGATTCTGAGTAGGCAATTTACTTAAATAGTTTAACAATGAGGCAACCAAAACCAAACAATTAGCGGAGACAATGGCTAGGGCTCTCTGGGGATCCCTCCCAGTCTGCAGGTTGCGTATCATCTTTTAAGGGCGATGTGCTGCATCCCTCCAAAGGTAGTGAGGATAATAGCCACTATTCGATGGAATATGGAAGTGCGTGTCTAATCGGAGCGCCGCGCGCTTTGTCTCGTTACACAATATATTTTTCGAATTATGTTTCACAATACGAAATATTTTATTAACTTACGTGTGATGCTTTCCAAAGGCGTTCTTCATAGGAACCATGTGAGCTCTGACACTGGGCTTCTTGGTGCCAATGGTTCGAAGGTCATCAGAATCTTCTCCGTACAGAATCGTCAGAGGTTTATCACTGTAAAAAAAGATATGTTAATCCTTAATTTGTTTCTAATGATCTAGGAAAATATTTTTTCCAATAAATTTTTGTATCACGATTATATGAATGTCAAACAAGCAATTAGTAGATAAGTTAAATAATTAACGTAAAACTAAAACATAGTTAAATGTTAAACACAAGCTCATACTTGTAGCCAGCGAAATAATAATGTGCCAAAAGCCATCCCAGATCAACCATAAAGTTAATTTGTAGGGAGCATTGAAGAGTTCCTAGACTGCGATCCAGGAGCTCTGAAAATTAAGGGATATAAATAAGTACATACAACAATTGAAACGAAAAACAGTCTTACTTAACCACTTCATGCTTGGGTTTTTTTTCACAAAAATAGAACTAAAAACATCAGGTTATTTTATTTTTTATTTAAAGAGTTTACATAATTTAAAAGTTATCCAGTTAAACAAAAAAAAAACAAAACAAAACCAATAATAGTAAAAGTCGTAAAATATTGCAATTTATCACCAATTTTTTAAATATAATACTTACAACAAAACGACACATGCGCCACTCGCCAACACTGCTCGTTCAAAAGCATGAAGCGGTTAAGTTAAGCAGGTTGCGGGAACACCGGTGATATAAAATCCTTGAATAATCTATCACTACACTAAATCTTACTTTTATAGGTTACACCTAGATAGCGGTAGGCTCAAAAGAACTGGAACTTCCGTTGCGAGCCGCTTTTTGATGTAATGATTACAAATGTTATGAAATTTACGGTTGCAGCTACCATTACGAATCTGAACAATAACTGTGCATTCGGTTGATTGCTGCCGGTTTAAAACAAGCAAGTATATAAATCAAAAATTGTAAAAGTAACACTTAATTCATATGACTCGCTTCAATTTTTAGTAGCAAACCTTGGAATGTGATAGACAGCGGCTGGGTGTGTGTCTGCGGAGAGTCAGTGATGGTGGTGTAAAAGATGTGGTAGGGAGCGGAGGCAGCGTGCTTGTCGGCCATCAGTCCTTTGGGGGCCACCACGGCGAAGAAATCCTCAATGTTCTTCTTCTCGCTGTTGGATGGTTTTGCTATAGGTGGTTTCGCTACTGACGGTGAAGAGTGTTGACTAGATTCTTCAAACAGATAAAGGGCAGTTTAGTATGAAGCAATCACATTAAAAAATACTTTATAAAGGAATATCATATATTATTATACATCCACCGTATTCAGACAGGGGGTCAGTCTTCTTACAGGTGAATTCGGGTGAAAAAATACAGGAGGTTAAGACGATTTATAGAATTTCATAGTTATATGTTTATTTTTTTTTATTTTAAAAGAGCAATACATTTATCGAACCAAATAGCTTGTTTAGCAAATAATGGTAAAGGTTTGTAAATAAATATGAACAAGGATATGCAAATACTTAGAATGGAATGTCAAAATGGCCCAAGCGCTAGCTTGAATTACCTTGTGAATTTCCTTTATTTCTTTTGCTGGGAGATTCCTTTTCACCGGGTTTTTCCTTTGATCTAGAATGCTCTGCGTGCGTTTTGCTTGTACCCTGTGTTGAATGTCTATCGCCTGAAGCTTCCCTTTTCTTTTCTACGGGAGATTTCTTCTCATCTTTCTTATCCTTCCCATCAAAACTTTTCACATCTTTACTCCGGCCATCATCGGCCTTTTTGGCGGAAGATTCATCAGAATTTATTGAACACATGTTGCCTTCTCTCATAAGAGTTAGTTGTTGTTCAAGAATTTCTTTTTGAAACTTTAAATTAGCTGGTATACTGAAGGGTCCACTGCCCTTGTATTCTGATAGTATTTTTTCTACTGAAAATAATATGTTTATGAAAACTGCTTAGTATAAATATGTAGATTAGTAATAAAATTTCCAAGATGCAAAAAATGAAAATTTATGCCAGAGCTGCAAACAAAATATTGGTGTAAGATTTCGAACTTGTTCATTTCACTCCCGTAACGAAATATGACACTGCGGTCCCATTCGGTTGCCCTCAATAAAAACAGCCCATGCTGAGTTTGTTATTCTCGTCATAGGAGAATATCACTTAAATATCATTGCTTGAAAATTGATAGACTTAAATGAGATAGGGAGTAAAACATACAAGAACGGAAGTTTTTGGGTTAGATGATGTATAAAACTAGCGCAATTCATTTTACAAGTTCACAATCGAGCTGCCAAACATTAAAATAACTTACAATGTTGGTGGGCGTAGTCCCTAAAATGATCGGGATTCTTTTTCTATAGCAATTTTCGCCATAGTTACATTCAGTCTTTGGCTTTTTATTCATTTTATTTTCTTCTGTAAAGTCACAAAATAAAATAAATAAATTATAAGAAAATTAACATTATAATAAAAGAAAACTTTAGTCAATTATCATATAACTTACTTTTATGAGTAGGCCTTTTGAGTGATTGCTTTTCCATACTATAAAACAATGTATTAATTTCATTGATTTACTACTACAGTTTTTCGAAACATTCATACGCGGCTGTCAGATTGACACTCCAAATTCCATAGATATAATAATGGTCACAAATTTGAAGTTCCTTTTCCAGAATCTAGTGATGGCATAATCGAAATTTCAGAATTAGAAATTATATTAAAATCGAATAAAGTTTCGAAAGAATCGCTTGAACACCAGCCGCCATGAGAGCAATAAATTCCATTGGGAAACGAACGGGTGGTTCATAAACGAATAAAGTTATATGATTATACGCCTTATTGTGAAATGAGTTATGTACATTACACTCATATTTTACACACCCACACAGGCTTCCATTTAATTTCTTGGAAAAAAATTAAATTGCAAATCATAGACATAAAGTTGTAAATTGGTTCAAATGATTTTTTAACGTTTGTAGGAATCTGATCGTTTGTAAATTAAATCGAATCATTTTTTTGATTATTTTTAACACCATAGATTGTTTATTTATTCAAACACGGAATATTTCGAAACTAAAATGACTGGTAAATCTAGATTACGCCCCTAGATTAAAACCTACAATTCACACAAAAAATAAAATGTAATCCAACCTTACTTAACTGTAGTGATTAAACTTAATGATTTTTAAAAATTATTATTTAACCAAAAAAAAGGTTCAATGCAACTAGCGAAATAAAATAAAAAACACTATCTATAAAATGTTTTTGTGCAATCAATTAAAGATTCTCTAGGCCCAAACGGCAGCGATGGACTGGTCATTTTAATCTTTATATCTTTCTTTTTATCTTTGAGGTTTATGATCGATCACAACTTATTTGTAGAAATACTTCAATAAAAATTTAAGGTAGGTACATAGCAAAAGCTCACAAGGAAAGATTTATTATTTTTAGTAATGTTATAACTAATGTGACAAGTAAAATAACAAATTTTAGAAGACAAACATTTATATTTTTCCAATTAATCATCTTACAAACATGATACATAAATGTAAATAATAGTGCATACAAAAATAAACAGAATGTAAATTGCTCAACACGAAATGGATTATCGAACAAAATGTAATGTATAGGAAAAGGCCCGTTGGGGCTTGCAATAAAAGATTTCATTCGAACTTTACGATATTTCGTGTGAAATGATACTCTTGTCAGTGATTGAAACCACAAAACTCCTGTCTAAGTAATACTTTTTGATCACAAGAATATATTTCATTTTCTAACTAATATACATTGGTTTATCATAAAATAACTCCGACTAATTCACGTTAAAACTTTGTTGAAAGACAGAATATTTATTCCATTAAAATACATAATCTTAAATTTAAGTGGATTTTATGAACCTATAAACTAACGAACAAGTCTTAAATGATTGTATTAGAGCTAAAGCGATTGTGTCAAGATGCAGAAATTAATGTTATATGGAAGGGAAGCATGACAATTGCATAGAAGCTCCCAGGACAGAGGTGTGTGGCGTTATATGCTTTTTGACTACCAATAAGAAGATAAGCATTATGGTGAACTAAGTAGTAGTTAGTTATTTTCAAGGCAATATAATTTGGAGACGTGCTAAGTATAAAAATAACAGGTTTATTTTTTCAAAGAAAGCAAAGGCTTTGTGGCTTGACATTATAATTTAAATAAGAAGATATTTAGTGTTTAACCACTTAATTAATATACAAATATGTCCACTACTTTCGGTTGGACCTAACCTCCTTCAGGAAAAAACAGTTTACATGACATATTTGTATGACAATAAAGTGGTTTAAAACTAAATATCTTCTAATTTAAATAAGAATAATATTAGGAGTTACTATCAAATAGAATGGAAATTATAATATTTTTCCTTCGTACAGAAACACCCCAGTACCAAAAAACTTAATACCCTACTTATAAAAAGCCAAGAGATATGAAAACATATCTGACAACATTTACGAGTAAGTAAACATTAAGAATTAAGCAATGTACTGTGTATAAGAATTTGTACTGTGGGGGTCGAAGACACAATGACAATAATTCGTAGTGATTGAGAAAACTTACTCTCAAAGTTCATCCAATTTTCGGGAATTGAGTTTCCCAAAGAAGAGAATTCCCAGACTAAATTATTAAACAGAATAATTCTTTAAAAAAGAGAATTTTCGAGATATTCCACGGATAAACATTCTCGACCACAATCTCTAAATTGTAATTAGTTCAGCAAGCTGGCATAACCCGGAAACTGGGGTCCAGGGAAGCCGTCTCCGTGAAGTGATGACGCAGCATGAAGGAGGAGATAACCTGGGCCACCTCCTCGGGGCAGTCCTCATGCACGGCGTGGCCGCAGCGAGTCAGAACCTGCATCTGAAACTTTCCTGGAATATCCAATACACATTAGACAATTTAATGAATATAAAATATTAATCTTCTATCATAAATCATCACTAAAGGTTCCCATTTAAGAAGTTATCATATTAAAGTTTCTTTTTGTACCTCGAAAATTTTATTATAAAAGGCCTATTGTGGAACCCACATGTATTTATAAAGTTTTCCAAAAGAGAAGGTTTTTTCTGATTGAAAAACACTACGGTCACACTGCATAAGATTTGACATAAATCATTGCTAGTGGAAAAAGGAGGTTAGAAACATTTTAATATGATATATAAACTATAATTTGTGAATTTTATATCAAAATAAAGCGCTCTTGAGGTGATTTTTTTAAGGAAACATTGAAATAATCCAAGTATATATTTTTTTAAATATATTTACATAACTGTGTGCAAAAGGAAGAGAGGAATGAATCAATAAAATCGAGTTTTGGGTTAGTATGCAAAGTTGTTCCTTAGATACACATACTACCCAAGGAAAAATTAGATGAGTCGGAAAATAAAATAATGTGCTATTATTTTTTGAAAAGGACATGTGACATATGACATAATTACATACAAAAAACAAAATTCCTTAATTTTGTTTTGGCTCTCCTGAACATCTACATTTATTGACTCATCGCTTTCTTCCTTTCGCACACAGATATGTATTTAGAGTTTATTCTTAAATAATTATATCATTTTACTGTTATATGGCAACATGGTGGTTTGTTGCCAGTATATGCTATCATCCAAATAATTATCTAGCAGGTGCTTTGTCCATATTAACACAAAAATGACAAGAAATATTACACACTGTGTAATAATTATTAATACAGAAATTTTATTTCAAGAGAAATTGGTTCCTCCGACTTCACCAATTTTTTTTATTAGAGTCATACCTTGCATCTGTCCCACGGTCAGCTCCCTGTCTAGGCCACTGATGCTGGCCAGAAGCAGCATCTTGGGAGGCTCGCAGGCCAGGAAGGCGGCCGACAGTCCGCTGAACCAGCCCGACCAGTGCTTCTCGGTCTTGGACAGATCGATGCGCCATTCGTAGCTGAAAGTTGAAATCATTCATCGACATATAGTTACGTTGTATTTGAAGAATATACTAATAAGATTAAGTCTCCCAACACTCCTTCGCCTTGCGCCTTCTACAAGCCTTTTCGGTGGCGACAGTTCACAGGGTGTCATAATTTATGAACTTATTATCTTACTTCTTTCCTTCCTCCTTGACGTCCATGGGCACGGGCATCTTGAAGGTGTCGTCTGTCATGTCTGTCTCCTCGCCCTCGCTGATGGAGTCGCATAGCATCACCCCGGCCAGGCGCTTGGCCGGCGGGCCCAGAGAGTGTGGGTCGTCAGAGTCATCTGAATAATTCTCCAGCTCGGAGGATGCAATCAGCCCATTCTTTACGCTGCAATAAACAAATATTTATGCTTGCATTCTCACGTAAAACTTTTTTTATTACTAGATATTACATTGTATACACATTTCTTTCAAAGTATGAATACCGCACAAGAGTCCCAACTGACTGAACCCAGTGGAACTATGGCATTTTAATATATTGTATATTTGCGGCACGTTCCAGAGTGGTAGATACTCGTATCACCCTGGTGAAAGACCACCATTCCGAATTGAAACATTGCTTGCAATGCTTGCTTGCGATTAGGGAATTTTGTGAGGTTGAAGGGAGTGCCGAGGGGAAGCAGATGCGTAAAAGGAAGGTGGGAATGTACCTGGTTAGTCAGATCTGGTCACTAAATACAGCAAAATACTTACTTCACAATTTGACCCGGCATGGAGACTTTAGCTGATTCAATATTTCTAGTTTGTCCGCTGCGAACACTGCAAAGAAAATCAAATGATAAAATCAATAACAATTTCGACTACTATAATACGGGGATGTGCCTAGTTTGGTGGCTGAAAGATCTATAGATTTACTAAATTTATTATTAAAAATATATATGTACACGTAATACTAAATACTGCATAAGATAATTAAAGCAATTTGGTCACTGAGAAGTTACTTGTTAAATACCACTTAAAATGAAGGCAGTGGCCTCCGTGTTGTATCATTGGAATTGAAGGTTAAACAAATTATGGTCAAATTGAATACTTACCACCATTCAATGGCGTGCTCAATACTTTTAAAATGATGTGGTCTCCCTCTCAGAAAACTCTGCATACTTGATAATGAATCCATTGCAGTTCCTAGAATAATCACAACAATTAATACAATTTCTGTTGTAAACTCCTAGGAATAGGAAAAAAGGCCCAAAATTTCAAAAACAATGATTAAAATGAAAGAAAATACATGATTCTATAACACAAATTATTTTAATTTTAATTTTTGCTGTAATAGTAATTTAATATGGGATTAAAAAAAAATCTTTTAAGCTTAAGGGAAGTTTAGAAATATGATAAGATATATTTTTATTTTTTTTACTGTTTGAAACTGAAAATACGCTGTGAAAATCTATTGAAAAAAAACTTAACTTTGTATTTTATTTTGATTTATTTGAGACTAGACCAGTTTCACTCTGCTACAGGCATTTTCAGACTGATTCAGAACAGTCTGGCAACTTCAAACCATGAGGCGTATCTTATGTATTTGACTGACTCCTAAAGATAAGTTAAGGGAAGAGAGTTATGTATTTTATAATTAAATATAATACCTTCAACAACATCGATGACAGCCAGCCCCAGGATATTTAAGTGTGTGTCGCTGCTTGCCACTCGCACTCCGATTGCTCCACCCATCGAGTGACCGATCAAGACTATTGGAGGGGGATTCTCTGGATACAACAGGTGCAGGACCTTCGATATATCTCTGCAAAAATAGTCCGCAATCGTAAACACAAAAACCTAACACAAACCAAACCATCCCTCCTTTTTTTAGTAGGCAACAGGCAAAGCCTCAATAGAAAACCACATGCCTCTTTTAGTTACATGCGGCGTTTATGATAAAAGGGAAGAAGTTACAACGTAACTGTCACTGGTGGGCCAATTCATCTTCAGATACATGTTTCTTGGGTCCACAAGGGTTTTAACTGCCTGGAGCCATTGGAACTATGGCATCCTCGTTTAGGAGAATGGTGTGAGGCTGAAGGAAGTGGAGGAGGGGAAGGAGAAGGTTTGTAAGAATCTAGCTAATCAGAAATGGTAATGAAATACAGATAAAGTCATTTCGGAGTAGTAGATACTCTCAATATCCCCCCTGGTGAAAGACCACCATTCAGAATCAAAACGTTGCTTGAAAAATCGCTTTAGCCATGTTTGGTGACCAGATCTGAAGAGTCACTTCCTTTTCTCAATATCCTTTTCTTCTCCATTACCTTCAGCCTCACAAAATACCCCTAGAAAGTGGGACTATGGCATCCCTGATTGGAAATATCATAGTCCCACTGCCCCAGACGGTTGGGAGCAGTTGGGACTCTGTGCAGTATTTCCATTAAAAAAAAACAATGTTGTCTTTTTAAATGGTGCCTCTATTTGTGGAACTCCTTAGCACCAATATCTACTTTTCTCATTTCTTATGGTACAAATAATATTTGTTTTATCTTACCCAGAAAGAGTTTCTGCACTTAGGTCATCATTATTGATGGTTTTAGTATCTCCGTGGCCACGGAAATCTATTGCAACCACTTGACAATGTATCATGCTCGTTACTTCTACCTGTAACATAAAGGTTTCATTGGCAAGATTCAGCATTAATTTGAAGATAGATGTTTTAAAACAAAGTATTCTTAATACATATTATTATTATTGGAGACAGCCTGCTTAGCTCCCATAAGCATTCAGGCCCATTTTGCTATCGCCCATGTTTCGCCCTTATTTCCTTGACAGTAGTCTAGTCCCTTTGTATGCCAGGGTTGTCATTGAGTGTTTAGTAATATTTCCTGATTCCACTTTGTACCTTCTCAGGTATCTGAGCCTTGTTCCCTTTTCACCAGTTTATTTTTTTCCAAACAACTGCATGTGTTTCCTAAGGTAACAGTCTCTTGTTCATAATAACAGGTATTCTAGTAATTAGAAATATTGGCTTACAGAAAATAGTGCCCAGCTCAGGGCAGAGTAACCACCCCCATGGAGCACTACCAGCCGGGGCCTGTCCGGAGTATCAGGGAGGGGCGGAGAGGTACACCCTGAAGGTCTCATCGTCCACGGCTATATCACGGTATTCGTGGAAGTATTCCTTCCAAGACACAGGAGAATAATCCTTCTTCCTGGACGATGTGGATTGAGAATGCCTACGGGTAAAGATATAATGCAGATAAATCAATTGGACCCCGTGGACTAGATACATTATATTTCGAAAAATGGATTAAAAAGTTTACTTAACCCAAGAGAAAACATTGTGATCGTAAGTTAGTTATCTAGTATTCAAAATATAAATAACGATTTTGTTAAAGAAATGTAAGTACACTTGAATATTTCAGTCTTAAAATTATGTTGTAACTTAATGAAAAGGGCATTATCTGTACTTACTTTAAAGTAGCGATAGGTTTGGGCGGTCGTGGAGGGAGTTTTGATTTAATCATCGTTCTCTGCAGTGCGGACATCGTTCAAAAAAATGTATTCATGTATCAAAAATAATAAAGGTATTCCAATAGAAATAGAGTTTTTGTATATGTAGTCAAATTACTAGGTTGTCAAAGATATATTCCGAATACGTTTCCTTTGCGATAAACATGTTAAGTTACAAAACAACCAGCATTTTTCGCAGAAGAATTGCCATTTACTGTTATTTTCGTCGGCGGTCACTCGCACGTAAATAAACTAGAAATTTATTCCACTTCAGCGAAACGAAATGAGAAATGTCAAATTCACGCGACCATAGAAAATATGAAAACATTCCTTGCTGTACCTACTTTTATATAATGGAACATCTACAATTTTTTTAAACAGACGGCTTCAGTTCTGCTTACAGCCGATAAGTAATTAAAAAATGTTTTAGCTGTCAAAACAAGCATGTAGTTCTGAAGCTATGGAAGCTTCTGTCATAACTAGAGATGTTGATATGTGAAATGGGCTGTCACTGCGGTTCCAGTTACCGTTCCAATTGAGCCGGTTTGGCGGGAAGGTTATGCTAGCACTATGGGGTTATAGTAAGTTATACCATCTTGGGATTTGGGTTTGTTAAATTAATTTTACGTAAATTTTATATCCACAAAATCTATTACAATAGCCGTAGTGGCACTACCGACTGCAGACCGCTAAAACAAACCCGTGTGTTGAAAAGCCATAAAAAGAAAGGTAGAAACATCAAAGTTAGCTTCAAAGTCAAACTGTATATTAGCTACCGCGAAAAATTTTGTTTATAAAATAAATGGAATCGTAATATCATGGGTAAGTTGTTTAACTTCTCATTACCACAAGGCACAGTTTGGGACCAATTTGGTTCAATCATGTATGTAAACGCAGATGACACAGTTTTTTTCTTACAAGCAAGAATTTATGGTTTGAACTAAGTGCAAAGGCTAACGCAGACATTGACGAGTTAAAAATGTGGTTTTACAGAAACTTACTGGCGTTTAACTCTAAAAAACAATGTGCCATTCTGAATATAAAAACAAAAACACATCATACGAGATAGAATTTAAAATTTATACTGTATAAAACAATATTTTATGTGTGTATGTAAGTATTAACATTGAAACGAAATCTTTATTTAAATACGTTGGTATCATTATGAACCAACATTTAAAATTGTCACCACCTTAACTAATCTTAAAACAGAGAATGAAAGTTAACCTATATCTTTAGCTATTTTAAACATACTCTGAATCAAGAACTACTAAGAATGACCTTCTTTGATTTTTCCAGGTAAAATCTAATATATAAATATATATATTTATATTGTTTGATGCTTTTTACGTACATATTTTGTTTGTAATTAATCGTTTTCTTGTTTTGACCACCTGCAAACATAAGTGTGTCATGCTGTATATTATTATAACGACGTTTCCCGAAAAAAATATAAGCGACCTCTTCAACTCTTTTTCGGTAGATGAGTACATACCAAGGTAAAAATAATGTTCTTGAAAATTGTGTAAATCAAATAAGTATTGGAAATAAAGATAGATTAGGGTTTCTACGATCGCTCTTTATGATTAGATAGTTTATACAAACATTTTAGACAATACACTTAAAAAAACGATAGTTTACCCGAGATTCACGCTTGAATTAATTCTGATAGATTCATAAAAAATCATTTAAAAATCAAATGGTTTTAAAGAATGCACTCGAAATGTAAGTAATTAATATATCGACTAACATTATTACCGTAAAATGATTCCGAAAAATTCCAAATTGTTTTTCAGCAATGACATTAGCGGCAAAAACCAGATTTAATTTCCTATGCGATGAATTAATTACTTCCCGAGAGATACCTTAAAAAACATGTGTGATTAATTATAGTAATATTAGCACAGATCCGTGATAAAATACGAAATATTATAATAGTAGGGATTTTGAAGCTGAATATTTGTACCTTTCTTTTCAGAGAGAATATTTTAAAAAATAAGGCAAGGATTAAAATTAAAAATAATATTTACCACGCCTGAGAATCGAACCCGATCTACAGCATGGAAGATAGCTATGTTGATCATTACACCACAAACTATTGTGAGAACGGTGACATTAATTTACTAAATATAATATTATGTACTAAAAAAGGTTTTTTTTTTTTTAATTTTAAAATATTACGTGCTCACATCAAATTCGCTACCGAAATTATATTGTTTTATTATGTTCGCCAGAAATAATTGAAATCTACACCTCGGACAGAACACCTGGCCTGCTACTGGTCGAGTGGTAAGACGCTCGACTACGAATCCAAAGATCGCGGATTCAAACCCGGCGTGCGCCAATAACTTTTATTCAATTAATATGTGTCATAACACATTTAATTCATATAAAATAATATAAAGTTTATTTCCGGCACGTTCCAGAGTGGTAGATACTCCAAATATCGTCCTGGTGAAAGACCGCCATTCAGAATCGAAACGTTTGGCGACCAGATCTGAATAGCTAGGTAATTCCCAACCTTCCTCTTCCCCATCTCCTACTCCTACTCACTACCTTCAGCCTCACAACATGCCCAAATTGGGGATGCCATAGTCCCACTGGCTCTAGACGGTTGGAAGCAGTTAGGACTCTTGTGCGGTATTCACTATAAAAAAATATAAAAAACTAGTCCTTAAACTATGTCCCTTCTATCCTCTGCGCGAGAAGCATTTTTCATTCCGTCTTTCTAGTTACGTCGTTTTTGGTTCAGTGCTTCGTTAGTGTTCGCAAGTGTGCCAATAAACACGTCAAATCTGTGCTTAACGTCAGCGTAAATTTAAAATTTATTTTAATCGGCACTTTGTGAAATCTTGTGTTTTTTTTTACATGTTGACTTTACCTACCTGTAAATAAAGGAATGTTGTATTAAACATTAACCAATACGAATGAATTTATTTATTTATTTTATATTTGCAAAAACAGTTTTACGCCAAAACATTGCAAAAAACACAAAAATGGTAATCATAATTACACAAAGATTAAAGTAAAAAGAAGTAAACAATCGAAAAAATAGTTTTCAAGAAGTACATAAAATAGTTAAAACTTAATAGTTCTTGCTTAAACTTGTAGCTCGTGTGAAAAATATCCAAATTTCCTGCGAGGCAGTTAATTAACCTAGTTAGTCTTCCCAGGGGCATCACCATTGGTAAGTTAGTTCTGCACCTGGGAAGAAACAGAAGCCTGTGTTGGCGGCCTCGCGTGAAATTATCAGGGACACAAAATCCAATTTACGCCAGGATATCGGGTATTAATAATACACCGTTCAGGAGTTTATGAGCAAAAAGCAGTTATGCTTTATCCCTCCTCGAACTAAGGCTGCAGATACCCAGCATTCCCTCAGCATTCATTTAGTTTGTCTTTGTAGTGAGTCTCCTTAACTGATTCGACAAAGTTTTTTTTTCAATTGGCAAACATTATCAAACAAAAGATTTTTTTTTAGTTGGACACAAATTTACATAAAAATTACTATGCAGACGGCTAGTAGGTAAATAAGTTAGTAGGTTCATGTGTACAACGCACATCATGGCCACAACAAAGCCAAAATATTGACTAAAAGCGAAGGCATTGTAGAATCACGATTATAATTGATTACATCACTAAACTTGACGGTGGATATAATATTTCGGTTAAAAACTGACCATCTGCGATCATTGTTCACCTTACGTCTATCATATTTTAACCATCATTAGATCGTCCTTTAATTAGGGGGGTTGAACAAGCCTGAGGTCTGATGTACCGATGTGTGGAGGTAAAGCTGGTAGAGGTAGGTTAGTACTAGCCAATGGGGTTGTAAATCACTGACAGCCAGGTGTTTGCACCTTTATGCAATATCGGTAACAGATTTTAAAACGTCTGTAGGGACCTACCCACGTCTAAATATTAGGCAGCCCTTTATTGTAAATATGTATGTAGGGTAATCACTTAGAGTACATAAAGTGGTATCTATCCAAGGCTGTGTAGTTAGTTTTTGATGATTTTTACCTGACTCGGCGGACCTGGGCGTGGCTAAGACTAAGGCTAGGGTATTTATACATCCATTCATATCACATATTGACATAATGTTTTGTTTATTCGTATAACCACTTTTTTACAGTATTGATATCAACAAAAATATAGCATCTAACCTAAAAAACCGTTTAGTTGTGTCAAGTTTAGTGGCATAGTAAAAAATGTGGGCGGAGTCCCGCGGTGACCCAGAAGCCCAAGATCATTGTGACAGTACATAGAAGCGGAGTATTATATTTGTTGTCTCTTTCTCTCTCATGGTGTACGACGTAAAAACCCACAGAAAGTGATTTATCGCAAGTTTGTATCGGTTGGGTAAAAATAATTAGCTCTCTCTCCATACATTGTTTCTCCAAGGGTCTACGCATTTTACCACGTGTAGGAAGGTTGCGGATTCAATTCCCGCGATGCGCGAAGATGTATTTATAATATTTTAAAAATAAACAAACACGTTGTGGCCTGACAATACAATTTAAATAATAGTATATTATCTTGTTAAACCACTTTATTACTATACATACTCGTATACACGTGTCAACTAGTACATTATATATTATGTGTAATTATCTGTACTTAGGTTAGTTTATATTATATTTTCCCAAAGAAGGTGATTTCCAACCTCAGAGCAAAATATACAAGAGAGAGCGCTGCTGTAGTCAGTTTTTATGAAGTTTGTCGGACTCGGCTAGACCTGGGCGTGGCTATAACTAGGGCTATGGTATTTGTTCATCCATTAATAGCGCATGTAGACATAACGTTTTTGTTTATTCGTATAACCACTTTTTACAGTATTGTTTTAAACAAAAATATAGCATGTAACCTAATAAACCGTTGAGTTATGTCCAGTTTAGTCGTATATCGGTCGCATAGGGAGGGGGAGGGGGAGGTTGGGAAGTACTTGGCCATTCACATCTGATCCCCTTACACGGCTAAAGCCATTTCAAGCAACGTTTCAATTCTGAATGGTGGTCTTTCACCAGAGCGATACTTAGAGTATCTACCACTCTGGAGCATGTCGTAAATATAGCGTGTATTATTTTACGTTAATTAAATGTGTTAAGACACATATTAGTTTTATAAAATGTGTTTACGCACGCTGGGTTTGAACCCGCGTCCTCTAGATTCGTAGTCGAGCGTCTTTCCACTCGGCCACGGAGGCCGCCGTACCTACAAACTTTGTAAAATTCAGTCCACCTTCGTTGAAATAAAATTAATCTCGTAAAATTTCCCGAATTTAGAAAAGTAGGTAGGTACTTTTCTAAGGTAGATATAATTAAATGTTTTTTTTTTTAATGTGGAAGGTTTTGGAAACAGTTATTTTAGATCAGGCGCACCTTGAAAAACTGCCAAACAATTATGCGGGTGAAAACTATCAGCTTGAACTGCTCAGAGTGGCGTTCCAGGGAAGGTAATAATTAAAACAGTTCTTTTTACCTCCAGAAGCCTTCAATGGTAGAATTGAATGAATTGTGGTTTAGAAAAATGGATGTATTTTCTTATGTTGTTTAGCTTTTATAATTAGGTATATAGAGCAAGAATTTATATGGAGAGAGAGCTAAATATTTTTACCCAACCTATACAAATTTACGATAAATCAACAAAAATATAGCATATAACCTAAAAAAACGTTTAGTTGTGTCCAGTTTAGTCGCATAACAAAACATGTGGGCGGAGTCTCCGGAGACGCGGGAGACCAAGATCATCCTTACAGTACATAAAAGCGGTGCGCTGTTTTTGTTGTCTCTTTCTCTCTCGTGGTGTACGACGTAAAAACCCTGAGAAAGTGATTTATCGCAAGTTTGTATAGGTTGGGTAAAAATAATTAGCTCTCTCTCTCCATACATTGTTAATCCAAGTAACTAACTAACCCTCACGCCGTTTCAAACCCTTCGCTTCATTCCCAATCATACGTCGACTCATACGTACTCTTCCATTATTCTGACTTGATCGTGACATTTATTCCTCGGGCGTCCCCAGCTTCTTCTTTTATTCACTTTCACGTTATATTTTCTCTTTAGACTCCTTACTTCGTTCATCCGCTCCACGTGTCATCAAATCATAAAAGCACTCCTTCTTAATCTTATTATTTACTCTTTCATCAGCTTTGCATTCTTTCCAGATTACAATATTTGTAGCACATACATGGTTTTACACACATACGCCTCAGGGATCTCACTTCTACAGCGTTCAGTCCACTTTCATCCTTCGTCTGGTAGTTCCATGCCTCACTGCCATACATCAGGTTTGGTATCAGCACACCATTGTGGACTGTCAACCTCGCTTCTTTTGACAACTTTACTTATTTTTATTTTGGTAAAAATCGCTTGGTATGCATATGGCGTTATTGTTAAATATTTATTTTTAAATAATATTCTATGATTTCAATAGTAATATTAAAAACAAACAGAAATTGCTATTGGAAGATCTCTATATGATGACTGCGAGGCACTATCGATGAGGCAAGGGGTGATGCCCGATGATATGGTATTTAGCAGTTAATAACACAATAGGATACCTCTGCCCGTCTTACTCATGGTAAATTAAACATGTTCGGGAAAGCCAAAAGTCAGTCGGTCAGAGGTCGTGTCAAAGTCCGCTTCGGAAGCTCATATTAGCAAAAGTGTGCTCCAGTCTGCAATAGAGTATTGTAATTTGATATTTCCCTTCTGAATTTAAGTGATATAATATCTTATTCTTTGTTCGCTTAAAAATATTGTGACCGAAAGACGATACGTTAATTTTTGTTGTCGATGTGTCCAGTATCGCGAAACTTAGATCAAAAATAAGCCCACGAATGCAGATGAAAAAATACCGGTTCAATTTGCGAAACGCGATACAGACATCACCTTGTCTGTAGGAAATAAAGGAAAGTACTCCAAAAGAAGATCTCGACGTCTTTGGGGAAATGGAAAGAAACTTAACACCAGGGCGCGTGCGACCTCCTTACATAAAACCCATCTACAGTGAGATGACCCAAACTAGTCAACCATTCTATAGAAAGACAGCGCCACCGCAAAAGCTTTATTGTTCCATCGAAATGCGGACAATATCGCCGACGGCCTGGAACCCCGTCAGGTGTCCGGCGCAGCACTTGAACAGCTGGAGTCACCTTCCAGCCATCAATGAAAACCTGCACAATCAAGATTCAAACCCTGAAATCAAATACCGACTTCTTGAACAGCAACCAAATTACGAAAGACCTCCAATTGAATACGCAGCCAGCTCAGAGGAAGAATTCAACGGAGAAGTATGGGACACCAATACGAATACCAAGACTGATGATGGTGTTCTAGGGGTGTCTCCAAGGAAGAGTTTGAGGTTTAGGGGAAGGGTTGGGAGGAATGCCCGGGAGAGGAGGCGCGTGCGGGCGGTCAGTGTGGCCTTCTTGAGGCTCCGGAAGGCGGTGCCCGACTCGGCCCCGGACTCCTGCGGTCCATCCAAGAGGCTGAGCAAACTTAAGACCCTTAAAGGCGCTATCGCTTATATACAAGACCTGCAAAAAGCGTTTTATATGACGCACCAGTATTCATTTAATAACGTGCAGAAATAAAAACTTGTAATCTCTTTTCGGGAAACAAATACCTTAGTGTGAGAAGGATGGTGGGAACGTTTGAAACATTTGAACAAATAAAATATGGTTCCATAAAGGACATCCGTGTTAGGTTCCAAGTTCTAAGACATTTATTATAGTGATATAATTTTTTTATAAAAATAATAATGATTTCCTAGTTTTTTTTTCTTTTGGTAAAGAAGTTCAAAGCTCGAGTGCATCTGGAGAGATTTAACCTTTAGGTATTATATTTTCATTCTTTCCAAATTCGTAACAAAAAAGCATTAATTTGGTGTTAAAATAATAAAATTAATATTAAAATAAAACACGTTTGAACAATAATACTGTTGTGCAAACATTTTGAAAAAAAAAGATTTTCATATTGTCAATATTTTTTTGAAAATCAATTTTGATAACCAGTGTTCCCAAAAATAATAGTTATACTTTTATATAATAATTGATATAATATTTTATTTGTACCTACAACATCTAGTCAAAAATGTAAATTAAAGATTTATTTATACAAAAGCACCGTTTTTGTTTTATTTTAAAGCTCCTAAAAACAATATTGCCTAGGATATTTATTATAACTTTGTTTGATTCACGTTTACTTAAAAAACAAAAAAAAATCCAAACTATTTTTTATTTATACCCTGTAAAAGTAAAACTTGTTTTGAACGTCTATTTTCATTTGAAATTTTATTTATAAAGTGTCCCAAAAATGTTAGGTAACTTTTTATTCATTTAAAAAAAACCGTAAGTTGAAAATTTTGTTTTTTTTTTTACATCATTTACCTATTGCCGCATAAATAAAACACTAAAAATGATTATCAGTGATAGATTACTTATTGAAATATATTACCTAAAAATGTTTTACAAACTAAATGCCCTAGTAAACCGAAAAAATTGTCACAATTAAATAAACAATTCACGTAGAATTATTAGAAATACATTTATAATTATAATTATAAGCACCTAATCGTGAAGCTATTTTTTTTATAGTTTACTATAAACATTTTTTTTATATTTCCTATTATATTATATATGGGTTGCATAGGTTATATATTATACAAATCTGAGGGTGATTTGACTTCCACGATGTCCTACGTGGAATAAATGTCTCTACGCGTTTGACTTTGTGTTGGAGATTACGGCTTCAATTCCCACCAGAACGCAAAGATGTGATCCCATATACATATATTTTATAATTCTTAATAAAATATCAATGGACGATGCTGTCACTATACAGTCAATATCGCATAAGGATACATGATATAATATTATCTTCTCACAATTAAATTAAATTACGTTTTCATAAAAATAATAACACTTGGAGAAGCGTGGTGGCTGGAATGATATAAATTATAAGGGTACCACCATGTTCCTCATCAACACGCATACGTGAATAAATAGGTACCCATTTACATATAAATATTGAGATCAGTCTGATGTGGTCTGACGCCAATATTTTTTTATAACATTCTTTGCAACTTGTATTCTGCATTTCTAAATAAGGTTTACTTACATCCGATTTGGAAATACATACCCAAATACTTATTTTTATTAACCCGCGAAGAAATTTATTAATTTAAAGTTGAGATTTAGATTTAAAACGTATGTAAGATCCGCGTTTAAAGGCCCAGAAATTAATAATTAGGGTCATAATGCGTAAAAACTATAGATTCTCTAGCGATGAGCTTTCCGAAAAATTCAATATTCTTGGTGCCAAAACTACATTAATATCCAAGTACATCAAAACTGAGGAAAAAAAGTAAAGTTCATGTAAAAATCGACAAATTTACATTTTGGGAGTTTTGAGGTCGGAACTTAAGACCCGTTAATGCGGCTCTGTGGAAGCAATTTGAATGAAATTAAGGCTTTGTACTTAAAATGATGGCTTGAAGACGATTCAATAAAAAAAATCGCGGAAAACTCGTAAAAGTTATGATTTTTTGGAAATCAATAAAAAACATCCCATACGCCGATGAAAAAACTTTTATTCTTTTTTCCTCATTTTTTAAAAATGATTAGTTTTCGGTAGATAAGAAGATAATGATAGAATTATGTTCAAGTCGACATTCATATTCATGTACTCAAGGCATCTCTTTACTATATGATGGATACGAAAAAAATCTAAATAAGGATATTTAAATAAAATGTAACTTGACAATAATAACTTTGCCGTCCATCGACTACCATCGCGTCGCCCTTGCAGTTGTTTGGAATACAGTATAAAGATAGTCCCTGGACGTAGGCTTTATTGATAACAATCAATAATTTCATGAGCATTCTATGAGTTTTAAAAAAATCTTCGCGCAAGCGGCTGATTATTCCATTTATATTTGTATTACCAAACTTTTGCATCTATAATAAAATTACTCATAACATTTTTTTGGCCATCACGAGAAACAGTGAAACTTTCGAAGAAAATTACCACCTGGGTAAGGCCGTAGCAATGCGAGCGAAAAATCTGTTCAATAACAACGCAATGCCCCTTTTCCGTGAAATCCTCAAAAGGAGGAAAAGTGATTCTGCTTGTAAATAATTAACTAATTCCATTTCAGCTATGTACTTTATAATAAAAAATAAAAAAAAAATTAAATTCTTTATATATCGTCGTCATACAAGCAAATTGACCAACTGCAAAACGCAACTTTACAGGGGAGCAGTTTTTGTGTTATTCTTCGCCGAAATAAATACTCCAAATCATTGTCAATTTATTTTAAAATACTAATAAATTTTGCCGTAGAGAAACATTCATATTACGTAAATGGTCATTCGCTCAAAGTGTGGACGCAATTGTGTGTAACAAATTTCTAGTACCCAAAGCTGAAATAAAAAAGATTGTTTTGAAGATAATAATTAAGTGTATTTGAATGGTGGGATTTTTTTGAATTCGTCACTGTGATTATACTATACAGAACGATTCCTCGTACATTTCATATACGCAGCCATGACACTTTCTGTTTTTATTCGATTTTTTATAACCTTATCTTTCAAACTTAAAAAAAAAAGTTCTTAATCGTTTCTTTGCGATCTTGCAGTTTAACAAATATTTATCCAGTCATTTACAGACATTTACAAACTTTTTAAATGTCTCAATAGCGCTATGCATGGAGTCTACTTCCATGCAAAAGAAATTATGGTGGATTGCCTGAATGTTTGATGTCTTCTCCAGATACAATAAGAGAGAAGTAATATACTGGTTGCAGTTTTGCCTTGAGCAAGTATCTGAGTATACAGCTGAGCCGATCTCGAACTGCCACGTTGCTCATTGATTTCAGTCGAAGTTTAGCAAAAGTCATAAATTGAGAAATTATTAATGCAGTTTACGACTATACTCAATACATTTGAGAGACCTTTGAAAACGGAATAGGACGGTGGTAGACTTGAAATTAAGCACCTGTTGAAGTTTGTCTGCAGCTTTTGCCACATTGGCCTCATCTCGTCTCCTTATGTGCTGATCAACTGTCATGATTTTGTCATCGGTAGCGTCGTTGCACATTAAACACTGACCAGGATAAAAGATAGGTTGAATTCATTTCCGAAAATCCTTCTAAATATTTCAAAAGTGATTAATTTTCATTAATGCATTTTTCTTTATTAAGTACATACATTTTTGAAATGGATAGGGTTGAATCTGACTTTTACGAATGGAATTTTGTAACATACTTTATTATAAAAATCCTTTTTGCTTTTGTAACTCAAGGCTAGTGAATTGTTTACATATAATCACCATCTGCTCAGAAAAAATTAGTTGCATTTTAATACCGCAGTCAAAATCTTTTTTTGCAGGACGTATTTTGTTTTGTTGTATAGTAAGGCAATGTTAAGGTTGCCACATTTAGCATAGGTTTTTTCCATTTTGATGGGACACCGAGTGCATCAAAGTCACTTCCGCACCTAAAATAACTAAAATTATCAAATAGAATTGTTAAATGAAATTCGTCAAACCTCTAATTTAAAAGCGTTTATTTAACACCATAAAAGTTATCGAATATTTAAAAAAAAAAAAACAAAAAAAAACTTGAAATGTTAATCAACCAAATTAATTTATTTTTCTATTCATCTTGACACTCAATAAGGTTCGAAATAACAAATTTCAGAACTAAGTAACCTAAACAGACTATGACAATGCCACTAACTTCAGAATCACATGTAAAAGCATACAGCGAAAATTGACCAACTGCCATTTATAAAGCCCGGATCTACAGGCAAAATTGACTATTGTAAGAAATAAATAGTCACTTTTACCATCTGTGTAACTTTTTTTATACAATGTCGGATGAAGGTGGCAATTTTTTCCTATAACCATAATGCTTTTTTCAATAGCACTCGGTTTCCATTTTTCGGCGCGTTTTTGCAGTTGGTCACTTTTGCTTGTATGCCGACGATATATCCTTTGATATTGTGTAAGAAATACTAATGTTTCGTGTTAAATGAAGCACTAAAAATGTTTTTCCGACCCAGTTCCAAATGAGCCGGTTCCTCAGGAAAATAACATGAGGAGATCCAGTGACCGCAAAGTCACCGGGACAGGAATACGCCATCTCTAGTCATAACCTAACTTTTAGTAATAGTATTTTGTTCTGTCTTTCACACATGTCAGTTAATTATTATACTCAAATACACCGGATTTCAATTAAAAACTCGTCAAAATGGTGGTAAGTTATGCTTTTGAATAATTTGCATTGTGTTTCTGGGCTTAAACCTAAGATTACTCTCAATCTTTACCTTGCAATGTTTTCATTTGAGTTTTATCCGATTGTCTTCCTTCGTATTTGTAGATAAGTAGTGTATAACATTTCTCACCATATTTTTGATTTATGCTTACATTAAATGTTGCTTACATGGTTTTATTATTTTTTTTTAGAAAAAGGCTAAAATGAAGGTGAGCAAGCTGAAACACAACAACCATGTCATCACAAAACTTAAGAAGCAAGGGAAGATCAAGACTCAAAGGCACAGAAAGAAGAAGATCATCAACCGCCAGCCCACCAAGGCTGTGGGAGGAAACTCCCAGGAATACAGCGATGATGAGTCCCTTCAGGGATCCGATATGATGGACATGATGGAAGATGATGACCTTGATTATCTCATGAAGACAGGAGATATCACTTCTAAAAACTTTGGCAAACCTACTGATTCAAAAAGGTTTGTTTATAAAATACATCAAAGGTTTTTATTTTCCTTGTTAGGAGATTTCACTCCACAAGAGTTTTCTATCCGAAGTGTATATTTATTAAATTATCAGAATAAGCAAACACTTTGTGGATTGACATGATTAATTAAATAAAAAAACACACATTTAAATCCACTTTATTTTTGTATAAGTCAACTAGTTTCGACTCTGCGAGGTCTTCATCGGGACTTAAAAATATACTAATGAAATTAGAGGAATGTGCATATATATATATGCACATTCCTCTGAAGTCCCGATGAAGACTCAGCAGAGTCGAAACTAGTTGACTTATACAAAAATAAAGTGGATTTAAACAATGTGTGTTGTATATTTATTCATGTATTATTTGGCTATGTTCAGAATTAAAATGGACGAATTGTTGTATTATAATACTCCGATTGTCAGGTTTTTTTGATTAGCCTTTTAGTGATTAACAATTATTTAGAGATAAATTCAATGATAATTATGAAACAAAAATATGGAGAAAAAAAAACCTAGCGAAATCCCTTTGAATCAACAAAAAAAACTTTATTTATTTGTAATTTAATATTATTTTTTTCTTTTCTTTCCTTTTACAATATTTTTGAACCTGTTATTTATTAAATATTATTAGTTCTTTTCATCTACAATATTTTTGTATCTGTTATTCAATATTCCTTTTTATTTTCTTTTACAATATTTTTTGCACTACTTCTGAGGTTATTGTTAAAAAAAAAAAAACATTTGTCTAAAAGCCTTAAACGGGCGTAAATAAATTTCTTAATTAAATATTACAATTGCAATGTATTCTGAAGATTTAAAGCTATATTTTCTTGAGAATGATTTGAGATTCTCACAGTCAAAAATATTATTGTGATTTTGATTATTGAAGTATTATGCCGTGCTGTGCTCTTTCCGAGGCTTGTTTGAACGTTGGCTAAAGAAGGAGGAAGCGCTACACGGCATAATACCACAAAAATCAATCACAATAACTAATATTTTCTTGAATATATTGCAATAAATGCTGGCGTCCTACGGGGATCGTTCTGTCTCAAACTTTGTTTTTGTTGCACATCAATGATCTTTTGTCATGTGCACCAATACATTATTACGTTATGCGGAGTTAATGTAAAAATAGGGAGATGTGTTATATTGTTTGTTACTTCAAGAACTATGCTGTTGGTTGTGAACTAAATAATTGAATTTCATTGAAATAGGTATGTGATGCTCAAAAAAAAATTGGATTTATTTTATTAAAATTTCAGGAGAAAGTCTGGACAGAAAAGGAAAGCAGGTGATGAGGAGGATCTAGAAGTAGATTATGAGTTGACCGACAGACCCGTTGTGGTCCAAAGTAAAAAGAAGAAACAGTTGCTTCCCATCAAAACCAAACATGGTTTCCAAAGTCGAGAGATCGATGCAGAAGGTAAATACATATTATAGTTATATAGTGTTTTCACTATGTTGTGTCATGAGTAATGAATTATTGGTGATTACCTAATCTTATATTTATCTTGCAGAAAGGCTATATGTTCCCCAAGAGTTCCCTGAAGAAGAAGAGTTGGAAAGAGTTGACTGAAAAAGTTGACTCTGACGAAGAAGTGATGACAAAGAAGGAGGTCCCATTGATAAACACCTCAAAACCACTTTCCACATCGGAGATATTTATTGCCCGGCATGAAGAACTTCAGCATAAGAAATTCAAGATTGGAGTTCTCTGCTCTGGTATTTTGGAAAATCCTGAAAATAAGGTACAACATAGGCACATTCATACTTCATACAAATATTTCCACTTTAAGTGTTTTGATGATAGGTTGTACTCAATTATAGACATAATCTTTGTTGCACGTCAGTTGCTTCTTCATCTTGGCACTACATTCCAGTTCGAAATTTGACTTCTTTCACTCTATTAACTCCTGTCTCTAACCATTACTTACGTTAGACGTTCCTCCTGGGGTATGCTTATTTAATTAACATTTGTTTTTCATTTATAGATGGACAACTTTTTTGGACTTCTCAATTTCTTAGATGAAAAAACCAAAGGTGGAAATGAAAATCTTTTGACCGTAAGGAAGCTGGCAGCCATATCTTTGCTGGAAGTTTTCAAAGATATTTTACCTGATTATCAGATCACCCAGCAAGATTTCGGAGAGACAAAATGTTAGTACATAATCCAAAATTCAAGCTAATATAAAAATATTATGTTACAATACATGTGTGAATTATTTACTATTATTTTACTAAGAAAATTTCTGTTGGTGAATTTATTATGTGGTTTTCAGTGAAGAAAGAAACCTTTATTCTCCATAAATACGAGGAGTCTTTGCTGGCACAGTACAAACGATATTTGACTAGGCTCGAGAAAATGGCTTCTAATTCTTGTGACGAAAAAAGGTGATGCGAGAAAAATTGACACTGGTAGGATAAAACTGGGACACATTGCCATCACTTGCCTGTGTGATCTACTTGTATCTCATTCATACTTCAATTACTCCTCAAACATCGGGCATATGCTGGTTCCCTTCTTGAACAACAAACATCCTTCTGTCAGGCTGATTGTCAACGAGTGCTTCAAAACTATATTCAAGGGAGATAAGAAAGGACTTATATCCTTGATGGTAATATTTCTTATGTCAACTTATACTATGTATTACTAGAATAATTTATTTTTGAAGACAATAATGAGTGATATTCAACATCCGGACTAGCGCAAACACCAATGGATTTCTCACATTTTTAGTTGATTAAATTTGAACTTTAATTAACAATTTACCTTGATAGATGTAAGGGATTATGTATGTACAAGATACAAATGGGAAAATATAAATATATAAAACAACCAACAGTTTATAAGCCATGTGTACAACAATCAGGAGATGGCATTCAATTGTTAACAAATAATTCTTGTTACTCTAGAAAATGCTTTATATGTACTGTATTCTCTGTTGATTTGTAGTTTATATTAAGAATTTAACAGAACACTATGACTACTATTAACTATCTTTTGAAAATACGTGTCAATTTTTGTAATGGTAATAATATTTATATTTTTTCAGCTTGTTCGTAAAATTAATCAGTTGGTCAAAAATCAATCAAATGATGTCCATTGTGAAGTGTTAAATTGCCTCCTGTCCCTGAGAATAAAGGATATTAATTTGGACGATGAAAAGAAGTTAGAAATGAAGCAAAAGAAGCAACTTTCACACAAGCAACGACTCATTAGCATGTCTAAAAAAGAGAGAAAAGTAAGATAATAAATAAATATTTATCAGTGTTCTTTATGGCTGCTTGCCTTTTTTTGAAGTTTAAACACAAAATATAACATATATGTATTTTATTTTTTTGCAGAGAAATAAGAAATTGAATGAGTTAGAAAAAGAAATGTTAGAAACAAAAGCTGAAGAAAATAAGCAAACCAAACAACAGAATCTAACAGAGATTGTCAAAGTAGTGTTCACAATTTATTTCCGTATTTTAAAACGGTCTCCGAATTCCAGACTTCTTGGTGCAGTTTTAGAAGGACTTTCCAAGTAAGTAGACTTTAAAATGTATCTTTTCAATATGTATTTTGAATTCCAAGATCTTAAGTTAACCCCTTTGTAAGTGTATATTAACAAATAATGAATCACAATGAATAACTTTTAATTAGGTGACAACATTTTGCTATTGAACTCTTGCTGCAATAAATGAATTCACACTTGTCTTATAGAATTTTGTTATAACTACGTTATTTATTATTTTCAGATTTGCTCACGTAATGAACTTGGAATACTTCTCTGATTTAGTAAACTTATTGGATAAACTTTTAGAAGATGAGGATTTGGGCTATAGGGAACAGTTGCACTGTGTGGAAACTGTTTTCACAATATTATCTGGGCAAGGAGACATCCTGAACATAGATCCTTCCAGATTTTATTCCCATCTTTACAGAAATATGTTGTCAATAGACGCAGGTAAATTATGACCTATTTTATACTAATTTTGACAAAAAAATAAATCAGATGAAATTAATATGAGATATTCATTATGCACTGTAATAAATTACATTTTTATTTGTATTAGGTAAAAATCATGTGGACCTTATGATTATTTTGAGGGCCATGACGAGTGTGTTGATTAAAAGAAGGAAAAAGGTCTCCCTGCAAATATTGCTGGCATTCCTGAAGCGTGTGGCCATGCTAGGCACACAAGTTCTGCACAATGGTGCCCTCGGCTGCTTGGGAATCATCAAAACAGTGATGCAGGTAAAGCAAATATATTGATAATTCACAATATTGATATACCTGTATATAGTATATACTACCATGTAATCAAAATCAATGAGCCCTTTTCAATGCATATACAGATTAAATTTTAGCCTTCAATAGTGTTCTTGCACTGTATTATGTAAGTATATAATAATTTTGGGAATATGTATTAAATTAAGGTTCAAAGTAGTACTAGGCGTTAACTATAATTCGAAAAAACACCAACCCCGTTAACGTTGGCGATTGTTAACTGTGAAATATAACCGTTGAAAATAATGCCGACATTGACTATTTTTTGGTAGACTTCCAATATAATACTATATTTTCTAAATTACATATAAGTCTAGACGTTGGATTATATGCACTAATAATGCAATAGTAAAAAAGTAAAATAATATATTGCATCGTATTGTCTACTAAAACAATTTACTCCGTTCCCTGAGTACTATAATTTATTATTATTATAAATTTAAATCAACTAAAATTATTTGCTTACTTGGTATTTGCACTTTGGCCGTGAAACAAAATACAAACATTAGACAATTACACCATTAATCGCATTCTTCAACTCACAAGAACACATTGAATGCATTTGCGACAAGTAAAAACACGCCAAACTAAACGGGTAGGAAACTAAAACAACTAACAACTAACGATTGTAGTATCGTACCATCCACGGTTGAATTTTAGTTTACTTCAATTGTAGTTATTCGTTCACTCGCACAATCCGCAGTTCAACGTGTTTTTATTTCTTCATGATTTTATTCGGGACTATTGTTGTGATATTTTTTGTTGGACTTTGGCGACAGTTGCTTTTAATTTTCTAAAAGAATTACAAACTTTGATTTATTTGCTTGTTTTGTCTGGCGTGGTACACGTGTTTGTTTTAATAATAATTGTCCATTTTAATTATTTTTTAACTTTTATAACAATAATAAAATTATTTATTAATAATAATTGTTGTACTTTTACATTTCCCTCTTAAATGACGCTACTATAGTATGCAGACCTCATACATCTTGGGCTGTCATCAATTTAAAATTTCAGTGGTACTTCAATTGAAGGGTTTACCGTGAAGGGTTCATTTTCAAGAACTAGCAGTTCCTGAAGTATTCACAAAACTTCAAAGTTTTTCCCAACGCTAATTTGCATGAAGGAAATTAATTAGAAAATTTGCATAACTAATTATGATTATCAACTTCCAGCAAACAAAAACAGCTGAGATCCTGCTGGAGCTCGACCAAGAGCTGGGATCCGGCACCTACGACCCCATGCTCATGGAACCAGAGTATTGCAATGCGGCCGGCACCGCCCTCTACGAACTGTCGGTGCTGCGGAGGCACTTCCACCCCACTGTGAGGCAGCTCTCCCTGCACATCATGAATGGGATCCCTACCACGGGGGGAGGGAGCCTTCCTGTTGAGATCAGCAAATTGTAAGTAAAATTGGTACTTTCCTGTTATCTTCATAATATAGCCATTTCTCTGCCAGCTCTGAAATATAGATAATTTTTTGCAAAGATAATTATATTAGTGCGAGGAAAACACCTTTTGATTATGCATGTAATAACCCAATCTAAAAACCTTAACTATTTTGGTTAGGTCATTATTAAGGCCCGTATTTGCCATTGCGAAATCAGTTCCGAGTTGATACACTTATTTAATAATATGTATGTACGAGTATATGGTGTTTGAGAAAAACTAGTAATAAACTTTGACCTAGTTTTTCAATTTCTTCTAAAGTTTGGCCAGAAGATGGGTGCGACCTGCCAACATGTTTCACTTTTTTAGGTTTTAGTATGAATCCTGGGTTTATATTTAAGTGTTGCTACTTAAACCTCTGCTTAAGCCGCAATGTTACCGTAGAGGTAGTTCATTTTCTAGACGCGGTAGCGCTAGTAGTAATGCATTAGATATTAGACATAAGTTTTCAAGCAATGCAAATGTCTATGACATTAATTTTATGAATTGTTTTGATGACAATTTGTCTTAGTATAGTATTTAGTAGACAAAATGTATAATAGTGATTTATAGCTAAGCTTGCGATTTGAGTCGACTGTAATACGGATTATATGTTTAAGTTACACTTAAGTTCCATACTAACACTTGGCTAAGTATTACAATTAACATCAGTTTCAAATTTTAAAAGTTCACCGTCAATTAATTATTTATAGTTGATATTATGATTTAACAGGTTTCCAAGGGCTTCCGGAAACACATTTTTTAAAAATTATAAAACAGAAAATCTGTCTGCAGCAAACTGAGCTCTGGCATCGTGAAATTTGCAGGGATTTTTCTGTCTAATTTCTAGGTCAATTAAAATATTTTCAACTGGTAATATTATTAGCTATGTAGCTTTGAGATATGAATTTATATGGCATCTGTATATATTGAGATTTCTGGAACCATTATTGATTAGTTAACTAACTAACTAACCATCACGCCGTTTCCCCGCAGGGGTAGGCAGAGAGGACGGACCGCCATACAACTCTGTCTTGGCACACACTTCTTGCTTCATTTACATTCATACATCTTCTCATACATACTCTTCTGTTATTCTGACTCTTCACACAACCCGATTCAAGTATTTGATTTACTTGATCGTGCCATGTCTTTCTCGGGCGTCCTCGACTTCTTCTTCCATTCACTTTCGCATAATATATTCTTTTCACACTCCTTTCTTCGTTCATTCGTTCTTAGTTTGTCCTAATAAACTTGTGAAACACAAAACTATATGGAGCTGACATACTTAGCTTTGCACGTGGCCAAATGAAGGAACCAACAGACTGTTTTTTTAAAACCATACATTTTTTTGTATCCAAAATATCTAGCGACGACGCACCTGGCTGCAAAGTTAAGTTTGTATTCTGTTTGCTAAGTAACACTCTCTAATCATTACCATATTTTTTCACCAGATCCGGTGAGCAGCTGTTCACCAACTACGACGGTTCGCAGATGGGCTTCAAGCCATCCATTCCTATCCCCAAGAAGACAGTGTCTAAGTCGCGCCCCAACCGACACAACTTCACCCACCCCAACTTTGAGGAATACTGCAAGGTGACGGCAAACACTCAGATCAGGGGCTCCTTCAACTTTAGAAAGAAATTTGTCTATGAGGGAAAGGAAGTGTGAATTGTTGCAAATCTTGTTCATCGAAGAAATAAAACTTTTATCTATGGATTGTTTTTTTTTTATTACATATTTTTGTTACAATTATTGGTTTATAAATATACATAGCAATATTGATTTATATGTAATAAGATTATTTTCTTAATACATACATCAGTTCCAATTTTGAAACTCTCCTCAAACGTATGCACAAAGAAATTATATTAAACAATAATTACTCAATTTAAATATTTTATTGTAGAAATGGGCGTAGATTTTTCTCCACTTGATCGACGAAATACGGAAAGTCAGGATCCAGGATGCAAACCTTCAAGAACTCATCAAACTTAAAGTTCTGCGGGAACAGACTTCCTGTAAATAATGTAAACATGTTTTAAATGTTAATAACACAAAAGAGTCCTGACTATCCGGAGCCAGTATGACTGGCATCCCTAATTGGGGTATGTTGTGAGGCTGAGGAAAGGAAGAGGAAGGTTGGGTAGTACCTGACTATTCAGATCTAGTCACCAAACACGTTTAAAGCCATTTCAAGCAACATTTAGATACTGAATCGTGGTCTTTTACCAGGGCAATACTGAGACTACCTACCACTCTGGAATGTGCCGCAAATGTATGATGTATTATTTTGTATTAATTAAATAAATAAAATTGCGTGCGCCGAATTTGAACTTGCCACCTCTGAATTTGTAGTGGAGGAAAACAAATAATAATAATAACCACAGAGGTCATCAAATTGCAATATAGGAAATGGTTTTCGAAAAAAAAAACTCAATCATAGGAGATTAATTCAATAGATACTCTCCTATTAAGCGACTAGTTAATCACCTATAATAATATGAAAAATGCTATCACATCATGAGCCGAAGATTCTTAGGATCTCTTGCCATCAATGATCATGCCAGTCAGCAAAGTTTGTGAAGATGGAGCATTTGGAGAATCCTGCCTGTATTACCCAACACAATGAGAAGAGAATATTCAATCATTGAACAAACCCACCAATGGTAATACTGCTGCTTTGCCTTTCCATCTCAGTGTTAAACTTTTCTTGGAATGTTTCATAAGCCTGTGATGCTTCAATAGAGTTACGTGAATCCAAAATATCTTCTATCGGGCAGTGAAGTTGTAACAAACTTATTAAACTCTTAACTTCCTCGATAGAACAAGATAACAGCATTTTTACTCTTCTGACTGAGCCCTACAGAAAAAAAATAATTGGTAAGAATAAAAACTGTTCAAGAAAACTACAAACAAAAACACATATAAATTTACCTCATGTTCGTGAGCAATGATTAAGGTTTTATATTTCAGATATCCTTTTCTTATATGTTTCAGATTGAAATTGTCAAGAATTGTGTTATCAGACAGTATAAACATTTGGTCGAAGTGAATTATCACATGTATGTTAGGTTTTTGTTCCTTAACCCATGCATTTAACATTCTGGCATACTTTTCTATTTTCCATGAAAATGATGCTATAAATAAATAAGAAATCATTTTACTTATTAGCATAGTAATTTTATACACACGTTTTTTAAATATAATATTATGCCAGCATACTTACAATGCTGTTCTGCCATTTTTCTTTATGAGCTTCAATTTAATTTTGGCTGATTTGATTTCCCACCAAGCCTGAAAGCTTTAATAAAAGCATTGAAATGGTGCTACCATACTGTTGAATAAAATATGTATTTAAAAAATCATATGTTTAGGTTCTTACTTGGATTAGAAAATCGACATCACTTTAATAAAAAATAAAATAAATCTACAAATTGCGTTTCCAAATAAATCTTTTCTTGGAATGTTAATATATTCTAAAGTAGAAAAATTATTTGTAGATTCCATAAAAAGTTAATACGAGAAAAAAAAAGCGCTGCACATATTTTGATTCATATAAAAAAAATCATCATTCCTCAAAAAAAGACATTTCTTTTTGATGAGACGGAAATTTTGTTCCTGAATCTGTAGGAGAAATATATGTATTACAAAATATTTATAATTTTGTATCTCAATTTTGTTCTGCCATTTCTTTCGGAGTCAATATTTTAGACAGTCTTGCAGTATTATTCATTAAGGTAATTGTAATGACACGAACACCAGTCGTAATAGAAAAACATATTTATAAAGTTCTTAGTTATCATACTAAGACAATAGTTTTATTAGCATCATAATTAGCGGAAAATATTGCTAATGCATAATGGACTTAGCTAGCAAATGATTAAATCCGCGATGACTGGGCGGGAATCTGATTCTTTGGACCGCTCTACCAAATAACCAATTATATTATTTATTTTCTATTTTAATCGACCCAATCAACAGAAATATTGAAAATAGTTTTAAATTATTCAAACGACAAATATTTTTCTTTTGAGACTACGTAAGCGTTTTATTTTAGTAAATTTAAAAAAAATATTTTCCATGGCAAGCTAGTTGTCCATGGTTTATTAGTTTGTTTATGGTCAGTTGTAGGGATGGTTGATATCAGAAATTGGGTGTTCCTGCGGTTCCAGTTACCGGTGACTGACGATGTTCGGGGAACGAAAAGCACTGCAACTGTGGAACCGGTTCCTCGTGAAAAAGACCTTTCCGCCAAAAGGTATTCACTAGACTCGGGGAAAACATCAATGTTTTGAGAATGCTTCACGAACTGCTCGTTCTTTAAAATGAACCCTTTGCAGTGAACACTTCAATTGAAGTCAAACTTGCCAAAGAGAGATTTAAAATTAGAGATGAAGTCGATATTAGAATTGGGTGTGTTGCGGTTCCAGTTACCGGTGACCAGCAAGGAACCGGTTATTTATCCAGTTATTTTTGAACCGGTTGAAGTCTACAAAGAAGTACTAGAAATTAAGTACTTCTTTGTAAGCTTTGAAGTTCAACTTCGCAACTGAACTGCCGCAAAATAAAACAGTTCGTTGTAATTTAACTTTAATTGAAATATTTGTTCAATGAAATGAAATGAATGAAGTTTGAACTGCCGCCAAATGAAATAGTTTACACGAAGCGGCCACAACGCTAAAATAAACATTTGAGCGGAACTGCCAACTTTAATTGAAGTATTTGTTCAATGAACAATGAAGGAAGTAGGAACTGCCGCCAAAAAAAAGTAGTTCTTTGAAGTAGTTCTTACAAAGCGGTCACAAAGCTAGTATACACCATTTTTTGCCAAATAGAGGAACCGGTTCCTCGGAGAAATAATATCGACGGTTCTAGTGACTGGCTTGGAACAGGTTCCTTTTAACTGGGACAAGAATATCGACCATCTCTACATTTTACGCTTTCTTCACGAGCTGTCTGACGAGGAGCATGAAGAAGGAGACATTATAGATGATTCAGACATCGAAAATGAATTTGAAGATAAATATCGATGGAACAACAGTCTGATGAAAGCAAAGCAGATCTATCAGCCAAATCGGAAACTGAAGATACTATGGACATAACAGCTAGTTATAAAATAGATGACGATTGTACATTTTTTATTGGTAATGATTTAGAAACGGTTTGGTGCAGCAAACCAATAGCATCACAGGAGCTAAGAATATAATAAAAAGTTTTCCCAGGTCCTAAACAATTAGCAAGGGACACTGCTACTGAGATGGATGGATGCATTAAAAAATGATTATATTTTTCAAAACCTTTTATAATGTTGCATTCTTGTAGTTTTTATGCAAATTAAATGTAGTGTTTCTTCCTTTTTATAAAACAATATACCATGCATTGGATTTATGACTGTTGAAATATATGTGAATCTACACAGAATGACTTTATCCTTCTGAAATAATCACTTTCGACGTATAGATGACAAACATTTTGATGAAGAGATTGAAGTTTTGAGATGCCTCACTCAGTGCGGGCGTGCCCGGGCATGCGACTCACAACAACGCGCCCGGCTAGGTTACCAGGGCTTTACTTTTTGTTTTATAAATTCTAAATACACGATTTGAGACTAATGCACAATAATATATCAGGGTATAAAAGAAAGCGGTGGTTTGCCTCTAAAAGTATTAGAATACCTAATTAGAGAATAATTAATCAAATGCTAACGCATCTATTGCATAAGTTAAGATGGAAACTTAGAAGATCGAAGACCAGCAACACAGCACTTTTTTAGTAGAAGACAAAAACGCTGAAAACAAAGAGGTTGGAAATTTATTCCACAATCGAGCTGTTGAACACAAGAACGAGTCGTAGAAGCGACAGATGTTGCTTGGATCAGTGGCTGCTCTACTTTCGACATTCACAACATTTTTGTAAGGTCCATTGAAACTAACAGCATTAAAATATGTATGCAAGTTGGTCTTATCAAAATGCCAATATTTTGTAAAAACATTCTGGACTTCTAAAACTAGGCCCTTCAAGACAAAATTCACCAAAGTTTTTAGATATCGCAATATAATTTTTTGAAAAAACTTTTATTTTTATTTTTATGCATGTAAGTATAACTTTAAAGTGATGAAAATATGAACTTTTAAAACGAACAAATCTGATTTTAACTTCAGATCCTAACATACAAATACAGTATCTATAAACTTTAAATTTAAATCTAATTTAATAAAAATTTTGTAACCTCAAAATGTATGTGCTCCTGGTTCCTGAGATTCGAATGTGAGAAATTTATTTTATAGTGTTATATTTACATGTAACGACATCTATTGTTGAGTAGAACCAACTAATTCATTAAACTTCTTTGATTTATGCGCTCCTGGTCTCTGAAATTCAAATGTGAGAAATTAATTTTATAGTCTTTAAATAAAATTATATTTACATGTAACGACATCTATTGTTGAGTAGAGCAAACTAATTCATTACGTTTCTTTGATTTATGTGCTCCTGGTTTCTGAGATTCAAATGTGAGAAATTTATTTTATATAATCTTTAATGTAATGACATCTATTGTTGAGTAGAGCAAATTAATTCATTATGCTTCTTTGATTTATGTGCTCCTGATCCCTGACATTCAAATGTGATGAAAAAATAGTCTTTATATTTACATGTAACGACATCTATTGTTGAGTAGACAAAACTAATTAATTAATCTTCTTTAATTTATGTGCTCCTAATCCCTATTTTAATTTTATTATTTTTACAAACAGTGGATTTACTTAGGCAGTATAGATACTAAAATTGGAACGATACAGAGAAGATTAGTATGATCTCTGCGCAAGGATGACACGCAAAACCGTCAAGCATTCCACATTTTTTGCTGATAAAAATAAGGGAAGGTTGATATCGGAACCGGGTTCGAAGTTGGATGAACTTGTAGTGCTAGCATAATGCGAGTTGGTAGTAAATATATAGGGGGGAGGGGTTGTTAGCGATATTCGATAAACGAAAAGCTCTGCAACTTTGGAACTCGTGAAAAAGTATTTAATGGCCAGAACCGGTTCCCCGGACAAATGATATCGATTTTTATTTGTCAAAAAAGAACCGGTTCCTCGTAGAAATAATATCGAGGGTTCCAGAGACCGGCTTGGACCCGGTTCCTTTTAACCGGGACAGGAATATCGATGCTAGTACTACACGTATACACGATCGTCCAACTCCCAACAGTTGGACGATCGTGTAGAGGGATAGTTCATGCGCGTTGGCTCGAGTTCGGGGGAGTTGGCCCGGGATCGCTCTGGCAGCGGTAAACAACACCACACCAAAGGAATTTGAACGAGTTCGCCCAACTCGCATTATGCTAGCACTGCAAGATCGTCCAACCGTCCAACTCCGAACCGGCTTCGAAGTTGGACGATCGTGTAGTGCTAGCACGACCATCTCAAGTAGGGATGGTTACTATCGAAAATTGGGTGTACCTGCGGTTCCAGTTACCGGCGACGAGGAACCGGTTATTTATCCAGCTCTTTTTAGAACCAGTTGCTGGTGCCAGAAAAGTTCCACGAAGGATTTTTTTATATTCAAATCGAAAAGTACTAGCAAATCAACAAAAAACTTCTAAAAAAAACACTAGTCGGTAGATTTAAAAATAAAAAAAGTACTAGAAAATCGACAAAAGTTCCTCCTCAGAGAAATAATATCGGCGGTTCCAGTGACCAGCTTGGAACCGGTTCCTTTTAACCGAGGCAGGAATATCGACCATCTCTAGTCAGTTGTCATTGTTGTTTTGACGTGTGTCGTGTGTTGACTAATTTGTCGATACAAACTTTATTATTTCCTTCGTCCAACATTTGTTAACATATCTAGTTTGATAAGTATAATTTAATAAACTACAATGAGTCGTAACCACGATTCGAAACGAGAGCCGGACGGACCGGCGGAGCTCGAATCTCAATTTATTTTACGAATGCCGGAGGTTAGTCTACAGTAAAACTATTTTTAACATAATAAACTGAACGAAAGTAGATTTTACTACGTAGGGTCCGATTACTGTATAATATACCTGCCCTTTGTAAGTTATTTCAAACTAATATGGTTAAGTTGTTTCTTTCAGGAACCCGCCAAAGTTCTTAGAGAGCTACTTCAATCAGGAGCCAATCTAAAAGACCGTTGTGCCATTCGGTTGGAGAATGATATGAGATATGGAGAGGTCAGGATGGACCACTGGCTTATGCATGCCAAGGTGGTCGATCTCCCAACAGTGGTAGAATCCATGAAGACCATCGATAATAAGAGCTTCTACAAAACGGCAGATATTTGCCAAATGGTAAGGAAATGTTTGTCCTTTCGGGATGGACGGTGTGTAAATGTGCAATTGCTTTAATACTCATATGTTGTAAGTTTAAATGTTCTATTACAAAAAAGTCATAGATTAAGGTTTATTTCATGAGATCAATGTTTCACTGTTTTCACTTTGGAGCCATCTGAGAAAACGGTGTCTGGTGCAACAGAAACATGTTGCAAGAATGGATGATAACTGGACACCAAAGAGGCTTCTCTGAAATCAACCTGCAAGATGAAAGAGTGTTTAGAGGCCTAAACTTAGGTGGCTGGGCGGTGAGTAGGTGAACATAAGGAAATGAAGGGAGACAGCCGGAAAGAAGGCATTTCCTAGAGGCAGCTTGGAATCCAAGGGTTGTAGCACCAATTATTATGCTGATGAATGCTACATGGTAGTATTTAAATTTGTGTATAAGAATAGAAATTTTATTATATTTTTAGCTCTTGTAATTGAACTCTTGATTTTGCAGATGATCTGCAAGGAAGAAGCAGACGCACCATCAGCTGATGAAGAATCTCCAAATAAAAATAAGAAAAAAGATCCCTTCAAGGTAGAGAAGAAATTTCTGTGGCCCCATGGCATCACCCCGCCAGCCAAGAATATCAGAAAGCGGCGATTCAGAAAAACACTAAAAAAGAAATACGTTGAAGCACCTGAAATTGAAAAGGAAGTAAGTTGAAAAAGTATGATGGGAAAAATACTTTCTGTTATTGTATAAATGTAACTGTTTAAAAAATTAAGTAAACCTGTACACATAACAAACTTGTAAAACAACCACATTCTAGTTGTCTAACCATTTGGACTTTGAGTCGGGACATTGTGGGTTCGATTTCTGCCAGCACATATATATCTCTAAATATTTTTTCATATAATGTATTGTCACTATGCAGTTAAAACTGGATTACTAAAATTTGGGTGTACACAAAATTATAGTGATGAATTTAATAACGTTCCATCACAATTTGTTGATAGAAACACTTTCTGTGCAGTAATAAAATAAGACTTAACATCTATGTCGTAACTGTTGACATCATTTGATGAATAAAAAAGTTTTCATTTGTTTAATCGATTTTCAGCTAAAACGATTGCTGCGATTCGACAACGACGCTGTGAACGTAAAGTGGGAAGTGCTGAGTGAAGAAGAGGAGTCAGGGATCAAGACGGAGCCCTCGGACGGCCACGGGGCTCACGAGAAGGGAGAGGGAACCATCAAGAAGGAGAAAGCGGGAAGGGTGAAGCAGGAAGCCAGAGCTATCAAAAGCGAGAGGGAACAGAACACTGTCAACAGTGAACTTTCCACTAATGTGGATGTCGGTGCGTTACACAGATTTTTTCTTATATTTAAAATGCCTGTGACCTTGAAAAAACCTGCATATAAAGTTTCTACATATAATAAAAAAACGACTTATGCTCGAAAGGGGAAACAAAGTGGGGTCATTTTACACGTCCAAGAGGTAAAGAAGCTTATTTTTTTGGTACCTTGAAAAACCTTGGAGAGTTATCGTGTTTGATTCTTGTCGTGATGTATTATTGGTATTATGCTGCGAAACGCTTCCTTCTCCTTGAGTCAACATTCTAGACAGCCTTGCAGAACCTTAGAGTTTCGCTGATTACAGAATATTTGCTACTCACACAATAAAATACATTGGAACTGCTTTTTGTACTTTAAGTTACTTTCGATTATCTCAGCTAAAGTCTGATATTTTTAATTCTTCCTTGTGTCGAATTTTATTTTTAAAGTTTTTTTAAGCCAAGATGGCTACCGTTTCACTGTTTGATTTGCATAATTTTGTTTTGACCCAAATTCATACATTGTAAATTTTTTCCAGAACACGACATATTTGGTGGAGCTGTCAGTGATTCCGATGAAGAGATGGGATCTCATGTTAATGTGGATATGGATGAGAATAGTCGACTCTCAGAATACGACAGTCGACTAACTGACTCCAATTCTTTCCAGGTAAGATGTTGACAAAGGGTATACTGATTTTTTAAATATTCGAATCATGTCCTAACAGGGCATTGATAAGATGCATGCCCAAATTAATATGTTATATTATTTCCGTTCCAGTATTCAACCCTCTAATTACATAGTAAATATATGAATAATTATTCATTTCAAATACTGGATTCAACTATGCAACTAATTTAACATTCTTTATATCTAATTTTAACATAATACAGCTGATTTATATATATAGTCCTGCTAGGTATATTTATTTTTACATATGACGGCTGTTTTTCCTTTGATGACGAGTAATAAAAATTAATTTAGCATTTTATTTAATAAATATATGACATGAAGCAATATCTAAAAAAAATATGTTTTTTTTTATTTCAAACAGGGTCAGTCAGACATGAAAGACAATTTCCCAACACAGTTTGCCTCGGATATGTTCTCCCCCGTGCGCAAATGGGGCTCCTCAGGGCGCTCGGGCACCCCATCAGCCTCCACCCCCCATGGCGCCCCCACACAGGGCTCCTCCCGGCTGGCGGGGGCGTCTTCGCCTTCGATGGACGATTATCAGGATCAGACGCTGAGCAAGGGTGAGTGTGTAATATTAAAAAAGTTCATCTGATAGGTTTTAAAGGATAAAAACTTCTGAAAAGTTATTAGAATGCCCGGTGACTATTGGCACCTCCGGCACACTAGAAGTTAAATAATTTTTTCCATTATTTCAGAAAACATCCAGCTTCGCATGGAGCAGCTCAGCATAGAGTTGGAGTCGCTGAAGAACCAGCGAGTGCGCAAGGAGCAGGAGGTGGCCGGCATGGAGAATCAGGCCCTGAGGCAACGCTTCCAAGACATACTGCAGAACCTTGTCCAGGACATCATTTTCAAGGAGATGGAGGTAATATTCTATTTTATTTATTTCATGTAAGGCAATCTAATAAATGATATTAATTTTTTTTCTCTAGCCACAAATTTAAAGTAATCATAAATTAACAACATTAGTGTAACTAGTAGAACCCTGATACTTTGTCATTTGAACAGTCCCCGTTAAATGCCGATACTAGGCCCATTTCAGCTTTTTATATTATAGAATTGTGAGCTGCCGTCAAATCATAATTCGATTAAAAGCTGAAACGGAATTAAGGGCTTCACTACGGCGAGAAAAACTACGGCCACGGAGGTCGTCAAATATGGGCACTGCTAAGGCTGTATTCTGTTGGTGAACTTGGAACTGGGTCTGGGGATTATTCTTGCATTGTGTTAGTTTTATTAAGAAACGAAATTAAGGGTCTCAATACGGCGAGAAAAACTACCGCCACGGAGGTCGTCAATATGGGCACTGCTAGATGGCTGTGTTCTGTTGATGAACTTCCCAGTTCCACTGGGTCTGGGGATTATTCTTGCGTTGTGTTAGTTTTATTAATAAACATGTTTTCTCTTTATTTTCAGTACCAAGATTTACAAACTCTGCAGCAGCAGGCAGACTGATTTCATCACAAAATAGTATAAAAATTAAAAATAATTATAAGAATATTTTGAAAAACTATTAATGTTATAACAATAAAATAAAACAAGTTTCAGGACAAAATGTTTTTTTATACTACACACGTTTTTATGTACCCTAGTTTGGATAAGAAAAAAACATAAGCCATAAAACAAATAAAATATTTTCAGAAAGGACAAATTGCAAGATGAAAAAAGAACTGGAGATTTAGATAACCACAATATCGACACTCCTGACGGCGCATATAAATTCATCTATACATCCTTTTTCCAGGAGTGTAAGGACGTGGAAGTGAATGGTAGAAGAAGTCGGGGATCCTCGAGGAATACATGGCAAGAGTCAGAATAAACTAATAGTATGTATGAGACGATGTATGAATGTGAATGAAGCAAGGAGTGTGTGCCAAGACAGTTGTGGCGGTCAACCCTCTCTGCCTATACTTGCGGGGAAATAGCGAGACGGTTAGTTGGTTTTTACAGCCGTTAGAAATGTGGTCGCTTAAGTTATGAATTTAAGAAAATGAAAGGGCATCAGTTTATAAACACTAATTTATTTATACATTTAAATTAACAATAATAAATAAAATGTAAATTTAATACTAATCGCTTGGTGGCGAGGCGGCAACCTCGACAGGTACCTGAGCGGGTTGGGCCGCCTCCAACTGGGCCTCGGCTATCCGTTTGGTCAATATGTCTTGTTGGGCGTCCAGGTAGCAACTCATTATCTTGTTGAAGAAGTTGATATGCTTCCCTGCGCATGACTCTGTACAGCGCAGCTGGAAAAAAAAGAATAAACATTTTATTGTGAATTTACAAATTCATAAGTAGATCCAGGCATAGATAGATTGAAAATGAATGCAGATACCTAAACCGGATATTAGACAATCTCAGAAGGACTTGTAACCCCTTCAAGTGGACTTCACACCATTAAAATTACGCAATCAATTAGATTAGTAAACAATTTATTATGTGAACACCGCACAAGAGTTCCAACTGAGCAAAGCCAGTGGAACTACGGCATCCCCATTTGGGGTATGTTGTGATACTGAAAGGGAAGAGGAAGGTTGGAACACCCCCCCCTTTTCACCATGGCAAAACTGAGAGTATGTACAACTCTGGAACGTACTGCAAATATACTTTACAAGGTGTCCGGGGGTAAAGTGTAGTAACTTCGGGAGGTGATTCTAAATGATAGTACAAGTAAAAAAAATGGAAATTCTGTTTTTATTTCCATACAAAAATTAAAAATAATATTTTTCCATATGCACGATTAAACATTTTAACCTGAAAAATATCTGAAAACACTAGAATTTCGAAATTTTTTGTTTTCTTTCTTGTATTATTGCATAGAATCATCTAATAATAATAATAACAGTGAACTTATATAGCGCATTTTTGTGATATTTCACCTCAAGTGCGCTTCATACTAAATTAATTATGCTTATGCGAATAACTAACAAGAAGAAAATAAAACATAATATGTATACAAATTAAAACTATCTAAAATCATGATTGTTATCATTAAATCATGAGAGAGAAAGGTTCAGATATGGGTATAACAGTGTATGTGTACATCAACAGATTAAAAAAACAATTTACCATGAAGCTAAGGGCATAAAATTCAGATGAAACATATGAATTCATATTAACATATTTGTCAAATCAAAGAAAAGGAAATAAGATTGAGGACAGTCAATATGTTGGTACTTAAAACATTAATATTCAAGTATTATAAGTAAACGATTCTAAAGATGCAAACAGTGTAAACAAAACCAGTAACAAAAGAAAAATAAATATTTTATGACAGTGAGTATATGGTTTTCAGTAGATAGTGAGGACATTGAGGACTCTCTAAGTTTCTGCACTTGACTCCCAGACACCTTGTATATTAATTATTTGTGAAATAACACAAATTAATCAGATAAAATTTATTTGCGCACTCTGGGTATTGTTTTACACTAATTATTTGTGAAAAAACACATACACAAAATATCTAATATGGTGACAGAAAGATGAGTTTTGCAAAAAAATTTTTAGTTTGATTCCCACATAAAATTCATTACATCTTGACTCACGAATTTTTGACTGAAATAAGAATCAAGCCAATTGAATACACTAATGATGTCATCATTAAGAATATTTTCACTATCTAGAAAAACGTGGTAAAACCTTGTGGGGAGTGACATTACGAAAGAATGTTAATAGGTGGAATAAATTTTAAATAAAAGAAATTCTAAGGTGGTTTGGTCGCACAGGGCAGGTGATGAGTTGTGTAATGAAAGTAGATGGGGAAAAGGACTCAAGGCTGGTTAAATATAATAAAACACACAAATCTCACATATTCAGTTAGTAATCGTCGATGTCAATGAGATTATATCAATAGAAAGTCTCTAGTAATCCAAAAATAAAAACATTGACAAATTATTGCTAACTTACCTCATCACTGTCGAGTTGCCGGGAATTAAAGTTATTTACACACTTTGTAAAGCATTTCTCTGTGGTTTCATTATACAGCATCATAAAATCTTTAAACTGGAAAAAGAAAATAAATTCTTATTGGACAGATACAAACATTATTAAGTACATGAGAACATACGATAAACAGTTTTCGAAACATACATTACGAAGGTTAATAGTATCCATGTTTGTTTGAAAGTTGACTAAGTACAAGATAAATTGGTTTCTTTTAAGTTTCCATTAAATTCACACGACTTAAATGTTTCAATGTCTCCAATCACCAGGAGACTCGTAAAATGAAAACTGTCACAAATTTTAGGTTAGGCCTTATTTTGACTTTTTAGTCTCAGTGTTACAATAATAAAAAATGTACGAGTTAATTATTATTTTCCATTGCAAACTGACCTAACTTAAAAGTAGATAAATAAAGTACGTATGGTAATAAATAATAATGGTTGTTATTGTATACTTATTTTTTCAAAAGTTTAAAAACTAAACAAGATATAGCAGAATTTTTGCTGTCACTTTACGATTATACCATGTGCCGATTTGAATGAAATAAAACTAATAGTTTTGAAAAATATTTCTGCGTTTTGCGTAGAACCATTTCTTGATGTCTTATAGTCAAAGATGACATCTTTCCACGACGAAGTCGAAATAGAAGATTTCGAATACGACGAAGGAAGAAGAGGTGTATTACTACCCATGTCCATGCGGCGACCGATTCCAGATTTCGAAGGTATTATGATGTAAATTCCTTCACAGCTTGACAGAATAGCACTTAGGTTAAGTCTTTCTCTGTATTCTTTATTACCTTGCGATTTTTCCGACTGTCATTTCATACTTAGATGTCATTTCAGGATGAATTAATCGCTGGTGAAGAAGTTGCAACCTGCCCAAGTTGTTCCCTCATCATCAAAGTTATTTACGATCAGGTAAGTCGGTACCTTGAAATACATCTTATTCATTTAAAAGATATTGACGATTCTTTGTATTTTTACCTTATTTTTACGCATTAAGGATGTAATGCCTTTAATTTACTATTTCCATTTCCTTAACATTGTATTTTAAAAACTTTTTTCCATGTTCCAACTCATTTGACAGTCCTCACAAATTTATGAGTTTTCGAACTGGAAATGCAACATGCCGTATAATTTTTTTAAATAATCACATATTCACATCTATATTCCTTATTATATATTTACCAATCTGTTTCTAAATATGTTGATAAACTTTCAGGAAAAGTTTCAAGCCGAGGCTGAAGAAGTTTCAACAGATGAAGACAAGAAGGAGCTAGTGAAAGCGTAGTTTTATATTTCGTGTGATAATAGTAATAAGGAAAGATGGCGGGAAGAGGCCGCGGCAGGGGGAATAATTCCTTCCTGACCTTTTGAGCAGATGCAGTCCATGGGCATTGGTAGAGGGGAGGGCATTTCGGGGCCAAACCTCCTGGGGCCGCCACCATTGTTCCCAAAATTGGAGAATAGGCCGTTGCCTTTGCAGGTAAATAATATTTTTTAAATATATGTAGAGACAAATAATTTCACAATAGATTTATAAAATAATATCTATTTATAGAATCTTTTAATACACTTGTGTTTGTATGCCGCAATGGTTACACATGTCAAATTATTTTTATTTCAGATTGACGCTGCAATGGATTACATGCTGATCTTAAAAAGACAGTATATTGATTTTCTCCATGATTCTCCATCTTTTGTATTGCCCATCGCTGTGAAGACAGACATAGAAAGATACTCAGATAAGTATAAGGTATGACAAGAACTCTCCTTTCTTAAACACATCCCGTCTTACTTATTAGATTTTTACGCGCCCACGTAGCGTTGGTTTAGTTACACCGGACGTAGGCCATTAAATTAGACAGATAAACCGTGGTTTTAAGGCAAGTTTATCGCTATTCTGACCTTATAACAAGCGTAACATTTACACCTCGTTTATAAGTAAGGGGGATCAAGTGTAACAAAAATAGTAGATACAAAGAAATTTTCAGCGGGCAAAATCATACTTTGAAATTCAACTGGTTAGTAGCAAAGTTGATAAATGTCTTAGGTTACCCAGGCGTTGTGGGTTCAATTCCTCTGCTGGCTAAGTCCTCCATATTTGCACAAGCAACATTTTTCACTTATAACCATCGTGGGAGTTTTTTTTTGAATTGTCAGGTTATTCATAAGTCGGGAATGTTTATCTTAAAAAAAAGAAAATTGAAATATTCAGTGTTTTTTTTTAATGCCTATTTAAAGTATTTTATAAAAATTGTTTAGGTTTTATCAAATGAGGGTAAAAGTCTCAAAGATTCCACCTACTTATGGGCAAACATGCCCACTGAACTGCGCCCACATCAAATGAGGAAAGGCAACAAGGAGTCCAGGAAGAGGAAATTACCCAAAGCTGTTGATATTGAGACCAGGTACGGATTTAGAATAGTTTAAACATCTACAGCCGATTATAGTCGATTTATGCGTCAACAGAGTCAACAATTTTTTCACAGATGTAGGATTATCTCTGTAGGAACTCATCTCTTTAGAAAATCTACATCAAATTAAGTTTTTTTTTTAGGGGGGCTTGACCCCCTAATGTAATGTCTGAACTAAGTTCCATAAAAAATCAATAAAATTCTCATGTAATGTCTTTCATTTAATAATTAAATATGTATTCTCCATTGCACTGTTTTTAGATGGTTAGTTACAAGCTTAAAAAATAAAGACTTAATTTCTCCATTTAAATGCTAGTGCTTTTTAAAATGCCATTTGTGGTATCCTTTGTATATTTTATTTGTTTTATTCCAGACTGAAGAAATTAGAACAGAAAGAGTTGAATGAAAAGGATGTTGTGAAGCAGGAGGGAACCACTAACGTTACAGAGAAGAATGCCGAGGAGAACGACCAGGACTCTGAGAAGGAGGAAGGAGAGGATCCTGACGAGGAGATGGATGATGGAACCGATTATGTGGATAACTATTTTGATAATGGAGAAGGTTTCGAAGATGAAGATGAAAATCTTGATGATGGTCCAGTGTATTAAAAATATAAAGATTTACTTATGTATTGCTATTTGTACTATGATGTTAAAATATTGTTGTAAATTTATTAGTATAAAATCGATTTTTATGTAAATAGTTTATGATGTTTTTAACTGTCCTGATTGCCTTTCCAAGTTTATTTTGTAAAAATGGTACGCGCTTCCTAGAGCTTTTTCGCCCTGGTTACACGTTTCATCTATAGTAGAAGTCAAGATAAAGCTTTTCAAGTGGTGGATAGTTATCAGGGGTAAGTGTGTCGAACAATGATTATTTCAACTAATTTTCTTTGACCAAAGTGTCGGAAATAAATGTTAAATTATGATCAGATTCATTTCCCCAATCAGTATGTTGAATGAAAATATTGATTTCCCTATGCCAGCGTGCTAAAACATTATATTATAAATTTTGGAGAAATAATAACACAAGAATTATTACAATAAATTTATTGTGAAGAAAGCATGTCACAAAAAATGTGCTAAAAGCGTTATGACAAATGTTTGTTTCCACATCGGCAAACCCAAGTTATCTGCAAAACTATTTAAGTAAAGAACAACAATAATAATTATTACTGGACATATCCATTTCGGCTTAGATACTTTATGAATTTTTTTTAATAAGTTTTAATATTTTCAAAAGATATACCTATCTTATGACGTACATTTCGTATTCTCCCCAAATAAAATATTTCTTATAAATAAAGCTCTCAATAAATATATTCATACAATGTAACTATAGTTTGTAATAAGTGAAATAAATAGTAAATTGATATTTATACAACGTAAAAATCCAGATTTATTGCATGCAAAAATAAATTTAATTTTTTAAAGAAATCTTGTCATCAGAGGTTATGATGAATTATTGACATAAAGTTTTTTTATATTCCTATGTCATTTACAGTGTGAAATGCTGACATAAATGGGGCAAATTGTCAACCATAATATCTTGATTAAATATGCTTAATTGTATTCAAATTCTTATGCTTGACTAGATAGAAGGACTGAACACAGAATGCATTATTTAAATGCGATTTTAAGATTCAAAAGTGAGGTTTACACCTGAAAAATAATTTTCTATTGTCAACTAAAGAAATATTTAGCCTAATCTAAATAATAAACGCATTTGCATATTATAAACTGCTAAAACCTAAGTATAAAAAATATATCATTACAAATTAGTGAAACGTAAATAATTTAATACGTATTATAAAAGTTGTACACATATTTATTGTTTCTTTGAATTTTGAGTACCAAATCAATTGGTAAATGGAGATCAAAAATTATTATTAAAAAAAATAGGAATCATACCAGGAATGAAAATAAATACGACATTGGATTAATTTTTGGAAAACTAGATAAATATTATTGCCACAACAAGAAGTCCATATTCATAAAACGCTGGGGTTTTGTATGAAATAATAAAGTTTATACCAATCAATGGTTTTTTATGAAATAATAAAGTTTACACCAATCAATACTTTAAAGTGTTTATATACACAGGAATGAAGGAACAATGTATTTTACTACTTTAGTGGAAAAATATTTCCTTAATTTTGATTATGATCTAAAAAATAAACATGCATCTTGGATCACAAACGATGCAAGTAAAATATCAAATGAAACATGTAGTATTAAATACATATTGTAGTAGTTTTTATTAACTGCATTCCCTTTGCAGCCAAATATGTAGGACTAAGACTTGAATCATACAATACTATTGAAAAATATGAACAACTTTTTTATTAATCTTATGCAATGTAATAAAACCGTTTAGCTTAGAGGCGATTGATTTCTTTTATGTGTTATTTAATTGCCTGCAAACTGTAAGTTCAAATCATATTATCTAATGTCAGAACTGTGCTCTTAAGAATTTATGAAATAATAATATAATTAAAAAAACTACCATTTATTGGTCCATGGTGTCAAAATTTTAAAATATCTGCTTCGTTTTCCAGGAAACAAAACTTTATCTTAAAAATAGTGTTGGTTACTTTTTTGAAAATGAATCACTCACATCATTTTTTAGTTGTAGAGCTCCATTTAATTTTTTAATAATAAATATTATTACATAAATTTAAAAAAAAGTTCTGCTGTATATATTTTTTTACACGTTACAGCTATTTCGCCTTCCAAAGGCATTGTCAAATTGTGATGAAGCCACTGACAGACAAAATATTTAAGTAATTTTAACTAAGTTTTTTAATTCACATAACACTCACATAAGATTACTTTATAAAATTACTCGTTGAAAAAATTATTTTAACCCCAAGAAACAAGTAAAATGTTTATATTACCTCCGTGGCAGAGCTGTTAGCTCCTTGGCTTTGGATCTAGAGGTTGCGGATTCAAATATGGCCGTCAGCAAATAAAACATTCTTCAAACTATGTATATGCATATTTAATATTGCATTCCAGGTGTTAAACACTTACCCGGAATTCAGAAAAGTTGATTTTGCTCTTGGTAATTTTTTTTGCCTTTAGGTATGTCTTTTTGGAAACATACACAATAAGCCTCCGTTGAGGATTGCATGATATAAAACAATTAACTTCGCAAACAATATTTATCTTAATAATCATGACCCCCCCCCTATATTAAATTTCATTAAATTAAAGAATAAAACATTATGATGTCATTAAGTTATGTACTAATGTTTACATAGAAAATGTATACCTACGTAAAAAGGTTTATTCATGGGGAATATTATTTCTAAAAAATATAATCATGCATTATGTGTCAAATTCATATCTCAGATGAGTGTGGATATTGTGTTTATCACAGTACAATTCATGATTAATGTACATAATATATTTAAACTAAAATAATTTTAATTATTGAAACAATATCAATAATTTTCAACAAAATATGAAACATAAGATGACACAGAAAAAAAAAGAATTAGGTCGCCACCGAGACTCGAACTCGGAACCTCTATCAATCTCATATTTCTTTGAAAATTATTAATATTATTTTTTTATAATTTCTTCCGATTTTTGTTTGAATACATTTTATCTGAATGGCCGTATTGCACACTTTGACAAAAACTCTGTTTAAGAACCTAAAATAATTCTTTGGTAATACAGTAAAACTCGCATACAAGGTTCACACTTAGGAAGTTTTGTTTTTTCGGTCCCTTGAAAATATAAAAAAAAGATAAATTTTGAATCCTCATAAAAGGTTTGCCCACAAAGTAAGTTTTTTTACCGGTGCCTGGAAAAACCTTATAACAGAGATTCACTGTACAGCATATTGTATGAAAACATTCAATTTTCGACTCGTGTTTGTGTGTCTTATTTATAATCTTGAATAATTTAGATTTACAATAATTAATACTGAATGATTCATTGCAAGATATAAATATATTTTTAAGTCTTGATATGCCTTCATTTATAGTTTGGTAGAAATACAAAGAAAAAACTAATCACACACCAAGCTAATTGCCATATTAATAAAACAGGAATGATTTCTTCATTGAATTAGGCAAATCATAATCTACATTATGTAAGCAATCAGTCAGGGAATAACGTATTATACGTATATTATAACATAAAGTTAATGAAAGCATAATAATACTAATAATAATTGAATGCCATTTAAATCACGCCGGTATTTTCAATAAAAATAAACTTAAGGGTGCTGCTTTACAATTTAATAAAAAGAAATAACCTTAAATTTGATTCTTGTCTTGACAAGATAAGCCAAACATGAGGCTAGGCTGGTTAATGTTTTGGTAACTTATATTATGGCGATAGCATGTCAAACTTATGTACATACATATTTATTTGTTGAATTTACACAATTTGCCATTAGATAATCGGTAAGTCTTTTTTTATTAAGGCATAACCTTGTGTATTATAAAATAAAATGTATTTATTGGCAACTGACAGACTGAAACCAAGGTTTGAGTAAATAATACATTAAAAAAAATTACCTCCAAAGGTAGCATGCCTATTGAAAGCCACTGTCTTGGCATTTTTTTTACAGAAGTAATACCAGATATGGTAATGTAGGTTAGGATACTGTTTAATTGTGCTGTCTACTAGTGGATTTGCAAAAAGCTGCCCAGAAAACGAAAATTGGTAATAGATACACAAATTGAAAGCAAAATTATTTTTAAGTACCTACGCAGTTGAACAATGCTTTGTCAACTCATGAACAAACAAAAAAATAAATACAAACGAAATATTTAACAAAAATAAATTCAAGCCACTTTATAAAAATGAGTTGTTTTAGAAAAAGAAAACATTCATGTCAGATAGTTAGCTTTTAGATTTTCAATAAAAATACTATCTAGTGTAAAAAAATTCACTAAAAGTAATGCATAGAGTTTCCGATTACAAATTCGGGTAAGCTCGGGTTTCATATAAGTTATCGGTGGCCGTGATTAAAAATTCCAATAAAAAAACACTAGCTACTCTTCAAGCACTTTGTCCATTGGCTGGCAGTCGGGGGCCTAGCACTAAGGCTGCTCAAGCCAGGAGCCCTGGATGGTATTGGGGGTCTTCACCTTGATGTTGAACTGTTTGAGGGTGGCCTCCAAGGCAGCTCCGTTCCCACTGAAGTAAGCTGAAACCGCATTATGGAACAACAGCAGTTGTTTGTGCATCACCTTTATCTGAAAATACAAATAATTAAATAAATATACATATTATCATCTTACAGTTTGATATGGTGGCCTAATTCAGGGATAGCGAACCTATAGCACATTTGGATACCTACGGTGCGGTCATCTGCTACAACATGTGGTGAATTTCTCTATGTCTTCACTGTAAGAGCAAGCGTCGGCCCACCTTTATTAATATCTATATAATCTAGTATAAAGTGAAAACAATTTACAAAGTATTAAACTTTGGCTAAATGTGATAGAGAGGGTCTCTTGGGTACCGGACGTTGACTTTATTTTAAATTATTTAAAAGAGAATTGCCACGATACAACAAAAAAATTCTTTAGCAAAATTGAAAAAACCATCAGTGTCAAAAAGAGTTAAGCACCTTCGAGGTTATGTTTATTAGCAAAATGCACTAAAATTCTCCGGTACTATTAGTAATTTGGCATATTATTTGACAAATATAACAAGACAGCAATACTAAAATTGCTACACTTTACGATTTATATTTAAATAAAAATTTTGTAATAAAAAACTTCATTTTAGCATTCTTATTAGAACATCAATATTTGTCTTATATGGTGCCATTCTATCAATAATTCAGCTATCCCACAGCAAACAGAGGCTGTAATAACAGTTGGCCTTTGATTAACCTCATTAGTAGACACTATAATGCCGTTCTAGCAAATATATCATTGCTCTTCAGTTCAGCCTTGTTGATAGTATAACATTACGCTTTGCACACATGTTAAAACAATCATAAGTTGATTCTGAGTACTATTCATTTTATCTCAAATATCTTTACTACTGAGCATTAGCACTCTTTTATGGCGTCTTGTATTATCTTTTGACAGTTAAATAAATATTTCAAAGCTCCGTAAACTTATATGTAATAGAAATGACGTTGCGAGCTGAAAAAAGTTGCATTGACCTAGAAATTCCAGAGCTCATTGTTTGAGAGTTATTTACTGACTGTAATAATAATCGCACTGAGGTGTTTCGGGCTGTAGCCTACAGGTGAATATTGCCTGATGATAGCCAACCTCTGAAGAATAGTGGTTATTAAACTTTGCATTTAGAGAGTAATCAACTGACCCGATTTTCATCTAAGAATTTCAGCTTAACAGAGACGTCCTGTTTCAACTTCTCGTAGTTTTGACGGTGGGTTTCGTACTGCTTCTTGATCTCCTCCACATTCTCACTGCTGGGGGGGGTGGTGGCCGGGCCGCTCAGGCTGGCTGATTCCAAGTCACAGCGGTATGCATCGTACTCGATCCTGCGATAAGATTCATTCACCATTATTAACACTGTTACCTACATACATCAAAAACTCCTTAGGAATTGCGAGCTCCTGATTCCCAAGAGTCACCCATTGGCGCATAGCATCGATTAAGTACATCTATATCGATGGGGCATAGATGTTGAGTGATCTACTCCTTAACCTTTTATGCCTCAGTAATTTTACAGTTAAAAAAAAAATCTAAATGTTCAAGAATAATGTTTTACAAATGGATAGCAAAAATGTTTTTATCTTTTATATGATACACTTGATGTCTGTGAGGTTTTTAGCATAGCCTAGGAGGGTTAGAATAGTTCCGGGAAGATGGTGGGAGTAAACAATTTTTGCTCCTGTCACACTCATAATTATTTAACAAACTTAACTGAATGGAAGAAGAAGTCAAGGACGCCCGAGAAAGACATGGCACAATCAAGTAAATCAAATACTTAAATCGGGTCATGTGAACAGTCAGAATAACAGAAGAGTATGTATGAGACGATGTATGAATGTAAATGAAGCAAGGAGTGTGTGCCAAGACAGAGTTATATGGCGGTCCGTCCTCTCTGCCTACCCCTGTGGGGAAACGGCGTGATGGTTAGTTGGTTTATCGCAGTTTGTACTCACGTTGATCAAAAATATAGCTTAACAAGATTTTTTCAGAAACAACTGTACAGAGGTCATCAGAAAAAATCTGTTCTCGTAACCATAGGATGCTGGATATGTGTGTTTTTCTGAATATGTGGACAAGAATCATTGTTTTGTTTTTGTATTACATAAAGTGAATTCAAGGCAATTAAATTAAAACAATAACATTGCTTACCTTGCAGCTTCGTACTGACGAATTGTCAATAAGGTGTCTTCTATCGTCTTGTGGCACAGAGTGTTAACGGACGATGTAAAGAAGTTGAGTGCCCCTAAAAGTGTTTCTCCGTTTCTGGTTAGGTTCCTCTGAGTTTCAGAGTTGTAGAGGAATTCCTCTTGCAGCTCGGGGGACTTCTGTGCCAAGTCTGAAAAGGCCTCCCCCAATGCATGCTGCAATTTTTAAAAAAATGCAATCGATTAAGATATTGACAACCAAAATAATAATTTTGAATATAAATTAGGAAACTTTGCTCATGAGTAACCTAACATAATTTCCATAAAATCCATCATTTGTTTAAATCAACTTCTTATTCAAAGTAACGAAAAAAAATATAATCAAGCGCATGTGGGATTTTTTGAAAAAGGAACTGACCATAAAAAATCTCTAAGTACCTTTTTTTTCAAATATCATATTTTTTATTGAGAGAAAGCTAACATTACGGATTATTTTGTAAACCCCATACTATAAGATTTTAGACTACACAAATTTTGTACACTTTCAGGCATCTGATTATACATACATCTAAAACTAAAATTTTTAAACCTTGACAAAGATTCCATAAGTTAATAACATTCTACGAAACAAAAATTTTAACTAACCAAACCGATTAGTCGAACCTGTTTTTAATTTTATCACGCAGTTCGTACGATCTGAAGCCAACACAAAGGCCACTGTCCTAATGCCAGTAGAGAAAAGATTGTTTTTTGTTAAAAGGTACCCCCCAGACCAAAATGTCAATATTTGACATTTAGTGAGGGTGATTTAAAAATAATTTGGGTTAGAGAATATGGCACATAGAAGCAAAGTTTGCAATGTTTAAGAAAGTTACCTGTGTTGTCACAACGTGGTAGAAGTGACTAGTTAGCGCTCGGGATAGTCTAAGAATATTAGCGTATTTCCGTTGCGTGTCTCTCAAGTGCTCGATTTGTGCTTCCAAATCTAGAATAAATCAAATAACAGAGAATTTTAATTTTGAACTTAAAATAATGAACATCGGAAGGACCCAATAACGCTACTGATACTGTTTTAAGAATGAATCAGTTTATCACAGAAGCAGCCTTCCATTGACATGCTTGGTGTGACCCTAAGTGAATAGCTTAGGCACGGGGGCTTTATGAAGGGTTAAGTTAGCCTCTCAGAAACTGAAGATATTGTCAGAGCCGGTCCTGTGCAGGGTTAATTAGAGAAGACCACTCCAGGCTGCGGATTGCTAAGGCGCTGATAATACCCAATTAAAATACTTTATTTTATTTTATCGGGTGTCAATTACATTTTTCCGAATATTTAATTTAGGATAAAAATTCCGAAAATAACCACTTTCTCAGAAAAATAATGCCGACGGCTCCAGTGACAGCAAAGTCACCGGGAAAAAGTAACCGGACAAGAATATTGAACATCTCTAATTATGGAACTTGTGACACCCCAAAATACCTGAAAAAACCATTGAATCTGTGCAGAAATAGGCGGTTCGTTTGGTAGATTCTCCTATCTCAACAAACGAATCCCAATCTTAGGAGTACAGATGTCAGGTGGGAATGCTGTCCTTGTTTTACCTGTACTTCAATGGAAGATGCTCCAAGTAACTTGCGTCATTGATCCCAATGGCACTAGTGCACAGCCGAGAAACACACCCAATATTTGTACACGGTTGACATACCCCACATGAGAATGGGTCGCTTCTGCGACTAATTTTTATATTGAACAGCTTGGCTGTGGAATGATTTGCCAGCCTCTGTGTTTCCTCCTTCGTACAAAATGGGTCTTTTTAAGACCCAGGTTCACTCCTTCCTTTCCTCAAAAAAACCCTCCACACAGTATCGCCGATATTAAAACGCATAACATGTTAATTTACCAGCATCAATAGTTCTGGATGACTTTCCGAGCTTCTCATACATAAGCTGTTTGGTGCATTTATAGGTTGAAATACTCCAATTCTTTAGTGAGTCCATTCGAGAAGCACCACTCTTTAGAAGTCCTCCTGCCCCTCCATTTTGTGTAGGAGTTGTGCAACCTATAAACATGTTATTTATTTAGGCCCAACTGGGACATTACATTTACAATATATGTTTATATAATAATTGTGAAATATTGTAGCAAAGTATATTTTAAAAATATTAAATAAATCTTTGCAAGAGAGGGGGAAAAAGAAACTTATTGAAGAGAATATACAATAAGTTAATATTAACAAAAGGTACACACATTATAGTAAATTGTATAACATAAATAAAGTATGATAAACAAGGATTAGGGTATTACGAGGATTGGGGTATTATGAAGATTAGAATATTACAAAGATAACGGTATTATTAAAATTAGGGTACGGCGAGGATTACGGGATAGAGACTGAACTCTTTGGACAGATGTTAGGTGATTGTTAGTTTATATCTCATTTTGTCTGGTCAGTGGCAACGTATAATCCTGGCTTGCTGTTTGCTGGTAATATAAATATTTCGTCAATTATATATTCGGTATCCTAGAAATAAGAGTACTAACCACTGGGCGCTGGAAATGGCATGCTCTGGGAGTGTGTGAGATATTTGGCTTCAGTCCCAGAAGTAACCGAGCCACTAGATTCGTTTAGGGCTGGTGTATCCTTTAACATCTCGTGAATACTTCTCTCTGAAGTACTAGTGACGATCGTCTGCGCCATAGCTACGTCCGACGATGTCTAAAACTAACAAAAGTGTGTTTAGAGAACGATAATAAATACCTACGCCACTGTCTGGCGGCGCAATGTTCCACTAATAATGAATTATGAGACATTGAAACTGTGCAGGGAGTATACACCAGTAGAGCCTCGTACACTGTATGAAGCGTTTCATCGAGATTTATGTCGTTAATTAAGAAAATTAAAAACTACGAAAACTGACGTCATTACAACATAAAAATTATTTTGACAGATGTACTTGACATTTAAGACACTTCACTCAAATCGAAATAACTCAAACATTTACCTGCAAATAAAGTTACTCCAATTTATATTTTAGTAAACTACGGCTAGATATACACTTAAGAAATGATTAATAAATAAGAAAATGAGTTTTCAGTTTTCACATGAGAATTTTTCCGATACAAAGCAGCATAAACAACAGAACGCATAGAGGTTTACAATAATCTAGAGATGTTCGACATTCCGGTCCCGGTTATATTGTCTCGGCGACTTGTCAGTCATTGGAACCGTCAATATTTTTTCCCCGAGGAACAGGCTGTTTTTGGAACCGAAGCTTAATTATGTAAAAAAAATGCAAATTCTTGGGAGTACTCGGTAGTTTTTTTGTTGGAATGTCGTAAAAAAACGAGCCCATTTACGATTTTTTTCATTAAAATAAGTCTGGCAACCCCCACCCCTCCATGAACAAAAATATTCAGAGGAACCGGTTTTTTATTTTTTACCTTCTCGCCTTGGGAATCGGTTCCAAAAGTAACTGGATAAATAACTGTTACCTCGCCGGTCTCAGATATCAACCATATTTAAATTTTGGCGTGTTAGTAAAATAGTCTTGACAGTCAAGACAGTATTAGTATATATTATTGCACTACATTCACTTAGTTCAGGTGCTTATACAAAACTATTATTTATTTGGAAATATTTTAATAAAACTGTTTTTGATCACATGTAACATTTAAATAAAAATAATGTGTGGAGTACTTTTTGCCTGCCACGCTAGGGATAAATTTGTCTTATGGTGGACAAATCTGTAATAAAAAATCTATTGACATTAAATCCACATAATATTATTGCATGCCTTGGGTAGATCTTAATATCAGGCTGGGAGTTAAACTGACCCTAGGCAAAACTGTTTCTTTTTCTGGACTAATAATAATAATAAAGTTTTTATTCCAGAAAGTATGCAAATGTAATGAAAGAGATGCGTGAAATAACTTTGTAAGAGTAGAAGGAGTCTTCATTCAACTGGATCACCACTGTACACGAGAAGTTTAGAGAAAGCTACATAGTTTTTCTTTGTCTTCTCAACCAAACAGTCCTGGTTGTGATCATAACCAAACGACCAAATACATTATGTGTAGCGTTGTGACCGCTCCGTGCGAACTACTACAAAGAACTACTTCATTTCTTTCAAGTCAATTCAAACTTCATTAATTTCTCATTGAAATAATACTTCAATTGAAGTTGGTAGTTTCGCTCGCACGATCAAAATATCTATGCTCATTTTAGTTTTTCGTTCGTTCGCACGATTGTAGTATCGCACCATCTACAATTGTAGTTATTCGTTCGCTCGCACGATCGCACAATCCACAGTTCGATGTGTTTTGGTGTGTTTTATTTGTTCATGATTTTATACGAGACTATTGCTGTGATATTTTTTGGTGGACTTTGGTGACAGTTTCTTTATTTTCTAAAAGAATTACAAACTTTGATTTATTTGCTTGTTTTTTCTGGGGTGGGACACTAGTTTTTCCGAGTGTTGTTTTCATTTATTTGTCGGCATGAATATGTACGTTTTATATTTAATTATTTATCACAAAAAATACAGGATTTTCGAGCGATTTTTATTGTAATCATGTTTTTTGGCAAACAAAAAATTTACTCTTCCGACGTTACTGACTGAGAAATTATCTATGTCAAGTTGAATTTGTAAACATGTTTGTTTTCTCACCACCTTGTTGGCTGCACTGAATCTGAAAGAACCGCACAAATTTCACATCATATCTGAAATAGTGCTTGAAAGATGGCTTTTCCCTATACTTCGGCGAAAGAAAGATTCTTTTTCTACAATAATTTAACATGTCTTGTCAAATGCTTGGAAGGAAAACATACCACGATAGATCTGCGAAATGATTCTTTTGTGAACGGACTCGTGTCTAGTGTGGACGGGTAAGATAATAAATTAATTCGAAAGCTTCTGAAGAATTAAACATAAACTATCTTTTACTATTTTAAACGCTATTACAGGTACATGAATGTAACTATAGACGACGCTTTATTCACCGACCCTAGAGGAAATGAATATTATTTTGAATCACTTTTTGTCCAGTCTCGGAAAATAAGATATGTTCATATCCCAGAAACGGTAAGCTACTTTTGAAAAACACACATAAACCGCCAAATCTCCGGGCATTCTCAGCTGTTTTGACATTTGTTGACGGGTAGGATTAGGTATTGTAAAATTCATTGTTTGTACATCTGACAGTATCACAGTGTAATCTAGTGTACCTTCGTTATCTTCCCAACGACGAGTTCAGAAATGATTCTTACACAAGTTTAAATTATTTTATAAAATGCACGCTTACGGTAAAGTAGTTTTGCGATTTACGTTTTGTGATATCAATTTATTTTCTCAAAAAGTTTTACCCCGCAAGACTAAGTTATTTCCTAAAATAAATTATCAGCAGAAAAAGATGTACTCTCGTTTCTCAGCATCCACACTGCAAACTGGAAGCGATATATTCAATTTCAATAATTATGACTGCATTGGTTTTGATTTGGACAACACAATATGCAACTACAAGCTCTTGAACATGGTGACAATGGAATACGACATCTTGAGTAAATTTCTAGTTGAGAAGAAAGGTTATGACCCCGAATACATCCTGCGACCTTTTCACGATAATATTGACTTTTTGCAAAGAGGTTTGATAATGGACTTTGGGAGAGGGAATATTCTCAGAGTCGGATCAGATGGCTACATAGAGAAAGCAGCTCATGGAACCAAGCTATTATCCGATAAGGAGATATCACAATGCTACGGATTCCTAAGAGAGTGGAATTTGACAACCCAATACGTGAACGATTTACTGGTTGCTTGGAACGGTCCCCTGGAAAAGGAACTGCGAACCTGTTTAGATTACTTCGACATGCCATCAGCTCTCTGTTTTGCGAATTGTGTAGACGCACTCGATAAAAATGGAAAATATCCAGAGCAATACAACATTTGGCCTGACATCTTAGAAGGACTAACGGAAATGTTTGGACGTGGAAAATTTCACACCGGGAAAAGGAGGGTTTTTCCCCAACCTCAAAGCTAATCCAGAAAAGTTCATAAACAAATGCAGCGATTCAGTATTGTCTTGGCTCAAAGAAGCTAAAAAACACAAAAAAACTTTCCTTATAACAGGTTCTCACGTGGACTTTGCAACATTCACAGCTAGGAACTGCATGGGAGAGGACTGGAAAGATTACTTCGATGTTGTGGTGTTTTATGCCCGGAAGCCCGGCTTCTTCACAGCCAACAGGCCATTCTTATCCATCAACGGGGACAATGAGGGTCCTAAAGTCCAGATTGTTCATGACTCTGGGACTCACGTCTACAGCCAAGGAAGCTGGAGAGAACTGGTTGGCTTGTTAGGTCACTTGAGTGGCAAGGAGGTTCCGAAGGTTGTTTACGTCGGAGATAATTTAGTTCAAGATGTTTACACTCCATCCAAGTTCATGCATTGTGACACGGTGGCCTTGGTGGAGGAGATGTACGGAGAGGGTATCAAGGGAACCAACGAGAGACATCCTGACTACTATGTCCTCAGTTCCAAGATGTGGGGCTCTTACTTCAGCACAAAGGATTACTATGGGCAACCGATGCCGTCTCTGTGGAGTGACATTATTCACCGCCACTCCAAGATCTGCATACCTTCCCTGAAGGCCATAGCTTCCAATCCCTTGGATTACGATTACACAACATTCTCTGAAAATGACTTTTCCACAACCGGCTTTTACCCTGGGGAACCACAGGGAGCTGCCCATTAAGGTATCTCTAATTTAGTTTCCTGAGCAGGTTCTTCCGACATTGCTCATATTTTTATGTGCCTACTAACTTTACTACCTGGCGTCACCTGAATTTCACCACCTTTTCTTATTTATTGCTACTTAAAAAATATGCAATCTTGTCTTATTTTTTGACACCCAAATGGATATTTCGAAGCTCTACAGCTCATGATGGAATGATGTCGAATTTTCCTAGAAATTCCAGACAAAAAACTGCAAATTTCGTGATGGAAAACCTCACTTTTTCACAATTTTTGTTACTCAGACATTATTCATTTCAGCAGTTGACAAAATCGAATTAAGAATGTGGAAAAAGTATTCTCCATCCATTAATTTTGTTATGTTGCTTAGACTTTTGTAGGAGCTTGGTAAATTATCTGGTTTTTTATACTTTATTTTTCAGATGCCAATTGTAAGCACAATCAAGAACCTATTCGCTCCACGCGAACCTAAACCTAAAGTCGACAACAAGAATAAGACCTTTAAGGTAAAAAGGGCCCTGAAGAAACATTTGGAGACTGTCGCATCCTTGGGAGAGTGTAGTCAGCAGGAAGAAGATGGTCATGAGGAGAAACATGAAATTTGATTATCATTGAAAAAATAAAGCGAAATGAATGTTAGAGCATTCAAATTCTTTGAAGATATATTTAAAGGCACAAAGGCTATATATTAAACTGTTCCTCAAGTAGACAATATTATATTGTTTTCGCATTGTTCATAAATATTTCTGTAAATAGAGTCTTTCTTAACCATTGGCGTGCCGACACAGCCTATCGAATGCGCAAAATTTGTACCTGTCTCGTGCCGGCGTATCCTCAAGGATACAGTATCCAACATATTACCTTTTCATGGGGTTTTTTTAAACTTCAAAACTTGTAAGTAGCATATTAAAATTAAATATATTCACTTCTCAACAAACTAACTAATCAGAAGAGAGGTTTTGCATTGTTTGAAGTCTGGCACAACTCAGGTAATAAATATTTCAAAATTGATGAGCTTTGTAACTGGTGAAAGCAATAAATATTTCCTATTTTAAAAGTTACATTACTGTATTTATTTACAGGAAAACCTCATTTTTTTTTTATTTAAACAAAGGAATTCGGCATTGCAATAGTTAAAGATACATTCTTAAGGATACAATAATTAGTGAATGCGGTTATCAAATTCAATCTCCTTTGTAGGTATTTAGCTTCTTAGGGTTTGAGCAAATAATTTTTTGTTCGATAATAGCTGAAGATACAAAGATCAATATTTTTGATACGGTTGTTACTTAACCCTTTCTGACGATGTGTTTGCACACTGCAAACACCTATATATTCATTTATTGTGGGTTCTGCAATGTATTTGCACGACTTATACACCTCTACTCGTGTTAGTTACGCTGCTAACTAGCAGTGGTAAACTTAAAGTTTTTGAAAATTTATGTTATTTTTCTCTTATTATTCTTATTCAGTTTCAATTTTTTTTATTTTTAAATCAAAAAATTTGAATTGCGTGTATGAAAGGGTTAAATGTTTGTCGCTGATAAAATATATTAATTGTTGGCGGTTGGTTGCAAGCAATAATGATATTACAATGCCATAAATAAATAATCATTAGTATTCATAGGCAAAATAATGTCATTAACGACCCTCTACAATGACAATAAAATTCTTTTGAAAGTATTTCATAATCTAAAATTCAATCGAAGATTTCAATGTTTTAATTTATAATTCATATTTGCTAAATACCTTAATAATGTTAGCCGACAGAATTAGGTTAACGTTAAGGATGTTCATTTTAAGATATTTAGTGAATATGAATTAGAAATTACAAAATTGAAATCGATAGAATGTATTCAAGTGGCAGGAGAGCTGAATTTTAGGTTATTTGCAATTTATAGTTTAGATCTTAGATTGCACAAATCTTTTCTAGAAATTTGGTTGCCAGTGTGGAGGGCCGTAAATATAAATTAAATAAGTTAGTGAATAAGAGGTTGTGCTATATTTTGTGTTCATCTGTTTAAATGTCTAGTTTTAGTGAACATGTTAATTCTTTACTAAACAAATATGTTTGTCAATTACCATCATAGTTAAAATTATTACCTCATTTTTATTCTTATTGCATATTGGCACATTTTTCATAAACTAGTTTGTTTTTGTAAATTTATTCTAGAAGTATTTTTTTTCTTGCTTCACTCACTACATCTGAAAAAGATATATTTTTTGGTTTACTGTTGTTTAATACTGTATTTTTTGTTGTTGTTTGTTTATTTGCAAATTGTACTTGTGATGTTATTTTAAGTAGAAAAAAATTGTATGATCTTTAATAATAAATATTTAAGCATTCATCGTCAATAAGTTTTTTATTTCCTTCAACTTTTAACTATGTCAACCAGTTATTGCCACTTAACCAACCTTGTCTTAATGTCATCTCCCTGTTGGGGCGCCGCGGCACTCATTAGCGGGCTATCCACGAGCATTCAATCAATCAGGCTTTGCTCTGCCATTCAATCTGCAAGGAAACCCAAGGGTATCTTGTTCTTATTGTTTTTTATGTTTTAAACAAATCGAAATGACAAAAAGAATGATGCGTAGATCCTGCTGAAAAGTGAACAGAACTAGTTAAAACCGTCATGCTGTTTGAGGGGATGCAAAACTGTCGTTCTTTCCTTTCTCTCTCATCCACTAGCATCTACACTAATTATCTCTATCAGGTCCCGATGAAGTCTCAGCATTTTAGAAATGGGCAACATGTAATATTTTGTCAGGCAGGCTGTCATTTTTCGTGATTCTGATGCCAATGGATTGTGCAATTATGGTAGAAGTATCCAGGGGTTGCAGTATGGTATGTGTTACATCAGTATAGTATCACTACTTATTCTCAAGTCTATTCAATAAATGAAAAATTAAAATCACAATATTAACTACATTAATTTTATTTTTTCTCATTTTGTTATTTTTCTTTTTTTAAATATTGTTTTATGTTTGTATTGCTTGATTTCTTTTTGAATTTGTTAATAATTTATTGTTAAATTAAAAATGTTTCTTTCACTGGCTAATGTGAAGACTATTGAAATTAATTACGTAACATTTTTTTGTACGACTGTATATTTTCCATACAAGTTACTTACAAAATAAAATAAATGGCAGTATTTAAAAATGAATCATGGAACATTTGTAGAAAGTTTCTATTGCTGATATGAAGAGAATGAATTAAGATAACAATTTTAAAACGGTCTACAGTACAAGTTATTTCAATGTTTACTTAATTTGAAATGCTATATAAATATTTGTGATTCAAGCATGCAAGAATAATATGTATCACAATTTGATATCCATGGTCAAAATATTTCCATAAAAGATAGATGTTTAATTATTTTTCAATTTTACAAAGCCGTAGCTTTTCCTGACGAAAACTCGAACGCTGTTTGGAATCAATTTTTCTATTTCATTAGAATTTTTTTATTTCGATTCTCCTAATAATCGTAATTTCGAATTAAACTTGATTATGTTCAACACTAGACCCATACGAGCTAAGTTCGCATCTTTGCAGTATACCATAGATAAGAAAAGTGGTATATCGAAGAATTTCGGTAGCTGTCAAACTCTGACGTATATTTTTTATTTATGTTTTGAACAGTCCCTTCGAAGAGTGTTGTCGTCCAATGCTTTCTTGTAAACATGACACTTTCACGTAAACATGTTTCCAATTAAAATATTAACATGTCGATTAAAAAGTAAAGTTTCTATGAATACGATTTTCTTATAAACCTCTCTACGATTGACATAAATGTAGCCGACAGTATTCCTTCTTATTTTACAGGAAAAAACCCCATTAAAATGGTATATTTTATAGAGTGTCAATTACACTTTTCCGATAAAAAGGAGCCCGTTTCAGAAATAGCCGGTTCCTCAGATAAATAATATCTACGGCTCCAGTGACTGCAAAGTCACCGGGACAGGAATATCGCCACATCTATAAAATTTGACAAGATGAATGATGTCTTAGGAAATAATTTTCTAAAAATTGAACTCCAAGAAAGTCTGCAGGTCTCAGACTTTCCGAATGTTTGCAGGGTCTGTCTATCATCATCACATCTGCATTCCATATTCAAATTCAAAGACGATTCGCGCAGAACTCCGCAAGACCTTTCTAGCAAAATGCGCAAATGCTCCAAAATCAAAGCCAAGAGCGGAGACGGTCTGCCGGACAAAATATGCGAGGGTTGTATAAGCATTCTCAAGTTAGCACTTCACTTCAGAACATTGAGTGAGAACACCAACAAAAGATTGAGAGAGGCTCTAAAACGGGAGAAGAACCTATCAAAAAATGAAGAATATACGTTAGAAATAGATTTACCCCATCCCAAGAAAAAACTTAAGAAAATTAATAGAAAAAAATTAGATTTATTAAAAGCATTTCCGCTTATTGAGAAAAGTGATGATGCGTCGGATACAGATGAGATCAAAAATGAAATCAAGACAGAATGTGAGACAGATCCCTGCAATGTGAAGAATGAGGAACTACACTCACTTTCCAACGAAGTAACTGAGGAGTGTAAGTTAAGTGCAGATGAATGCGGAGAAGACTCCCTAGCCATGGAAGGTGAAGATCCAGAAGTGGATTTAACTTACTATGGCTGCCTGGTGTGTGGCGGGGAGCGACGCTTCCCTTCAAGGGATAGTCTAGTGGCACACATGGCGCTACAACACGGCAAGCATGTGGATTATCGCTGCCACGGGTGTGATCAGGTCCTAATCTTAACATTTAATTAAATAAATTTAGCAGCAGTTTCGAAGTTTCACTTAAATTAATTGTTATCATATTTTCTTTATTGTCACTAATAACAATAACAAAGTAATGTCCAAATAGGTCTTCGACACCAGAAGATTGAGGCTCCAACACGAGAAGAAGGATTGCCCCAAGATGCCGCCTGGCTCATACTACATGTGCAGGTAAAATCATCTCGTGTAAAAAACCTTATAATAAAGTTCGAAACAATAATTACCTCTTATTTGGCCCAAATAAATTAAAAATGTTTTATGAGGTGTAGACAAACAGAAAGAACAGCACAATAATATTGTTTTATTCAGGAAGTGCCCGGCCGAGCTAAGGACGCGCCCTGCCTTGGAGGCACATCTGGAACAGCATGAGGGCGGAGCACCCAGCACGGTGGAGTTGGGGGCCCTACATGCGTGCCCCGTTTGCCGCAAGACCCTCAGCAACAAGGGCTCGCTGTGCACTCACATGCGCCTCGTGCACATGCAGACACCTGCCATTCCATGCCCGGTAATAAAATAAGCTGAAGCACATTATATTTATAAGGTTCTAGTTAAAGTAAAATAACACTCATTAAATGAATTCTCCACACACAGATTGTTAAAAAATAGCCTGACATTGTTCAGTAACTTTTAGAAATTTTCAAAAAGGTATATTATTAAACAGAAACTTGTTTGGAACAGTCAATAACTGTGCCAAGAGAATCATGAGACTCATTTCATCCATCTAACCGCTCGTATAATTTGGTCTTAACATTATTTTAAGCAACTGATATTGAATGCATTTCAACAAGTTTGAAGCATCCTTAAAAAAACTTCATTAATTACATAATAACAAGATGACGCGTGCAATCCTTTTTCACAGATATGCAACAAGACAATGAAAAGCGAATACTCACTACATTCGCACATGCGTACGCATGCGGAGCCTTTGCACGCATGCGACCAGTGCGCCTACCGTACCAACCTGCGACAGTCCCTGGTCCTGCACATGCGGCGACACAGCGGAGAGCGGCCATACGCATGCGAGTGGTGCGCACATCGTTCGGTGAACATCAGTAATCTGAACAAGCACCATCTTATACATACGGGGGTCAGGAAACATGAGGTATGGTTTTTCATATTTACTGGCGAGATTTATGCAGTTAAGTATATTATTTTATTTAAATAATTTTTGAAATAACATAAATAAATACATTATTTATTGTGTAAATATAATGTGTAAAGTTCTTTTGGAATAAAATTTTGTCAACTTATCTATCGGGACAAATTTATGAAATGATTTTTAGGGGCATAATGACCCTATGTGTTGATTTATGAATGTTCAAATAGTATAAAAATAAACAATGTATTTATATTTCAGTGTGCAGAATGTGGGAAGAAATACAAGGCAAAGAAGACCTTGGTATCTCACATCAGCAGCTTCCACCGCGGCCTGCGTCCATTCTGCTGTGACAAGTGTGGCAATAAGTATGCGCGACATAAGACTATGCGTGCTCATCAAAAGAAGGCACATCCCAATGATTGAAAGTGGAAAAGTCGCCCACGAGACTTGTAGAATATTATTTATGGTGTTAATATTATTGTGTAAATAGGATTGAATAATAAAGTGATTTTATGGTTGCCTTGCCTTCTCCATATGCTTTTCAGAAATATGCTAAACATAATACAGTTTCTCCTGATTATCCAAGCCGAATTAAATGGGCTGTAAATGAACTGGGGCGGTCAAAAATGTAATTTTAACCAAATTTGGATCAAAAACCCATCTACAAGCTAGGGTATCTATCAAGGTAACTAAAATTTGACAAGATTTTAAACATGAAATGTCAACATGTTTTTTAAAAAATATTTGTAGTGAAATTATTAACTATTCTGGATTTTTTTAATACATATGCCAAAGTTACTATATTTCGTATTGCAGTCTGAAAGAAATATTAGCAAATTTTAAGTCATTTAATGCTTTTAAGGAACACAAAATAAAATATGCATTAACAAAAACAAAATGTGTTGTTTATATCTATTATAATATAAGAAGATACAATAATGTATAGATATGATATTTACAATGGCGTTGTGAATATTAATTTAATAATCTGCAGATTATCAAGGTCACAAATCATTTAGGCCTTGTACAATATACACAATTCGTATCATTTAACTTTTTTCCGATTTTCTAGAACATAATAATCTAGTTGGTATCTTTATTTTAATGTTTTTGTTCTAGAAAATCAGAAGAGTAATCATAACATGCCTTCAACAGTAAGTTTTTCCGCCAAACTACCAAACACCTACTAAAAGTTGGTGTTTAACAGTTCTAATGTACAAAAAACATATTGGCTAACAAACACAATGTAAAAAAAATAACCTGTCTGAGTGCAGAGTTAAGTGAACACCACTTCTGTTTTTGTTTGAATCAGTTTCATTAAGTAATCTGAACCAGGTGATTTACTGAATGCAGTTCAATGAAAAGTTAGTTCGAAACATAATATAATTTGTTTTCTTGATATCCTGCTAACCTCAATGCTCAGAACTATGTCAAATACTTCTTTCCGAACATCTGTGACTTCTTATCGAACGTTGCGGATTTGATCAGTGAATTCTCCCTGTAGAAGGGGTTCAATGAATACTTGATGTAGGCCTCGTACATATCGCTGAAGAAGTTCTTAATACCGTCCTCGTTCTTCATATCGTGCACCATGATGAAGCGCATGTGACTGGCTGTCACAAAGGCTGAGACGAACCACTGGTTGAACTTATCCACGGACTTCAGGTACATGGTATTGACTTTCCACATGTGTTCGTCAACCAGATCTAGAGCGGCATGTGCTACAAATTGGTTTAGATGTCTGTGATCTTCTTTCTAAAACACATGGAAGTTAATGGTGAATAAATAAAGTTTGCTATGGTTTTTTAATTTAAATTGTACTAAAATACTATTAAAGATTTGATAAATATGCAAATGTTGGTTTGCACTCGTTTCTAAAGAAATCAATTGACAATTTTGTTAAACCAACGTGAACAATTGAACTCTGAAATATAGTGAAGTTAGTGGAAAGATCTGTTGAATATTGACAGTACTACATAAATATCGAACCTTAACTTCTTTATTGGCCGGGGGAAACTCCATTTCAAAGATGGGATTGTCGAGGTGGCCGACAATCACAAAATAATATGTACCAGCCATATTTAAGAGTTTTTAAGACGACATCAAAATATTACAAAGGCAGTTATCTTTATTAGTCTAGGCTTCTTTAAATGATTTTATTTTTATGACAGAAACTTATCTCTTCATACTTTCATTTACCCACAAATACGACAGAAATGTAACCAAAACTGACAACTGCTTTTGATATTATTTTGACAGCGTAAAATTTTGCTCAATTTTGTCTATGGAGTTTCTCGGTTCTGGAAGTACACATTCACTGAATATTAGTCAACACTTTTTAATCAACGACTAAAAAATAGAAAATAAATTTAGATGTTTTGTTAAGAAAATTTGGATTAAATAAAAAGTCACTGTTAACAGGAAATATCAAAGTTAAATTGGGTGTTAAGGTCAAACCGCACTAGCGCGTCGCTGCGCGTCAGCGGCGCTGCACGTCACTTTTCTGTTCGCCGTGCCGCGCAGTGCAACGCCGTTCTGGCGCGGTTTGCTTCATACAAAACGGTGAAAACATATTTTGTGGTGAAGCGACGCGTCGTGCAGTGCAGCGCCGCTGACGCGCTAGTGCGGTTTGACCTTTAGTATAGTGATTTACGCAGGTGAATGGTACTGAAATAAATTATGTTTTCCAATCAATAATATGTACTATATTATACTATAATCAAGAATAGACCATTGATTGAAAAATAAAATAAAAAGGAACACAAATATTCCCAGGTTACAAACAACTTGTCAATTTTTGAATTCCTCCTACTACCGTTATAATAAGCTAAAATTATCGCTTGAGTAATAATGTAGGACTCAACTAGGTGGAGGATTAAACTCCGTAACGTTTGAGTAAGTACTCGACGTGTTGAACCGCTTAACCATCTAACGGCGATTCGATTGAAATATAATTATTGATATTCAAAAAAATTTCACTGTTCATCATTTTGCGGTAAACTTTTGTCTGATTTTCATAAAATACATTGAGAACTATTCATTTTCCGATTGCACTGATATAAATTCAATCTCTTGAATATTTACTTACATTCGGTGCTACTTATTATTATTATCTATAAGGTGTTACGTACAATCACAAGAAAAAGTCAGGGTAAAGTCATCATTATTTATTATTCACCGCTAAAACAGTCTTTAGACCACGTTATCTTACGCCGAGTAAGCGAATATATTGGAGCCTAATAACAAATTAGTAGAAAATTACACTTGTAAAAAAGAAAAGGTTCATTTTATTTAAACGCACTTTTTCGATAGCAAACATGTAGTAAAATATATTCAGATAGAAGCTTCGAAAAATAAAAGTGGCCCGAGTCAACAACACCCACGAAGATTTTAAAACGATGCAGGGTAAACCGATAAATGCCATGATCATAAAATAGGAAACGCTTATAAAAAAAAAAAATTACTTTATTCCTTAGTACGAGTTACAATATTTTTTGGGGTTCAGAAACTTTACGTATTAAATATCTTGTCTCAGGGTGGTACCGGGAAAAAATTAGGAGGTGATTATTAACGATGAAAAAAAAGCTGTATCAAACAGAGCAATTCTACATGTCAAAAATAATAAATTGTTTAAAGTTATCGAAAACTAATTGTGTTGTGGTCGTAGCTATACAATAGATTAATCGTTTATCACGACATCGCCAAAATCTGCTGGGAGTAGGTCCCGCCCATTCGCATAGGTAGGTATGTGCATAGACAACAGTCGTTAGATAACGGTCGGTCAAACAGATTTCGCATTTATCGAGCCAGTAGCAGTAGATTACCTTATGCACCGCAATTGGTGGTGCCTTATGAAGTGGGCACTATCATGTTTACAATAAAAGATTAGTTACAAGTTACCGTACGCAAAAACAAAATATTTCAAACATTTTTTATTTGGGCTTAAATGAAAACATTTTGTTCTTTAGATTTTCATAAATAATAATCCTCTGGAGTCTCGCGGTATCACTCTGATCACGGTGCAAATACAAATTTTGAACTTGAAATAATAAGGATGGAACTGGAACATCGTAAACCGTTTATTAAAACATAAATCTTCTATTTGCGCCTTTATCAGCCCAGAAGCTATAACATTACTTCCGTGTAATTTGACACAAAAGTTTGGATAAATTAAAATAGCAAGGAAATGCAAGGTACCCACTCTTTACGTCACCTGATAATTGGAAAACTAGTACAAACAGAAATAATAATTTCAATTCCTCGAATTTCATCACTCTGATGAATGAATAAGGAAATTGCTTTTGTCAAAACGAAAATTAATTTCACAAGTTTGACACCACCTGTCTCGGTAGATAAAGGTGTTTCTTTTCAACGCAAATCGTTGTTTATTTGTGAAGGGGGATATATTGTTTTACAGAAATGATAATAATTCCCTCTCGTTTACCAAATTCACCGCTCAAAGTATAATATCAGTTAGACAGGTTTTACATAAATACCGGGTGTTTCAGTCGCAATTGCCGGAGATTATTGGTACAGGGCGATACGGAAGATTATATGAATCTTTAACAAGAATTATTGTTTTACGAAGTACCTACGTTTACTAAAAACGTTTCCTCTAAGGTGAAGTATTCGAGCTGAGTAAATCGTCATTTAAATTTATTTGGGAAGTAAAGGCAATTTTCCAACAAACAATTCTGGAATGAATTAAAACCGCAAGTTGCTAAAATGATATTTACCCAACAAATAATAGAATATTTAATCATAGCAGGTCTATAATTGGCGTTAGGTACCTACCTGCCTATTGTACTTTTTTAGTTTCAGTGTAATTATGTATTTTTGTTTGATACAAAAAACATTAAATTCATTTATTAAACTTTTAAGCTTCATATTGACAATATTCTTTAGCAATATTAAGGTAGTTTAGTTGGTAGAACGGTACTCCTGGATAGGTAGAGGATCACGAGTTCGAGTTTCTGTCATAACCTAATCTTTTTATTTGATGAGTTATTTTCTATTTCATATTCTTTGAATTTTATTAATATTCTTTCAATAATTAAATAAACTTTTGAATAATTTTAATAATCTAAAACACAAATATTAAACAGAAAAAAGCCAAAATTAAAAATAACAATGGTCGAGCCGATACTCAAACTCGGACTTCTACTCTATCCGGGAGCAACACTCTGCCAATTACGCCATCAAGACTTCATTAGAAGGCAGCATTTTAAACGATCTCATTCTTATATTGGAAAGAATAGAGGTCCGAGTTCGAGTCTCGGTCGTGACCATTGTTCTTTTTAGTTTCTGTATTTTTTCTGTTTCATATTTATGTTTTAGATTGTTAATATTATTTTAATATTCAACAAAAAATAAGCATTACTGCTTTAAAGATAATTCCAATTTTAATGAATAAACTTTCATGTATTTCAACTTCTGTATGCAAAACGTAACAAAAAAGGTGCCGCGAGGCAGGTAGGTTCCAAGTCATCAACGTTTCAGCCAAGTTAACCCATAAAAAATAAATCAGGGCCCACCCAAGAAAAAAGTTGAATAATAAGCCGAGTCAACGATACTCTTGCCAGCCAGCTGCACGCATTACTCTATTTATTAAAAAAAAAGAAGACGGGGTAGGTAAGCACTTTATTGTAAGAAGAAGTGGTGATGTTTGGCTTGGTGGAAAAGTGTTCGGCAGTGCGTTTGCGATGTAAATTTCACCAGATATTGGGTAACCTAGCCTCGAGCTGTCTGGAATTATGCTGATTGAAACATTTGCATATTCCGCCGAGGGAAGTTTAGACGGGAGCAGTTAGCAGGGCAGGCTGTATATGAGAGAGAATGAGACCAGATAGCGGGGTAGAGGGGGAGGAATGAATTTCTGCGAAGATACGTCGAACTCTTGCGGCGCAGAACCAGACACTTCGTGTTTGATTAACTACTACGAATTCAAAGGTTTTCTAGCATTTAATTCTCAGGCATTTGGGGCTAAATAAAGCATTAACATACTGAGGGGTGAGTACCTACCTACCGCCTAAAAGCGTTAATATGGCGGTTACGGAGAAGGTGACATTACATAAATGAGTGAAAAAAACACCATATTTATGCATATAAGTTTTTTTTTAAACAGATGGATTCTTAGCAAAAAAGGTATCATGTGATATGGATTTTTCAGTGTCATAAAATAATGCATACACATTATGGTTTAAGAAATTGTGGCGTTTACTTTTGTGTCATGTAATTTAAAGTTGATCAAGTCTATTAACTAATATGGACACAGTGGATCAATTGAATTTCAGTAGAAAGTGTCAAATTAATAATGTTAAAATTTAAAAAAAAAATTATGTCAGCAATTAAAATGTATGTTTGTTCACACATTTATAATTTTTGAGTACATAAGGATGTAATCTCACAAAAATAAAAGTTTAAGAAAACATTGTTTTTCTTTAGTCACAAGCGAATGTCGAAAATGTAAATTATCAATTTTAAATATATGTAGACATACGCATTTTTTTTTGTATTGCGAAACTTCACAAGAGCGTCCCTGTTTGTACGGTGTGTGGACAGGGGAATTATATCACCCCCCCGGTTGGGCGAAAATGTGAGGCGAGTAAACGGCCTGCTTGGTCGAGTGGTAAGACGCTCGACTACAAATCCAAAGGTCGCGGGTTCATACCCGGCGTACGAAAATAACTTATATTTAATTAATATGTGTCTTAACACACTTAATTCATATAAAATAATATAAAGTTTATTTGCAGCAAGTTCCAGAGTGGTAGATACTTTAATTATCGCCCTGATGAAAGACCACCATTCAGAATCGAAACGTTGCTAGATTGAAATGGTTTTAGCCGTTTGTGACCAGATCTGAATAGCCAGGTACTTCTCAACCTTCCTTTTCCCCATCTCTTTCCCCTCCCCACTTCCTTCAGCCTCACAACATACCCCAATTGGGGATGTCATAGTCTCACCGGTTTTAGAAGGTTGGGAGCAGTTGGGACTCTTGTGCGGTATTCGCTTAAAAAATAAAAAATAAAAACCTAGCTTTTAATATTAAGGTTACGATTAAATAAATTACCAAGGGACGCTACGACATAAATAAAATGTAAAATAATGGGAGCACAATTTTTTAAATTTTTAGAAAATTGACATTTTGTAACCAACATATTTTGCGGTTTTCATGCCCGATTGAAATTTTTATATGACTACCGCCCTGTCCTATTTGCGATCTCAAATAATGTGTCTTCACGAATTTCAGCTAGCCAAACGACGCGTCGCGACGTCCCTTACGAGCAGCGAATCTGAAAGGCGACGTCAGCTCCAGGCGAAGACCTGTTATTTCCTATGTTGGGGTAGTTGAATTATAATCCATATTCATGGATGACGTTTAACCTAGTCAGCAAATCAGCTTTCTTTATATTCGTTATCAGAACAAACCTGCACTTTTAAACATTCCATTTCGGGACAAAATTACTTGGCATCTGGATCGTCATTACATTTTAAGATCAAATCAGCTGCTGATTCGACATTTTCAGAAAGATTGAAAACATTACGCTCGATGCTTCGCCTAAAAACTGGAAAATCTGCACTTCAGGTGTCAAATCGAAGTATCGATCCGTTGAATTTTTGAATAATCCATCGTCAGCATTATCATAAATATTATTTTCTATTTTTTTTTATTTCCCTGGTATAAACATTATTCGACGCTCAACTTACCATAAAGCAAAATAATATTTTTGAGTGTTATTGAAGCAGCAAAAACTCTACAACTATGAGTTTTGGCATAGTGAAATTTACACATGTTGTCTTTGTGAAACCAATTTACAGGCAGTTGCAACTATCTTCACCTTGCAACCTTTGTCTTCCTTTTTTATACTAAAACGGCACAAGAGTCTCAACTTTTCCCAACCGCCTGGAGCCAGTGGGGTTATGGCATCTTATGTCAGAGTGTGCTGTGAGGCTGAAAGTAGTAAGGGAGGAAAGGAGATGGGGAAGATGAAAGTTGGGAAGTAACTGGCTATTCATATCTGGTCACCAAAGACGGCTAAAGCCATTTCAAGCAACCATTCGATTCTGAATGGTTGTCTTTTACCAGGATGGTACATAGAGTACCTACCACTATATAATATAATATATTATTTCATATGAATTAAATGTGTTATGACACACGATAATTAAATCAAATTTATTTGCGCACGCCGGGCTTGAACCCGCGACTTCTGGAATCGTGGTCGAGCGTCTTACCACTCGACCACGTAGGCCGTCAAATTATCTATGCTTCTTTTATCACGTTATGTAGCTTGGAAGTATCAATTTAACTGTGATAAAGTAAGACCCGATCCCGTATTGTGTGATTCTTTTTTTTCAATGAATTACCATAAAATAAGATTTTGAAAACGAGCTTTTATTACTAACTGTGAAGTTATTTTAAACTCAGTTTTGAACTCATGGCATCGCTTATAATAATCTTATATCAATATGGAAAAGCATGTTTATCTACATGATTCTTGTTAATCTATCAGACCTCCGAGAAGCACTCTTTAGCTCCGTTCGCATAATAAGTTTTTAGCAATCTGACGGAAGTGTCCATACGGGAGATTGGAACTCCCTTGTGCACACTGCTGTCAGATTACTCGTATATGGGAAATCTGAATGAAAAAAATGGGATCGCTCCAAAAGAAGAATGCCTATATAGGGCAGACAAATAACTACGAAAAACGTAAAGGGCCTACGTGCATACTATTCACATAAGGTTTTGAATATCAGTTTACAATACTGAAGAGATAAAGATGCATAAGTATGTTGTGGGCGTGTCCGTGTGCTCAATTTTTCACTACTTCTGCTTAAATTGATCAAATACTTAAAAAAAAAATTCTTTCTTGATAGATAAATAATTTCACTGGCCTGTTTTGGACCCATGAGTCGAAAGGTTTAAATCAGTGACTTATTTTTTTTTTTTGGTCGGTGTAGATAACATTTCTAGTGATTAGCTGTTCAGTGATCTAGAACGAAATAATATGTTATATTATAACATTTTTATATTCACGCAAACAATAATAGTTTTCTTTTATCCAAATAAAAAAATAAATACATGTATATATAAACCCATAATATTTTAAGTTAAATATAAATAATTTTCTTTGTACTCACAAGTACGTCATACAAGTGTGATCTTTTCAAATTTGGAACTGAGGTTAATTGAAATTATAAAATTATAAAAAAATCTTTTCAAATCCCTACCTACTTAATAAAATACCTACCTTTAATGTATTTAAGCAGACATTGTTCTAAATTTGAAATGGGAACTAATATATATTTTTTCTTGGCAAGTCAAGTTACATCCCGTGATTTTTTACCGGTAACAACTCATGAATAAATAAGTCATTAATTATTTTTACACCCCGTAAAAAATCACCTAATGAATTTGTTATGTTTTCAATCTTATGTTTTTGGTAAAGCATTGTGGATAGAATTCTTTAAAATTGGAACATGTTTAAAAAATAATGTTTTCATATTCACCCACGCCAAGTAGGTATTTATATGAAAAATATTTTGTGTTCAGAGCTAGGAAATGATATACCTACTAGGGGATTATTGTGATATTTAAACTGAAGTTGTAAGTTACTTTAACTGACCGGCAGGTGGAAATACTTGTTTTTAATTTTCAACTCACAGTTACGGTAGCAAATTTACGAATCTATATTTAATGACTTCCAAACAAAGCAGTTTGATTAATTATTAGTCGATTTATTCCAAACTTATGAAAAACAAGCTCTACCTGCCCAGAGTTCCGTGTTTATTTTGTTCAAACTGTGTTTTGACTACAATGGAACGTACCCGGTATCACAATATTAACAAATGTCACTATTTATATTAATTAGGTATTAATTATTGGTTGATTATGATTAATTATTGGTAGTTTTATATTAAAAAAAACCTTTTTCTTAAAGTTATCAGATTCACTCCATATAAGTAATTTATATTTTAGATCAATAAAAACTGACCCTTGCTATTCACATTCTTACCTTAAAACGATTTACAATGTTTCCAAATCGTTTTTTAGAAAGATTTTATTTTTCTATGTGATGAATTAATTACTTCCTGAGATATTCCTAGGAAAACATTTTAGATTATAGTAATATCATCGCCGGAAAGACAAAAGGGTTAACCTTTTCCACTCTGACCATTTTTTAGAACCAATTTGCTACTCTGATTAAAAATTAATGTTATATTTTTGATATTTAAAAAATACTCTTTTTACTTATCGGAAATAATAGTTCGTAGAATGTACTTAGGTGCATAGAAATTGGTGATTAAATTTATACTTGCGCCGGGCCAGACCCTCTGGCCGACAGAGCTGCCTACCAAAATCGTATGGGCCAGAATGTGTGGCCTACAGAGTGGAAAAGTTTGCACAAGAGCAATTTAAAGTTTTTTTGTTTTACAATAAGTCTTCAGTACCTGGTTGGTTTTTAAAAAAAAAAGAAGTTAACTCAGAAAACTCAATGCTCTCACTGAGTTACCCGTAGCGAAAAAAAAAGCTAAAAAGTCCCAAGCTTGTGTCGCTTGAATCAAGCCTCTACTGAAATGGTAAATATATTTTAGATGGCTGAAGGGCCACAAAAGTTTTCACGATCAAACGAAAGTCAGAGCATTCGATGCAGAAAAAAAAAACTGATCAAAACGGCATATTTAACTCATTTTTTATTAGAGTGTCGCTTCAGCCCCTTTACCTTTCCAGCGACGTTATGGTCATCAAAATTACGGCCATTTTAATTACCCATTTTTACCTTAGATTAATTTTGGCTCAGTAGCCGCTCGAGAGTCGGCGGATAGAGACGTCGGATCTGTGTCTATTTTCAGCGTGATTTAAATAAAATTTTGAGGAATGAATGACCCCACCTACCATTGTTGTGTTTTCCTGTATTTTAATAGTTTTTTTTAATAAGAAGAGAATTTTCGTACATTGAACATGAACGAATGCAAATTAATTTTTATTTATTTTAAAGTCTCCTCCTATTTTTTTGGAAACGCCCCTCACTGATTTATTTCTACGGTGGTGTGCCTTCTTAAGAATAATTTAAAAAGGCTTAAAGGTTCGGCAAAAAAACTGACGTTCAAATTTTTTGGTTACTTTGGGAAATAATGTACTGGTATTTAAGGAAAAAACCGTGAAAAAACTATCGAATTTAATGTAAAAAAACAAAAATGTTTTTCGAATTTATTAAAATTCTCTTAATTAAAAACGTAATATCTAAATTACGTCTATATTAATTATTTACAAACTTTAAAAAAAGTTAAACTGTTTTTAAAGAGATAGTTTAATTAAAACTTAAGTAAGTAAGGTTTACATTTTTAAAGTTATCAACTATGCATCAGAAATATGATTGTCTGAAGTCTGAGCATTGGCGTCATGAAATTTGCAGAGCTTTTCTGTTTGAGATTTTTTAGTCAGCGCCATTATTTTCAGTCTTTCAATTTTTTATCTTTTTGAAATGTGATATATTGCTTTGAAATATTCATTAACAATATGAACTGTAAAAATTTTTCAACAAGAAAAATATTTAGAAAAAAAGTGTTGAAACTCGGACGAAGCCGGGCAGTAACTGCCGGTTATACGACATATTTAGGTTATTTTAAAACATTATATAGACCTTCACAAATAAAGCGCTATCAAAATTGAATAAGTTTAATTTTTAGTTTAAATTTAAATTATAAAAATTGTAAAAATAAAGTTTTAGTTTAAATTTTAAAAGTTCTTTTATAAAGTTATTTTATTTTAATAGTTATTATCATACTGGTGACATGTAACACGTAGAAATATGTCAATAAAAAAATATTTTTGCATGAAGTAGAGTAGCATGTTCTAGTACTATCCACATTTATTCATTGACAGGAATATCGGAAATATATGGGAAAAATAGTAGGTATTTATTTTTATATGTGTTTAGTTTAAATGGCATACCTTACGTTGTTTACATCTATACTTATATTGTTTACAATAAAATATAAAAACCGAGTTCCCCTCACTATTATGAATCAAATATTTTTTACCGAATAAGTTATTTATTTAATCTCTGTCTCTCATTCGCTTTAAGATTCGAGCAAATAATTATAATTTATTAGTTTCCTCTAAACGTTCTCCGCAAGGCTCTTTCCGAAATCGGCCAACCATCGCGCCCAGGGTAATGCAACATGGCCGACAAATAGCATTACCGGTAAAAAATATTTTTTTTTTACATGACGAGATATCATAATAAAAATAAAGTTTTGTTGAAAACTATGCAATTCATTTATGCTAAATAATATTACAAAGGCATGTTAATGAATCATGTAGCTAATACTTAAAAAATAATGTATATTTTTATTGATTGAGGCATAATGCAAAAAATAAAATTATTTACGTGCTGTACTTGATGAGAAATTTAAAGTACATAGTGTTAGGAATAGAAAAGTTATTTGAAATGCTTGAATTATGATTCTTGCTAAAGTATTTCAGTGTTTTTATAGTAAGAAAATTTTCTAGAAGAAAAATAATAATAATTACAAAAAAAAAGTATTTTGTTTTCCCGAAAAACTGGCAGTTAGAATTTTTTACCGATCATGGAATTTTGCCGAATTTCCGGTAAAGCGGTTAATCGAAAACCGGTAATGCACGCCCTGAATTCGCTCCAGTCGTCCTTAACCCACATTCCGGTCCCGCCCTATCTCCGCATTTCCACTGCATCAAATCTGGCTTCGTCTTCTCTGCCATTGAAGATAAATGCTTTTTAAGATTTATTCTAAAAAGTCACGGTCGGGAGAATAATAAATATTCTATGTTACTTGCTCAAGCTGATTTTAAATTATACAAACGCTGCGGTCAACTGGCTCTTTCTGAAAAATGGAGAAAACGATTGTAAAAATATATAGGAAATGTACTCGTGATTTTCTTGAAAAATATCAACGTTTAGTAACTGTCCGTCATAAGACTACACCACTTGCGTTTAAGTGACAAGTCTGATTTGATGGTCTCTAAATTCAAAAATGCAGCTGGTTCGGTTTCAGATTTCAAAGTTTGCTAATCAGATTAACTAAAGCCATAGGTAGGGAGACATCATTGACATTTCATATAATTATATTGTGTGTTCGACGAAGATATTGTATTAACCTTACATAAACTCGTATTCAATTCCCAATACTATTTTCAATCCGCTCAAAAATCAACATCCCCACAAACGAGATGACGTCACGTACCGCAAAAAGAAACCATGGTTCTTTTTTCGTATCTATTACAGTGAGGTGAAGCGTCATTGTATGGAACTTTTTTATTCTAATAAAAAAAATAGTTGGTCTATCTAGTTTGTCTCTACACATAAAACTGCACATTTATTTTAGCAAGCATTCCGAAAAAAGGGTATTTCTGAAAACTATTCACCAGACACTTTAAAAAATTTTTGAACATTTTTTGGAAGTTTCGAAATTCTGAAATTTTTTCGAAATTTTTGAAATTCTTGAAATTTTTGACTTTTCTGACATTTTGATGATTTTAGACAGATTTGATGAAAACAAGACAAAATTTATGATTTTTGCATTATTCAATCGATGGGTTGGTGACAGAAGACATAAGTAAATAGATTTTAAAGGTATTTTTACGAGAATATGAATAAAACGTGGCAACTTTTGGCAGTTATTGTAATACTGACTTAACATTTTTACAATTTCGCTCTAACCTGGTGTAAAACCATTTGGCTTCTCTTGCCATTTTTAAGTGATTTTTAATTTTTAATAAAGAAAACCAACGAGAAGAATAAAACATGACACTAGTGAAATACTTGTCGCGAATTTCGAGAAACTAATGATTTGATGGATGCAATTCTCAGCGAATTCTGAAATTTGTCGTATTTTTTTTTGTTTGAAATTTTTTATTTCTTTCTTGAAAATAACTGCTCATAATTATTCCACATTTATTTTTCACTTATTATGGTTCCAAAAAGCGAGTACATGAATAAAGGATGATTTTGCGATGAAAGGGATATTCTTACCGCTTTACTAGCGGTCTACAAAATATTTATTATGTCTAGTTGGTATACTGCCCAGATCCGTGGGTTGGACACGCCTGATCTATTGCTTTACCCTACTTCGAGCATAAAAATTAAAATTCTCCGTCTTGATTTATGTGCTTTGTATTAAAGCATTCTAACAAGAGTTTATCTCTAGGTCAAGCGATAAGGAAGGCCGATGACTGTTTCATTCACACACCATTTAATGATACTTTATCTGCTAAGTTATCTAGTAAAATACCATAGCGTGATAAACAGAAAACAAAAAAAAAACCCCAGTTGCATCTTGACGTGCCCAGCTCACGCTTTGTAGGTACAATTTATTATTTTCATAATATGGACTTCGTTAAAACCCAGCGAATCATCAAGAATTATTAACTATAAATAATTTACTTCGTGAATACGTACGAGTGTAAACTTTTGAAATAAAGAACTGATATTGTATTTTAGCAGACATTATTCTATATTTGAAATGGATGGATTAAAGCAACTAATATTTTATCTTGGCAAGTCGAGTTACATCACGTGATACACCGGTAAACATTAGTTGAATATAAAATTGATATCGGAGTTTCCCCGAATTGTTTAATAAAAACATTTGCGGGGTTTATCCAGTCCTTAGCTATAAAATAACAATGTGTTTGGTTGGCTTATCATTCGTACAGTTCATGGCGCGGAGAGTGCAGCTTGCAGCTTAAGACGTAGCGAGCGCCGGTCCCAGTGGTTCGTCAACTTCAAATCTTAAGCCTTAAAAGCCCCCAGTGTGAAAAATGAAGATTACGTTCAAACTTTTGGTCTTTTCGTTTCTGCTGGTTCAGTTCACGAGTCTGGCGTCTCCCGTTCACAAGCATCACGTGGCGCTGAATGAAATGCAAAACGATGAACCTTCGGATCTGGGTGAGTACTTTACTTTATCTAGTAAAAGTACACTAAATAATATTTGAGTACATAGTTGGAAATATTAAGGGTTGCTAATGTTGAAACAAGAAATTAAATAAACGAATAAAATCGACCAATATTAAACGTTGATTGGATTCAATTAAAGTTTGGGGTCATGTGTATTATTTTTCATTGAATTTATTTTTGGGAAAATGAACAGCAAATCAACAATCAATGACCAGTTAGTAACTGAGTGGACAAACGCGTCGGATTCCCACCCGGCCGTCGTGGGTTCAATTCCTCTGCTTGCTAAGTCCTTTATCGTTCCACAAGCAACATCTTCTGCTCATTATGATGATAATAGGAGTTTTTAAAAATTTTGTCAGGTTATAACGTAACCTGGGAATGTTTGTCTTTCTTTTTAAATATATATATTAATGCATAATAATTAAAATAATGAAAATAATAATAATAAGAATAATAAATCATGTCAATTACATATTTTCTTCTGCTGTATAAATATTATAAATAAAGTGTGACAATAAACAGTTTTATTTGAATAATTTATCTTAGTTGGTGGGGGGAGAGAAAGGTGGAAGGGGACATGGGAATGGGATAGAGAGAAGAAGGACGGAAGTAGATGGAAGGTTAGTTTCAGTGATCTAGTTTGGGTGCAGTCGGGTCATGGATTTTTGTTTAATGTCACGTTTAAAGTTTGCGTCGAAAAAAATATCCATCAATTTTTAAAATTATTTTGAATCTCAAATTTTCGTGTTCGTATAATAATCACGATAGTAATGACAATGTCAACCTTCATGGAAGAGTAGCAAACTCCTTGGTTCTGAGCCCAGAGCTTGCAGGTTCAAATCGTAACTTTTTAAAATAATGACGTGTATATGCATATCTGTCACCAAATTATATGTTTTATAATAATAATAATGTTGAATTTATATAGCGCAGTTCTAAAATATTTTGTCTCAAGTGCTATCAATATCTAACCTAAATCTTACGTTTATGTTGCATTATTGGACTAGCAGTAATATTTTTTAAATTAATATCTATGGGAATAATTTGAAGAACATGAACCTAGAATGGGTTCACAAAATGTTTATTTTTAAATTTACTATAGTAAGTTTATTATGTAGGGCGTACTTGAAGTGAAATATCAGAAAACTGCGCTATATAAATACAGTGTTATTATTATTATTATATACACATTAAAAGTATTTGATATAAATAGGCTTTTAACACACAACATCGATATACTTATATCACCACCAGACAATCGAAAAGTTAGTAGCTGAGTGGACTAACGCGTTGAATTCCCACCCGAGTGTCGTGAGTTCAATTCCTCTGATAGCTAAGTCCTCCATTATTGCACAAACAACATCTTCCGCTTATTATGATGGCGGTAGGAGTTTTTCAAATACTGTCAGGTTATTCGTAACCTAGAAATGTTTGTCTTTTTTTTTAAATAAGAAAAAAAAAGAAAGGGATGAAGTTATTTTCGGTGGTGAAATTTGAATAGACATGTATTTCTCAATTTTATTCTACGCATGGTTTTTCCCCTCCCCCATTTCCTTTTATCTCACAACATTTCCCAGATGGGGAATCCATACTTCCGTTGGAAAAATAATAATAATCGTAAAACCATTTATCATACTTTTACTCGCATAATTTAATAAGAACAGATGCGATTAAAAAGTTGTTATTAAAAATATAGTAGTACTAATTAAAAGTATAATGATAATATTTGATAAGTGATATTTTTAGCTATGCCGATCGGGTCGAATCAATTCAAACGAAGGCGTCATTTATTTCCTAAAGTGAAAAATTGGATCGAGATAATTTTATCTACCACAAATGTAGCGACCGCAAATAGTATGAGGCCACCTGCCCAGTTGCGGTAGACTTTATCAGTTTTGCTGTAGACATTGTCGGCAAAAAGGATATTGAAATCACGTAGGCACTAAAATATAACAATTTAAAGTACGCAATTAAAAGTGTGCCCTTGGCTACTAGCGCAAGTACTTCGATTAAAGATTTGTCAATAATGTCGGTTATTTTTCGACGTTCCTGAGCACGACTGCAGTTAGCCAAAGAACAAACAACAGTTTACGTCAGCCAAATTAAACAGGTTGCGTTGACTAAATCTGCTTAATTTAGTCAGAAGTAAACGGTTGTTTGTTCTTTGGCGATCTGCAGTCGTGCTCAGGAACGTTGACACTGTCGACAAAACTTTATCACTTAATAATCGCATTTGCAAATGCCAAATTTAAAAAGAATAAAATGTATTTTGAATTATTTTTGTTTTGTGTATGTACGAGTATATTTCATAATTTAATATTAATAAAATCAAATTTTATTATTTCGAGTTTTACTAGTTTTAATTTATTCACTAACAATTGCAAAATATTTGGTATATAGGTCCAAAATATGCATATTTATTTGAGTATGTCAAATTAATCTATCCTGTGGTATACCTTATTGGCATGCATATGGTTCAATAATTTTAAGTCTAATTTGCGATAGGTTTCAACAGTTTCGCCATGAATTCTAGTAGGACCCAAACTATACACGTTTATCTGTGCAGTCAATAACTGCCCCCTCTTTCGTTCATGGTTGGTTCTAGTTAGTTCTCATGCTCACTAATTTTTTGAACATTTTTCTTTCGTCTCCAAACTATCCAGCTTTTAAATTATAGGTTCTCCTTAACACCCTTCATCTACGCGAAATTAAATAAGAAAATAATGATTTTTCTATACGTTTCAAATAAATTTGCAATTTAATATTACTACAAACTTCATCGGGACTATAAAATCCTTAGAAATTTTTAGACACATACAGTAATTGCCTACACCGATTTCTTTCTCCAGTATGCCAGTGCATTGTTAACTTCCACACCGTCTAACAATCTAAGTGTAGGCCTTCTAAAACTCCTTTGTTCAACAAGTTTATATAGAAAAGGCTCTTTAGGGGTCAGGTAGCTACATTTTTGTTATTTATCTTGCTGAACGGAGCCGTCCCAGTTTTATGATTGTTTTCCGATAGACGGCTCTAAAAACAATTGATAGGGTTACCACAGTCATTTAAAAATGCCATCAATATCTCTAGATTGACAAAAACACCCCAAATACCAAGGCAAAATGTCAGTTTAAAAAAATCATAGATTTCATAATGATATATTTTATTTTGATTTTCCAGAAGATGGTGAGGTGTTGGTACGCTGTACGAGAACAACGTGTCCATGGAGGCTCGAGGAATGCGCGAGGCACTGCATGGCCTTAGGCTTCTTCACAGGGTCGTCCAGTGACAGAGACTGCACGTGCTACAGATATTAGTCTGCAGACACCACACACCCAAACAGGTGTACCTGCACAAGAAGACCTCGATGGAAACAAGTTGTGTTTCAAGACCTTAACGACAGAGAGACCAGAGCTAAATAAACTAAAATTACATAAAACAAATCCGAGGTGAAACATGGATGGGATGAAATGCACCACACAAAAACAGTTTATTTTATAAAAGAGTGGAAATAAGGAATATTAAGCATTTTCTAGAAGTCTTCGAACGAGTTTTAAAATATATTTAACGATTTTTTTCTAATTGAACAATTTAAAATATGGAACAAACTAAAATCGTGGCGTACTGTGTTATGTTGAAAGTTTGATGGTTAAGTGTTTTAAGGATCGCGATTAAAATGGCGTTGAACATGCTACCATTTCCAGACAGAGAGGCTGTGCAAATTTCACGAGCAACAGAGTCCAAAGTTTTTTTTAATTCTTCCTACAAATGGATTATCTGTTTCATCAAAATGTTGTGCTATAATAAATTGAATTCGTTAAAAAAGGTTTAAGTAATTAGCAGGCTGAATCAATGAATTTGAACTTATTATTACTTCAAAATAGTAGTAATTTATACATTTTAGAATCTTATGACTCCGTATTATTATCTGCAATATAATCTTACAACTCAATACTATTGACCTCGATAATCTTACAATTTAATATTATCGTACTGCGGCTTTGTTATCCGACAATATAGACGTCATTTCCACATTCCTGATAGTTCTACCAAACCGCTGTGATCCAACCACACGACTGCGGTTCTACCGTTGCAAGGTGCCTGCTCGTGAATGTCCTATGACTACATGTCCGTGCCGCAACCTACCGATGACGTAGAAGTTGCATTGCTGTGTCCCAGACTATGTATTATTAGGATGGTGAATCTCGGGTTAGCCAGAAGCCAATTGATTTTTAATTGATGATTCAAGTAATAGATAAGTTAAAGTAATAAATAGTATTGTTGAGTGGTTGCATCACATGTTTTTCATTTTACGTAAATCAAAGGCTTGAATGTAATATTATGATTAAAAATCCATATAATTTTGTTCAGTACTAATTACCTCAATAATTTTGAACACTTTAGAATAAATTTGATGCTTTAGGTTTCAGTGATTTTTCACGATGAACTTCGACAAAACTTTTTTGTACATTTGATTTTGACTACGTTCAAAACCTAACTTCACTTTTTTATGATTATTTCGGATGACACGTAAGTAGGTACATCTGTTCTTTTTATTTATTTGACGGGACAGATTTCACCCTGATACGGATAACTTCATTATTTAGAGTTATAAATTTCCTAGAAAATGTTTAAATGTACGAAAACGTGGAATGATGTTTTTAAAATATAGTATTTACAACGAAAAAATCTATCACACTCATCCAACAGTTTCAGAAAATAGAAATATTATTTAGGTTAATGTTCGAATGCAAGCAGATTGCTTTATCTCCAGAAAGAAACAAATAATCAAACGGCTTTTCATATTTTATTTATTTAACGTGAGATCGGATTCCAGTCACAATTTAGCACACTTTACTTGTTGTTGAACTACAAAAAAATCTAAATATGTAACAGCACAGAACATGTTTTATTTAGAAGCCTTAGTAGAATAACTATTTATTTTATTTTTAATTAAATACTTAATTAGTGTAATGTTTTGTTAAAAATAATGAAGCGGCAGTATTAAAATGAAGAATGTATTTATTGTAAAAATATTTAGTTTATTTGAAAATTTTAAATGGTTTGAAAATAATTCATTTTACTGGCCTACTTTAACCCTTAGTCAGACTGGGTGTATATGCTTCCCATAAGAACAAATATTTTCCTTTTAAAGGTGATAGGTTTTTAGAACCCCACAAAATTAAGTTTTTAAAATCAGATAAACACACCATAGACAAGTTATCTGACTTTAAAATGACATATTATGCGGTTTATAAAACCCATAGCCTTTAAATGCCTTTTCACCTGTGGGAAGCATACAAATCCCATTCTGAATTCGGATTGTGAAACATAATTATGTAATGTAAAATTATATTGTAAAAATATTTCTTTTAAATAAATTATTTATTAAAAATTATGTGTTTTCAAAAAGAAGTTGGTCTTCTTATCTTTCATATAATGAAGAAAGGGTCCGAGGATAAAAGCCTGGATGTATTTTAGTCTTCGGTCACATATATAAAAAATATACCGCACTTATTTTTTTAAATACATTTTTCTGCAATATCAACCAAAATATGCTTTAAAAACCTTGTCCTTTTTAAGTACGTACGACTGTTTGAACTGATTTGAATAAATTTGGAACTGATGTTAATTGAAATAATCAAATTTAAAAAATAATCTTTTCATATCCTTACCTACCTATAAAGCATTTCAGCAGACATGTTAGAAATGGGAACTAATATTTTTTTTTTGCAAGTCAAGTTACATCCCGTAATTGTTCAGGGGTAACTACTAGTTTTAAAATAAAGAGCACGTACGTTAACTTAAACAAAGCGTTGTTATTATGGTACAAGTGAAAATTTGAAATTGTAGTAGATTTGTGGAATAAAAAAATATATAATTGATATTTAAAAAGGTTCTGAAAACGCTATTGAAAATAAACCTATATTGCAACACATGAAAACACACACTAGAATAATTATAATTCAGTATTATACTAATATATACAATTGTGGAAAAAATCGATATTCATATTGGCCGACCATTTTTGGATAAACAAAATTATGTAAAATACATTTTCAAGAAGTTTGTTTTCTTGTAGAGTTTCAAATAGTTACCACCTCACTTCTCACCTTTGGTACCTAACTACATATGCAGGTGATAACACTCTACAAACAAGCTAACACGAGGGCAGCACTGCGAAAGCGAGATCTCACTTCAGAGGGAAACGCGATACTTGTGTAGGATATTTGGTAAGAAGCCAAGGACAATGGTAACAACCCCTTCTCTCTATGTCTATTCTACGGTGTAATGAATAGACAGAGTTACTGCTTATTAAACGTAGTTGAGATCTAGGGCGATGGCCTTCGAATTGTCTATATTGCCTCGATAAAGGCTTTATCGACATTATCGGTTAGTCGGCCTCCATTGTCGGTAGTAAGATACTCGACTACAAATCGAAAGGTCGCGGGTTCAAACCCGGCGTGCGCAAATCACTTTTATTTAATTAATATGTGTCATAACACAATTGATTCATATAAAATAATATAAAGTATATTTGCGGCACGGTTCAGAATGGTAGATACTCTTAAGTATCGCCCTGGTGAAAGACCACCATTCAGAATCGAAACGTTGCTTGATTGAAATGGCTTTAGCCGTTTGTGACCAGATCTGAATATCCAGGTGTTTCCCGACCTTCCTCTTCCCCATATCCTTCCCCTCCACACTATCTTCAGCCTCACAACATACCCCAATTGGGGATGCCATAGATTCCACTGGTTCTAGACGGTTGAGAGCAGATAGAGACTCTTGTGCGGTCTTCACTATAATTTTTTTTAAAAAAAGGCAATAAGTCGACTTTCGCTAGTTGAATTTCGGATGACCTACGTAGGGGAGCGGTTAAGATCATCGACTACCAATATAGAATACATTTTATTTTATTTGTTTATTTAAACCCTAATTTAAGGCTGTACACATTTTGCTTTATCGGTACAGTTCGCATAATACAGCAATTGAGTAATATAAAATGTAAATTCAAAACAAAAGAAAACATAAAATTATTAAAAAAAACAAAAACATAAAAAATAGCTTTTAAAAATCAGTAGCAAATAAGAAGTATGAGCTAGTATAAGAATCATAGAATTAATACATTTTGAAATGATTATTAAATCCACAAAAAAATCCTATTTCTTTAAATACCTTCGTACGCAGTGCGTAAAGATAAAATAACAATATAATTAACATAATAACGAATAAATAGATTCGAAGCAGAATTGTGAAATTTCTTCTATTTAATTATTATGTGAAATTCCACAAATACAATAGTGTATTTGTGGCACGTTCAGATTTGTGACACCATGTGAATGATTTTAGCCGTGTTTGGTTATAAGATATGAAGAGCCAGGTAAAACACAACCTTCCTCCTCCCATCTCTTCCCCACTTCAATCAGCCATGTCACCAAAGACGGCTAAAGCCATTTCAAGCAAGGTTTCGATTCTGATTTCACCAGGGGGATATTATGAGTATCTCCTACTCTGGAAGGTGTCATAAAATATATTATTTTTTATGAATTGATTGTGTAATAACACAAATTAATTAAATTAAATTTATTTGCGCACGTGGGGATTTGAACCCGCGATTCCAGAATTTGTAGTCGAGCGTCTTTAACTCGGCCTCGGAGGCCTGCTAGAGGTAGATTTAATGAATAACCTTCCTTGCAATAAATATAGGGGATGTGAAAATGTTCATAAGTACATATTTGAACCTTATATGCATTGGAGGAACGCGGGCGGTCTGAAGATTACCGTAATAACTCAGTGTTTACGGCAGTCTTGTCACCGGGATAGCGAAAGACACCGGCGTTCAAATCCCGGTTGGGGCAATAACCCCTTTCTCGTGTGTTCTATAAAACACGTGATTCAATGATTATTCTTAAATTGTTTAGTATTAGTTTGTAGAATTACAATCAATGGAATGAATCATATTCAGGTGGATCTAATCTACTTGTGTTTTTGATAATTCTAACAGTTTGGATTTGAATATTTGTTTTAATTGCTTATTCCAATAACTAAACTAATAATAATATTTGAATAATTTGTACGGCGCCGTTTTTGTGAAAAACCACCTCTAAGGGCGCTGTTTAAGGACGATGATTGTTTCCATTTGACGGACTCCGTGGCTACGAATCCAGAGGTCGAGGGTTCGAAACCCGACGTGCGCAAATAAACTTTATTTAATGAAAATGAAAAGATGACTTTTCACAAAGGCCACAGATTTTATTTCAATGTTTATGACCGATCCTATACAAACCATCGGTTTTGCTTAGCCTAATAAAGTATCAGAGTACAAAATTAAAACTATACAAAGTTATTATTTCATGTTCATTTAATATGTCAAACCACAAAGTAATTGCTTTCGAAGAAAATGTAAACTTTATTACACACATAAAAAGGAAATAATAACTTGATTAAGAATATCAAATCGGAAATGGACACACTAAAAAAAAAACTAACTAGCTAACCATCACGCCGTTTCCACGTAGGGGTTGGCAGAGAGGACGGACCACCATATAATTCTGTCTTGGCACACACTTCTTGCTTCATTTACATTCGTACATCGTCTCGTAAATACTCTTCTGTTATTCTGACTCTTCACATGACCCGATTCAAGTATTTGATTTACCTGATCGTGCCATGTCTTTCTCGGGCGTCCTCGGCTTTTTCTTCCATTAACTTTCGCATCATATATTCTTTTCACACTCCTTTTTCTCTCTTCATGCCCAAACCATCTAAGCGTCCCTTTCTTAATTCTATTCATTACGCTCACATCAGCCTTGCATTCTATCCGGAAATCCACATTTTTAATACGGTCACACTACCTTTGTTTATATACTAACCTTAAGGGTTGATAACTTTTGGATTTCTAATACAAGCAATACTGCAAATGATTTATCTGTTAATTCTATAGGGGTGGTTAAAAAATCTGATGAAAACAATTCCTAACAGTAACCTTTTAAATTCTTTATGAAGTGCATTCTAGAATTTTAGGTAAAATGTTCAAAAATGCCTTTGCTGGTTTTAAAACTGCACCTTTTAGTGATATTTTAGTATGTTTTTCATAGGATTAAAAAGATACCAGCTTATTTTTTATTTTATGGACACCTTAGACATCTTTCTAACTGCCCATGAAGAATTTACTGATAAATAATGTGCAGTATTGCTTGTGTTAGAATGCTACAAAGTGACGTTTAGGGCCATTTTGGCTAAGCTAAAGCAACATGACAATATGCTAAATGTAGTATAATTAATTATTTGTAATTGTGAATTTCACGTGATGACTTATGATCGTAATTGGTTATTAATAAACGTATCAATGGAATATCACATTGTGTCAAAGAACAGTAGAATTCATGACAAATAATCATGAAACGACACTCAATAAAACATGTATTGGCTTATTACCATCATAATTGCAATATCACATGACAATATCAAACAAATAAAATAAAGCTACCGACAGCACAATAAATATATTTGCTGAAAGTCCGCAACCCTCTTCCCGGGAAAGCGTTGAAACTGTACGTGAACTTTAAAACTTGTTTAATATGTAGGTAAGTTCGTATGGAGTTTGAGGAATTTCTAAAGAAAGTGCTGCAAATACCTGCAAAAATACTCAGTTCTCAAAAGCGTCAAGTTGTATTCATAAATAGATTTTCAAAGTGTTTTTGTTTAACAGTTTCGACAATAAAGTGTTAACGTTGATAAATTAATTTTCATATGCACACTTTTATTCATTACATTGGCAAAAGGGCTTAAGCGACATTTTGGTCAAAAATGAGCTAAATATGCAGTTTTGATCAGTTTCTTTTTCTGCATCGAATGCTACCGTTTGAGAATAAGCTTGACTCAAGCGACACAAGTTATGGAATTTTTTTTTCAGCTCTTTGTCACTTCAGGTAACTCAGTGAGAGCATTGTGTTTCCTAGGTTAACTTTTCTTTTAAAAGGGCACTACTGAAGACTTACGAATTTCATTGTAAAACATTAAAAAAAAGTGCTCTGGTGTAAACTTCCCAAAATGGCGTTTCAGCCCTTTTGTCTTTCCGGCGACAATATTTTAATTAATTATAATGTATGAACGTATTTTTATTTTTAAACACTGTTATAATTATATTATATTAGTACATCAGGACCATAGCCGATCATCCCTTCTAATCTCAAACGAAACATTTAAAGAAAAATATTGGTAAATTTTAAATAAAAGTAACTTTGTTTTGACACCACTTTATTAGATACATGTACCAACCGGTTTCGGCTCTACCTGAACCTTCTTCAGGGCTGAACAAATATGTATTAGTAAAAATATTAGTTGTCAATAGGACTAGGATTTGTTCACTCAGAGGTTCACCTGAAGAGTTTTTTGCAAAATACATAATTTGGATTAGTATATCAAGTTTGAGCTAAAGAATAAACTCACAAGGTGTTGAATTTTTATTTTGGTAAGTTCATTTAAGTCAAAAAGGTTATATTTATATATATATATATATAAATATATCAAATCTAATGGTATATAGAAAATATAAAAAAAAAACTTTTTATACAGTAACGCAATTGTTATTTGTTAAAAAACCTTGCATTTAATAAATAGGCGGATCACCTAAAATAAAAAAAAATTAAAAAATGTATATTAAAACATAATCGTAATGTGTTAATTTTCACCTTCAAAAAAAATAATCTAATTATAATATCGTTATAAATCAACAACTTCCGAATTACTTAGTTTAAATTTGAAATGTATTGATGTAAAACCAGTATAATTTTATCCTAATGAATTAACAGAAAGTACGAGTACCTACTGAAATAATAATTTCGTAGAAAGCAATTACTTTGTGGTGTGTCATCATATTTGAAATGAGATTCAATTTGTATAAACCACTAATTTATTAGAGGCATAAATAGGTGGTTCATACAAAGTGATTGTTTTCTTTCGATTTAAATTACTGAAATGCGGTTTAGTGATAATATTTAAGGCAGAGATACAGAGTTTGAAAATACAATATTTATATCTCTCACAGATTATTATTTCTAATTTTTTGAAGCTGTTAATTCGTGTGGAACTCCATAATTAATTTAATTTAATAACAATTTTTTAACTTTATTCCACTACTTTTTGTTACGACCAGACCGGTTTCTCCCCATAACCATCTTCAGACAGGTTTAATTTTAAGTAAATCTATGGTATATATACTATTAATCGTCCGAAATAGACGCTTATTGAGTCTATATCAAAATTAAGATCTGTGACTTAGGATTTTGTTTTATTGCTGGCAAGAGCGGTTTTAAAATTACATTAAAAAATAAATTAACAAACATAAAAAACCTTCATCAGAAAAGCGTAGGAAAGACTTTGATTTAATTTGAATTTTCAAAATTATTAACTGTATTATTGGCTCTTCTTTGTTGCAACTCATCCAGTTCAAAATTTCTTGTCGTAGACTCAGAAACAATGAATTAATGTTCCTCAATCATCACTCAAATTACGGGTATCATTCTTCACTGTCCAGAATGTCGAGATTTGTTAACTCAAGCCATGGTCTGTCATTCGATGATTTTTGTCATTCTTTACGACTCTACCAAAACCTTGACTTTACCTTGGCTTTGACTTGAATGTTCTTTCTAATGTATATTTTTGTCATTGCTTCATAAAAATATTATATATGAGCTGTTCTTTCTCTGTTGATCTTTTTTCCCATTTCGTGTTATGTTTTTTTTTGTAATTGGACAATAATCCGTTAGTATATAAATAAATAAAAATATACCTTTGGGTAGTTTTATTACCTTCTAAGAGACGGCTTACCTAGTGGTGAGTTAGATGCACCTGTGATAAAATATTAAAATTTATGTTTAAAGAAATAAAAATAATAACTGTTGTTGTGAGGTTTATTTTGGACAGTTGGCTACTTTTGAATTTACTCTTTGATTTTCCTGTCTCTGTTTGCTTAGTGTATTTTATAGCAGGTATATTTACATAAGTAGATTGGTAAAATATCTTAAAATAATAGGTACATACACTAGGGTATTATCTTTTGAAGATTTTCCCTTAGATGTCAGTGACAAAATCTCCAGATTACATTTCACTCTGGTGTTTTTATTATGCATTGTCTATTAATTTAAATTTTATGCAAAACATATGATTTTTATTTTCTAACTGGTTATTTTAGGTTTATTTTAAGACTTAGCGGTACGTTATATTATGCATGCTTTACCCATGAACTTTAATATTTTCCGTGAGAGGGGCAAAACAATTTACATAATGATGATTTGGGTATGATTAAAATTACATATTCTAACACATAAAATTAAGTTCGTATGAATAGTATCTTCTATTTAGGACGTGGGCGTGCCGTTTACGTTCACTGAGAAACAGCCCTTTGTCTCGCTCAAGCCTACTTATTTTTACTTGCGAAAAAGGAACAAAAAATTAAAAAACTGTTTCTTTTTAGATTTAATTATTCAAAAAGTTTGTGTGTTCATTTTATTCATTAGTTTAAAAACACTGAAACAACCGAAACTTTTTTCTCTTTTTAAACTATCGCTGATATATATTCAATAAGTTTGTAGCATGCTGTTTGCCAGCAACGCATCTGTGTCGGTACTGTATTCGACTCAATATTTACTGCGATATTTATAATTGAAAAGCAGGTCATAAGCATAATTAAAATTAACGATTTTAAAAATACTATCGAGTGGTTCGTTCTAAGTTGCCAGCGACACGAAATAAGATTTTGAAAAAGTATTTTTTATCAATTGTAATTGCACAAGAATGAAGTAATAATCATGATTCTAAAATTAAACGATTAACAAAAAATAACTCAATAAAAACAAATTTATTCAGTCAAAACACGATGTAAAAAATAGAATAGAGTATGTTCTCAAATTAAAGAATGAAAATTTCCTTTCTTACAAGAAATCAAACTGTATTTGTATTACGTTGTCCCCGACATCTCAATTTCCAAGGCTTTTCAAAGAACGAAGTAACTACTTAGCATAAGACAATGTCACGGTAATAAAGTCGTTCTGTCCAGAAAAAGAGATAGACAACTGAGATTACCAATACAAAGGGTTACAGAAGTGACACCCTGACTCCACAGAAGGTTAGTTCAAAGTTAATAAAGTGTACAATAATATTTTCCGGGCGGAAGTTCAAGTGTTTGGCTTTTGTTTTTTTTTTCTTACTACAACGAAACTCCGATTGTCTATAATACTCTACAAAGTATGGCACTGTATGTCAGCCCTGACCTTATTCTATATTCTTTGGATGAGACCTAAATTACTGAACCAGTTTGAGTTCCTCATAGTTTTTGCGGTCTAGATAAACTACTGCGGTAAACCTAACCCAAAACAAAGAATAATTGATTTATGTAACCAAACAAAGGTAAAACTGATACAGTGTGTCTCGTTCTAGAATGATATGTCTTTTTTATAACAGTGGTTGACTATCAGCAATGTAGTGTTGAAACACTATTGGTGACCCACAATTAAAAAAAATGTCACCAAATCTAAAAAGGTGGACCTCCCTTCTGTATTTTTTAAAGATGAAATTTGTTTTTGATTCTAATTTTAATTCTTAATCTTCAAGAGTCCCCTGGCATCTACATTTTAACATAGACCAGAGAACATCCTCAATTTTTTCCAGGTTCACCACTTTTGGGCATCCATCCGAAAACTGTTTCAGATTGATCACTCATCTCCCCTGTGAGCGAGCTCTGCTCATCTTTCCCTACCATAGACGCCATCCAATGATATGATTCTAACAATCACCTGTTAGTCGTGCCACTTGCTCAGAATAGTTCTATTTGAGGTTGGAGATTCTGGTGGTTATGTTGGCTACCTTAGATTTGCTCCTCATCACTTGCTCGTCTTTCTATCTCGCAGAGAAATACCTAGTAGGTATGACTCTTTCCAATGATCTTTGTGTGGTGTCAATTTTTGTAACAAAGTTTTTTGTTAGTCAAATCTTTTTCTTCTTTAATTTTTCTGGTCTAGTTTTCTTTGCTTTTTCCAGAATTTGACCCAAGTAAATGTATCAATTTACAAGTTGTTCCTCTGATGCTAATGTACGAGTCTTGGGAGTAGATGAATTTTGTTTTCTTGAGGTTCATCTTTAGTTCAATAGTGCTCTAGATCGTTTTTCAAGTTCGTTCAGAATTGACTTCAGATCTTTGTTGTTGTGAAAGTCCAATTACATAAGAATAAGATCTCGCACGGGACACATAGTATGACGTATTACATATTGGATTGGAAAATAATTACACCAAGACAAACATTTTCCTATACAAACCAATTGAAGTAGTATGTAAGCGTTTTATTTGAGATTGGAAAATACTCTCAGTATTGTCCTGGTAGAGACCGATTTGTGATGGTTTCAGTCAAATATTTGAATTATTATGTCCTTCACAAGCTTCCCTTTATTCTTCCGCTTTATTTTATTTCCACACAATATTACCAAATTAAGTGTGCCATGATTCTACCGGCTCCAGACAGCAGAAACTCGTCTTTCTGCCAATGTAATATCACCTGTATCATAATTATACTACAACTTCAGATTTAAAAAAAGTATGTTACCTAGTTGGCGTGTCCATGAAAATAAAAGCGAACTGATTAAATTTTTATTTGTTTTGTAGACATGTTCTGACACGAAAAGAGTATGTTCAATAAAATAGTATAATTATTCCACGGAGAAAGACGGTAGACCAGTAGAACGTAGATATACTTACTATAGTGTTCATGGTCTTAGTACATACAAGCAAGTAGGAAGCACATTGCTATATAACAAATGAATCAGAGTCACTTTTCCTGCAGATAACTTCGCTTATAATATACTCATACCTGTGGCCAAGTTCTACCTTGGAACGTGTGAGGAATATTAAAATATCCGGCATCCAGTGAGGTAGAAAAGAGTCAAAGGGTCCCTGCCCTCTCTTTCAAGCGTAACACGGACTGAATTGAAAAAAATGATTTGAATATTATTTTGATTTGTGTGTTTGCAACATGAAAAGGGAAAAAAATAATTTTAAGACAAAAATAAATTATTACCACGAATAATTAAAAAAATAATATCTGCCTTTTTGTCACAATTTCACAAGAGAGTACAAACATCGTTCAAAAGTCAATTTGGCTAGGTATTTTTAAAGACGATCTTAATTTACGGTGCTGATTTTCGTTAGAATTTAGTGACTGGATCTGAATAGCCAGGTGATCTCCCACCTACCCCTTCTCAAAATCCCTCCCCCTCTCTCTCCCGCAACCTCGAAAAATTTCCCGATTCGGGACACTCCAACTGGTTATAAACATATGCAAGAGTGTTGGATAACATTATTTAAAAATGTATTTTATAGTTGAATGACCACTCTTCATGTATTATATTACTATTTTACTTCTTTCTGTGATGGCGATGCGATCTAAACAATCCATCATGTCAGACAATGGTAGAAATGGAATAAAAGATTCTCCTGTAGCATCTACCATCTTCAGAGGTAAAGCATGATGATATATATGAAATAATAAAAATATAAACGATTATTGTCCAAAAACGACCAGTTCTTGAAAGGGTCTACCGGCAGGGCCGACCCTAAGCCAAACGGTGCCTGGCGCACGTAAAATTTTCAGCGCCCTTTGTCAAAACCTAAATTTAAACACCAAATTTTCGGAAATAAATTTCTCTGCATCTAACGTACGTACTGTGCTAGTTCAATACTATGACAAGTCCATTTTTTTTTTTTTACTTATTAGTGTCTTTTGATTCCTTATATTATAAGGAATCATAAAACACCATAAGTTATTTTAAAATATATTTTTTTACTTGTTATATAATATACTTGAACAAGCACAGCGATGTACAGGCACTTATTATGTATTTCTGTGTTATGTTGGATTTAAAAAAAATGGGATATTTGACTGCAACAATATTATTTTTTCTAGGGTTCGGATATTAAGTGCCGTTTTCTCAGGCTCCAATAGAATCGAATAAACTTTTGGTTTTATAATAAGAATAAAAAACTACAGCAGATTCATTAAGAAAATCCACCGTAAGTAAGTAACATTTGTTGAAAAAAAATACCACTTTACGGCAAAATGTGAACCATGGGGTAGGAAAGTAGATGCCGTTTTTACAAGATCTATGGAACCGAATGAAGTTAACATTTAGAACTGTGTAATAAATGATGACTCAAAGACGATCAAATGAAAAAAACCTTCAAAAGTAACATTTGTTTAAAAAATACCACTTTATAGACGAAATGCGAGTCTTGGGGTTGGAAATTCGATGCCGTTTTCTCAGGCTCTATGGAACCGAATGAAGTTAACCTTTGGAATTGTGTTATAAATGATGATGAAAATCCTTCAATAGTAACATTTGTTAAAAAAATATTACTTTACGGGCAAAATGGGAGCCATGGGATCGGAATTTTTCGTTCGAACAGAATACAGCTACTAATTTGTATTTTGTATTAAACGAGATGAGAGGATCTAAAATCCACACCGTCGGGCCTTGTGCATCGGGAAATAGTGGGCTCGATTACCGTCCATGAAAAGTTTAGTTCTTTCATATGTTGTTATTATTTATTTTAAGGTGCTGGGCGTGTCAAAAAAGGTAAAGTGATTAGGTACTAACAGCATCATAGCAAATAGCCGCCTGGAGCGGGTTGCTCTAATTGTGCCAGCACAGGACCGACCCTGTCTCTCGGTATCCAGAACCCTGAAAATGCAGAATATTGTAAAAACAAACAAATTTCGGCGTAGGAAGATCACATATATTGACCCGCCTGCATTTTCTTTATTGTAAGTAGGTATAAACTATTTAACTTTGTAGCAAATTTTTTTTGGTCTTTAAATTCATTTCGATGGTGTAAGTTATCAGTCAGGCATCTGAATAATATTTGAATGCTAAAAATAATAATTTAGCACCCGATTCTGATCGTCGAAAACACTTGTAATTGTCATCACCGGAATCATGATTAGGCACCCACGTATGAATTTTATACTTGACTGCGATCAGAATTGTATTATTTGGTATGTTAAGATTAAGATAGGTGAGATACAGTCAATGAGGTTAGGATAGATAAAGCTTGGTGAAAAGTCAATGAGTAATTTTTGAAATTTTTGACACAAAACTATATTAACTTTACCATTTTATTTTTTATTTTTAGTAAAAACTAGATTAAATGAACCCTCAAATCTATGTATTTTTATTATTACTACAGTTGCAAAATTTTACATAATTTAAGGAAACACACATACATGTTATATACTATCATGTAAGCTTCCAGATGTGTAAAAAGTTAAACGAATCGTTAAATATTGGTTTTTATCGTCTATTGTAAAGTTTTCATTTTTTGGATTATAAGGTTTTATCTTTATACAGTTGATATGGAAAGCGCTCTTAAAGTGATTGGAATCACTAAACGGTACTTTATAAAAATGACCATTAATAATTATAAATATTTAAAAAAATTTAAAAATAAAATTAATTTTGGCACTGGGCCAGGTTTTTTCTGGCAATGTATTTGAATGAAATTAAAAAAATCATCAGCAGAGTACGATATTCGTTGTTCGGTTTTGCTTGAAAACTTCTATGATGTAGGATATAATTGTATTCACGTTTACTTTGATAATCGTTTTATGAACTCGGGTTAGAGAGCTTTGCGGAAGCTTCTCTGACTAAATTTGACCTATTTGCATAAAATTGGGGGTGAATCAGAGAATGACAATCTTCAAGCTACTTTAGATTTTAGTATGAAGCCATGAAAAAAATAACTAAAACTTTACTAGTAAAAACTATTAACATATATTATTTAAAAAATATTTTTCCTTCAAATGAATTGGTAGTTAAATAAAATGGCGTCACGTCGTATTAAAAAAAATATACTTTTACCCTCCATAGCTCATGATACAAATGATTCTACGATTCTACAACAGTTCTCGATCGGTCTTTATTTTTTGCTACTTTATCACTTAGTTTTTTTGTTTTATCAAGATTAAAATATTTTTTAAATTGGGTTTTTTAAATTTTTTTTATAGTGAACACCACACAAGAGTCCCAACTACTCCCAACCGTCTAGAGCCAGTGAGACTATGGCATCCCCAATCGAGGTATATTGCGAGGTTGAAGGTAGTGGGAAGAGGAAGGAGTTTGGAAGATGGCGGTTGGAAAGTACTTGGCTATTCAAAACTGGTCATCAAACACGGCTAAAGCCATTTCAAGCAACGTTTCAATTCTGAAAGGTGGTCTTTCACCAAGGCTATATTTTGAGTATCTACCACTCTGGAACGTGCCGCAATATTAAAAAATAATAATAATAAATGGATAACTTTTATAGCGCCGTTTTTGTGGGAAAATCACCCTCAAGGGCGCTAAATATACTAAATGAATTAAATGTGTTATGACACATATTAATCAAATAAAAAATATTTGAGCACGCCGGGTTTGAGCACGCCGGGTTTGAGCCCGCGACCCCTGGTTTCGTAGTCCAGTGTCTTACCACTTGACGACAGAGGCTGTGAGTTTTAAATTCATTTGAATTAACCTACAAAATTGTGTGAAAATATTAGTACGTTAATTTCAAATGTGTATTAGTTTAATAATAATTAGTGGGGAGATTATGGCTGTCGAAAACATGGTCGCCCAGAATGCCCGGACGGTGGTTACAACACTGCCCCGAGTAAAAATCTAAGGGATGCCGAGGTAGAAAACCGATTTAGTTATTTGACTATAAAGTCATCAATCAATATAATGTCGGCACGGAGACGTTTTTCTTACGTGAGGTGTGGTTTCCAGGGTTTTCTCATCTCCCACAGGTACCGGGTAACGCCGGGACCATATCTGGGGTGGATGTGTACATTTATCATGCTAATTCAGGTGTCATGTGGAACTCGGAGTAAAAAGTTGTTTTTTGAAGCCGTCTGATGGATTGATCGGGTTAAGGAAGTTATCGACCGCCTTCGCGGGATGTGAGTGAAATAATAATTATTGGGAGAAAATAAATACTTCTCATGGAGACATAATTTGTCACAAGTCACCTTTGCAAATGAGAATATTTTGAGAGGAACCTTCGACGCCATTTTTCACAGTGGAAAAAAATATAAAGGTGCTGCGTCATATTGAGAAATTGCCGAAACGTGTCATAAGTGAAAAATTATTCACGTTTTTTAAATTAACAAGCAACTGGCGTGGACCTTGGAGACTAGCTAAAAAAATTATGACGACTTTTTTTAATGTAGATAAAAATGTGAATTAAGAGTCCCGTAGCTCAGAGGTGAATTTAAGATTTAACCCGCCTCTCAAAGCTTAGAAAACGGCACAAACATGTATTATAGAGATGAAATGTTATAATGCATTGCCGGAAACCATACAAAATATGCAAATTAATAAATTTAAAAAATCCGATATAGATTAGTAATATGAAGTAGTATATAAGTTATTTTATTATTAGTAAGTCCAAAATAATATGAAATATAATTAAATACGAGGCCTGTTCAAAAGAATTTTGAATTTTGAATTTTCGCGGGCTGTGTACATTCGATTATCGTTTTTTTGTTGTTATGTTGGTACACATATGTTTATCATATGTTAGCATTATCAGCCATTTTGGATTAATGGTTTGTTTTTGACAACTGGAAAGGTTAGTCACGTTTTTGTGTGTTCTTCGATTTTTTACTTTTGAAAAAAATGGATCAAAAAATATGTTTTAAATTTTGCGTTAAAAGTGGATGGATAGTGCTCCAACGCACTTAAAATGTTGACTGTGGCAAATGTTGGCTGTCGGCGAGTCTACTTTGTCTCAAAAAAGTGTTTATAGGTGGTACAAGCGCTTTACAGAAGGTCGAGAAGATGTTAATGACGATGAGCATCCTGGAGTTGCAACCACGTCAACAAAACTCATACTTTGTAAGCTTTGATATGTACAAGTAACCAAAATAAAAGTAAATAAAATCATAATTCCAGTTACCTAGTAAAAACTGACTGATTTCATTATACTATGCACATAATATAGTGAAATCAGCCTGGTCTTAAGTGAATAGGGGCATTGAAATATTGATTACTTTAATCAATATAATTAATTGAAATAAGCTAATTTTACCAAATAAAAAGCGAAAGTATCGAAAGAAGATTATTTTTCAATTTTTATTTTTTAAATTTTAATTTAAAAAAAAATCAATTTTAATTTATTTATTCATATATTTTTTACTGTCCAGTGGTCCAATATTAGATATATTTCCCGTAAACTCATAAAATTTATCATTATTCTTCAATCACCTTTTCAGTTGATGGTTTGTTTCTTTTAATTCATATTATCTGTTCCTTTCTCTCTGTTATTTTGTTATAATTTAGATGTTATTCTACTGTTTTCTCATTGTTTTGTTATTTTATTTTTATATTTATTTATCCCTCTGTATGTATATATATATATATATATAACTGCACACTTTTGTATTTTTGGTTGAGTTTAATTTTGTACCCTCGTATTGCTTAGGCTAAGCGAAACCGGTCAGTCATAAAAAAATAAATTAATATAAAAAGGTAATTTTTTCACTTCATTAAGAAAAAAAATGTTACTGTAAAGAAAGTTTGTGTTTTTTTTTCTAGTTGGCAAAATGCTTTTACAAGAAACAAGGGCCAGTGCGCGAAGATTCAAACAGCCATCATGTAAAACTCGCATAGATACGAGCATCAACATATACATAATATTTTCGCTTAAAATGGTTTCATAAAAAACGAGCTCAATAATGTAAGAACAAGAAACATGCCGTAAAGAACAAAGTAAGCCAAAAAAATAATGCCTTCTTTCTTGAAATTGGCTGCAGGATCGCTGCGAGAATTTTCATCTCATTTATGTCTTTTCTTTTACGACATCGTTTGATAAAAGTGCAAAATACCAGACTATACTTGATGGAACAGTATTGTCGCGTTTTATGGGCGGTACTTTTCTTATTCTTTCTCGATATCGATCGCAGCTAAGATGCCTCGGGTAGCTAGGCCAGCTGAGGGGAGCAGACTATCAGGTACTTGCTGTACTCGCTGCTAGGGTCCCGGGACAATCGTCTTTCTGCTTTCTGCTTTCTCGGCTCTAATAACTTGACGAAATGTAAACGAAAAAGAGGAAAACATATTACATACTTTTTTAACCCTGCATGGCAGTTTTTTCTAGGGATGCTATAATAATAATGACAATGAAGGTATATAGGGCAGTTTTGTGACATTTCACCTCAACTGCGCTTCATGCTAAATTGATTTAAGCTAATGAGACTAGCTAGCAAAGAGAAAATTTTATATTTAATATGTATACAAATTAAAACTATTTAAAAGTATGATCGTTATCAAAAATCAGATATGAGTACAACAGTGCATGCGTACATCAACGTTTTGAAAAAACGATTGATTAGAAGCTAAAGGTCGAAAAATCCAGATGAAACGTACGAATTCATATTAACAAATTTGTTAAAGCAAAGAAAAGGAAATTATATTGAGGACAGAGTTAACAATGTTGGTACTTAAACACATTAATATTCAAGTATTATAAGTTAACGATTCTAAAAATACAAACAGTGTAAATACAACAAGTAATAAAAGAACAATAAAATATTTTATGAAAATGAGTATAATATGCGATAATTAGCGAGAATTTTGGCAAGGTGGTGAGTCTGAGTGCTTCATCTTCACTCTCGTATTGCGCAGCTGTTGCTTGGGTTTTTACTGGCTTGCTTTGTACCAGTATTCCCTCCATTTGATTACCTCCTCCATAATAGTGGTACGCTATATTTGTTTACTATGAAAGTGGAAGCCAGTCTTTTTGTGCGTAGTCTAGATTCTTTAGATAGAGCTATATCCGACGCAACATATTTTTGTTAGATTCTTGATATGAAGGGTGTTTGCTACAATATTTTATCTTCTCAGATTATTCGTTTAATGTTTACAGGAGAAGAAAAACAATAGATCATGTTAATTTGGTTGCTTTTGCCCCCGACATTTCCCACCATCCATCATCGAAAAGGGGAATTCCGCAGCGTAGATCCATCAACATATTTTATTATTTGATCACCATTTCCAAAAACCTATGAACCCACTTTGCATGCAGCTGGGCTCTTTACTAAAGTTGAGAATTAAAAAAAGTCTACAGTTTATACGTTTAAATACTCTTGAACGAAGAATAAATACGTAAACTTTTTATTTTATAAATTTCAAAACCCTTTGTGTATTTAATACACTAATGCTCCATGCCGTGGTTTTAATTATATTTTTCAGAATACCCGTTTTTATCAAAATTCAATACCCTTTATGCAAAAATATTATTGTTGCACTACTCTTTGTAATCCATGTAAAATCACGGGATGTAATTTGACTTACTAAGAAAAAATATAGTTGTTTTAATTCACCCATTAAAAATACAGAATAAAGTCTGTTAAAACACACCAATTCATTGGGTAGGTAGGGTTTTTGAAAATATTATTTTAGAAATGTGACAATTTTAACTAACGTGAGATTTAAATTTAAAAAGTTCACACTTGTACGGAACGTACGTACCCAAAAAGGAAAATATTTATAGTCAATGCTGTGAAAATACATGGATGCAATAGTAATAAAAATATGCTTTCGGTCAATCTTTAAATTAAACTTATTTTTGTTGAATTACTTACTCTGTATTTGAAAAAGGCATCACATGATTAATAATTAAGGTAATTATTAGTAAAAAAATTGCGATGAGTACCATAATATAACGCGTAGTGAACACAAAACATCCACATCTAACAGCTAAAACAACTAACCATCACGTCGTTTCCCCGCAAGGGTAGGCAGAGAGAATTGACCGTCATAAAACTCCGTCTTGGTCATAAACACATTTTGTTTCGTTCAAATTCATACATCGTCTCATACATACTCTTTTATTATTCTGACTCTCGACATGGCCCGACTCAAGTATTTGATTCACTTGATCGTGCCACGTTTCCCTCGGGCGTCCCCGACTTCCTCTTTCATTCACTTTCGCGTCATATATTCGTTTCACACTCCTTTCTTGGTTGGTTTGCTTTACATTCCTAAATCAGATATAAGCAGAATTTTCTCACCCTGTTTATTACGCTTACATCAGCCTTTTACAGCACATACGCCCTAGGGATCTTTTTCATTTCTATAACATTCAGTCTACTTTCATCAGGTGATGGTGCTTTAGTATTATTCATATATTGATGTAATGTTCCCCGACACCACCTAGACACGTTTTTATGACGAAGGGGAAGAGGTAGTAGGTAATTGGCAAATAAAATCTAATTATCTACATATTTTACAACAGCCAAACTCGTTCCATGCTAGTAGTACCTATTATCTCAGTAGAATTGTTGATTATAAAGGTGCCTCCTAACAATGCTAATAGTAACAATCATTGAAGAGACAAAACACAACAATTATCAAATAGAATTACTTAAAAAACATTTATCTGTATTTTCAAATGAAACATAATCACGTTTACCTATCATACTATCCCAAGTTATTTACCCATGAAAACACGGGATAAATCTTGACTTGTCAAAAAATGCTTTATTACTCCCGTTCAAAATATTGAATAATGTCTGTTTAAATACATTTTAGGTAGGTATATTTAAATATTCTCTATTAATGTGATAGTGTTGTTAATTTAATTCTGCTTCAACCTCACAATTCAACACGCCTATGCGATGAATGCAACAGCTGGGAAACGCATACTCCGATGTCGCTGATATATTTAACACGTCAATATCAAATTATAAGTCTAATTTAATACAGTTGTTGTCATCTGACAGAGCTAAACTAATAGTTGGACCTGTTATTTAATAAAAAAAAATCCATTCTTGTACAATATTTATGAACCTGTTATTCATCAAAAATTATTAGTGATTTTCGTCTACAATATTTTGTATCTGCTAATCAATACTGTTTTTTATAAGCCTTGAAAAGGCGTACATAAATAAAAAAAAAAGTTTTCTGAACACGTCCATCGATTCCAATTTGAAAAGTTCACACTCGTGCGGATGTACTCACAAAGGAAATTATTTATTGTTATAATCACCGGGTTTCGAATAGGCGACTTCCGGGTTCAGAGCAGTGGCGGAGCGAGGTATTACCGTCCCGTGAAAGTGTGTAAGGCTCCGCTTGATTATTTGTTTCACTTTCTCCTGCAAAAAATTAAAACTTTGATTTAAAAAAAATCTAATTAAATTACCACCAGAAGCTATTTTTTTTTGCGTTTACCCCAATTATGCTGGCGCAAAATCACAAGAATATAACAATTTTGTGTAAAACAGAAAACAATTTATTACTTGCCTAATTGTAAGGGCCTCGGGCGATTTTCACAAAAAAACAATATTCGTACTACTAAGGCTATCATTACAACGAAATCAATTATCTGACATAAAAAAACTTAGCCTGATTTTGTATTACAGTTTATGGCAAGATAAATAACGAAATTAAACCAACTTCTTATAGAGAGCAATTATTAATTATCAAAATATTACTTTGACGGCCTCCATGGTCAAGTGGTAAGACGCTCGACTACTAATCTAAAGGTCGCGGGTTCAAACCCAGGGTGCGCAAATAACTTTTATTTGATAATTATGTGTCAAAGCACATTTGATTCATATAAAATAATATTCAGTATATTTGCGGCACGTTCCAGAGTGGAAAATACTGTAAGTATCGCCCTGGTGAAAGACCACCGTTCAGAATCGAAATGTTGCTTGAAATGGCTTTTGTCGTGTTTATTGACCAGATATGAATAGCCAGGTACTTCTCAACCTTTTTCTTTCTCATCTCCTTCCCCTTCCACTACCTTCAGCCTCATAACATGTCCGATTGGATGTCATAGCCTCACTGGTTCTAGACGGTTGGGAGCAGTTGGGGCTCTTGTGCGGTATTCACTGTGAAAAAAAATCAATCTTTCTAACACCACATTATTAAACCAAGTGTGATACAAAGATTTTTTTACCCGTTCTTTAATTTAATAAATTTCTGCTTTCAAAAAAAGATTTTTTGAATGCTTTGAATGTTTTGATGTGTTTGGCGTAAATTTAATTGAAAATAAATACGCAGAATATTAAAAATAAAAACATAGAAGCTACCCGAACGGTTGAATTTTCCGAACCTCGGTTACATTTTTTTTTTAATTCTTAGAAAGTTCCAATTATCTTGGGAATTTTACACCAACTAAAAATAAAATGTGAAGTTATAGTTTTTTTTAAATTAGAATACACTTTAAAACATTATGGCTTCATCATCCCATTACCATAAATGAACAGAAAGCTCATAACATTACAAATAAAAAATTATAAATAATTAAATAAAAAATAAAAAATAATATAAATAATATTCAATGAAAAGTATTAGATCGATTAAAATATCGGTTTCTAATGAGGTCCCAATGGTTGAATTGGTTAAAGCATTACTCTTGGATAGAGTAGAGGATCCGAGTTCGAGTCTAGGTTGTGACCATTGTCTTTTTATTTTCTGACTTTTTCTATTTCATATTTGTGTTGTTAATTATTGATTTTTTAAAATATTCAAATTAAATCAATAATTAACAACACAAATATGAAATAGAAAAAGTCAGAAAATAAAAAGACAATGGTCACAACCTAGACTCGAACTCGGATCCTCTACTCTATCCAAGAGTAACGCTTTAACCAATTCAACCATTGGGACCTCATTAGAAACCGATATTTTAATCGATCTAATACTTTTCATTGAATATTATTTATATTATTTTTTAATTTTTATTTAATTATTTATAATTTTTTATTTGTAATGTTATGAGCTTTCTGTTCATTTATGGTAATGGGATGAATACACGTGACATCCAATATCGAAGTAATATTGTCCCATGACTTACCTATGCAATTATACCTTCAATCTTGATGTCGGAGTTGTTGATGGGATACAAAACTTAGATTGACAATGTCAGGAAGGATGTAACAAGAAAAACATTAGCTTCAATATTAGTCACAAGGTATCAAATACAGGATGCATCAAAAACACGTCACTATTATGATTAATTTATTTTAAAAGAAATGAAAAAATATTTTATTTAAGTACATATAACAGGCATGATGCCCAAAACGTATATACATGAGTGGTTATTTAATTGGAATATTTAACAACAGTAAGAAATCATGTTCAAGTTTATCACAAATCAAGTTTATTAAAAATGCAAAAGTAAACGAATAACAAACAAAATTAAAAGAATAACATTATACAAGGTAGAACATAAATTAATGGATTATTGGCACCTGTACTAAAAGAGATGCCTTTTAGCCGTTTGGCACTTGGCACTTCATATAACCAGTTCAAAACTAAATGGCATCATTACAATATCAGTTTGATATGATTGACAGTTTTTTATTATTTTTTAAATTGAGTATTTGTGTTTGTGGTGAAAGGTAATAGATTGTTGATTTCATCGGGAGTCCAATAAATGTTGAACTTGTTAAAATCGCCAAATATTAATATGTGTTGGTTTGGTGTTGTTAAGTACACATTTCGAAGATTACTTAAAAATGAGCTCACAGTGGATTCTTCTTCAGATGGTGGAAGGTATACTGTACAAATATTTAATTTAACATTCCGGTTATTACTTTGTATAAGACCACGAATATTATTTTAATTTTTATAACCGACCGGTTTCGCTTATCCTAAGCATCATCAGGGTACAAAATTAAACTACTTTCTACGAAAATATAATTTATACTAATTAAATAAAAATAATTAATATTTAAGGCATTTAGGAAAAATAGCAACCTCCAAGCATATTTTTAGGATTGTGTGTATTAATGCATACGTATACCCATAGAGTAACAATGTATGAAGAGAGAGCTAATTATTTTTACCCAACCTATACAAACTTGCGATAAATCACTTTCTCCGGGTTTTTACGTCGTACACCATGAGAGAGAAAGAGACAACAAAAATAACACACCGCTTTTACTACTACTGTAAGGATGATCTTGGTCTCTTGCGTCTCCGGGGACTCCGCCTACATGTTTTGATTTGCAACTAAACTGGACACAACTAAACGGTTTTTTAGGTTATATGTCATATTTTTGTTGATAACAATACTGTGAAAAAGTGGTTATACGAATAAACAAAAATGTTATGTCGACATGTGCTATGAATGGATGTATAAATACCCTAGCCCTGGTCTTAGCCACGCCCAGGTCTGCCGAGTCCAGAAAAAATCATCAAGAACTGACTACACTACCTTGGATAGGTACCACTCTATGTACTCTAAGCGTATACCCTTCCAAAAGTCACGGTGAAATAGCCCCATTCTTGCTTATGCTTACATACCCTTTGCACTCGAGTGCCGCCATAGAGGCGGGATGCATGGTTTGCCGAATTACTCGAGTGCCGCTGCCATGGTGGCAAGAAAATAAAGTCTTATTTCTCAATATTTTAAATATTTTGGTTGTTTTGCTTTTCAATTAATGTAACCAGAATCAAATAAGCATAATTAAATAGTGATAAGTTATGGAATTTGACCGAGAAACGAGTGATACCTGTAAGTCATTAAAATCCGATCAAAAAACTCCCGAGTGCAAAGGGTTAATTTATTGTTACTAGCGAAAAAAAGAAAAAAAAAACTGTATACGATGATTGATATATATTTTTAGTACGTTTTGGAGTGGTAGATACTCTCAGTATCGCCCTGGTGAAATACCACTAAGAATCGAAACGTCACTTGAAATAACTTTAGTCATGTTTGATGACCAGATCTGAATAGTCAGATACTTCCCAACCTTCCTCTTACCTTTCTCTTACTTATTTATTTCTTCTCCTTTATTCTTTTCACAGCATTCCTTATTTGGAGATGTAGTCCCACTGGTTCTGGGCAGTTGGAAGAAGGGTGCGGTGTTTAAATACAAAAATATATATTTCTTAATGTGTAATTTTTAAAGTTATCAAACACCATATATAACGAAATAGCGTCGTAGGCAAGGAAAACCAATAACCAGTACCCGATAATTAGCTCCGCGACGTCAAAACATTTATAATTCAGTGAACTAATGTGCTTATAGCATGTTTGAGCTTGTGGTGATGCTCCATATTAATGGATACAAAATCATCCACATTCCGTGCGCTAGGTTGGTCTACTCGGTACAACAATAACTTTATTCATGCGAATATTATATCACAATACGTGTATTTTCATTCGGAAAATGACAATTGTTTTGACTTCAAAGAGCGGTACCGTGAGCCTGGAAAAGTGGCATATAATTCAGACCCCAAGGTTAGCATTTTGCTTGACAAGTGGTATATTTTAACAAATGTTACTTTTGGAAGATTTTTCATTGAATCGTCCTTCATTTTTAACCGAATCCCAAAGATTATCTTCATTTGGTCCCATAAAGCCAGAAAAAACGGCATCTCATTTCTGACCTCAAGGCTTGCATTTTACCCGAAAATTAATATTATCTTAAGAAATACTACTTTTGCAGAATTTTTCATGTAATCATCAAATTTCTATCATTTTTAGCACAATCCAAAGATTCTCTTCATTTGGTCACATAAAGCCTGAAAAAACGGCATCTCATTTCTGACCTCAAGGCTCGCATTTTACCCGAAAATTAATATTATCTTAAGAAATACTACTTTTGAAGAATTTTTCATGTAATCATCAAATTTTTATCATTTTTAGCACAATCCCAAAAGTTCACTTCATCCGATTCCATAGAGCCTAAGAAACGGTATTTAATTTCTGACCCCAAGGCTCGCATTTTGCTTGACAAGTGGTATATTTGAAGAAATGTTGCTTTTGCAAGATTTTTCATTTCAACCTATTAAGTTCTACATTTTTAACCGAATCCCAGAGATTCTCTTCATTTGGTCCCATAAAGCCTGAAAAAACGGCATCTAATTTCTGACCCCAAAGCTTGCATTTTACCCGCAAAGTAGTATTTTTTTTAAGAAATGTAACGTTTGCAGAATTTTTCATTAAATTGTCTTATATCTATTATTTTTAGTAGAATTCCAAAAGTTGATTTCATTATGTCCCATAGAACCTAAGAAAACGTCATCTAATTTCCGACCCCAAGGCTCGCATTTTTTCCACACAGTAATATTTTTTTTAACTAATGTTGCTTTTGCAAGATTTTTTCATTTGATCGACTAATGTCTATCATTTTTAACACAATCCCGAAAATTAACTGCATTCGGTTACATAGACCTTGAGAAAACGGCATCTAATTTCCGACCCCAAGGCTCGCATTTTGTCCACAAAGTGGTATTTTTTTTAACAAATGTTGCTTTTGCAATTTTTTTTTCACTTAATCGACTTATGTCTTTCATTTTTAACACAATTCCAAAAGTTCAGCTCATTCAGTTACATAGAGCCTGAGAAAACTCAAGGCTCGCATTTTGGCCACAAAGTGGTATTTTTTAAATAAATGTAACTATTGGAAGTTTTTTTAATTCAATCTTCTTATGTCTATTATTTTTAGCAGAATTCCAAAAGTTCACTTTATTATGTCCCATAGAACCTGAAAAACGGCATCTAATTTTCGACTGCAAGACGCGCATTTTGTCCACAGTGTAGTATTTTTTTTTACAAATGTTATTTTTGCAGATTTTTTCATTTTATCGTCTTAATGTCATCATTTATAACATTTTTCCAAGGTTTCACTTCATTCGGTTCCATAGAGCCTGAGAAAACGGCATCTTATTTCCGACCCCAAGGCTCGCATTTTGTCCACAAAGTAGTATTTTTTTTTACAAATGTTACGTTTGTAATTTTTTTTCATTTTATCGTCTTAATGTCATCGTTTATAACATTATTCTAAAGTTTCACTTCATTCGGTCGATTAGAGCCTGAGAAAACGGCATCTTATTTCCGACCCCAAGTCTCGCATTTTCTCCACAAAGTGGAATTTTTTTTAATAAATGTTTCTTTTGCAAGATTTTTTCATTTAATCGACTTATGTCTTTCATTTTTAACACAATTCCAGAAGTTCAACTCATTCGGTTACATAGAGCCTGAGAAAACGGCATCTAATTTCCGACCTCAAGGCTCGCATTTGCCCACAAAGTGATATTTTTTGACATTTTTTTTTCGAGAATTTTTAAATTTAATTAGTCCAACACTCTAAATAGAATTCTAAAGGCTTACTTGTTTCGGTCTTCTATGGGACTATAAATTGCTCAATAACCTTAGAAAACGGCATCTTATTTCTAACCCTAGGGCTTGCATTTTGCCCGTTAAGTGTTTTTTTTTGTATAAATGTTACTTTTAGAGGATTTTTTCATTGAATCCGCTGCAATTCATCATTCTTAGCACAAACCAAAAGTCCAAGTTCATTCGATTCCCAAATGAGCGTAAAAAAATGGCCCATAATTTTCGAACTCAAGAAAAAACAACAGTGTTAGAGTTAAATATGCATGACACAAAAACGACAAATGAAAAATGAAAAATAATAAATTGAAAAATCGTACTATTGATGAACGGCAATGAAATGGGAAAAGCCCGTTCTTCTCATCTTATAATTGATATTGTGTGTTAAAAAGAGAGAAAATTATGCAGAAACATGCAGTGAAAATGATGAAGAAATTGGCACGAATTTAGTTCAATGAAATAATGAGACAGTGTTATATAAATGTATCGTGCTGTCGCATCCTACCAGCAATGTCAGTCATTTTGACTTAAGGCTTACGACGTATTGAAAGCAACATAAGTATTGTTTGTGCATACTGATATAAATGTAAAGTTTTTTAAAATAATGCAATAGAAACATCGAGCTAATTTTAAATCATTCTTTATATTTAGATATTTTCAGAGGGGAAACTTATCAAAAACAAGTGGTTGACAGTGGATACAATTTCTATAAAAGTGATGCTTTTTGTGTGTAATACTCAAGGGTCTACGTGGAAAATAGTGAAGATACGAACGTTAAACGTAAAGAAAAGGTTTTTCGTTAAATTCAGGTTGTGACAAGGGGCGCCGAAAATTTTACCCGCGCCAGGCGCCGTTTGGCTCAGGGCCGGGCCTTATAAAATAAAATTCTTTAATAAATAGGTATGGTAGACTGACTCGCTGAATTGATAAACAAATAACATATAATTAATAATAAAAAACAGTGATTTTGTGAATATGGTTTATTAAATTTGTGAAACGAAAGACTGGTTATTTAAAAAAAAATGTAAATCAATATTAAAAAAACGTAGATTTCATAAAAATGATGCCAAAAATATCTTAATATATAGGAGTATAAGTTTTAATTCTAAATGGGTATAATACGGGAATGTATCAATAACGATTATCTTCTTTGTCTCCTTAAATTATTAAAATTATCTGAGCATAGAATAATTACCGACTTTAACTTGCTTATATACAATTATAAATTCAATAATTGTCAGCTGTGAACTATTATATTTAATTGCGTTTCATGTTCCAGGCAGAACCGTTAAAAGACAGTACCTAGCATGTTTTGTAACAATTCTACTGCAACCTTTCAATATTACAATCCTATGCGGCGAATTCAACATCTGGGAAACGAATACTCTGATATTGTTGATATATTTAGTACGTCAATATCACAATATAACTATACTTGAGTACAGTTTTTTTTCATCTAGTAGAGCCATATTCATTTTGGAAACTATTTAACTTTGGATGTACCTGTTATTTAACATTATTTTTTCATTCTTGAATAATATTTTTTGCACTGTTTTTTAGTATATTGTTTTTTTAAAATACGTAAATATTTGTGTAAAAAGCCTTTAACAGGCATAAATAAATAAATGGTGGATTAGAGCAATGCTGAGAGTATTTTCCACTAACGTATTTGCCACAAATATACTAAATGTATTGAATGGAAAATTTGAAGCTAAGGATCTTAAATGCTCCCTCACGAAAGTCGTCATTTAGGTTGATAGCTTTATTTTCTCACTCATAACCAAATAAAAATCACATTTACATCAAATGACACACCCACTCCCTTTCATAGAATTGTGAATCTCTTTTAAAATCACTTAACCAGAACGTAAAAATACTTGAGTAAGTTTTTTTATTTATTTTTTCATAGAAAAACATAATATTTCCTTTACTCGTTTGAAAATGGAATCTAATATAGTTGGAGCACAATTATTAAAGAAACGTGTTCTTTGAATGCGCAAGTTGGAATTATAAAAAAAAATCAAGCACTTAAAACTACGTTACACGGTTCCGTACACTCACCCTGAATGCACCCACAACAAGATGTATTTAACAGAGTTTTTCTTTTAGAGTAAACTCTTGAAAAAATAAATAATATTTTCCCGCACGTAGGTTACGGTACATATAAAGAGCCTGCAAGTGAACGATAAAATGTAATGTTTTAGTTCTGGTTTGAATCTTCAATTGACAATGAATGTTTAAATATATATATATAGATATATGTAAGATAAAAATAATCTCTGGTAAGAAAAAAGGCGACGTCGTGTGTAATGACACGACCGGTAGATTCAGGTTCAAGTCCAGGTGGCACCAAATTTTTTATTTATTTTCTATGTATTTTACTACTTCGTTATTTTAAATATTATTAATTTATATTGTTTAAATAATTGATCAAACATTCGCTCACTGTTCGTCAAATAGAATCACAAAAAAAAAACGTTCGTTTCCCTTAACAAAAAGTTATTGTTTTTGTTATAATACTCATGCATGAAAAAAAAATCAATGAAATTGATTCATTAATTAAAAATATATTAATATGTCCATTATTTTCTATTTTATGTCCATTATTTTCCATCGAAGGACCCATCTCTTATGTTCTACGTTAATGGAGGCAAAATAGAAAATAGGTATCTACAATCTAGATATTGTGATTTTGCATGCACAGATTTCCTGAATTATAATTATTAGTTATTAACTTCTTGTCCGGGATGAATCAAGGAATATTCAAGATTCTGTTTTGAAAATTAATTAATTTATACAGGGATACCAACGCATTATTTTAACGGGAAAAAAAGAGCAACAGAAAGAGGAAAGCAAATAAATAATATTTTAATGAAGCACTGACAAAATAATATTCAAGCCAAAGCCAAAGTCTTTGTGAGCATCTTTTGTCAGTGGAACTTATCAAATGAAAAACGATGCTATCTTTACAATTAATTAAATTAGTTAGTTAAAATCTAGCATTCAGAACAGCTATTGATACGTGCAAGTGGCCAACAGTAGAACCCTTTTGAAGAACTGTTTTGTAACCTTTGATTTTTTTCTATACACAAAAATCTACACTAATAACGCCAACGACCGAGAATATAACCGTGTTAAGCTGCACGAGATAATCTCGGATGACGCAACGATTGATGCTCGTGTTTGATGATATCATTAGGGTTGGAAAGATAGATGTTAGTGTTGATACGATACCGATGTTTGTAGTCAATTATTGACGATACTGATACACTATGATTACCCAATAAAGTGTTTAATAGTTTCAAAGACGACGAAAATCTTAAAACTTAAGTAGTAACATATTTGATATCTCCTGCTAGTGGCTTCTTCCGGTGATGCAAGTATTATGATTCCGACGTATCGTAGCTGAAGGAAATAAATAAACTGACTATCGTTAAATGACAGCTGAAAACTCGGTGTTTCTAAAATTGATTTTATCGAGATGAAGCTAACCAATAATTGATTTCCGACCACCAAAATTAAAAATAAATGAATTAATGCAAGTGCATTTTAACATGAGTATGCGTCCTTGTACTGGCCGAATCAGATGCATACAGTAAAGTAAAAAGCAAAGTAAAGTAAATTTAGAAATTAAAAAGCGATTATTTCCACTTATTTATTTTTGACGGAATTAGTTTCACATTGTAACGGGCATCTTCAAACTGGTAACATTAATGATTTATTAATGTTATATTAGAATTAACCTTAAAGCTTTTATGCTTATTATTTTTATATTATTAATGGAAATAATATCAATGATCTTCAACACAAATATGAAACAGAAAAAAATAATGGTATATTATATATATAACGATATAGCTGCCAACTTTGTATACCATTCAAAGAGGGCGACCAAATCGGAAGAAAAATTGAAAAAATTATATTAATTATTATCAAATGAAGAATGAGATCGATTAAAAATGCCAGTTTCTTATAAGGTCTCGGTGACTCGATTGGTAGAAGCGTCACTCCCGGATAGAATAGAGGTTCTGAGTTCGAATCTCAGTCGCGACCGTTTTTTTCCCGTTTCATATTTACGTTGAAGATTATTGATATTATTTCAATAATTGATTTATTAATGATTTCATACATTAAATATCCAGGCTCACAATGTACTTTTAAATATAAAACAATAGAAATAATATAACTGTATTGTGATCTTGAAGGAAGAAGTCGAGGACGCCCAAGAAAGACATGGCACGATCAAATTAATCAAATACTTGAATCGGGTCATGTGAAGAGTCAGAATAACAGAAGAGCATGTATGAGCCGATGTATGAATGTGAATGAAGTAAGGAGTGTGTGCTTAGACAGAGTTATATGGCGGTCCGTCCTCTCTGCATATCCCTACGGGGAAACGGCGTGATGGTTAGTTATTGGTCTTAATAGGAATCGAAACCGTAAAATCAAGACTCAAAATAAATACTTACACCTTAGCCAAGGAAAAGTTCAAATGGAAGCGAAGTTATTAATGGAAAATAAATAAAAATTGTAATTAATCAATAGTGGGAATTGTTTATATTTCATTCTCACATCTTAAATACCATATTTTCTTTCGTGCTGTATAAAGGGAAATCAATTACAGATATTTCTTTAGATGGCTTCGTTTGCTTTTTTTTCTTCCCGCTATAATTGAAGTAATGGCGGATTTCCGGCTCCTGTAGGTAGTGGCAAGTGCCTAGTTGTAGGTACCAGCCAATCAGAAGTGCTATTATTTCTGTTCTTTTACAGAATCTCCAACTCGTGCTGATTTTACAGACAGTTTAACCAATTCAAATATAAAAATACTCGTAAACAGAGCTTAATATAAAAGAAAGTTGAATTTCTTCTCTTTTTTACAGTTTCTCCTCGCGCTATTTTTTTCCTCGAAAGTTTTTCTAACACGTTTTTACGAACTTAGTTATTATGCCTTGTTCATTCTGCTATTTACAAGAAAAACTATTATCTATGGGAACAACGTTGATAATTCTAGAATGACTCACTGTAAGAACTAACGTCGGGAATTGTAAGTATAAAATTGAACTGTTATTGAAAAATATGTATTTTGTTACAATTTTTTTTTTAAAAGATACATTGTTTACGATGGAAATAACTTTTCTAGCTGAAAGTAGTTGTGTAGACCCAAATATTCTAAACAGAAATTTTTTTTTCAATTGCACAATGGCAGGGCTCACCGTTGAAGTGATTTTGTTGAGACAAACAAACAGGTTATTTTGATTTATAGTAAAGATATAAGGAAACAAAAAAGTGGAAAGTTAAATGACTAAGCTGAAAAATATTGAGTGGAATATATTATCATATAACGAGAGCTGGCAGTATCCCCTCGGTCACGTAGGACTATGCTGGGCACGTAGCACGGCTAGAAGATGACCGTTGAAATTCCAGTATCATCGGATGGGTTGGCAAAAGCAAACAGTCGTCAATCACAGCTGAGGCGAAGTGACAGTCGAAAGAGAAAAGCCGGCTTCAGATAGGTAAAAGCTTCCAAGAATCGGGAAAGCTGGATATATTTGAGTGGGCCTATGTTCAAAAGCTAGACGCCAGAAGTCCTATGCATAAAAACAAGAAGAAGTTTTGGTGCCAAGGTGTTTGGACTTATATAATATATGTATTCGAAGACGGCTGGTTTCATATGTTATGTGAGGCAATGCAAGATTTGTGATTACCGTAAACTAATATAATCTGCTAATAATCTCTTAAAGGAAATAAACATATTTTGTTTTCTTAACATATATAATACATTTTTATATTGGTCACTTAGCTTAAGATTTTACAGTTTTTTTTAAAATATGTTTATTTGATTCTCCGTTTGTAGGTAATTTATTTATTTATATACTAACAGACTATTTTTCATTACAACAAAAAAACATAACACAAAATGGAAAAAAAGCAATACAAAAAGAATAGTACATACTCATACATAATATTTTGATGAAAGAATGACAAAATTAAGACAAAAATATACATTTCAAAGAACGTCTGAACAAGGTTTAGGCAGAGTCGTAAAGAATGACAAAAATCATTTAGACTGGTACTAAAATTTTCTAGACCGTGGCTTGAGTTAACAAGTCTCGACATTCTGGACAGTGGAGAATGATACCCATAATTAGTAGAGTGATGATTGAGGAACAGAAATTTATTGTTTTTAAGTCTACAGAAAGGAATGTGAAATAGATAAGTTGCAACAAGTGAGTCAATAATATAATAGATAATTTGAATGAAGAAATTTTTATAAAGTTTTTTAAATTTTATTTTATGAATAATCGCCTTTTTCTCGTCCTAATTTCCATTCAATTCCGCGTAATATCTGGAAGAAGATTGTATAATATAAATTATATTATTAAAATATTATTTTTACTACCTCATGGCCTTTGCCGCTCCTACCGCTTTCAGTCTTTACTGTATTCGCGTCTAATTTATTAAGTTGCCTTATGTAGTGTTCGTGTTCTTGTGATGTTTTTTGCAAATGTTGTGTTCGTGTACATAAATCCATTCTGTATTTTGGAGATCAGTATATTTATATCGTACACGTGTAGTTTTTTAAATTTATTCTCAGTAAGTTAATTTCTCGGTAGAGTTTTTTTGTGGGGGTATCTGGATTATAATTAAAAAGTTTTCTCTGTATATAAATCGTTCGAGAATGTGAGATGTGTGTTTTCACACATATCTACGGGGTTGTTTACGCAAGGATTCAAGTTGATGTCGCTACCAGCTTCGGTCCTTACAAATTTCAGCTTGGAATTAATTTGTGAATTTCTCCAAAGGTTTTCTGCATTTTAAACATAATTGACTACAAATGCAAACGACATATCCTGAAATATCCATGGATGATTTTAAGTTTTTTATTGCATGGATTTGTTTTTGCATTTTTTACACGGTGTGAATAATTACGCCAGCCAATATAAAAACCAAAATAAGCAAAAATCGAACACGAAAAAGAAGTAAAGACATTTGCGTGTGATTTGAGAGTTGGGATTGTGTGATGAAAATAAATGATCTTACCTCAGGAGGAATGTGAGGTTTAATGATTAGTTTTTCACCATTCTAGTCTTGCAATTTTTTTCAATGCTATTCCAAAAATACCGAGAAGAATTGTGTTGTTTAAAAAATACTGATTTTATTAATTATTCTTGATAATTTAATAAAATATTAAAAATGATTGTTATAAAGAACGTAAATGAAAATATTGCAACCTTGTATGCATTTCTTCGCTTTTGTTTTGATAACTCAGTCCGAGGGCTCTATTTGCTTGGTTTTTTTTTGTGACTGATTAAAAAAAATACAGTTTCTTACACGACTTTTTGCACTCACTTAATCACTAACAGTTCAGGAAATAATTTATTTATTGTTTTTGTGTTCAATTCGTAGAACTCCATTTTATATTTTTTATATAATTCAATTGAATTAAATTTAATATTATTATGGCAGAACTCAATAATAATAATATTAAATTTAATTCAATTGAATTATATAATAAATCAGGAAATAATCATAACACATGTTTTGTTCATTTAAATATTATGTTAGTTGTAAGTCACTAGTTATAAGTTACTAGTTATTGGACTTGGTGATAAGTATTAAGTTAGATAAATTAAGTTGAAAACGGTCAAGTGTTATTGTTATTTTTATTAAAGAAATTAGAGGAAAATAAAAGGAAAGTTGTAGTAATGTATCTGGCTATTCAGACCCAATTTCTAAACCTGAGACTATCTATTTCATAAAGAAATAAAAAAAATGATCGATAGTACATTAAAAACGCTTAATATATTCATAATAGTTTTCAAAAACTCTTTATGTGATTCTTTAATAAAATGTTATGAAATTGCGAGCTCAGGCTAAAATAATGCTGAAATTTATCTATGTACAGTACTTCTTCTTATTACTGGTTTGACCTTAGTTCGATTATATGAAATGAACATCGAACATTGAACACAACCAGTTGAATGCATGAGCATGTAATAATTTCCTCAGTGAATCCGAGCTGAAAGTAATTCGAAGACATTAACATAGTTAAGTCGTTTAATTGGGGATTTATTCTCGTCAGAGCTTAACTCAGCGTTTATTAAAACGTCCTTTTTCTGGAGTTTGAACACTCCAAGCAAGATTGTCGGCTCTCCAGTCTGATGTGTAATTTATCTAATACACGGAGCGTAATGAAAAACACTTTTTCCGCAACCCATTTCCATGAGAATGTGAAGGGTTTTTTCAGCGGAAACTCATTTTCTTTCTCCTTGTGTCGCTCAAGAAAAACCGGTTTGAAACGTCGGCAAATAATTATTTAGTTGAGATTCGTTTCATCCGCTGGCAGCAGCGGGAAAATAGGGGAGATTAATGCTGCGTATGGTTGAGATATATGCGAGAGTAATTTGCTGCTAATATACGTGTTTTGCGCGAGCACTTACTTACGTAAACTTAATTTGTTTCTCTATTGATTTAAGCACCTTCAGAATTTAGGCACGTGTATTTGAATAAGATGTAATGAAATTCGGGGTCACTTGCTTTGAAGATTTTAATGAATATTTAAACGTGTTACATTTTATTACGTTTACCCGCTGTATTCTATACGCAGATGTTACATTGACAATTGAATAAATGGGGTTGAAATAGAAAGTTTTAAAAGGAAAACGGCGGGTTGTTTCTGTGATATCACACAAGTGTCCCAACTACCTGAAAAAAACAATGAAATATCTCTAATTTGGGAAAGTTGTGAGTCTGGAGTTTCAAAAATAAATTAAAACTAAAGCTATTTTAAATATCTTCTCAATCTTGAATGGCAGTCTTACGCCATTGGGATACTCGTGTACTTTCCAATCTGGAACGATGTGAAAAAATACACATTATTTAGATTTATTTTTATTAGAGTCAATCTTCTTGCCGCTTTATCTCGGAGGTAATCGTAAGTGTTTTGATATTGATTGGAACTGAGACAATATAAGTTATAATTTTTGTTGCCTTCAGATTTTATGACCATAAAAAAGAAATCCTATCTCGTATTACATTTCATTGATTTGACCTTTTAAAATGTACCGAACGATACCAAACATATACTTCTTATGATTTTGGAGGCGAAATACAGTAGACGTAATCGAAAGGTTTGTATTATTTTAAATAAGAAATATCTTAAATAATACATTTACAAATCTGGGCACATGACCTTTTCACGATTGGGATTGGTTGGCGGTTAGAGAAATGTGTTTACGAGTGTTTTTCAAAATAATACACAGAAAAGGAAGAGAAAAAATGGAAGATTTTATTACTATATATTACTAACCAAACGAACTGTGGCTCGTAAGCACGCAACAATCATTCTTATTATGTCATTTGTTTCTGCTGTAGTTGAGTAAAAGCTAAGTACGATGGGCATTTGTTATTTAAGTTGTATTCAGTCAAAACATTATTGTTAGACAATTACTGTATTCAGTTTTTCATGTTACAATCGAAATCAACATGAGTGGGTCAGCCAAGCGCCGACATTGGGTAAAATGTCGCCTGAAATACGATAAATTCTGGCACTTTTTACATCGTTTTATGGTGACTTCTCAAGTCGTAGGTTAGTTATCATCGTTGCAATCTCCACCCTACTGTCTGCATTCGGAAAAATCTAGTAATAATGATAACGATATCATAGCTTTCTCCGTTGTGGACCCACGAGGTATAGCTTATACCGGTTGTTACGTTTTAAAAACGGTGTAAAAATACCATTAATTTATTTAGCTAAAGTACGTTTTACTGCAGTCTTGTTCCATTAGGAAAGTATACCAGAGACGCCGGGTCACTCGCTACAACCAATACCTGCTCTATATAGAATAGCGTGGTGGTCTACGTTGATGTTTTGTTTGGGAGTTTACGGGTTCAGTTCCTGCACGGCGCAAAAATATTATTCTGATTTTCATTTAATATATGGGTGTATGAATAAAAAAATTTGCTAGTAGGTAGTAAATGTTCTGGTAGACGCAAGGGCGGCCCTGAGCCAAATGGCGCCTGGCGCAGGTAAAATTTCTTGCAAAACAGCGCCCTTTTTAAAAACTTAAATATAAACGCCAAATTTTACGAAAAACTTTTTTTTTAGGTATCTTCGCTATTTTGCACGTGGACCCATGATAATTAAACACAAAAGCATAATTTTTATAAAAAAATCATCCACTGTTAACCACTTGTTGTTGGCAGGTTTCCCCTTTAAAAATATCTAAATATAAACTATGATTTACAAGTAGCTTGATACTTGTATTCAGGGTCGGTCCTGTGCATGCGCATATAAGAGCAGCTCGCTCAAGGTGGCGAATTGTTAAGGCGCTGATATTACCTTAGTACAGTGCTTTTTTACGCGTTCAGCGCGTTTTAAATATATAATAATATAAAATGAAAAAAACATACTATTCAACGACAAAAATTCAACCCACAGTTTAGCGGCCCAATGAGAAACGGATTCTGGTTAAATACTCTAAACGAGTTGGTACCCATCTTCAAATCACACGAAAAATTCACACTAGGTGTTAAAAAGAGATAAAATTATGGAACGAGCAGTGCGATGAGAGAAATATTCGTAAATTTAGTTAAATGAAAGAATGAGACAGCCTTGTACAATTGAAAGTGATGTCGCATTCTTTCAACAATACCAGCCATTTTGTATTTTTTTTCACTATTTGAATACACCAATTTGAAATGTATTTGGTGGCATAAATATTATTTTTACATGCTGATATAATTGTAAAGTAAGAATATAGAAACATTCCAATGGAAAAACCACTTGCAAATCATTTGTGACACATGTGTAAGTTTTTGTTTTTTTGTTATCCTTTTTTAAAATATATTTTATTTAATGATTCATTACAGTATCCCAAAGGTTTACTTCATTCGGTACCAAAGAGCTTGAGAAAACGGAATCTAATTTCAGATCCTAAGCATTGAATGTTGTCCATTAAATTTTTACTTTTTTTAAATTAATGTTACTTTTGGAGCATTTTTTCATTTAATCATTCTTAATAGAATTTAAAAGGTTCATTTCATTCGGTCCCATAGAGCCTGAGAAAACTACATCTTATTTCCGACCCCAAGCATTGAATTTTGTAAAAAAAGTTAATGATTTCTTTTAATAAATGTAACTTTAAAGTATTTTTTTACTTTAATCTACTTTATTTCATTATTCTTTACAGAAGTATAAAAAAGGTTCATTTAATTCGGTTCCATAGAGCCTGAGAAAACAGCATCTTATTTCCAACCCTTACAGCATTACATTTTGTCCATAAAATTGATGATTTATTTTAACAAATGTTATTTTTTAATTATCTTTAGATTTAATCGACTTAAGTCTTTCATTCTTTACAGACTTCAAAAGGTTCATTAGGTCATAGAGTCTAAGAAAACAACTTCTAATTTCTGATCCTAAGCATTGCATTTTCTCCATACAATTGATGTTTTTTAACTAATGTTACTTTTAGTCTTTTTTCATTTCATAAAGTATTTATTTCATCATTCTCAAAAGAATTTTAAAGGTTTGTTTCATTCGGTCCCATATAGTAATGCATAATAAATGAACTATTGTTAAAAAAAACATAATTTATATTTATTTGAAAAAAAAATAAATTACGGGTCTGTGTAAAAGCGTGCATTTTTATTAGGTTTTTCCAGCGCCATCGCCACCTGGAGCGGACTGCTCCAATTGCGCCTGCATAGGACCGGCCCTGGGTAGACGCCCTGTTGAAAGACCACCGTTCAGAATCAAAACGTTGCTTTAAATGGCTGTAGCCGTATTTGGTGACCAGATTTAAATAGCCACCTTTCTCTTCCTCGTCAGAGCGCAGGAAAGACTTAAAAAAATAGCATTGTCATTAAATCGATCTCTTAACTACGCCGCGCTCCACCAGCTAAAGAGAGTTCACGTTGTGTTATGTTGATAAATGTAAAACGTATGGTTAGAGGAAAGACATTGTGATAAGTTACTACAGTGTCTATTTTTGGACTTAAAAAATAATACAGTTCACTGATTACTCTACCTTCATACTCAATCACTGCTACTTGTCAATAAATTACATATATCGAAAACAAATAAATGCTTCATGTTACTAGACAACAGATGGCAATGAGTGCATAATTATTTTTAAATACTGCTTTTCGCTATTGATCAACAGATGGCGATAGGTACATAAAATAAATAATGATTCTGGATACTCTGGGAATATGCAGAAAGACAATAAAACTCCTTAAATCCAAAAATCCAGATCCACTCACGAAGTCTTTTCTGACCCAAAGATCCCCAAATCAACATTAGAAGGTTATGTAATCGTCTAATTAGGACAAAAATATAGATGAAGAAGAAGAAAAATGTATAATAATGGAGGCTACAAGCTACAAGGTGAATAGTGCCCTGACTAATTCAAGAATGATTAATTATACTATGTGAAGACAACACTCACAAAAAGTAAATGAAAAATAATCATAAGCCAAGAATAAAAAAATAAACGAAGGAATGGAGGAATTATTTGAAATTATAGCTCATTTAGTGGCTGAGAATAATGAAATAAAGGGCGAACAAAAAATACTTGGGGCACAACAAAAAAAAAAAACTAAATTTTAATGAATTAAAAAAAATGCAAGAAAATAAATCAATTATCATAAACATGGATTATAAAAATGAAGAAATCAAAAAATATATCAAAATGCAATAATTCCGGAAACTTGAAAACTCCGAAAAAAGGACTCCTTACTAGAATAGTAGTCCACTTACAAGTGGATTGAACTAATTGCAAAAGCGAGAAACAAATACTCTAAAAACATAAAAAGAAAACTCAAAAAAGCTTTTTTAGGTTCAGGTTAAGGGGGATCCCAAAAAAATGTGGAAAAGCATAAAAAAATTAGTACGGGACGAAAACAAAAATGATAAAAGAACGGCAAATTTCCCAAAAGAGGTAAATGAAGATAACATAGCTTATAACTTAAATGTTTTTTTTATTGAGAGCATCACTCGAATTAACAAAATGATACCCAACATTGTAAATACCCACACAAATGAAAATTCAGTAAAAGAAGAAGTGATTGGTCCTACAAAAAATAATTCAGAATACTTATTAAAAATCTTAAACAACACAAAATCAAAGAACAGTTCAGATGGACGAACTATAAGTATAATAATAAATGCTTTTCCAGTAATTAGACCTACACTATTGAGTATTATTAATGAGACAATTGAAGAAGGAAAATTTCCACAGTCATGGAAACTATCTACTATTATACCCGCTCCAAAAGTAAAAAAAAATACCAGACAATGTGAGAATTTCGCCCCATCAACACATTACCAAAATATGAACAGATACAGTAAAACAGATGTTAACACCATTAAACACATTGATGTTTAACCATAAAATGAAGAACAACTTGTACATTCACAAACATAATACAAGGACATGCAAAGAAATCAGCCTACCAGAAAATAATAAAACCAATACACAAATCAACTTACTATAGAAAGGGATGAAATGTTATGATGGGCTGCCGGAAACAATCAAAATTATGCAAATTAATAAATTCAAAATAGCATGCAAGAACTATTTAAAATAATACAACTCAAAATGATGAGAAGTAAATAAATTGAAATGTCATTAAAATTGGAATTAATTTTCAAGCATTAAAGCTTATTTGAATATGTGAAATATTATTATTAAGCCAAGAAGAAAATGAAATAATTAGATACTTAGTAAACTTTAATGTACAAGTAACTAATATACTAGTAAAATAAATAAAACAAAAAAATATATCGTATTTTTTCCCTACTACCTTTAGCATCACAACATACCACAGTTAGGGATGCCATAGTTTCACTGGCTCTAGATGGTTGAGAGTAGTTGGCTCACAACAATCAATTTTTTGAAAATATTATGTCGGATTTCATAAAATATGTATCAAATTATAAACAGTTTGTAATGTATGAGAAACAATTTAATTAATAATATATGTAATAATAATAATATTATTTTAAATAATATGGCTTTAAAAATACGGCACCTCAGCAACATGCCATCCGGAGCAGCTTGTTACATTTTACAAAGCAGTAGACATTATGTACTCGAATAAGAAAACTGTAATATGAATGCAATTGATATACGGTGAGCGAGCATTTAGCAGATGTATCGGGTTTTGCTTAAAATATAGTTATTAAAAAACAGCCGAACCGAACTCGTAAACAATGTCCAAATTTCCATAATTTCCAATGATTAATATCGCTTTCAATAAAACCAACGAAAATCATTGTCGTTCTTCCGAATAAAACTTTGCCAATTTACGCATTGTTTCACATTGTTAGGCTCCTCGAAACTTTTCCTTCAAACTTTCTCCTTAGAGTTTGAAAACTTTGTTCAAATCATAAACTATAATTTAATTCAGGGTACAAAGTGACGTATATACAAGGTTTCATTAAGATTGTGAACAAAACTTTAAGGTAGACAGAAATTACAATATATATTTCAAATTCACTGAAATGAATATGCCAGGTTAGTCCATCACACGAAATAAATTAAAGTTAAAGTAAAGAGTTTGAAAACTTTGTTCAAATCATAAACTATAATTTAATTCAGGGTACAAAGTGACGTATATACAAGGTTTCATTAAGATTGTGAACAAAACTTTAAGGTAGACAGAAATTACAATATATATTTCAAATTCACTGAAATGAATATGCCAGGTTAGTCCATCACACGAAAGAAATTAAAGAAAATGTTTTTTTGATATTTTAAATAACAAAATTAAGGAGACAATTTCATAACTTTATTGGTTTTATCAGATTTCAAATAATTTTATAATTGATAAATAAATTACATTTTATTATTTGTTTGTAATTATTTTTATTTAGAAATAAATACATATATTTGTATAGAAAATGTATATTACCTATTACCTTTGTCACTATTATAGCGTCTTCAGGGCAGTAAAAATAATTTAAAAAATACTATATTTTCTTAAAAACTTCTTTAAATTGCCCTAAATACGTTATAAAAGTGGTGTAAGCAATTTTTTAAAAGCAAACTAAAACTAAAAATAAATTATTTATCATTAATATGAACTGTCACAAAGATCGCAATTTATTTAGACAAGTATTTCTCTGCATGGCATAAAATATACAAAAATCGACGTACCATATATTAATAATCCCAATATGTTGCTTGTGCAATGGCGGAAGACCTAGCTAGCAGAAGAATTGGATTCATAACACCCGGGTGGGAATCCGACGAGTTTGTCCACTCAGCTACTAACCGGTCACTATGACTTACAATGAGATTTTACTTTTTACCCTATTTATGGAAATTCACCTCAGTTTCCAAGCCCTTGGGTAAAGTTAAGGAAACTGTTGTTGGTTAAGAAGACGCTAGTTGCCAAGGTATTAAACACCACCAGATATTTTTAGATAATACGTCTAGATCCTTAGAAAGTGGTTTATGCAGTTAGTTTCTCTAGTTAACAAACTTTGCAGTATAATCTATGTAGCGCGTAGAACATATAGTTTGACTGTATATAACAAGTTTAAGTTATAATGAAGATTAAAACTTAAGAAATGCAGAGTTTAAAGTAACTTGACTCCACACTCGAGGCAGAAACTACAGTAACTTTTGACGTAAGGTTAAAACTAGATAACCCATATATTGAAACATTTTCAAGGAGACCGACATTTTAAAAACATAATATAAGGCTTTTAGACTTTTAGAATTGTATGTATGTTGGCAGGGTTCGTATGAGCTTCGTGATATCAATCCTAAATTCGACGTAGTTACGCAGAAAGCGTCCAACCTTAAAAATATGAAACTGAGAAAAAGGCGTTTGAAAAATTGACGATACAAAAGCATTAATGTGCGTAATCTGCATTTGTAAAGTGAATATCGGTGTTTTTTTTCTTTATGAGAATTATTACATTCAATTTAAGTTGAATATCTACAATGTGGGTTAATAAAAAATTGAATTACTACAAATCTATTGAATTTGGAGCTTAAATGTTTTTAGCAGAAAAAAATCTTGTATTTGTCTAAAGGTAAACATATAAAACTCTATTTTGGAAAATTAAGGGTTGGACGCTTTCTACATAGCTATATACGTCCAATTGAGACTAGTTACCTACTGCGTACGCAGTTCGAAATTACGATTGGGGATAGTGAAGTTTTTACGTAAGAACTGTAAACTAACTACCTAAACCACCACGTCGTTTCTCGGCAGATGTAGGTGGAGCGGATGGACCGCCAGATAACTCTGTCTCGGCACTTAGGACAGTAAACTTTCTTCATAATTAGCGGGTTGTAGTATTTAAGCACGACACTTTGTAGTTTTAAGATTTTATAGATTTAGGTTCTTTGTAAAGGTATTTTGGTTGGCTGCTTATTAGTTACGAGTTGTTAAGAACTAGTTCCAAACGCTAGAAATTATTACTTGATTTTTGTAGGTGTTTCACAAATATATACGGAGGCCTGAAAATTCATACTTTTAAAGTTTTTGTTCGCCTTAGAAATTTGAATGAAAGAGGAGTTTACTTAATAAATTCACCCCCGCCTTGTTCAGTTTTAAGATCCGTTACACCTCTTTCAGCGAAGTAACTTAAACACGAAATAGTATAAGTGATACATGGTGTTCGAAAACTCGCGGTACAAGCGGATAAACTTGTCGAATATTCAAATTCAAACATCGTATGCACGTGTTGTCTCCTTTTCGCTAAAATCAATAAGTCGACATACGTAAAACAAATCATGTTTATCAGAGACGTTTCGCAAGAAAAAACGCTATCGGAAGTGTATTAATATGAATCAATACACACAGTACTAAGTGTTTGTTATTTGAGTCTATTCTACGACCTATACAACGTCGCTACCTTTTTTTTACAGTGAGTCCCAACTGCTCCCAACAGTCTAGAGTCAGTGAGACTATGGCATCCCCAGTTGGGGTGTTTTGTGGGGCTAAAGGTAGTAGGGAGGGGAAATAACGAGGAAGAGGAAGATTGGAGGTACCTGGCTATTCAAATCTCGTCACCAAACACGGCTAAAGCAATTTTAAGCAACATTTCGATTCTGAATGGTGGTCCATCACTAGGGCGATACTTAGTGAATCTAGCACTCTGGAATCTACCGCAAATATACCATATATTATTTTTAATATGAATTTATTGCGTTATGACATATATTAACCGCTTCATGCTTTTGAACGAGTCACGCTCGCGCGCTAAATGCGTTCAAATTTCTGCTTGCCCAAGTAACGCTCGCCTGTTTCGACTTGTAGCGTTCTATTTTTAGCTAACACGAGTGACGGTCGTCAATATTAGCGATGTATTTTACGCAGTTTGAATTTGCCTGCAGTTGAGATCGGTCGTGTTTTTGAGCTGCTTATTTTGTTTTTACTATAGTGTGCTCATATTTTCGTGTATGTATGAATGCATCGTTTTATTAAAAAAAAAAATATAGATCATACCGTATCAATTTGATTTTTAATATTTTTTTCAAAGAATATATAAACTTTGAATAAAACATTTAAAAAAACCTCATGTTTTTTCAAACACTTTTTATAAAAAAAACCCTAGCATTAAGCGGTTAATCAAATTGCTTTCTTGCAGGAGTACATTTTTTTTAAACTTTTGGAATTCTTCGGGAAAATTTTGATGGGTATTTTATTTCATAAAAGGCCTTTTAATTTTTATTTTTTGCCGTTACCGTTGAATTCATCTGAAAAAAATAATGTAAAACACACATCACTCTTGAAATAACCGGAAACCTTCTACAAATAACGCCCACCAGGGACGACTGATCTCAAGCGTTACCGCGAAAGTTAGGAGTTCGTAAAGGTTTTCCTTCGACAAATAAGGAAGAGCCTTATTTATAATTCTCACATTTTTTATTGATAAAACATTACAATTTTATGTTTTATATTAGAACACCATAAATACGAAGATATTTTAAATTATGTTTTGAAATTTGTCGCACTTAAAAAAACTTGTGTAAATAAATAATGAAAAGATTAGAATAGTATGGAAAAATTGTATGTTAATTAATTGGACTCAAATTTAAATAACGTTGAGAAAATTGGTTCAAAACTTCATTTTTTAACAAAAATGATTTATTCATAAGGTGAACTATATACACTAATATCAATACTACAGGCCTTTATCAAAAGCATTACTTGTTTTGAAAAGAGAGTGAGTCGATACGCGCTGTGAGTATCGAACTCAATCCGCGCGACTACTCGCCGAGCGTTCTACCCAACAGGCAATCGACCACCTAATCTAATTTTTCCCAAATTGATATTTCTTTAACAATAATTCGTTTCTTCAACTCAATGCTACGTCATATTTCTGAGGAAAACGACTGTTCTAATTTATTCCTCATTTGTATAGTATTAACCTCAGAGCAATAATATACAGGAAGGCGCGCTTCTATACTATCTGCAGTCAGTATTGATGATTTTTGCCTGACTCGGCTAGACCTTGTTTATTTGTATAACCACTTTTTCACAGTATTTTTATAAACAAAAATATAGCGTATAACCTAAAAAACCGTCGAGTTATGTTCAGTTTAGTCGCGTATCAAAACGTGTGAGCGGAGTCTCCGTAGACGCGGGAAACGGAGATCATTGTTACATACCTAAAAGCGGTGTGATATTTTTCGTTTTTTTTTATTGTCTCTTTCTCTCTTATGGTGTACGACGTAAAAACCCGGAGAAAGTGATTTATCCCAAGTTTGTATAGGTTGGGTAAAAATAATTAGCTCCATATATTGTTACTCTAAGGTATTAACTATAGAAAAATCCTCTATGAGTACTCACGAGTGGGAACTTTTCAAAATTGAAAATAATGTAATTGAAATTATTGTAATAAAAAACCTTTTCAAATTCCTACCTACCCAATATAGTGCTTGCCTATAATATATTTATATTTAGTTATCATTATTTAATCTTGCTACATAGCAATTCAGATTAGTGATAAAAACTCTGAGACAAGGGAAATTAACATTACATAAGTAACTACAAATATACACAATACAGAGTATAACATTGACATAAAAAAATCAGTATAAAAATGGAGTAATTAGTATGAAGAGAAAATACAACTAAATTACAAATAAAAACAAACGAAAAAACATCAAAGAAGTCCGAATATACAATTAGTTGTTTAATCAATATAAAAAAAGAGAAAACAAAATCAATATAAAAAATAATAGCTCCCCAGCGATACGGCTTTAGCATAAAGTCCAGCGTAAAATCAGCCTCTTCTGACCTTTCCTCTACCTATAAGTACATAGGTCTTTGATAGAGTCGATTATCACCATCACCCAACTTCTGGATCTCTATCCCCTCACCTATTATACGTACCTAAATCAAATGACACCAGATTAAGTCATTTTGGAGCTCTGCAGCTTCACGCAGACAAGACTGTGATGTGTTATCACCATCAAAGTCAGGAGAACCTTGAAGTGCAGTGGATGAAGGTTTCTTTTATTCTTTCGGAAAAAGAAAACTGATTAGAATTTTTTTGAAACATTGTTTTGTATTTGAAATGGGTCGATTAAAGCAACCAAAACTTTTGTTCTTGGAAAGTTAAATTACATCTTTTGATTTTTCACGGATAAGTGTCTTCATAAAATTATATGAAATATAGTAAAACTCGCCGACTTCAGTGGCAGAGTTATAAATACTTGACACCAGATACAATTTTTTTTTCAAAAGTAAAAAATCGAAGAACACACAAAAACGTGACTAACCTTTCCAGTTGTCAAAAACAAACCACTAATCCAAAATGGCTGATAATGCTAATATATGATAAATATATGTGTAACAACATAACAACAGAAAAAATCGATAATCGAATGTACACAGCCTGCGAAAATTCAAAATTCACCTTTTCTTTTGAACAGGCCTCATATATCTTGTTGTCTGTTTTTCGTTAAGAACTATAGGTGTAAACGAGTCAAAATACTGTTTCTCAGTGACGTTTTGCAATGAAATCACTGTAGGAAGAGTATATATATATGCACCAATATACACAATTCTAAGTGCCTGTTGATTGGGTCAACTTAAATAACGCGAAGTATATTTTTAGTTGTTGTTATTTTTACTAATTTCTGAAAGTTGATTTTTTGCACCTACGCGTTAATGATCAAGTAGTGATTCAGGATTCATAAAACACACAACACAACAGTTTAACAGAACATTCCATGGAAAAAAATATTTCAGGAAAATACCAATACTTAACCATTACTAGGTAAAATTTGGATAAAGGTGTAATTAATGACGAAAATCTGATTAAAAAATCGGCTTATTTCTTAAACATATCGTCATTAGAAAGGCAAAAGGGCTTAAGTGACATTTTGGTAAAAAAATGCGTCAAATATGCAATTGTGATCATTATTTTTTTCTTCTTCTGCATCGAATGCTCTGAATCTCGTTTGATTCTGAAGAATTTCGTAACCCTTCAGCCATCTAAAATATATTTACCATTTGGGAAAAGGCTTGATACAAGTTTGGGACTATTCAAAAAGTTTTTTTTACCAGAGTTAACTTTTTTTCAAAATCCAACCACGTACTGAAGACTTTTCTTGTAAAACAAAAAAATTTTAAAGTGGTCTGGTGTAAACTTCCCAAAATAGCGTTTCAGCCCTTTTTCCTTTCCAGTGACGATATTATGATTAGCTAAAAAGCATAACGGTCATGTGGTAAGCGGTTTACAATTGTTCAAAAGCTGAAACGGACCGACAATCGGCGTTTGACGAGGACCGGTCAAATGTAAAAAAAAAACAAAATGGCGCTAATGAGTGAATTATGACAATGTCAAATGTGTCGATGTCAAATATGACGAAAGGTTAAAGAATACTATACACATACTATTAAGTATCTAGGCATAACAATTGACGATAACCTTCGTTGGGAATCGCACATAGAAATTTTAACGGAATGTGTTAAAATATATATTTACTGTTTTAAAATACTAAGGAATGTACTTGAACTGAAAGAGTTGCGTAGTTTGCCTTATGTCAAAGCCATATAGGATATGGAATAGCTGGTTGGGGGAGGGGGGGGGTGTTGCTATTTCCTGGCTAGGTCCTCTTATAAAAATACAAAAAGTAATTTTACGAATTATATTCAGGCACCCAACAACACCACTTTTTAAACTTTTAGGAATCCTCAATATCAGACAGTTATATCTTTAAATAGTGTTAAAAAAAAAACTCATTCTTCAAAATCTTTAATGTACTCGTATATCACACATAATAAAAATACAAGGGCCAAAAACAAGAAAGACTTTTAGTACCTAAATACAATACAGCTTTTGCACAAAGACACCATATGTACATCGCGCCTCACACTTACAACAAACTCCCACTACAGACTGTAGCCATCACCGATATGTATTCTTCTAATCAAAACATTACTAAATGGCTAATGAGTAAGGACCGCAAGGAAATTGAAGACCTCCTAAAATAGAACTTGAAATTCTTCGCCATGACAAACTAGAACATTGTTTAATAAATATCATCATTTTTTAAAAATGATTCTACTTGTACTCACTGTCACTTACCTCAGAACAGGTTCTTATGACCTAGTGAGGTAGGTAATATAAAAAATAATGTAAGAAACAAAAATTGATAAATAAATAAATAAAAAAAAAGGTGTTACAATTTTTTTATAAAAAAGAACAAAAAAAAACTTTAATCAAAAAATATTTGTTTTGAGATGTTTAGTAAATTGAAATCATTTAAAATGTGATTCTGGGAGGTAAGCATGAACCATCTTAGAGACGTGGATCTTTTTAAGCCATGCTCCCTCTACCACAAAACCCCTATTAATAAATTCCTTTCATTTGGCGGCCAGCTGAATTTTTTTAATTGAAAGAGCTTAACTGGATTCATTAATTAAAATGTTTTCTTTCATCCGTCGGCAGTTTGTGCACTTTCTTTTATAAAACGTGCCTTACTCCTGTGAGTAAGGTAGTAGGGAAGTGTAGTCGTTTTGTTTTAGTATGTGTTTAAGGTTTGCAGTGGCAGGGGCATTCAATGTTTTATTAATTTAAATTAAAGGACAGTTTTTAGTCCGAAACTTTATAAAACGATTTTTTATGGGATTCCTACTTCAGATGCATAATTAAACAATTCCAAAGATCTACAACGATCTAAAGACGACCTCCGTAAGTTTCTCGGCCACGAAGGTTGGAGGTTGCACGTTGAAATCTCGGCGTTTGCAAAGTAATTTTCATAGTTATTAATAATTTTAGTTAACATGTGTTATTTTATATTTATTTAATTCAATAAAAAATACATAGTATATTTGCGACACGTTATAGTGTGGTAGATACCCTCAGTATCGCCTTGGTGAAATACCATTAATAGGAATCCTAACGTTGCTTGAAATGGCTTAAGTCGTTTTTGGTGACCAGATCTGAATGGCCAGTTACTCACCAACCTTCATCTTACCCATCTTATTTTGCTCCTCACTCCTTTAAGCCTCAAAAAATACCCCAATCGGGGATGCCATAGTTCCACTAGCTCCAGATATTCGGGGGTAGTTGGGACTATTCGAAGTATTAAAATTAAAAATATATGTAGCATGCAATCGCTCTACGGAGTACCCACATTGTTTTGATTTGGAATAACAACGGCTAAGGGTTCTCTAAAGGTCAAAGGATCAACCTCAAAGTGACTTGTTTTGAAAATCTATGAAAGCTTTGATGACCTACGAATAAAATTTATTTAGCTTTGGTTCCTTCCTGATTTATGACGTTTAAATATTTCAAGTAAATTGTGTATGTAATTGAAATAATTAAACTAAAAACAAATTTATGAAGGTAGCCCAAATTAAGAGATATCTTGGCTTAATGTCGGGAGGATAATGAACACTAAATTATTTACAAACCATCTAGCAAGATTCCTCAAGCTATCTCCGTTATCAAGAATTATAAATATTTCTCAGAAACCGAGGAAAGGAAAGGCGAGCAGAGGTAAAGGAAGGTAAGACAAATGCCGATTATAATTCGGTGTGAGGCCGCTGGTCTATGAATAAATAATTAATAGCGTTTCCTCAAGGGTCGTGTTTTGAAGGGTTGCATAATGATGTTTCCTGAAGAATTTTTCATTTAATGAAAGAGAACATCTAAAGAACATCTAAAGAACGAGAGAGGGTGATATATCGCGCTTGGTACATCAGCTGAGATAAAAAATATGAAAAGCAGGAATATGATTACGGAAAGGGTGAGAGAAGGGGTGTGGAAGGTGTATGCATTACGGGGTCGAAATTAAAAGCATTACATACTCGCATTAAATGAACTTCGCGAAGCTTTCAGCGAACACGAGCTCGGTCTGTTTTCTAGCGGAGCAAGCTGTTAATGATTAGATAGTGTACGGTTGGAAAATATTAAAATGAAGGCGTGGGTAATCTCAGTTTAACTTTATAAAAATAGGTCAGATTTTAATTACGCGGTGGAAATTAACGAAACGTGTTGCATATTCTGAAATTGTTACATTTCCATTTACCCATATAAAACTGTCTACAGACTATCCGATTTCACCCGTCTTAGCTCAAGCAACCACGTCGGAAGGCTCTGCTGTTCGAGCGTCCTATAAAGATTAGCCAAGCTTATTTGTCGATCCCCTTCCATGTGTTTTCTTAGAACCGGATAAATCTGTAGGCAGCTTTAACCTTATTTCAGACCTAGTCCATAGCACCTGAACTCTAAAATATAACAATAATTTATTTTTGCACTTTTCCGCAAATTTGGATTTTCTGCATATTTTTTTTTTCGTTCTTGACAGTTTATCACTCAAACTTAAACCCTTCCACAGCTCCTGTCATCTGTGACAATGTAAGTTTAAGTGATTGTTTGTTTAATCTGCGAGCATACGAGTAGTTATATTATTGAGGTTATTAAGACCGGTTAGTAATTGAATGGACAAACGCGTCGGATTCCCATCCGGTCGTGAGTTCAAGTCCTCCATCATTACACATGCAACATCTTCCGCTTATTATGATGGTAGTGAGGGTTTTTTTTTAATATTGTCAGGTTATTTGTAGCCCGGGAATATTTGTCTTTCTTTTTAGAAAAAATAAATAAATATTTACGTTACATTTAAAATTCTTATCTGGCTTTGCATATCGCCCCTTCCCATGATGATATTACTCAAAAAGGGTTTTTTTAAATTAGACAAGTGTTTTTTTATTACTATTGACGTTGTTAGGTAGGTACCTTCTCTGAACAGAAGTTTGATAAACCTTTAATGTATCACTAATCAGTTAAATTTACAGAAAAAAACCCACCCCAAATTGTGCTGCTTACCAATTTGAACCTTTTTATAATGTATGGCAGCTATTTTGAGTTAAAACTCCCCTTCGTTTCGTATATATTATTTTTTATTGTTTTCAGATCATTCCGCTGGGCCGTTTATTTTCTGGCAACATGAGCCGTTTCCATAATTGATAGCGGTAGGATACCATAAAAATTTGACAGGCCAATAAATGTTCATAAAATCCTGTAATTTTACCGATTTATGGTTGTTTTATTTGCTTTGTAAAACACACGTCACGAGGGCTGTTAAAGCTAACGGACTGTACTCAGATTGAGACCTTTTGCCCAGTACCTAGCAACGTGTACCCGTACGGTGACGTCACTCGTTTATGGACTACGTTACATAAGACTCTTTTTATAGTAGGTCAAACCTGCGCAATTATTATTATAGCATGGGACAGAAAACTCCTCATGAACAGCGAAACGTTAATTCGAGCAAATTGCGTCACCACGATTTCTCCACAGGGGTTGGCAAATATAATGGAATGCTGTACCCCTTTATCCTTTTTCATGCATCGTTTCATATATCTGTGTGCGCAAGGAAAAACGGAATGAGTCAATAAACGCTGATGTTCAGGAGAGCCAAAACAAAATTTAGGAATTTTGTTTTTTGTTTTTTGTTTTTTGTATGTAGTCATGTCATATTATTATGTCAAATGTCCTTTTCCAAAAGATAATGGCACATTATTTTATTTTCTGACTCATCTCATTTTTCCCTGCTACATATGTATCTAAGGAAAAATTCTGCATACAACTCAAAATTTTTTATTTTTTAAATAATTTAGTTCTTGCTTTCACACACATATACGAGTATAGTCTTTGGTTACTCTCTTACCTCTAGTATTTTATTAACTTGTCTTCCATGTCCTCCTGAAACGTCGCCTATGTCTTTTTTCATCAATAATATCTCAGTTCGTCCACTCTAAATGAACGAAGCGTCCCCTTTTTAATCTTGTTCGTCACAGGTTTCTCTCTGGATCTTTTCATTCGTAATACAGTCGTCAATGGTTTCAACACACATACTTATTTAAAGTGCCCTTGAGGTGATTTTCCCATGAAAACGGCGCCGTAAAAGTTATCCATTATTATTATTACTATTATTATACTGCTCCAGGATTTCATTTCTACTGTACTCGTTCCACTCTCGCCCTTCTTTTGCCAGATACGTACCACTATCATACATCATGATTCGTATAAAACACCATTATGAGCTAGTAACCGCCTAGTAGTAATTTAAAAGGAATTTTCTTTAATTATTTCCATTTCTACTAAGATAATGATATTTTCTTTAGTATTATAATTAAGTATCTGGGTTTGTTGGAATAAATTGTCAACTGGCCATAAGCTCACCGCTATGCTGGCATGTAGTGAAATCTAATGAAGTGTTTAAAAGTTGAATAATACAATTTTGAAGCCATATCGTCGCCGGAAAGGCAAAAAGGCTTATGCGCCACTTTGGTAAAAAAATGAGTTAACTATGCAGTTTTGATCAGTTTTTATTTCTGCATCGATTGCTTTGACTCTCGTTTGATTCTGAAGACTTGTGGCGCTTTAGCCATTTAAAATATATGTTTCATGTGAGAGAAGGCTTGATTCAAGGCGACACAAGTTTGGAACTTTTATTTACTTTTTGTCGTTTCAAGTAACTCAGTGAGAGCATTTAGTTTTTGAGTCTTTTTTGTTTCAAAATTCAACTAGGTTCTGAAGACTTATGCATTTTGTTGTGAAACAAAAAAACTAAAGTGCTCAGGTGTAAACTTTCCGAAATGGCGCTTCAGCCCTTTTGCCTTTCCGCGACGATATGGTTGAAAAATACGACGATTTGAATGTTTTGCAATTATTTTACAGTTTAAAAAAATTAAATAGTAATACATATAAAAAAAATAGTATTAAATATATAGTATAAATGATTATCATACTTATTACTCAATTTTCTTGTGGAGAAATTTCAGTTTCTCTTCACGAAATGTTGTAAACTGCTCTATAAGTACTTTATGCAAATATTGTGTTCTGGAAAACATACTATATAAAAACCGCTGAACGCCAAAGTGAAAAGAGATCGGAATCAGTGGCATGAAAAAAGGTACAGCCGTAATGTGAATAAAAATGTTTGTTTTTTTTATTAGCTTCAACCGTTCTCAGACCTTTGGGGCGGAATGTGACGTCACATTTTAATGGACTAGTCTCTCTGAAGTTTTGTACATAACATATTCCAGTAGGTAATATCCTGAAAGAGATTGACTGAATGACCTACTTTGGCTTCTTGTGTTTGTATTTTAATATATTTATTTCGTGTACACATTTACGTACAAATTTAATAACTTATGCAAATTATGGTAATAAAGTTGAGAAATACCTACAGGTAGGTCAAAATAAAGTCATCAGGTAAGAATAAACTTACTACATAATATTACTACAATAATAGCATGTCGTGTATTTTCATATTTAAAATAATTTTCTTTTTTATAGTGAATACCGCACAAGAGTCCTGACTGCTCCCAACCGTTTAGAGCCAGTGAGAATATGGCATCTCCAATCGGGGCATGTTATAATGTTGAAGGTAGTGGGGTGGAGAAGGAGATGGGAAGAAGTAAGTTGTGAAGATCAGGTCATCAAACACAGATAAAGCCATTTCAAGTAACGCTTTGATTCTGAATGGTGGTATTTCACCAGGGCGATACTTAGTGTCTATCACTCTACTCTACTCTACTCAAAGTTTATTTAAAACAGTAATGGATAACCATACCCCTAAATGTCGCAAACGAATAACCTGATAGTGTTGGTATTGTTTACTTTTAGATTTCTCACCGAACGTGTTATTGGATTTTAAATTGATAATTAGTAGTTTTTCTTGTAAGTTCTCACCTTCAAGTTCCATCTCTCTACCAACCTAATCATTTCACTGTATCTCCGTTTTTAATAAAACGGTAACGATTCGAAACAATTGAAGATCAAACAGAATAATTTTTTCGTTCAAAAAGTGAAAAAAGTGGTCGTTGCTCGTTCATTTCGTTAGTCGGTTAGTTTGTTATTTTCTATAAAAAAGTTAGTGTTCCGCGGATCAGAAGATTATCATAAATGTGGTGTTTTGTGAATCGTGCATCGTTTAGTAGATAAAATTATGTAAGAAGAATCAACAATCAAAAGTTCTAGCTACATCGGTGATTGAATGGTTTCCCTTTTTCGTTTCTAATCTTTCCACAGTTATAATCCCACATTTCTATCAATTATTATAATATCTATTAAATTTTTCATCGTTTTGTAAAAATGAACTGAGGTCCATTGTTTTTTTTTAATGTCATCTGAAGCTGGAAACACATTCGTTGTTTTATCGCATCTTCAGATCCAACTCGTGTGTTTAAAGGGTGTAAATCAGTTATGCCGTTTTTTTCTTCCAAATATCAAACTGTTAAAATCGGTAGTTAAGCATAACCTCACATATGAATACAATATATTTTTATAATAATTATTGAAATAATATCAATAATCTTCAAGGTAACTTTGAAACAGAAAAAAAATAACGTTCGCTACCAAGATTTGAACTCGGAACCTCTACTCTATCCGGGAGTGACACTTCTGCCAATTGAGCCACCGAGACCTTATAAGAAATTGGCATTTTTGATCAATCTCATCCTTCATTTGAAAATCGTTAAAATCATATTTTGTTTTTTCCGATTCGGGTGCATTTCTTATATTTTCTCTGTTTCATATTTACGTATTATTGTTATTATTTTAATAATTAACATAAAAATAATAAGCATAAAAGCTCTAATATTAATTTTAATTTAATAAAATATATTTTCTTCTAAAATTGGCGTAACCCGGTGTGGCCATAGCATTGATATTTTTTAGTTCCACTTTAATTAATTTCAACATTTAATTGCCAAACTGTACAAGATAAATAAGGGTAGATATATGACCCATGGCCAAAAAACCTTTTTTGTTGTTTTTAATCATCGCCATTGGAGCCTCACCTTTTTTGGTATCAATTCAACCAAGCATCCTAGGCACAGCCCTAGTGACCTCTAGTAAGAGTTTTCTAGATAATCTCTTTGGAAAGGTTACCGAGGCTTCACTTGAAACATTTTGCTGAATAATTCCCATTGTCTACTTCAAGTAAAACGATTTCGTTTTATACATATTTGCATGGGTAATATAATTAAAATTTGCGAATTATTATATTATGGGAGACTGGTGGATACTACCCGGGTTCGCCAGTGATTCAACGTTATTTATAGAAATCTATCTTTTTACTGAAGGAATGAAATAACTAATAAAAAATAAAGAAAAATAATAATAAATAAATAAAAAATATGATAAAAATAAAAATCATAATCGTAAATTTAAGTATTAACTTTAATAAGGTTATTGTGTCTATCTGATGGGACCTGCCCAGTAAATATGTTCTTGCATATTTTATCTGTACTTAATTTGTATAAATATAATAGATATAATATCTATAAAATGCAACCTCCATGTAAAAACTTTTTTCTAATTTTCATCTAATTTCATCTTTAATTTTTTTTCTTCTTTCTCCTTTTTATTTATTTTAATTTTATCTTTATTAATATTTAGATTTAATATTTTATAATTTATGTACACTACGTCTGTCTCGACACAGAAATATCCCAGTGAGACAAACATTGACCAAACCCATGTATTTAAAAAAATATTTTAGCAAAAATAAATATATAAATAAACTAGGAATAATACTTACTAGAAATTAAAATCTGTGCAGAGCCTTTGAGGTGATTTTTCACAAAAACGGCGCCTACACAAATTATCCAAATATAATAATTATTATTAATTAAATAAAACGTCACAAAAAATGTGGCGTCTTGCCTTATTTTTATAAGTTGAATGAATTTAAAAAAATCCATGGCTCATAAAAAACTTTGCGAAGAAAAACGCCCAAATTTCACGATTCCAGAGCTCACTGGTTGATATTTTTTGGAGTAAAAATAAAAACAGATTTTCAGTTTTTTAGTTAAGATTTGAGGTTGTACTGAATTGGGAAAGCAGTGAACTTAATGGTCAGTACCTAAAGGCCATTTCCATTTATAGAAACAAGCTCTCCGGCCGGCCATAGCAATATTAGCAATAATCCTTTCCTAGATGGTGATCGGTAATGGGTTTGCTATATTTAACCACCAGCCCTGTATAGCCAGGTCCGCGATTACTCCTGCATCTTCCCAATTGGCTTAATCGCTTATGTCCCCCCTGTGGCACAACTGAAACCTAGCATTATTCTGGAATATAACGAGCCGATTTTAGCAGAATAACCATAAATATGAAACCGTTCATCATGCGTTTCGCTTTGTTCAATTTAAATTATTAATATATTAATTCTTGGACAGTTGAGTCAATATCAAGAACGTTGTTTTTATTATTATTGTTATCTTCTTGTAACACATTGATGACCTCCGTGGCAGAGCTGTAAACCCTTTGACTCTGGATCTAGAGTTCACTGGTTCAAAACCTGGCGACAGTAAATATTAAAAAAAAATATATTTTCGTAAAAAAGCATTCACTTTGTGGTTTGACATATTAAAAAAAATCAAAATAAAGAAAGCCATTAAAATTAATAGTCATATTCCATATTAGGTATATTTCCCGTAAACTCATAAAATTTATTATTATTCTTTAATCACCTTTTCTGTTGACGTTTTCTCTCTTTCAATTAATATTATCTGTCTCTTTCTTTGTTATGATTTAAATATTTTTGTATTGTTTTCTTTTTGTTGTGTTGTTATATTTTATATTTTGTTCTCCCTCTGTATGTATATATAACCGCACACTTTGTATTTTTCGTTTAGTTTAATTTTGTAACCCGATGATGCTAAGGCCAAGCGAAACCGGTCGGTCATTAAAATTAAAATAGTATCCTTGGTCTTATACAAAGCTATTTTTTCATTTCTTTATTAAAAAAAATCTTTTGTCTTGTTTCAAATGGAAAATATTTAGAATTAAAATTTTTTTAATGTTGTAAATTGATTTATTTATAATTAGTTACCAGATCTGACATCAGGTTCTGCTCAACCCTTCTCTGTCACTTCTCCATCCCCTACCGCACTTCCTTCAGACCCATGATATTCCCCATAATATGTTTGGGTTCCACAATTGGAGCTCTTTTTCGGCATAACACTAATAAACAACACCTGTCTTTTGACATGATCCTACTCAAGCATGCCTCTTGGGGCGTGCCCAACCACTTCATCCTTTCACCTGCAAATTATCGTACATTCTCAAATATCTTGAACAACTATTTGAAGAGTATAATATTTCGACTCGTCGTTAGTGTATATTATTGTCCAATGAATACTGATGATTACCGGTGTTCATTGTTCTACGCCGCCTATCTTCCTCCTTCTCGGGCATTTTACATCTTCTTCAAATTACTTGCACATTCCGCAATCTAGCAGCGTACGCCTCGCTACGGCAACCTATAAGATTATGGTAATCTGGAAGAGCCAAATGGCTTTTTCGTGATTTTTAGTTCATCATAATGCCTCCAATGCCGGCGAACCTCCGCGGGCGGTTTTTGTGTTTTGCGGGTTCGTGAACTAATTTGTCGGATTCTTTTGTGTTTTTGGGTCACTGTGCCAAATTAAATCAGTTCCTGGGACAAAAACCGGCCGTAATATTATTTGATGATGTGGTTTGTATTACCATAAATGTGGCACATTCAGTTGAGATGTGAATACTGTACTGGGATAATTATTCTGTGTTACTGGGTTTATAATAGGGAGTACAATATTATAGGAATTCATAATTATTATTGGTAGTGTTTATTCTAAAGAACTGAACACTATTACGCTAAAATGGAAACATTTTATGTTTATCGTATCCATATCCCTTAACATATCAATGAAGTCACCTTTAAAATACTTTTAAAAGTTTCAAAGCAAAATGACAATCAGCAAAAATAGAAAAAATATGTTAAAAATACTTCAAACGCAGAAAACGTTATTAAGACGGCCTCCATGGTCGAGTGATAAGACGGTCGACTACAAATCCAAAGGTCCCGGGTGCAAACCCGGCGTGCGCCAATAACTTTCATTTAATTAATATGTGTCATAATATATTTAATTCACATTGAAAAAAATTTAAATATATTTGCGGCACGTTCCAGAGTGGTAGATACTTTAAGTATCGCCCTGGTGAAAGATCACCATTAAGAATCAAAACGTTGCTTGAACTAGCTTCAGCCGTGTTTGGTGACCAGATCTGAATAGCCAGGAACTTTCCAATCTTCCTCTTACCCATATCATTCCCCTCCTTACTACCTTCAGCCTCATAATATACCCCAATTGGGGATACCATATTCTCAGACGGTTGGGAACAGTTGAGACTCTTGTGCGGTATTCACTATAAAAAAAAAAAATAAAAAGTACATTTATTCAATGCTTGGACTTCATGGACAGTGAATAATTTTCAGAGAATCAAACCCATACCTTCCAAAATAAATTAAAGAAAATGTAATAACATTTTAGAAATAATCGAACCCGTAACCTCCAGATCCACTTTTTGAAAACGTTTACACGTTACAGGGATTCAAAGGCATACCCTGCAAGTTTAATTAAAATTTTAAACATAATTTATGGAGAATCAAAACCGTAACCCACCACATCAAATTCGGAAAACCTTAATAAATATAGCAAAATAAATCCGTGATCTTCAGTTCAAATTCAGAAAATGTTTACACTTCATCGATCATCGAACTTGTAACCTCTAGATATAATTCCGAAAATATCAACACTTAATAAAGAAACAAAACCGTAACCTCCAGACCAAATAAGACATTTTTCAAAACACAAAACTTTGTTGAATCGATGAGACGAACAAGTAACAGATCAAAGCAAGGAATCGGGAAGAAGAACGGGTTGAGGAGGGCATCATCAAACATTGGATTGAAAGTGTCTGATAATGATGATGATAACATATAAAAATGATAATACGTGCAGAGAGCAGTCTTTAAAATGAAGTGTTATTTCTAACTGCAGGGTTACCTAGAAATTGAGAGAGATTCGACATCAAAATATTGGCTACATTTTTGACAAGGCCCTGATCACCGCCCTTCAACGCTCCATCGTAAAGAGTTACTGCTTCGTTTAATGCCGGTGTTGATGTCTTTATCAGGAGAATAATAAACATTAAGGGTTGATCTGCCGCTAAATATTTGATTGCTTCTTTATTGCCGCGCCAATTATCCCAAATTGAGCGACGGCCACAAAACTACAAGAGATTTGCGAAGGATTGATAGATATGGGGATGGGGGGTTAGAATTCGTTTTATGGACTTGAAGAGGGTCGATATTGGATATCTACTATTCTTTTTCGAGATAAAAATATATCTCTTCTCTTCATCGTTGAATCTCTTCTTCATCTGCTTTTTAGATGCCTTTCTATATTATAACTGAATTTCGTAGTTAGAAATACTGAATTGATTTTATGGAAGTTTCATAAATATATGCCTAGTTTATATTTGTATTTATTTATTAAACTAGTTTTAACAGATGTTCTCAGTAACGTGAAAACAATCCATTTATAAAAAAAACTCAGTTGGTGTACAAATTGTAAAAAAAACAAATAGTAATAATACATTCAAACACAACAACTCTCGCCAGAAAAGAACCAAAAATTCGGCAAAAAGCATTTGAAGAATATTCCCCATTTTTATTTTACAACTGTCACTATCCTGACTTTGTGTTTAGCTCCTTGTGGCCGGCGAAGTGCACTATGACCACAAATTGTCTATTTCCTAACAAAGACGATACGTTACTCCGCGAAAATGCCAAAATTAAACATGTTTATAAGTCAATTGAGTTCTTATACATATTTTTTTATTAAATCGCGTGATGGCTGTTTTGCCGTCCAATGCTTCATCACAGGCAAACTATCTATTTATCGTTATTAGTCATTGTTACTATTATTATTTCACGTTTAAATCATGAATGTTAGGTGTTTGCTGCCTTATGGCCGTTTTACACGTGAGTAATGACAGTTCAGGACAGTGTAAAGTGGGAACATAATTTTAAGTAACTTGCTGCTACTGTGTAAACAGTGCTTTTATTACTTTTTTTAAAGAGAGTCGTTCATTTACCACTTACTTACTCTCTATGCAATGTCTTTGTACAAACCGACAATATGGTTCTAGGATAAATATTCCAATACTGCTTACAACACATGTACGTTTTGAGGTATCCTCTGGCAGAGATAAGTTTCCATGTTCCGCATAATTAACACTGGCTTTTGATACTTTGTGCATAATTGACTTTTCAGTGTTGATACTTCTAGGAAGAGATTATATAGAACTAGATTAGTTAACTGCCTCGAAGGAATTGTGGATATTTTTTACATGACTTAAAGCAAGTTTATGTACGAGCTCTCTATAAAATTTGAACGTGGATACATTTTTATCGAAGATACAGCTGGGCAATTCATTGTGCTTAGTATTTTAATTGCCACTGCATTCATTCCGAACAAACGGTTTTTAAGTGTGTTAACAATTATTATTAATGACATCTGCCCCACTTTTTTCCCCGAATAAAATGTTTATTGATACGATAGTTACGTCTTTTATTGGGGCTCTGACTACCAGTTACTTTTAGGACTGAGGGATACACGAAGGAAAATAACGACATTCTATAAATTTATGAAACAAACTAGAGATGGTCGATATTCCTGCCCGATTAAAACGAGCCGGTCACTGGATTTGTCGAAATTATTTCCTTTTTTTTAAATAGAAAAAAATGTTGGCGAGAAAATCCTTCACAAGAATCCTTTATTAAGAGTAAAAATCTTCTTCTTGGATCTTTTCTGGCACCAAGAACCAGTTCCAAAAAGAACTAGGTAGCAAGGGGCCGGTTCCAGCTCTTTTGATTTTCAGGAAATCGCTAGCAAACCAACCCCCCTTTTCCATGAAATAAAATTATTGGTGAGGAACTGGTTCCAGAAATAACTGGATAAATAACCGGTTCCTCGCCAGTCACCGGTAACTGGAACCACAGGTAAACCCAATTTTCGATATCAACCATCCCTAAAACAAACCATCCTATATTTGGTATTTTACGAGAACATGACGAATTAAATATATTTATAATTTCAACAAATTCATATGGTAAATAAAGATTGTTTGTTCAGAGTTTTGTGTGGGTCCATTCCCTGTATCTACTCTGGAAATGGCTTAATGGTAAGTTAGTTATTCATGATTTCAGACCTAAATGGACTATTTTCTACTTCTCGCACCCTCTCCCATTGAAGGTTGGATACCATCATAAGTGTTACCGCGCAACTGTGATATCCTCTAACCTCGATATTGGATATCATTCCATGACTAAATAATAAGATTTTATCGGAAAATTATTTCCAAATTTTAGCAGTCACCATCCTTAATAATAGATCACCATATCTGGAGGCATTATTCTTATAAAAATAATAATAATGCCTCCATTAGGCATGGTGATATACGCGTATGTCTTTTGAAAAGTGTTTAATTTTCAGGTAGTGCAAATATAAAATATGTTGCAGTATTCATGTTATACGCCATATGCGTATAATGTCTGGTTTTGAATTTGATTTTTCATTCTATTTTATTTTTATATTGAATACCGCACAAAAGTCCTAACTACTCTCAACCGTCTGGAGCCAGTGAGACTATGGCATCCCCAATTAGGCTATGCTGTGAGGCTGAAACTAATAAAAGGGAAAAGAGATGGGGAATAGGAAGGTTGATAAGTGCCTGACTATTCAGATATGGTCACCAAATACGGCTTAAGCCATTTCAAGGAACGTTTCGATTCTGAATAGTGGTATTTCACCAGAGTGATCTTATGAGTATCTACCACTCTGGAACGTGCCGCGAATATATCATATGTTATTAAATATAAATTAAACTATTAATTTAAATAAAATTTACTTGTTTTACCACGCGATTACGGAGGCCGTCAAATATAGTATGAATGTAGTAATGTAATTCGAATTTGTATAAAAATTGATTTGTAATTGTCAAAAGGAGCTGGAAGTAAATACATCAAAGGAATTAAGTGTCCAAATATTTGATCAAACACTTTTTTTTAAACATGTTTTAACCAAATGCATCAAAAACATTACACACCATAGAAAATAAATGTGTTATTCTGTATTTTTATGACAGAACTTTTTCAAACATACCATAGGTATTATTCTATTTTAGTTTTAGTGGGAGAAACAAAAAAATATCATCGAATCATAGTGTAGATTCTGTGAATGGTCGATGAGAACTTATTTGTGACCTCCATTTCTGTAAAATGCGCTATTAACAAAAACAAGAGAGAGAGACATCAATAGATTTGATAAAATTCTGAAAGTGTTGTGAAATTTTAAAACACGTGTTGAAATTTGAAGGAAGGGGTCAAATCATACTCCACATTATCATAATATTTTAAATTCATTTACGTTTAGCTCGCGGAAGCAAGGACAAGTTACTTGTCGCCAGTCTTGGAGGATTGATTTCTGACTTTTCAAAATAAGCTCGTGTTTTAATTTATTGCAATCCGTAAAACTATGAAATTTTTGAATTCGATAGGCTTATTACATTTCGTGTATTTTATTCTGGAATTTCTAATACAATATTAATTTGGTTTTCCTCAATAGCGTATATCGTCGCTGGAAAGGCAAAAGGGCTTAAGCGACACTTTAGTCAAAAATGAGTTCAGTATGCAGTTTTGATCAGTTTTCTTTTCTGCATTAAATGCTCTGACTCTCGTTTGATTCTGAAGGTTTTTGTGGCTCTTCAGCCATCTAAAATATATTTCCCATTTGAGAGAAAACTTGACTCAAGCGACACAAGTTTGGGACTTTTTTTTTAGCTTTTTGTCGTTTCAGATAACTTAGTGAGAGCATTGAGTTACCTGAGTAAACTTTTTTTTTCAAAATACAACCCGGTACTGAAGACTTATGAATTTTATTGTAAAACAAACGAAAACTTCAAAGTGCTCTGGTGTAAACTTCCTAAAATGGCGCTTTAGCCCTTTTGCCTTTCCAGTGACGATATTATTGTGTTGTAGAATAAATACTGTGTATAAGCGTCTAAGATTTCGATTCAGTGTTCATTTTGGAGTGGATTAAAAAATAGCTTTATCACACCAATATTCTGAAATAACTTTTTTTTTTTTTACATATTTTTTTAATGAAAATGTAGAAAAAACAAATATCTCAATATTAAACCGTTAAATATTTTCGTGTAGTATTATGTTTTCGAGTAGTCTGAAGTATTGCGCAACAATTTATCCCGATAAAACAAGGGCTCTTTAGAATCGGCTCTACAATTTAAAAAAGATTTGTTGTAAAAACAAAGGAATTACATTTTACGAGCCGGTGAAATTACTGACGTTTGAAAAAAATATGTACGTAACTAAGAACGCATGTTTTAGAAAATAAATTTAGCTGCAATTTATTGGAATTTTTCAGACAGGCGTCGGTGGGAATATGTATTTTTCGGACACTAAAAGCTAACATAATATTATAATGGCACGTAATCTTCCGGTTTCAGTAGGATATGAATTTACACTAAGCAAATCTTTTTAGTATAAAAACTTGCGTAATCTACACACCATTTGTTGGGTCGGCAATACCCATTTGGTTGATATAATATAATGACTTGTTGTGAATTTCGGTACAATTAATATTATGAACGTGTTAACAGAGAGCACTGGAAACAACATAAATTGGAATAGATTTTAGCAAAAGACACGTGATCATAAAAAAAACATACATTAAAGATTGATTCTCTAATAATAATAAATTTATAAATATCATATACTTTCAACATTGACATTCTAATTTTTATGATTAATTAATTTTAAAATTAGACAGTAAAGGTATGATCAATCGAACACCTTATTAAATTTCGAGAAATATCACCAAGGGCGCTAGATAATGTTATTGTAAGATTTTTAAACATTAGTTCCCTGAGGTAAAGGGAATTTTAGTTGTATATATTGTCTTTCCTCGGAGTACTTTATTGAAACCTCTCTTTCTGGTATATGTCTCGTATATAACAAAAAGGGAGAGAAGTTTCAACAGGGCTGTTAGAGGTATCTCATTATGTTTGTATGTAAAATTTAACGTCTAATTTGCCAGTGAGATGGTGTGATTTGTAAAAAATATTTTTTTTTTCCAATATTGGTAAAAATTTTTTAGACAACTTTTTTTTCGACAAAGTCGATATCTCGATGCCATCTGAATCAATTGGCTGTCAAAAGCATTTATTTTAATCTCCGAAAACATGTTTCTTAAATATCACGCGAGAAGCTTTTAAAGCATTAGGTCATTCTCATATTCACCCTGGATCCCTTTAAAACCTTTCTAATTTCACCTTTTTATTTTCTGTTTTTTCTCGATTTTTGAATTAAAAACACTCCCAGAACGATAAATGTATGGAAAAATAATTTATACTTTGGCTAAGTCCTACACATCGACAGGCAATTGAATAAATATTTGAAATAGGATCAACTTTAAAGCTTCAACTTTGATAACAATTTTTGAAAAAGTATCAATAATTTTCAACGAAATGTGAAGCAGAAAGACTAAGAAAATAAAAATTATCTGACCGAGACTCGAACTCGAAACCTCTACTTTATCCGGGAGTAACGTCTCTGAAGTATGAAATAAAAAAGGGGTTTTCTAAAAAGGTTTCGGTAGCTCAATTGGTAGAGAAGTTACTCCCGGATAAAGTAGATGTTCTGAGCTCGAGGCTCGGTCGCGACCTAATTCTTTTTATTTTCAGGGTCTTTTTCGGTTTCATATTCATTGAAAATTATTGATATTGTTTCAACAATTAACGAAAAAAATCTCTTTTCGATATTAAAAGCAACCATTAACCTTTTCTGTGGATTTTTGGATTTTTTTTTTATTTTTCCAGCGAACAACCGCTTTCACTTTTATTGCTGATTAATCTTTTATTTTCCTTTTCAAACATTTGCTGTACCGAATAAATCACGGACCATCGATTTTCCCGAGCTGTTTTGATTAGAACCTGTACTCGGAAGGTTTTTAAAACATCCGCTACATTATTTGGGCTCCCGCCAAAATATTCAAAACAAAAGGCAAACGGAAACTAAAGCGGTGACGATGACGGCCCTATTACCAAATGCAAAAACCACAATAAACAGTTAGTTTCGAATTAGTGTTGCGAAAATGGTTTCATAGTGGTTCACTTTTTATTGGAAAGCGTAGATAGTGAGGCGGTTATTACTGGAAAGTTCACAAATAATTTTGTAAAACAATACTTTGTATTTGATTATATGAGTTACCTATATTAACAGAAACTTTTTTGTTTTATGGTCAACAAAAAACTTCTGTGTTGAAGGTTCATTTAACAATAATAATAGTATGTAGTATTTGATTAATGATTAGATTTTCTGTAAAGCGAAGCGGGTAGTTTACTTTTTTTTTTATTTACCTTTAAAAAGAAAGACAAACATTCCCGGGTTACAACTTACCTGACGGTATTTTATAAAAATTCAATTTATTAAACTGTAGTAGCTTGTACATCAATATTTATTTATTTATAAATTAACGGACTATTACAAAAAATACATATAAAACACGAAATGGAAAAAAGAGCAACAGAGAAGGAATAGCATATACATAAAAATAAATGAAGCGATGACAAAAATAAGGCAAAATAAACATAATAGAGAACATTCAAGCCATGGTCTAGTCAAAGTTTTGGTAGAGTCGTAAAGAATGACAAAAATTATTTAGACTGCTACCACAAATTTCAAGACCATGGCTTGAGTTAACAAGTCTTGACATTCTGGACATTGGAGAATTATACCCATAATTAGTACAGTGATGATTGAGGAACAGCAATTCATTGTTTCTGAGTCTACGGCAAGGAATGTTGAACTGAATAAGTGTTAATGATAATAATAAATCTGTATCTAATTATAATTTATTTATTTTTGACTTAATAATAATATTATAACTTATATACTACTTGATATTGCCAATGTTTTTAAATGGTTTTTACAGGCTATTTAAAATGTATTAGTTGGAATAATTCGGATGGTTACCGGCAGTGCATTATAACATTTGATCCCTTTATAAATCAGGCTGTTTTGTATATTGGTTTTTATTCGTTTTTGGTAATCTGATTTCTTTGCATATCCACGTTGTAAATAATTTTGTCAGAAAAATATTTTGATAACAAGTTGTTCTTCATTATATGTATAAATATCAATGTGTTAAATGTTAGCATCTGTTTCACTGTTAGCCAATTTAGTTCCTCTGACATTTTAGTTACTTTTGAGTATCTATTTCGCCTGAGTATAATTATTTTTCCTCTATTTTGAGTGGTGGAGAGCTGAGTGGACAAACGCGTCGGATTCCCACCCAGGCGTCGTGGGTTCAATTCCTCTGCTGGATAAGTCCTCCATCATTGCAGAAGCAACATTTTCCGCTTATTATGATGGTAGTAGGAGTTTTTCAAATATTGTCAGGTTGTTTGTCATCAGGGAATGTTTGTCTTTCTTTAAAAAAAATAAAAATAATTTGAAACTTGTTTCTTCAAAAACGATTTTGTTTGGAATTAAACCTCCGCTTAATAAATAAAGATGAATGCTTCTCACGGGAAAAATATAAAACAAAATGAATAATTACAAGAAATATGTGATGGAGAAATAACGTAGATATGAGAAGGGGTTTCGCAGCAAAAGTTCCAAATTCAAATGCAGTTTGAAATTGAAAACTTATTTCATTGTTTGAATATTATTAGTGAGGGTTGCTTGAATTTTTTGTCGTATTTGACATTGTAAAAATTCAATGATGTCCCTGTTGAACACCAATTGTCGGCCCGTTTCAGTTTTTGAACAACTTGTGATCAGCAGGATAGCATTAAGTCATGTTTGTTACGCTTTTAAGCTAATAACGATTCATTCCAAAGTTTAAAAAGAAACTAAAATCGACGATTAACATGGACCATTAAAATGTATAGTAAATAAAAAAAAAACAAAAAGTGCTAATCGTTGAATTGTGTCAAATGTGACGAAAGTTTAAAACAAACAAACCTCAATACTGTTAGTAAGTTTTAATAATAAAGATGTGTTACAGTGTTTTTGAGGACGATGTGCAATTGGACATAGTTATGCAGAAGGCGTCCAACCTCAAAAAGATGAAACTGAGAAAAAGGGGTTTGAAAATATGACGATAAAAAAAAATAATATGCGTAATCGGCATTTGTAAAGTGAATATATATTTTTTCTTTTGAGCTTTATTATAAATAGGTAATTTATAATCTATTAATGTGTTTGTTAAAAAAATGTATTACTTATGTCAACCTACATTTTATAATGTTTTTTAATCTATCAAAACTACTACCAAAAATTCTATTGCATCTGGAGCTTGCATATTTTCAGCAGATATACATCTCATATTTATTTATAGGAAAACATGTCAAACTCAATTTTGGTAAATTGCGGGTCAAACGCTTTCTGCACAACTACGTCCAATCAACAGTCTACCTATTGGAAGAATTTTTTTTATATTTAAGTGTTGAAACCTTTCTTCTCAAAAACAACTCTTTTTTGTTCCCGACGTTGCCAAAAGCAGTTAAAAATAATTGTGAAGCATCTGGATTCCCGAGTTACGGGATGAGTGACAAACGTAGTCTTTTATTTGATTGTGATGTCACAATGATTCACGATCCATTAGAATTTATCCCGGCGGTGAGTTGAACGTAACAAGGACCAGGGAGGAGAGGAACTGGAAGAATGGAAGGAAAACACCTCGCCCCCTCAAAAATTTCATCCCTAAAGGCTCGGGGTGAGCGGAGTGCGTTAGTTGGATATCTCCGTAAGACAAAGGGATATTAAGGAAAATCTCAGATGAAATAATAATAATAATAATAAAAGTTTTATTCCAAAAGGTACACAGGAGTAGTGCAATTCAGTATATTTCTTAATTGATAACAATACATAAAATAAATTTAATGCAGTAATACACACAACGATAAAGAACAAAAATCATAAATTCATAAGAAAATTAAAAAAATTGTAGAACTAATTGTAGGTAATTGTCAAATGATAATCTTTAAGGTAAGGTAGATCACGTTTATTTATGAATTAAAACACGCTGACGTAAGTAATCACAAAACAAGAGGTGTTTTCCGTCACGAAAGGTAAACCGAAGTGTCAGCGGGTAAATTCATCCTTTCCCGCTGAAATATCTTTCCCGCCAGAAATACTTTCCTCTGCTTGGCTGTTAGGTGTGCCCCGTTGCTGACCATGTAAATACATGTTGAAATACGCCTAAATAGGCGTTATAAATTGTAAAAAAATATTGATGGAGGTTATTAGGTCTCAGTTCTACAGAAGGCCAGTAAGAGGGAGTCCAACCTGACAGCATTAAGATTGATGGGGATTGCCCCCAACAAGTTATTGCAACTTACTCCAATGAGCCTCTATGCTAGAATTCGGGATCTGACAAAACTGAAATGAACGCGTCAATAGAGGAACCAATATAGTAATCAATATCCTAATATGATAAGAGAAAATTGTCTTAGGATTTGTTCAACTGACCGTCACTTTTGACAGAGCCAAAATTGACGTTTAGCGCTATTTTTATTTTATTTTTTTAATGCAAACGTTCTTTGTTGACCGTCGATTCTCGACCCGTCATTGGTTTTTATAATGTTGAGTTATTTGATTAGCCGATTATTAAGCCGTCAAGCACAACGGTTATCAAACAAATTAAATGCCAACATGCCGAAAATCAGCGGCGAACGGAGACCCTTTGAATGTCAAAATATTAAAAATGACTTTGACCGTCGATTTGTGTCGGTCTGGAAATACCTTAGCCTTAGTAACTAATCGTCACTAAAAAGGAAAAAAATTAAGCGACATTTTGCTCAAAAATGAGTTAAATTTGCAGTTTTAATAAAATAAAAAATCTCCATCGAATGCTCTGACTTTTTGTTTGATTCTGAAGAATTTGGGGTCCTTCAGCCATCTAAAATACATTTACCATTTGGTAAAAGGCTTTACTCAAGCGACCCAAGTTTGGGACTTTTTTTTAGCTCTTCGTCCCTTTAGGTGAATCAGTGAAAGCATTGAGTTACCTGAGTAAATATATTTTTTGAAAATCCAACCTGGTACCGAAGACTTATGAATTTTATTGTAGAACAAAATAAACTTTAAAATATCTGGTGTAAATATCCCAAAATGGCCCTTCAGCACTTTTGACTTTCCGGCGACGATATGAAAACCATTTAGAATTCAGATTTTGCTAAAAATTACTTATAGTTCATGTTTAGAATTCGTTTGAATCAAGTTACCATTACATAGTTTGGAGAAAAAGGAATTTAAAAAAATGTAAGTTTTATGATTCTATTAGTGTTTGTTTAAACACACTGGAATTCAAATCAAAACGGTTTGTTGTTACGGGGTTGTGATATTCGTAATTTATAAAAAAAATATTTTGTATCCCTACATAGATAACGATAAAAACACTAGTCACGCCCGAGTCAGGAAAAAAATCAACAATCCTGACTACACTGATTAGCAAATCTATCCTTGGTATATCATTGCTCTGAGGTTACATTAGATAAGAGCTTCCAGCGGTAGAACTATGGATGGTTATTTTGCATTTAAAGTAAAACTATGCATAACTAGTTTTGAAAAGAAGCGATTACGAGATCAGAATTTGTCGGAATTGTTTAGCTAGTAAAGCTATCCAGAGACCGATTTATCCGGAACCCAACCCCAGTCTCCAGCCTCCAGTCGACGGTACAGTTATAAACTCCCGTTCTGTCGCTTATTCTAATTGAATCGGATACCAGAGAAGTTTAACTTGCGAGTTTCAGACTAAATCACATTTATTGAATAGAAATACCGCAAACGAGACAATGTACTGAAATTACAGCAGCGAGTCGCTTCCTCCCGCGGAATATTCCTCGTTTAAAACTTTCAGTTTCTCTGTCGACGTAGAAGAAGATAGGCATTTTTCAGGCTACCAACCCATTTCCAATTATCACAGGAGAAGAGACAATGATAATTGTTATTACAACTTTCGCTCGCTTTACGACGAAAATAGAATAAAGCCAATGCCAAAATTATATAATATTTTGTTTATCAAAATATTTTTGGCCTGTATGGAAAAGATAGATACGCAAACATTTGTTAAGTCAGATTTTTATGAAAATAATTATACAAGTTAAGCCACAATGTATTAGCTTTGTGTCTTTTTTTCAACCTTTATTTTAAACGTTGTTTAAAGGAAATAATCGAAGTAAAACGACAATTTTCATATTGAATCAAATCTGATTCAATGGCTTCAGGAATTCTAAGTAATCAATAGGACGTAGTTATGCAGAAAGCATCCAACCCCAAAAAGATAAAACTGAGAAAAGGTGTTGGAAAATATGACGATAAAAAAAACATTAATATGCCCAATCGACATTTTAAAGTGAATATCAGTGTTTTTAAAATTTTATTTATGAGCAGTATTATAAATGGGCAATTTATAATTTATCAATATTTTGATTAAAAAAATGTATTTCTTATGTTATCTTACATTTTATAATGTTTTTACATAAATAATGAATTGCTGTTCCTCAATCATCTCAAAACTAATTATGGGTATAATTCTCCCATGTCCAGAATGTCAAGACTTGTTAACTCAAGCCATGGTCTTGAAATTTTTGGTAGCAGTCTAAATGATTTTTGTCATTCTTTACGAATCTACTAAAACTTTGACTAGACCATGGCTTGAATGTTCTCTCTTATGTTTATTTTGCCTTTTTTTGTCATTGCTTCATTTATTATTATGTATATGCTATTCCTTCTCTGTTTCTCTTTTTTCCCATCGGTTTTTTGTTTGTATTTTTTGTAATTGGACTTTTGTCCGTTAATGTATAAATAAATGAATAAATAAACTTCATTTAAGTAAAATATCTGCAATGTGCGTTAGTATTTTTTTTTTACCAAAAATCTATTGCATTTGGAGCTTGGATGTTTTCAGCAGATATAAATCTGGCATTTATCTATAGGAAAACATGTAAAACTCGATTTTGGCAAAATGTGGGTTGGATGCTTTCTGCATAACTACGTCCAATTGTTCAAAAGTTTTTAGAAACGTTGCTTAAAATAGCTTACTAAGTTCAATGACTACGTCAGAATTTTTAGGTATTTCTCAACCTTCCACTTTCCTTCTTTTTTTTCCTTCCAGGAGAGGCGTTTTCCTTATTTCTTTCCATTACGTGTGCCACTGTCTTCAATAAAACCACGATTGAATAAATTACCTACTTCCAAACAAGCTCATATATCACATCAGTTTTAACATAGAACATTCAGGGACATTTAAATAGCACCATTATCTACGAGTATTTAGATCGTGTTATATATTTATATCGTTTAATTCAATACGATTATACCTACTAATAATGCATACAACATTTTTTTTACAAAATGACGCTTGGTAACATTGAAAAATGTACACTAACCAAATTACTAACTAAACATCACGCCGTTTCCTCGCGAAGGTAGGCAGAGAGGACGGACCGCCATACAACTCTGTCTTGACACACACTCCTTGCTTCATTCGCATTCACACATCCTCTCATACATACTCTTCTGTTATTCTGACTCTTCACATAACCCGATTTAAGTATTTGATTCACTTAATCGCGCCATGTCTTCTTAGGGCGTCCCCGATTTCTTCTTCCATTCACTTTCGCATGATATGTTCTTTTCACCCTTCTTTCTTCGTTCAATCGCTCTACATGTCCTAACCACCAAACCGTCCCTTTCTTGATCCTATTCATTACGCTTACATCAGCCTTGCAAACCGAAAAAGTTTGAGTAGCATTACAACATTTCCCGAATGAATTTGTCATTTTGTGCGATATCGCTTATAAATAAGAATGTTAATTATTTAAAACATGTTTTTAATACGATTGCCAAGTTTTATAGATTTTATATAACCTATGTATAAATTTCCAATATTTGTACAATCAGTCTTAAACTATATGGTAATAGTGTATATATTACACCTATGTTTTCTGTGAAGTGTAAACAATACAAAACCCCAATACGTAGCAACATAGGTAGACATTTAAAAGCCTTACCGGAGGCGCGACTAAACTATGGAAGGTAGAAGATTTAATCAGTTTTAGATAGAAACCTCATAAACTTTTGACGGTTACCTAATGAAGATAGTGCCTCGTTGGCTGATCAAATTGCTGTTTGTTGAGGGAAGATTCAATAAACAGGATTGCTAAATCATTTTATAATTTGTGACGCATGTCGACGTTTTTGGTTTGTTTTGTTATCCTTATTTTTTTAACAATATATAGATGTATATATTTTTAAACTAATCTCATATTCCAAATGCGATTATTTTAAGATGCAAGTTTAAATTACAAAAAAACATGTATTTTCATTCGGAGAGTACCAATTGTTTTTATTTCAGATAGCGATAGTGTGAGCCTCAGAAAATGGGTTATAATTCTAACCCCAAGGCTCGCATTTTGTTCGCAAATTGGTATTTTTTTTTAACAAATGTTACTTTTCGAGATTTTTTCATTTAATCGTCTTAAGTCTATCACTACTAACAAAATTTAAAAGGTTCACTTCATGGAAAAATGCGTGAAAAGAATATATGATGCGAAAGTTAATGGAAGAAGAAGTCGAGGACGCCCGAGAAAGACATGGAACGATTAAGTAAATCAAATACTTGAATCGGGTCATGTGAAGAGTCAGAATAACAGAAGAGTATGTATGAGACGATGCCTACCCCTGCTGTGAAATAGCGTGATGGTTAGTTAGTTCACTTCATTCGTTCCCATAGAGCCTGAGAAAACGGCATTTAATTTTCGACCCTAAGGCTCGCATTTTGCCGGGAAAGTGGTATTTTTATTACCAAATTTTAATTTTCGAAGATTTTTTTTAATCTTCTTATATTTATCATTTTTAGAAGAATTCCAAAAGTTCACTTCATTCGTTTTCATAGAGCCTGAGAAAACGGCATATGATTTCCGACCCCAAAGCTCGCATTTTGCCCGCAAAGTGGTATTTTTCTAACAAATGTCAATTTTTGAGATTTTTTTCTTTTAATCGTCTTATGTCTATCATTCTTAGCAGAATTATAAAAGTTTATTTTATTCGGTCCCATAGAGCCTGAAAAAACGGAATTAAATTTTCTACCCCAAGGTTGCTGCAAGGCTCGCATTTTGCTGGTAAAGTGGATTTTTTTTTACCAAATGTTGCTTCTGGAGATTTTTGTCTCTCACTGAGTTTTGCACGAGAGCACGTGAGTCATTCTTAAATAGAAAATAAAGAAATTAAGCAGTCAAAAAGGGTAAAATAAAGTTATGTGAAATAAATTTTGAGTATAATAATACATTCGAGCCTTTCCATTGATTTTCAAACTATTGCTTGATACTTGTTCATACTTGTCTAGCTCATGGGACGGATGCTGCGTAGTATCTGGATGAAACTAAAAGCTTCATCCACACTCCGTGTGGCTGGAGTTCAAAGCAGTTCCCAGCTAAAAAATAAATAATTTGGCAGCCAAATGGGCAAATAAAGTGTATGAAATCGATTGTGAGTATAATAATAATTAATGACGTATTCGGACCTATCCAATAATGCTCAACTATTGTTCCCACTCGTAAAGCTCAGTTTGTGTTTTTATTGGAAATTTTCAATTTTATCATAAATTCAGGAGAAACTTGGCCATTAACCATGTCGGGAACTAGATATATTGCATGGAAATAGCGTCGTTGTAAAAGCAAAAGGGCTTAAGCGACACTTTGGTAAAAACATGAGTCAAATATGCATTTTTCTTTTCTGTATTGAATGCTCTGACTCTCGTTTGATTTGAAGGCTTTTGTGACCCTTCAGCAATCTAAAATATATTTACCATTTGAGAAAAGGCTTGACTCAAGCGACACAAGTTTGGGACTTTTTTCATCTTTTTGTCGCTTCTGGTAACTCAGTGAGAGCATTGAGTTACCAGAGTTAATTTTTTTTCAAAAGCCAACCAGGTAGGTACTGAAGACGAAGGTACTTAATTTTATTGTAAAAAAAAACTTTAAAGTGGTCTGGTTCCAAAATGGCGCTTCGGCCCTATTGGCTTTCCACCGGAGGTATATTATTTGCTCGACTTTCTTTCCCAATAATCCTTCCCATTGATAATTAATTATTATTGTGCTTTTGAACAGTCGCATCACACATCAGTTAAAACACGTTATGAATGAAAAGTGATTACCAACGTTCCATGTAAAAGGTCATGAGATATGACCATTTACGAAATTATTATCATCACATACGGTAAAAACCGAACAGTGATTGCGTTCTTAAAAATAAACTAGGCGTTTATAAACTCCTGGGGCGTCGAACCGCGGCTCGCGAGCCAGATGCGGCATTTTAGTAGGTACATGTATGTGGCTCCATAGAAGTATGGGCATCAAAATAGATTTTATTTCACACTCCTACATTTTAACCTTGGAATAGCTAATATTTTTATCCAACCTATACAAATTTGTTATAAATCACTTTCTCCGGGTTTAGCGTCGTATACTATGAGAGAGAAAGAGACAAGAAAAGTCGTCACATAATATTGCAGCACTTCTAAGGATGTAAAGATGTTCTCCGTTGGATGTTTCACCTTGCAGTATCTACATGTATGTGTTGCCAGGGAACTGCTAGTTTTAGAACTGTTCAATATTGTGCTGAATTATGTGAGATTTTTCCTCGTTTACAGTCCTTAAATCTCCTCCATGTACTCCATATACACACATCCAGGTACTTTCCGGCCTTCCTCTTCCCTATCTCCTTCTCCTCCCCCCCAAAATTCAGCCTCACAACATACCCTAACCTGGAATGCCATAGTCCAACTGACCCTAGACGGTTAGGAGCAGTTAGGACTCTTGTGCGGTATCACTATAAAAAATGGCCGGTATACACGCAGACAGTGTTTAGGAAAGTGGTATGTGGTAACTAAACTACTGACTTAAAACAACCCACTTAGTGGTCGGTTTACACGAGTGGTAAGTAGTAACTAAACTGTTAAGTGACTTGCAGCGTAAACACTGTCGTTTTGTTACGACTTACCATTGTCATAAATACTGTTTGATGGTCGATTTATACGAACACAACTACACCACTACCACTACCGCTTACACAAAGACAATGTTTAGGATAGTGGTAGTGGTAACTAAACGACAGTCCTAAAAAAAGCACTAAATGCACTGTGTACATGCGGCAAGTCAGTTGATTTACCACTATCCTTGTATGAATCGGCCATTTAGTGTTTTTTTTTAAGTCAGTCGTTTAGTTACCACTTACCACTATCCTAAACACTATCTTCGCGTAAGCTGGCTATAAGAGTTCAAGAGCAAATTAAAAAAAAAAATGTGACATGGTTCCCGTTAATGCAATTTTTTGAAGAGTTTTATTTGTTGTTTATTCCAATTACCCTCTAATATTACGTAAAGTTTATTAGCACTTATACTGGCACATATCGTTGCTGGAAAGGCAAAAGTGTTTAGACCACACAGTAAAAAATAAGTTAAATATGCAGTTTTGGTCATTTCTTTTTTCTGCATCGAATGCTTTGATTCTCATTTGATTCTGAAGTTTTTTTGACCCTTCAACCATCTAAAATATATTTACCATGAAGAAGGCTTGACTCAAGCGACACAAGTTTGGGACTTTTATTTAGATTTTTGTCGCTTCAGGTAACTCAGTGAGAGCATTGAATTAACTCTTTTATCAAACCAAGTACTAAAGACTTATGAATTTATTGTAAAGTGCTTTGATGTAAATTTACAAAAATGGCGCTTCAGCCTCAGGAGTTTTACAATCCCTGCCTTTGCATGAAAGTAAACAATTCGATAATAATTGAGTGGGAAAAGGGTAATTATTTTGTTCATCATTCGAGTGCTTATCTAATATAATTATTTACATAAATACTCGAATTGTTCTTCCGGAAATTTAATTCAGATTCAGTAACTCTACCGAGTGTCGTGTGGAATAAATCAGCATGAAGTCATTGTTATTATTTTTCTTGGTATTTTTCCTCTTCGAGGAATTCGTCAAAACATCTCTATTGGAGGAAGATCAAAAGAATTTTAACGAACCGTCAGTACCAGGTAACCTATTACTTACAGTTAAAAAAAAAACTTTGTTGAGAATCCCAATGCGAACGAATTCTTATTCCAAGAAACGTTCAGCGAAGAATCTCTACTATAATATTTATAGAAATATAAACAAAAATAGGTGACTTCGATATGAGTTGATAATAGCGGTTCTACAAGAGCGGTAATTGCAGTGTTTATTTTCAGTTCTACAGATCCAACTGTCTCCTCTTTTTTAAATCACGCATAATATTTGTTTATCCAGATTCTACTATCGCACTGATGACTCAGCTAGAATTGGGTTTTACATTTTCAGTAATATTGCCATTGAGAAAATTTGGCATTACGATGTTGTTGTTCTAAAATTAATAAAATTACAAAAAACTTATTGATATTTTACTTTTGGATGATGACGTATAAGTCAGAGAAAAGATTATTAAAGATAGCATTATTTTTTAAAACTGTATTAAAAAACATGTTGATGTCTTACTCGTGGGGATTTTCTAAAATACATTGTTGGATTTTTAATTTTAATTTTTAATTTTAATTTTAATTTTTAATTTTTAATTTTAATTTTAATTTTAATTTTAATTTTAATTTTAATTTTTTAATTTTAATTTTAATTTTAATTTTAATTTTAATTTTTAATTTTAATTTTATTTTTATTTTTAATTTTAATTTTAATTTTTAATTTTAATTTTAATTTTAATTTTAATTTTAATTTTAATTTTAATTTTAATTTTAATTTTAATTTTAATTTTTAATTTTAATTTTAATTTTAATTTTAATTTTAATTTTAATTTTAATTTTAATTTTAATTTTAATTTTTATTTTTATTTTTATTTTTATTTTTATTTTTATTTTTATTTTTATTTTTATTTTTATTTTTATTTTTATTTTTATTTTTATTTTTATTTTTATTTTATTTTTTATTTTTATTTTTATTTTTATTTTATTTTTATTTTTATTTTTATTTTTATTTTATTTTTTTATTTTTATTTTTATTTTTATTTTTATTTTTATTATTTAATTTTTATTTAGTATCGCACCAGAGTCCCAACTCCAATTTAAAAAAAAAAACAAAGATAGCTCAATTGGCAGAGACGTTACTCCCAAATAGAGTTGGTTTTGAATTCAAGTCTCGGTCCGTGACCTGATTCTTCTCATTTTCTGTTTTATATTTTCGTTGAAGAATATAGATTTATAAATAATTTATTTTTTTTTGAAAATCTTGATGTAAAAAATAGTATCATTCTAGTGTAATTAATTTGCAATATGTTTTATTGGTTTCAGCGATCGTTTCTTCTCATTTTCTGTTTTATATTTTCGTTGAAGAATATAGATTTATAAATAATTTTTGAAAATCTTGATGTAAAAAATAGTATCATTCTAGTGTAATTAATTTGCAATATGTTTTATTGGTTTCAGCGATCGTTTCTTCTCATTTTCTGTTTTATATTTTCGTTGAAGAATATAGATTTATAAATAATTTATTTTTTTGAAAATCTTGATGTAAAAAATAGTATCATTCTAGTGTAATTAATTTGCAATATGTTTTATTGGTTTCAGCGATCGTTGCGTCACCTGATTCCAAGTCTCCAGTCCAATGTCCCCCGAGCACGTGTCATGTGCATTGTAGAAGCCGCCGCTTCTCGCTGTTCGATTGCGGACCTCGCTACGCGCACTACGACCACGTGGGAAAGCGCGAGCAGTCGAGGGATATGCGGACAGACCTCGCTGTTCAACAAACCCAGGATTACAGATCAAAGAGGATTTTTACGCACGGAAGATAACTAACATCTCAAGTAATATTTGTAGGTGTTTGTTGATTTTATGAAAGTATATTTTAGAAAGTGTGTTGCGTATTGTATGCGAACGATGCGGTGCTGATTGCTGACAGTATGGAATATCTACAGTTTCTCGTGTCTAGGATGAACCAAGTATGTATACAGAATAAGTTGATGATGAATGTAAGTAAGTCCAAAGTGATGGTGTTTGAAAGAGAGAGTACGAGAACAGCGTGCAATATAGTTGTGAATGATGAATACTTGGAGCAAGTGGATGAGTTTGTGTATTTAGGAAGTAAGTTCACGAGAGACGGAAAGGCTGAAGGATATTGAAAGGAGGGTGAATGCAGATAACTCCATTAATGGAGGACTGAACGCTGTTGGTGCAAATAAGAAATTGTCCAAAGAAGCGAAGTTAGAGGCCCACATTGGAGTACTATTACCAATCCTGATGTATGGCAGTGTGGCATGGAACTGGCAGAGGAAGGATGGAAGTAAACTAAATGTTGTGGAAATGAGAACCCTGAGACGCATGTGCGGTAAAACCATGTGTGACCGTATTAAAAATGTGGATATCCGGAAAGAATGCTAGGCTGATGTGAGCGTTATGAATAGGATCAAAAAAGGGACGCTTAGATGGTTTGGGCATATGGAGCGAATGAACGAAGAAAGGAGTGTGAAAAGAATATATGATGCAAAAGTGAATGGAAAAAGAACTCGAGGACACCTGTGAAAGATATGGCACGATCAAGTGAATGAAATACTTGAATCGGGCCACGTGAAGAGTCAGAATAACAGAAGAGTATGTATGAGACGATGTATGAATCTGAATGAAGCAAGGAGTGTGTGCCGTCCTCTCTGTCTACCCCTGCGGTGAAACGGCGTGACGGTTAGTTAGTTAGTTATTTTAGAAACAAAAAATAAGGAAAACATTCAACCTTTGGAATATCGGATTCCGCAAGGCACAACTTCCGTCGTACCTTGCTGACTGTAATTTCGTAATAACTCACTTATGTTTTATAAAATTACGTTTTAATGAGTTATGCTATCTTTTTAGATAATGTGTTTATGTATTTTTAAAACTGTATGTTAATGGCACAACTGGTATTTCTGAAATACATTGTTATATTTATTCGAAGAATTGTTTTTTCCTCCTTCGTGTCACTAAAAATAGTTAATCAAACTAGTAAATGTGAAGATTTTTAGCGTTTTTTTTTTAATTTTCGTGTGGCTTAATCCATTTTATTTCTAGTAAAAATAAAATTGCATCAGGTTTTCTTGTAAATACAAACAGTAATGTCACTTTATTTATTATTCCACTTGAACCGATTTATCGCAATGCAAGATATCGAATTGATTATTTTGTAGGCAAGCGATTATAGTTAAGTTAAATATGAGAACAAGAAGTTTTAAAGGATAAAAAACTCCGGCATACTAGAAGTTAAAGGAAAAAAGTTCGACTTTCTTTTATTTGCTTAAAATCATTTCTATAATTAGTTACCACAAAGAGTAAGAGTAAAACATGAAGTATTCTGTTGATATTTATAACAATTTTAAGTATTTAAACATTTAGGATATCAAAACAACAATAATGCTGAGCTGCGGCATCACGAATGGTTCAATAAGAAAAAAAAAATGGTTTGACTCTCGCAAAGACTTACTTCTAGTACATTAAGTACATTTTGCTTTGTTTCGGTTTTCTCCTTACTTCTATCATTATAACTCAACGTCCTCACTATCTACTGAAAATCATATACTCACTGTCATAAAATATTTATTTTTCTTTTGTTACTTGTTATAATTACACAGTTTGCATTCTTAGAAACGCTTACTTATAATACTTAAATATTAATGTTTTAAGTAGCAACATATTAACTGTTCTCAGTCTAATTTCCTTTTCTTTGATTTGACAAGGTAAGACAAGTAAGGTTTTTGAAAAAATCGTATACGAACAGATGTTTCCGGCCTTGAAATCCACACTCAATATTAATCAACATGGGTTTATGAGTGAAAAATCAACAACAACTAATCTGATAGCATTTACCGAATTTTACAAGAAAATATGGATCAGCGTATACAAGTAGATGCAAAAAGCCTTTGACTTGGTGATTCATGATATACTAATATTGAAGCTAATGCAAATCGGTGTACACGGTGACCTTCTCAGATGGCTGTCGTCCTATGTATCGAACCGTAGTCAAGCCGTAGTTGTGGGTGGCTTCAAGTCTGACTGGGTAACTGTTCCATCTGGTGTGCCCCAAGGATCATTATTGGGACCACTACTGTTTAATATGTACATCAATGATATAGGCCAATGCTTCAAATTCTCCAAATATTTACTTTATGCAGATGATATGAAAGTCTTTTTACGTGTCAAAAGTATTGCTGACTGTCAAAAAATACAAGAGGACCTTAACCGTCTTAATTTTTACTGTTCACAGCATAACCTTAAAATAAATATAAAAAAGTGTTTCGTCGTCAATTTTACACGAAATAAAAATATCATTACCCATGAATACTCTCTAAACGACTCAATCATAATTAACAAGACAGAAGCCAAGGATTTGGGAGTGATATTGGACTCGAAGCTTCTCTTCAATACACATATCGACTCACTAACTTCAAAAGCCTCAAAAATGTTAGGATTCATTCTTAGAACATGTAAAAAATTTAATAATCTTAAAACAATGAAAATCTTGTATTTTGCTTACGTCCGTAGCTTACTGGAATACGCGTCACAAGTATGGAACCCACAATACAAAACATATGTGTACAACTTGGAACGTGTTCAAAATCGTTTCCTTCGATACCTAGATTTTCGTAGTTACCGTCCCCATGTAAATCACCAAGAGTCGGCCGCATTCTTTAATATCCTGTCGTTGGAAGATCGAAGAATCTCTGCTGATGTACTATTTCTGCAGAAAATTGCTAGATCCACCGTAGATTGCCCGGAACTCCTCCAACGGATCCAATTACGAGTTCCCAATAGACTAACCAGATCTGACCAATTTCTTAGTCTCCCTCGATGCAACACTAATTCTAAACAAAACTCCTTCTTCTATCGGGCCTCACACACTTTTAACACACTACTCACAATATGACATTTTAACTCTGCACCTCACTCTATAAAATCACACCGACGATCTCACGAGCCTTTATAACTACAGATAACTACTCATTCCACAATACCACCAATTCTTTTAACTTTAACTTTATTTCTTTAAATATATATGTTTAAAAAATAAACAAAATCTTTTAAATCACACATATCATTATACATATCTACTACATCTAGATCGATCCCCCCTCATGTCCTTCCTTTTCCTCAACCCTTTAAACATACTGATATGAAAATTTTAAAAATTATGTTTCTTATTTTTTTATTTTTTATTTGATTTGTATTTCTTTTTTTAATTTATATCTTAATTTCTTGTTTAATTTTTAAAATTAGATTCACTTACAGTATCATTTCACCTGTATATACAAACACTAAAGTGGAAACCTATAAATGGTCATATTAATACTACTTATATAATATTTTACCTAGTATGTATGTAAACTGTTGTAAAATAAAAAGACAAATATGTTAATATGAATTCATACGTTTCATCTGAATTTTTATACCCTTAGTTTCTGGTAAATTGTGTTTTTTTATATCTGTTGATGTACACATGCACTGTTATACCCATATCTGAACCTTTTTCTCTCATGATTTATGATAACGATCATGATTTTAGATAGTTTTAATTTGTATATATATTATATGTTATTTTCTCCTTGTTAGTTAATCTTATTAGCATAATAATGAAGCGCACTTGAGGTGAAATTTCACAAAACTGCGCTATATAACTTCACTGTTATTATTATTAAAAATAATTACATGAAAACGTAAATGGGTAACAATAATCACAGTCTTATTTAAGAGTAAGCCCTTAAAATACACACTTTATGTCTTTCTAATACAAGCAGTACTACAAATTATTTATCTGTTATTTCTATATATGTTTTTCTTTTCTTTATTATTGTGTATATATGTATTACAACTTTATTTTATGTATTATTATTAATTATGGAATGTATTGAATTGCACTACTCCTACATACCTTCTGGAATAAATACTTATTTATTATTATTATTATTATAAGGGTAGTTATAACACATCATATCGAAAAAAAGAATTATACGTAAAATAAAAATGACCCATTTTATAATTCTGTTTTTTTGTTTCTTTTATATTATTTATTAGAGGCCCGTACTAAATTAACAAGAAAACACAGATTCCGGTAGCTCGTCCCACATACGAGCCGACTTACACCGAAAATGATTCAGAAAAACGACCCGTTCTCATGAAGTCGACATCATCCGTGAATGGGTGTTCGCTCTTGTAGGTTGAATTTCACTCTCGCGCCCCGGTGCGCAGGAGATTAATGGTGGATTCACACCAACATCCGGATCCCCTCAGTGACGATACTGTTCCGCATGAGAGCTTCAGGAAGCATTTAAAAAAAATAAATTGTTTTTTATCACAAAATCAAATGGAAGTTCTTTCAATTCAACATAAAAATAATGAACAGAAATATACTTTATTTGAACTGTTTTTTTATTAAAAAAAACTTGCCCCTAAATTTGCTTTTTTATAAAAAGTTTTAAAACCACATTTAGTGCAGACCTTCTGTAAAGTGCTGATGGAACACGGACATGTTGGGATAGGAGGCACCGTGCTTCCTGAAGCTCTCAGGCGGAACAGTATCGTCACTGAGCGGATCCGGAAGTTGGTGTGAATCCACCATAATGCTGCTAGTTTTTTCGAGCAGACTCAAGTAAAATACCTGTATAACAGACTCAAAATATCTACGTTGCGCCTGTGCATTAGATATTGCAATCGGTTTGTTAAAAAGAGTTGTTAATCAGACGAATCGCCCCCCTTTCCACAGAATCGAAAAGGTTTATCAAGTATTTGGGAGTTCCAGCGCAAAGGTGGCTCTTAAATTTGACTGTTGGACGTACTTGAGATTTGTAAAAGGTTAACAGCTGGTTACTGTTGAAAAATCTGCTAGTCTTACGTAAGTCGTCGTGTTTCTTTGAAGCCAGATTTACCCAAAAATTAAAATTAATTAAGTCTACGTAATGTCTGCTGATATTAAAACATTTGGAAGTCGAGCAGGCGGGCTGCGGTATTTATGGTACTTGGTCCCGTGGCACCACAATCTACTGTCTTGACTCCCACAGACGCGCGTGTTTTGTGATAAAAAAAAAATATGTAAAAAAAAATAAAAAAAAAAATAAATATATATATATATATATATATATATATATATATATATATATATATATATATATATATATATATAAACCGAATAAGGAGTTCCAACTGCTCCCAAACAAGAGCCAGTGAGACTATAACATCTTCAATATGAGTATATTGTGAGGCTGTGGAGTATATTGTGAAAAGTTTTTTTAAAAATATTTTTTAAATATAAATACCGCACAAGAGTCTCAACTGCTCCCAACCGTCTAGAGCCAGTGAGACTATGGCATTCCCAGATTGGGTATGTTGTGAGGCTGAAGGTAGTGGTGAGGGGAAGCAGATGGGGAAGAGGAAGGTTGAAAAGTACCTGGCTATTCAGATCTGGTCACCAAACATGGCTAAATGCTTAGATTTTGAATGGTGGTCTTTCACCAGGGCGATACTGTAGACATTTTGCTCATCAAAAGTATTACAAACAGTTTGATAATGTCATCATTTAAAAAAATATATATTACGTGAATTCTACAAAGCGAATAAAAGAAAATAATAAAAACAAATTGTGCCTTTGAAGCTGGTTTTTCCGTCCATGACATTTTTCCGTAAGCTTTTATTTCTAAAACTTTTCCAAGAGTCTAGCCGAGGATATAAAAACCGCCTTAGTAACCCCACTGAGGGATGACAGGTTGGTGCAAACGCCAGTCCCGTGAGTGGTCGAGTAGCCATTATAGTAATTGCACGAATCGAGATATAACACAACAGTAAAATAACATAAATGTCATACAAGTTTGAGCGAACTTTTGTTCGGAAGACTCATTGGCTAGACGCAAAAAAAGTTAATATATTGTATATTTGCGGCATGTTCCAGAGTGGAAGATACACTAAGTATCGCCCTGGTGAAAGACCTCCGTTCAGAATAGAAACGTTACTTAAAATGGCTTAAGCAGTGCCAAGTGAGTTATTTTCAGCCTCACAACATACCCCGATTGGGAATGCCATCATATCTCACTGACTCTAGACAGTTTGGAGCAGTTGGGACTATTGTGCGGTATTAATTATAAACAAATAAAATAAAACCGTTTTAAAAATCTGGATATCCAGAAAGAATGCAAGGCTGATGCAAGCGTAATGAATAACATCAATAAAGGGATGCTTAGATGGTTTGGGCAAGTTGAGCAAATGAACTAAGAAAGCAGTGTGAAAATAATAAATGATGCGAAAGTGAATGGAAGAAGAAGTCGGGGACGCCCGAAGAAAACATGGCACGATCAAGTGAATCAAATACTTGAATCGGGCATGTGAAGAGTTAGAATAACAGAACAGTATGTATGAGACGATGTATGTGACAATGTGAATGAAGCAAGGAGTGTGTGCCAAGACGGATTTGAATGGCAGTCCGTCCTCTCTGCCTACCCCTGCGGAGAAACAGCGCGATGGTTAGTTAGTTAGACAGCAAAATTACACATATAATAACACCAAAAATATTTTTAAAATTTTTAAAATCTAATTTGTTATTTGTATTTTACATTTTGCTAATATTCTCCGTTAATATCCATGTTTATTTAGCCACATATTCATTTTTTTGCTAAGTTTATTACGTTTAAAAAAAAATACTGTTTTTAGTTAAATTTGACACTGCTCTCGTAATACCGTTTAAATACATGTTTTGAATAATTACGCAGTGTATTCACTTACTGTAAAAAATCGTTTGTTTAGCGTTTAAACGTATAAACAAATATTCTGCTTTGAAAACCGCACAATTGCACTTAAAACTAGTTGTGCTTTATCACAGAAAAAATGGTCTGTAAAAAGACATACTCGTATATTAAATTTATTTGACATGTTTTTAACGTTAAGTTACCAAACAAAAATGTTTTCTCGTTACTAAATAAAAATGAAAATTGTTTTCAAAATCGTTATTTTCAACTCTGTTTATACTATCGCTGGAAAGAACTTAAGCGAAACTTTGGACAAAAATGAGTTAAATATGCAGTTTTGATCGGTTTTTTTCTCCATCGAATGCTCCGGATTTCGTTTGATTCTGAAGACTTTTGTGAACCTTCAGCCATCTAAATTACATGTATATTTACCACGAAGAAGGTTTGACTCAAGCGACACAATTTTGGGACTTTTTTAAAGCTTTTTGTCGCTTCAGGTAACTCAGTGAGAGCATTAATCAAACCAAGCACTGTAGACTTATGAATTTTATCGTAAAACAAAAAAAAAACTTTAAAGTACTCTGGTGTAAGCTCCCCAAAATGGAACTTCAGCCCTTTTGCCTTCCCAGCGATGATTTTCTGTGTAAATATAAAAAAATGAATATATTTTACTGGGATTTAACGCGTTCAGAAAATACGAACAAATCTCTATTCATACTTTACGTCACTAAAATCTAATAATCACAATAACATTATGGTACTTTTTTATCAATGCAGTCTCAATATAATCTATTTCTTAGAATTCTCCTGGATTTTAAAAGTAAACGGCGCCACTGCTAATTGATTTGGTTGCTTGTTACAGAATCATACAGAATCGGTGAACCATCGCAACGAATAATATTGATGAAACACTACATCAGAATGTGCCACCTAATTATGTTCTATATTTTGTACATTCTTGATTACGTCTATTCTAAATTACAACGAAAAGTTATTAAATACTGTTGACGCGATAGCAAAGGTCGCGAGGTCTTCGTAATATTATTTGATAGTGGACATTTATAGTATACCCACCTAACACGTGTGGCTGTGCAGTTCGTATTTATTATGCGGGTATATTATTTGAATAACAATATACCAAGACCTTGAGAGATTAATTAAACCCATGTTAATCTGGAATGTAGATAATGAGCTCTTCGAATGGAAATATTTTCCTTAAATCATCGTATATATATCTGTATAAATAGAGACGTATCTATTAATACAGACCAGTTATCATTCAAGCTCTGTTTAGTATTGACTTGTGCTGTGGGGAAGCTTTTTCAGTGAATGTGCTCGTAATGAAGTTCTTATTCGTGTTTTCCTTCGTGAGTTTCCTTGTTGTTGACTTCCTGCTTGCTAATCCTGTGCAGGATGCTGACATATTGGAACAGGTGTTTCAGGAAGAGATGATGGACCCAGGTAAATATAAACACGTTTTTATGTTGAATTCTTAAAATGATACCAACTAAATTTTGATATGTTCGTTTTGAGCATTACACTGTAACATGCCAACTATATATATTCAAAAAGGTATGTTGTCATTCTTTACGACTCCTCCAAAACTTTGACTTAACCTTGGCTTTGATTTGAATGTTCTTTCTTATGTATGTTTTGTTCTATTTTTGTCATTGCTTCATTTAATATGATGTATGTGCTGTTTTTTCTCCGTTGCTCTTTTTTCCCATTTCTTGTTATGTTTTTTTTTTAGACTATGGTCCGTTTAGTTAAATAATAAATATCTTTGATATTTTTTGACTGAGAGAACATATTAAAAAAAATACTATATCGCCTTGTTAAATTTTTTGAAATAATAATTTTACTGTAGGAAAACCAATCCCGAAGTCAAGCTATTATTTCAGACGCAATATGTTGACTTGTCGGTATATTTGGAATAAAACAAAACTTTAAAACTAACTAACTAACCATCGCATTCTTTTGCCGCAGGAATAGACAGAGAAGATGGATTGCTACACAACTCTGTCTTGGCACACACTATTTGCTATATTCATGTTCATATATCGTCTCATACACACTTTAACCTCAACTTTATGTTATTTACAATAAAATAATTAGCGACGTGTAAACTTGAATGTACAAAGTAACTAATATAATATAAAATAAATACAGAAAATCTGTGTCTGAATAAACATAAACTCGGAAACGTTAAGGTCTGGTGTCATGAAATCTGCACAATTATACTCGCCCGATAACGTCATTTTCATGATAAGTTATGAAGACAGTTAAATGTTACAAAGCTTAATTTTATTTATTTAAACTTAGACAAATCCGGATAGTAACTACCAGCTTCCTATAAATTACATAAACCTTTTCAAACAGATTTATTGTTCTCGAGAGAAGAAGTAAGATAAAAATGTAAAATTTTGTAGAATTTGCAGACAAGCTGCACATGTGGCAGCATGGCAAAATTATAATTTTCATTAAACTTCTGTAAAACATCATCTTAAATAATAATAATAATAAAAAATACAATGCCACTAGCTCTGATTACTGTAGCTAGCTTTTTTACAGAGATAGTAAGAATAAAGTTGAAATCATTCACAAAAATGTATATTTTAGTGTTTTTTTTACTCCAGACCCATGACGAGCATAAATGCTTCCTCATTTTCTGCTTATTTTTTTTTGTATTTTATAGTTACAATATTTTAAAGTCTTACCGTAAAATATTTTTATATCTGTGTTTAGAAAACGTGGAGTGCATTTATAACGTTCCAACTCGCACTGGGAAGCCGGCCCCATGGGCAAAACCGCAGAGCAACAAAACACCAGGACAGAAAAATCACCCGGATCAACTAGGTAAACTTTAACAGAAGATATACGGTATGGAGTTAGGCAGCCTTCGTTCGTATGTGTTTTGCTGAAAAGTAACTTAAAGCCTTCTGTGTGAATCCAGCCACTGCAGAAAGTCCATTTTTGGATTATATCTTAGGCCAGGGATAGAGAATACGAGTATATTTCCACAAGAATATCCTGTTTTTTTTCAAATCTTGGAGTTGAAAAATCGTCTGAAACTACAACTCAGAAATCTTTTTATTTTTCTTTGTCTGATGCAATTTTTTCAATTCCTAAATTCCCCCGTTAATTTGATTACACTTTTTTAAAGAAAGATTACCATTCCTAGGCTACAAATAACCTGTTACTATTTGAAAATTTCCTACTACCATCATTATAACAGGAAAATGTTGCTTGTGCAATTGTGGAAGATTTAGCTAGCATAAGATAGAACTTGCGACACCTGGGTGGGAAACCAACAAAATTTTTACTGGCTACTAACCAATTGGTCACTTGAAAGTAAAAATTTCATGATGACGCAAAAAAAACCCTATTCAAAGGGTTGAGCCGATAAAATTTTCCTATTTCTCGAAGTGAATCTAGAAAATAGCTTCACACAGCTTGATAAAAATTACAGCTCGGCAGATGAATTGACTTTTGGAGAAGGTTTTAATAATACATCCACAAATACCACTGAATCTGTCCTTGAGATGGTAACAGAGTTATTTATTATTATTATTACTTCTACCACAAACATCATTAATGAAATACTCGTTGATTGTGGTGTAATTTGAGCCTATGAGATGTAAAGCTACTAACAACATTTTAAAACTTGTTTTCTCTAAGTTTAAACTCTAACAGCTTTTAAAATTATAGTTTTAACGACACTGTTCTAATATTTTTAGAAAAAATGGATGTTTGGTACATAATAAACAGTTTTTTTAGATAACACTGATTAAAGAAAATCAATATTAGAAATGAGTCGTGTAAACTATGAATATGACAGAGTGGAAGATACACTAAATATTGTCCTAGTGACAGACCACCATTCAGAATAGAAACGTTGCTTAAAAAAGACTTTGGCCGTATTTGGTGACCAGATCTGAATAGCCAGGTACTTTCTAACCTTCTTCTTCCCATTTACTTCCCCTCCCCACTACCTTCAGCCTCACAACATACCCTAATTGGGGATGCCATAGTCTCACTGTCTCTAGAGGGTTGGGAGCAGTTGGGACTCTTGTGCAGTCACTCTAAAAAAATAAAAATAAATTGTTCACTTGACCTCTCATGAGATTATTTATTTGTGTTTTTTTTAACCGCCGTGGAGAGATACCCTTATACTGTTATAGATTTCTTCACCAATCCGTTATATCACGTTCGATTTGACAAAATTCATCAAAGAAAATAATTATTCATTCTTGCATAGAGCTTGCACGCACGCAAGTACGGCTGCGAGGAAGAGAAATTCATCGCACACAGTAGCAAACGATTAGGTTCACCATGTACGGTCTATGAGCGAAACGATTAAAAGCGAGATATTTCGATTTTCACGAAAAAATGTGCGCACGGGTTTTTTATATCTGTTTTAGACGTTAAAATATTTTGTGAAAGAGGAGATCGCCTTATATCTTCTGCAGTTTATTTGCAGGTTCAGCATTTGATACAGTTTATAGATTAAAGTAGATTACTCGTTCATTCTTCGATACCGAATAATGTATTGTTTGATATACAGAGTGATTCGATGCATTAAACATATACATTGTACTTAATGAAATACGTCTTTCAGTCCCCACACGATTCATCATTGACTCTGAAAACAGTCAACAATGTGGTGCTTTTATAAGCTTATACCTATATTCATTTAGAGGAGACAATACCATGGAGCTTTTACGGAGAACGCATATTGTAAACGACTCAACTTTTTTCTTTAATTCCCTTTATTTTATGCATAAAACATGTAATGTTGTTCTTAGACTTTTTTACATAGCGCTGTTTTAATAATTAAACAAATACACTACTACTGTGTGTAATGCAAACTCCTCTCTTCAATGTTAAACTAATTGAATGCTTTCCACCATCCACCGTCTATCTTTCTGGTTATTCTTTTTCAGATATCATGCATTCCCACCCTGATCCAATTTATTTCTCAATAATATTTCCACCTCTTCATCGGTCTATCAACTTGACTATAATTTTCTTTTTCTCAATAATATTCTGAAAAAAATATAAACCGAACGCATATGAGTGTAAGAGAATCAAACATATTTTAACCCATGTAAAAATTAGTTATTTTTTAAATGTGTAAACATGTCAATGTCCGATCGAGTAAATTATTGCTCTCAAATTAAAATTATCGCTAGAAAACACGTGATACGAAGGCAATCGCAACGTCAATGACTGAGATCGTCTTAAAGTTAACTTAAACACAACAAGATAATGGAAAGTGACGTCGTAAACCACAGTAACAGCTGAAATAATGCACGTGATATGTCTATGATACAACTTACGCAATCTCTGGCAATAAAACACGGAAAAATCTTTAATAATAACAAAATTATGTGATGTAATTTATACAAAACGAAAGTATTTTCGACGGGTTTTTACAATGACAATCAATATTGTGGAATCGCAGAGAATACATTTTTTATCCTTATTTTAAATCTTTTTACTAGTTGTCTCAAGGGAAACCGTAACATAAAGGTCCTGCACAGGACACCGCTACAGCAAAGGCATTTTTTGGACCTTTGTCGTACCGGTGCGTTGAAAAAAGGTCCGTTTTATCCTAAAATGTAAAATGCTCCATCGAGTCTGTAGACATATCAGTTTGCAAAAATTGCTTCTCCGTATATTCCTTCCTACAGTTTCTACCAATTTACAGAAAAGTTAAAAAAATCTATCGGCGTGTTCTGTAAACTGGAAAACCTCATTCAATAAAATCATTTTCGCTCCTGGCCGTAGACATAAAATGAAAGTTATTTTGACCAATTACTATGACTAAACAATCTTGTTGTTATTTCATTTACAATCTCCTGACCTTAAAGGTCATGGTTTCTTTAAAAAACGTGGGCGTAGAAACATATTTTTAAATATAATAGATTTTTCCAAGTTAGTTAGAAAAAAATAATTACACCTCGTCCTGGAGTAAAATATATCCTCAGTATCGCCCTGGCCAGAGATCACCATATACAAAATCTAATCGATGTTTGAAATAAACTTTTTTTAGGAATAAGATCAAAAAAATAAGATATTACCAAGAAATTTCAAACCTTCCTTTTTTTCTTCTTCTTTCTGTACCCTACTTATATCGGTCTTATAAAGCTCCCTTGGCATACAAAGATTATTTTGGATACTTCAGGTATAATACAAAAAACGAAGTGTTACTTCATACAGTTTGTGTGTGGATAAAAATAAAAACAACTTTCAAAAGAGAAGATTAGCTTGCGCGGTGTGTACTCTACCATTTCGAATATTTATTTTCTGTTTTCAGACACGGAAATTCAATCTCGCAGCCATACAGACTTGTGTCCCTGGTTTCCCAGAATCTGTAAAGTCTACTGCAGGAAAAACGACTTTGCCAGCGGATACTGCAGCGGGGAAATATGCACTTGCAAAAACTTCTGCCCCGGAATATCCGAAGCGTAGGAAAAATCAACCTGAAACGTGTGAAAGTTCCCTATGGCCTCTCTTTCGAAAGGGCTTCATTAAGGTGAAATAAGTATTATGTTGAAAAATGTGATATTTTTTTTAAAACCGCCTAATAAACCACAGTGCAGTTCAGTCAAAATATTATTGTAATATTTGTTTATTTAGATTCTATGCTACTTGTATAAACACCATTAAATATGCATCTATGTATAAAATTAGGTAAATGGTTAAAAATAATAAAAACAGATGAAGAAACAGGTAATACAGTAATGATTAGTAAGGGGTAAAATTTGGAGAGACGCCACCTATTTTGAAAGAGCGGTAATAAAAAATCAGTTTGGTAATTAAATGCAACGATTTGAAAATATGTAAGTATGTAATAATACATAACCAAAAACTATAAAAATAAAAATTATTATGCACAGAGTTTTAGTAAAGAATTAAGGAAAAGTGCCCTCCCCACAAAAAATGGACAAGATTTGTTTTTTTTTACACTTTTGTCGCATAATTTTTCCTTTACAATTGTCACAGTACCGAAGGTATATGGTGTATCTATAAGATATATATACGTGGAGCCATTTAAGGTACGAAATACACTTCAGTCTGCTTTATTTTTTGTTAATGACTAGACACCAAATTATATGCATATTTGAGCCTTTATTATTATAATTGAATTATTATCAATACACATTTCAGCCAGTTCAGTTTTAAAATATGAGAAAAACAACTGGTTTTAATTTTTTTGCGTTGGGAACTGGTTCTTTTAGTAGTAGATACTCTAAGTATCGCCCTGGTGAATGATCACCATTCAAAATCGATATTGATTTTGAAATTGTTATTTTGCATATCTTGGGATTGATAGTGCACATTTGCATCCATATATGGATAGTGCATATAATCCGAGATCTATCAATGACATTTGCATCCTTATATGGATAGTGCATATAATCCGAGATCTATCAATGATATTTGCATCCATATATGGATAGTGCATATAATCCGAGATCTATCAACGACATTAGTATTCATATATGGATAGTGCATATAATCCGAGATCTATCAATGACATTTGCATCCATATATGGATAGTGCATATAATCCGAGATCTATCAATGACATTAGCATTCATATATGGATAGTGCATATAATCCGAGATCTATCAATGACATTAGCATTCATATATGGATAGTGCATATAATCCGAGATCTATCAATGACATTTGCATCCATATATGGATAGTGCATATAATCCGAGATCTATCAACGACATTAGCATTCATATATGGATAGTGCATATAATCCGAGATCTATCAATGACATTTGCATCCATATATGGATAGTGCATATAATCCGAGATCTATCAATGACATTAGCATTCATATATGGATAGTGCATATAATCCGAAATCTATCAATGACATTTGCATCCATATATGAATAGTGCATATAATCCGAGATCTACCAATGACATTAGCATTCATATAAATGCTAGTGAAAACTTTTCAAAATCAAAACAAATATCAAAACTTCAACAAATAAGTCTTAATTAAAGTAACCCAACCATAGTTTATAGATAAAAAAATCGAGGCATTTTTTTGATAATTGACGGCATCCGTGGTCGAGAGGTAAGACGCTCGACTACGAATCCAAGGGTTGCAAGTATAAACTCGGCATGCGCAAATAACTTTTATTAATATGTGTCATTTTATTTATAAAAATAATATATAGTAAATTCGCGGCACGTTCTAGAGTGGTAGATACTTTAAGTATCGCCCTGATTAAAGACCACCATTCAGAATCGAAACGTTGATTAAATGGTTTTAGCCGTGTTTGGTGACCAGATCTAAATAGCCAGGTACTTTCCGACCTTCCTCTTTCCCATCTCCTTCCCCTCTTCACTACCTTTAGCCTCACGACATACCCCGATTGGGGATGCCATAGTCTCACCGGCTCTAGACGTTTGGGAGCAGTTGGGACTCTTGTGAGGTATTCTTTATAAAAAAAATGAAATTAATTAGTCTAAATTTACCTGTATTATTTGGATTAAAAAACCTGAGTCAACACAGAAGATATGTGTTCACCATTGTACCTTTTTCATATCTTCACAATATTAAAAAATTTCCCATGTTTATGTTTGTCGATTCGTCACCTAGATTGTGATGCCACGTGCCCACGGGTGAAGAGGCTCATCTGGCCACGTGCTCAGCATCCACATACGACGCCATTTCTGGTGGGGGGTGGTGAATCGGTTGTCTCCCTGTGAAGGTCCCAGGGGCTTTCTTCGGGGGCCCAGAAAGCGTCCTTTAGACTGCGGGAAAACCTCCGAAAATTCCACGTCATTCAGACCGTATTCTGACAACGTAGTTATTTATTAGATTTTTTGTGAAAACATTTACGATTATTATAGTTGTGCGAATAATTTTTAGGTAGTGAAATTTGTGAAAATATTGTTCTACTCATTGAAATTACGTGATAAAGTTTACTTTCATGAAAATTGTCTGAGTATTTTTTATGTTCGTTATATTTCTGCAGTCGTTTTTTTATAATAGTATCTGTCGTTTAATTAACTATTTTGGTAGAGATACTCTAAGTATCGCCCTAGAGAAAGACCACAATCCAGAAACAAAACGTTACTTGATTGAAATGGCTTTGGCAGTTTGTGACCAGATCTAAATAGCCAGGTACTTCCCAAACTTTCTCTTCCCTATCTCCTTCCCCTCCCCACTACCTTTAGCCTCACAACATACCTCAATTGGGGAAGCCATATTTCCACTGGCTCTAGACGAATGGGAGCAGATGTGACTCTTTTGGAGTATTTGCTGTAAAAATCTGTGATAATATATAACGTTAAAAAATAAACTTTTTTTTCGGCAACTTTAGGATTGAGAAACTATTGGAGCCAGTGCTGCGCTTTGACGTATTCCAAAATACAGGAAAAGTTGATAATGGCCCCGTAGCGACCGATTATTTTGAATTTGACAAAAAAAGTCAACTTTGTACTTGATTTACTCAAAAAAGTAAGCTTTCAATTATGAAATACGAACAAAGATTATGATTTATTTAGTTGTTGAATAAATTTTTTTGCACACATTTAGTACAATTTTTTTTACTACATTTCACAATAGTAGAACGAAGCATATAAAGGTTCTTCACACGTAGATATATATATTTAAATCTTAGTATGCATAAAAATCATAAGTTTTTCTTTACATATTAAGACTTATGGTAGTGACATGGATTGAGTGAAATTATTCGAAAACATGTTTAACAGCTACGTAAAAATGATTATTTTCCACTGACAAGATAAATATAAAATACGTACCTAACAAGAATTAAGAATTTATTGGTGCTTAATATTTAATACTATAGTGTTATGTATTTATGAGTCTCATGAGGTATTACCAACAACAAAATAATTATCTCGATGTCAATACATATGAGTTTGGCATAGATGTGTTTATAAACTAATTAAACGGAAAATCTGTTTAATATCACCTGAACCGTTTTTTATCTATTCAAAAATCTGTTCGTGGGCTCCACAAAGAATCTTAAACGGTGAACTAAAGTGTCATATAATTATTTTTGGTTTGCAGAACAGAACAAAATGAGCTACGGAGCTCTGAAATATCAATCAACTACTAAAAGTTAAGGCAAGACGTTATATTGTTTGTCTCACATTGCTTATAAAAAAGGGTTTTTTAAATTCTGGCGAAGCCGCGCAGTTCTAATCTTACGTTAAATTAAATTATTTTTTTATTTATTTATTATTAACTTTTTGTTATTTGCATTTTTTTTAATTACCTACTTTGCTAGGTTATTAGAACCTGTTTTGAGTTGACATTGAGGGCATTTAATATAGATCACGTAAAAGCAAAACTTGTGTACATAAAAAAATATGCATATACATATGCGGATTTAAGATATATATTTTTTTAAATTCTAAGAAACTTTGTAAACATATTTATGAATAGACATAGAGTATTTTTAAAAATCGAAAACAACAAAAGTAAATGATAAAATTTTAACAAAAAATAATACATATATACTGCTTCAAGTACATAAAATGTATACAACGCGTGGGTGATAAATTTAGCCATGTAGAATAATATAAAATATCTTGATTTTTGTCATACAATGCTTGATGATACAACAGAGATTGACCGTAAAACTCTCTTGATACATATTTTTTCTAAATAAGAAACATTGACAGTAGATAAAATTACATGACGTTAAATCCTGCAATTAATGACAGTTGGCTGGCAAATAACGAAATATAACTAGCACTTTTAGAAACACATGTTTTAATGAAAGTTTCCTTCGTCAAAAACACACAGCAAAATATCAAATAATGTAGCTTTTCCTACACACCTCATAAAATCTTTCAGACTGAAGCGAGTGTATCGACACTAGAAACTTTATAAATAGGTCGTTTACAACATGATTAAACATAATAAAATTGACCAGAGTTAAAAAAACGAAGAAGGCAAACAAAGATAGATTATAGTTTATGAAATAAATAAAAAAAGCCTTAAAACAAATAGTCTCGTCAGAAAAGCACGAATCAGTATTCAGCTCACCGCCGGACTCCGTGGCGGGTATTTCCTATTGCCGTCACCCCCCACCCCCCACCGACAACCAACCACCACCCACCCCACCCGGGAGGCATCGCATTTATATTTCTAACTATCGCCGTCTTGTGATTTGCAAAATAAATAAATCAAGACGTGCGAGATGCTGGCCTACCGCTTCAATATTCGTAAGTTGGCCGAGGATTAATATCAGTTCGATTAGCTTAATAGATGTTCATAGTAGCGGCCGCATTCTTGCAAAATTATTGCCCAATATAAATTGTTGATCTAAAATAAAAAGCCTAACCTACCCTAACATAAATATTTTTTTTCCACAGATCTAATTTCAATGAAGAAAAAATATTCCGAAGAAGTGTTCTATAACCTATACCGATTTAAAAAAAATCTGGTGTCGCCAGCTAACATGCGATATTTTGACTCCTAGGCCCCAGATAAGTTTATAAAATTAATTGAGTGTTAAAGAAAGTGCAATTCAGATACCAGTGTGGGAAATTAAACAAACCACACTATCTAGCAAACCATATAAATTAGCAAAGTGTCGGAAAAAAATGAGGTGATATTTTTCACTAAACTACGCTATATACATTGTCCAGGAAGAGTTATAATAGATTAAATTAATTATAATAGATAAAATTATAAAAGATAAAATTAATAATAGTAATTAATTAATTTACTGTACGATCCTCGGCAACGTATCCAGAAGTCGCGGGCTCAAATCCCGGCGTACGTAAATACATTATTATTTAATTTAGTGTATTTTCCCAAGTGATCAAATAAAACATTTGCAAAACGTTTCAGAGTAGTAGATACTCCCAGTATCACCCCAGTGAAGCACCAACATTCAGATTTAAAACTCTGTTTGAAATGTCTATAGCTGTGTTTGTTGACAAGATTCTCAGATCCAGGTACTTAGGTGACCTAACTTCCCTTTACCTCATCTCCTTCCTCTCCCCACATTATTCAGCCTCACGACAACCCCAATTGAGGATGCTAATAATGCTATAGTCTCGCTTACTGACCAGTTGAGACTCTTGTGCGAAAAAAAAAAAATTGACAAAAAAAAACCGCACTAAGGTCTCAACTGCTATCAATTTTCTGGAACCGGTGGAACCATGGCATCCCCAATTGGGGTATGTTGGGAGGTTGAAAAGAGTAGGGAAGGAAATAAGATACTGAAGAGATAGGTGGGAACGTATTTGGCTATTCCAATCTGGTCACCAAACACGGCTAAAGCCATTTCAAACAACGTTTCAGCAAACTTTGAAGTTATTCATATTAGGCGACTGCATCAAAACGAGAAATTCATAAAATACTACCAACGAGTGATCAACTTGATTCACGTTATTACTTGCTTATTTTTTAAATTTTGTAATTTTAATTTATATACATGAGTGGTTATTTAATTAGAATATTTAACAACAGTTGGTAATCAAGTAAAAGTTTATGAAAAATGCAAAAGTAAATGAATAAAAAACCAAAGCAAATGAATAATATTATACAAGGTAGAACATAAATAAATTATTGGCACCTGTACTGAAGACATATTTATGTTGATATTTATTTTATTTTATAATATTTACACCTAATAAAAAAGAAAGATCACTATTCAAAATCGAAACGTTACTTGAAATGGGTTTGGCCGTGTTTGGTGACCAGATCTGAATAGCCAGGTACTTCCCAACCTTCCTTTTCGCTATCTCCTTCCCCTCCCCCACTACCTTCAGCCTCACAACATATTAAAATTGGGGATGCCATAGTCTCACTGGCTCAAGACGTTTGGGAGCAGTTGTGACTATTGTGCAGTGTTCACGATTAAAAAAAATTGACATAATTTCTTGTTCGTCAGGATCTTGTAGATATAAAATATAGGTAGGTAGATATTGTTTTTCTTTACTTAGGGGTTATGTATGTTGGAAATGTAATATGAGACCGCGGTGCTATTATATCTTTCTATAATATACTGTCTGTTGTCAAATATCTGCGGAATTTAATACTAAGCTTCCAAGAGCAAAGTAAATATGAGGTTTTCTTGGGAAATTTAGAGAATTCGGTAAATAGGATTTGGTATGAATGTGATAAACAAGTATGGAATTCGTTCTGTAATCGGAGGTACGATCATTCAACGGTACACAATTATATGAATAAAGAGAGGACCAAATTGTTAACAAGCCAAGATATACAATGTACATAATACATAATACAATTTCGGAAGCATTTAATGTCGCCCCAGATCAAAATATTTTAAAATTTGAAATTATTAAATACAAATTACTTTAATAACTAGATTTATAGAACTCGAACGGCACCTGGGCAAAACATGTTGCGAAGATGGAAAATAGCCGATCACGAAAGAGGCTTTTCTATAACAAGCCTGCAGGAGGTTGGAGTGTTTTTTTTTCTGAATACTACACAAGAGTCTTAACTGCTCAGAGCCAATAAGACAATGGCATCTCCCATTTGGGGTGTGTTGTGACCTTGGAGTAACAATATATAGAGAAAGAGCTAATTATTTTTACCCAACCTATACAAATTTGTGATAAATCACTTTCTCCGGGTTTTTACGCCGTACACCATGAGAAAAAAGAGACAGCCAAATTTCTCAAATTATTACACCACTTTAAAGTATTGTAAGAATTTTCTTCGTGTCCCACGTCTCCGTTGACTCTGCCCACACGTTTTGATATGCGACATAAATTGACATAACTCAACGGTTTTTAAAGTTATATGCTATATTTTTGTTTGTAACAGTACTGTGAAAAAGTGGTAATACGAATAAACAAAAACATAATGTCGACATGTGCTATGAATGGATGTATAAATACCCTAGCCATAGTCCTAGTCTAGCCGAATCAGGCAAAACTCATCAAAACTGACTTTAGCATCGCTCCCTCTTGTATATTATTGCTCTGAGGTTGTGACACTAAAGGAGCGAAGAAGAGTGGAAGAACGAAACAAAGAAGAATTTGGCTAGAAATACCTGGCTTTTTAGATCTGGTGACTAAACATGGTTTATTTGAAGCAAAGATTCTGAATTGTAATTTTTCGCCAGGGCTTCCATCGGTCGTGGGGTTAAGATGCTCGACTACGAATCCAGAGGTCGCATGCTCAAATCCCAACCTGAAAACGACGTTAAGCGGGCACCATTAAAATAAAATAAAACAGATTGGCGCTAAATGCAACGAAAATTTAAAACACCCACACCTAAGTATTGTTAACTAAACAAATAACAGGTGATATTCTAAGTTAAAATCGCAATACGATAATATTTGAATAGGGTTTCATTAAATAATGTACGTATATTGAGTAAGTGCTGCGTGCATTAGTATTTTATTGAAAGATGATATCTTATTTTTACTGGAATTTTATCACATATCATATAAAAATGATATCATTTGAATAGTAATGTGGTTTTCCACGAAAATTTTCTTTTACGCAATGTCAACATTATATTATTCCAGATAGTTGAATATGTCTGGGTGCTAAAATATTAAGTAAAATAACACAGGCAAAAGTTTTAACATTTTATGTAAGTTCTTTCATGTGGTACAAAAATATATTAAGGATATTTTTATTTATTTCATAATAATATATCTAATATATCTGTTATATAATAATATATGCAAGGCTGATATGAGCGTAATGGATAGGATCAAGAAAGGGACGCTTAGATGGTTTGGGCATGTAGAGCGAATGAACGAAGAAAGGAGTGTGAAAAGGATAAATGATGCGAAAGTGAATGGAAGAAGAAGTCGAGGACGCCCGAGAAAGACATGGCTCGATCAAGTAAATCAAATACTTGAATCGGGTCATGTGAAGAATCAGAATAACAGAAGAGTATGTATGAGACGATGTATGAATGTAAATGAAGCAAGAAGTGTGTGCCAAGACAGAGTTGTATGGCGGTCCATCCTCTCTGCCTACCCCTGCGAGGAAACGGCGTGATTGTTAGTTAGTTAGTTAATTTATCGCTTAACTTTTCTGTACCTGAAAGTAAAAATAAAAAGTACGACCTAAAGGACGGTGACGTAGTTACCTCATTTTATTGCTTAAATAAGACAGTAATATATTCATAATATTTCAGTAATTTTTATCTAGGATATCGCAAAAAATCTCGTTCGGAAAGACATTACAACTTCGGAACGGGAGTTATGTAGTTTGACATAATTAATTGTAAAGGTTTCAACAACATAGACATATAGTTAATAAATAAAATTTTGAGTGTGACTATCACAAATAAAAAACAATCGTGTTTTTATTGCAATTATTAAAGGCAATATTATAAAGGAGAGGAAGCTGATATTTTTACCCAACCGATATGAATTTGGGAAATATCACTTTACCGATGGCATGGTAGATATTACTAACTGTCAAGGTATATTTTGGATGTGTTTGTGAATACCGCACAAGAGACCCAAATGCTAAAGCCAGTAAGCCTATGGCATCCTCAATTGGGGTATGTTGTGAGTCTAAAGGTAGTGAAAAAAAGGAAAAAGATATGAAAAAGGAAGGTTTGAAAGTACCCGGCTATTCAGATCTAGTCACCGAATAAGGCTAAATCCATTTCAAGCAACGTTTCGATTCTGAGTGGTGGTCTTTTACAAGGGCGATACTTATGGTATCTCTCTAGAACTCTAGAACGTGCAGCAAATATGCAAAATATTAATTTAAGTATACGAATTAAATGTGTTATAACACAAATTAATTAAATGAAAAATATTTGCAGACGTCGTGTTTGAATCTACGACCTCTGGATTCGTACCCAATCGTCTTACCGCTCGAAAAATAAAATGGTTTGATATTGATATAAAGAGATGTAAATGTGATTGGCTTCAAAGCTGTCATATGAAAAAAACACAAATTTACGAAGAATATTTATAAAACAGCATTCAGGCATGTAAACTGTAGAACAATGTATTTGAAATATAAGAGATTCCAGTTTCCGCTGAGAGAAGTGCCATCAGTTCTTCGCAATAGCCCAGATGAAGCGTACCCAATGTCAGCGTATCTGTGCACGGTGGCTGTATCTAGCAGGGAGAGTGCTGAGAGAAGAAAACACCAACTCAATTTATACGGTGGTTGATAAAAGCATAGGTAGATGCTTTCAAATGCAGTCTTTCTATCTCGACTTTCGAAAATCTCTTTTTTTAATAGTTAATACCGCAGCAGAGGCCCAACTGCTCCCAACCGTCTGGAGCCGGTGGTACTATGGCATCACCAATTGGAGTATGTTGTGAGGCTCAAGGTTATAGGTAGGGGGAGATGATGGGGAAGAGGATGATTGGGAAGTACCTGGCTATTCATATCTGGTCACCAAACACGGCTAAAGGCATTTCAAGCAACGTTTCGATTTTGAATGGTGGTCTTTCACCAGGGCGGTTCTTAAAGTATCCACCACTCTGGAACGTGCCTCAAATATACCATATATTAGTTTAATTTATTAAATATATTGATACACATTAATCAAATAAAAAATATTTGCGTACACCGGTTTTGAACCCGTGAACTCTGGATTTGTAGTCAAGCGTCTTACCACTCGACCATGGAGGCCGTCAGATTCGAAGAAAAAAAATTAAATTGCACTAAATTATCGTTATGACTTCTATGAAGTATATCTATTATTTTTTAGATTAACTTTAAGAAATAGGAAACTTATATCGGGTCAACCCTTTGAACAGTTTTGTTGTTGTCCCATGCAGAAATTGTTTCTTTCAATTGACCACCCAGGTTTTGTGGATTCATTTTTTTTGCTAGCAAAGTCCTCCGTCATTGCACGTTTCACTAGCAACATTTTCCGTTTGTTATGATTGTGATAGGAGTTTTTCTAATGTTGTCAGGTTATTCGTAACTTAGGAATGTTTGTTTTAAAAAAGATATTATATTGTTTGATTTATTGATTATAATCGCATCTAGAGTTGATAAGAACACAGATGCATTGCTTGCATACAGCAAGTTTAAACTTGTCATTTGACTTCAGAAAAAAAATTCTAATGATTTAAAAAAAGTTTAGTTTTAATGTAATAAAATGAAAATTATGTAAACTTTTATAAAATATTCATTAAAAATGCTATATCTCAGTAACATTTCGCAACGACATCACTGTAGGAAATATACAAATATGCACCGATACACATAATAATATTAGGTATATCGTTTGGGTCAACTCTAATCATTGCACCACGTGTACTTTTTGGCTTAGGTTGATTGTCAAAATAATTTTTGAGAAGTTTTTCCTTGTCAATAATTATTCAAATAATTGATTAAATATTGAAAAAAAAATGTTATGTCGTCTAGTTGAATGTTTTAATAAAATTTTAAATTGTTATCGGTATTATACACAGACTTGATTTTCTAAGTTTCATTATTTTTCATGTATCTGACAAAACTACTCGATCTAAAATTGTTTTTAAGTGTAGCAATAATATCAGGACTGAGTCATTTAGAATATACATGACCTGTTCAAAAGAAAAGGTGAATTTTCGCGGGCTGTGTACATTCGATTATGGTTTTTTTTTATGTTGGTACACATATGTTTATCATATGTTAGCATTATCAGGCATTTTGGATTAGTGGTTTGTTTTTGATAACTGGAAAGGTTAGTCACGTTTTTGTCTGTTTTTCGATTTTTTACTTTTAAAAAAAAATGGATCAAAGAATATGTATTAAAGTTTGCGTTAAAAATGGAATAAAGTGCTTCAACCCACAAAATGTTGACTGTGGCATTCGGCGAGTCTATTTTGTCTCAAAAAAGTGTTTACTCACTGAATGCAATCTAGGTACAAGCGAGTATCTTAATTTATTGACGTGTGTTAAAGGTTTTTTTACACAAATATAAACATAGTTTTAAAAACTATGTACTCTTAAACAGTGCAAAAAATTTAGTAAAAGAAAGAAAAAATAGTATTTAACAGCAGGTAAAATCCAGAGTTAACTAGTTTCTACAATTAAATTAGTTCTACTAGATGAAAAAACTGTACTTATGTATTATTATGTTGGCGTACTTCATATATCAGCAACGTCGGAGTATTTGTTTCCAGATGTTGAAGTTGTCGCATAATAACTCAGTCCTGATATTATTGTTACACTTTAATAGAATTTCGGACCTAGTAGATCTATATTAGTTATGTGCATGGAAGGTAATTAAGCTAAGTAAATCAGAGCTGTCTATAATACCACTTATTTATAATAGTCGCGTTGTTCTAGAAAATTCAAGCCGACAAAGTTGTGCAATTTTCATGGCACTAAAGCTCACCATTGGAAAGTTTTAGCTGCTTCAGAAAACAGATTTCCGCTTCATATTATTTATAGATATTTGTCGCCGTGATTCCGTGAAATTCCGTTTGTGAACTGAAGGTTGTACCAAGATTAAATCTACGCCAAAGTTGTAGGGGAATGTGTTCTCGCTAAATGAGATGTGATTATTGCGGTGCGAGCATTGTACTAGGGGTTGAACCGCCGGGTACATTTACCATGGTTTTCTGTTGGTATAGTTGGCCGTTAAGACTAGATATTTCTCAAAGTGCACAGGGTGTAACACTGTGACAGATATATATTTCGATAATTCAAACTATACGAATAAAGAGTATCGCATTTTCCAGCGATTTTGAAGATTTTTTTCATAATTGAATGCACATGAATTGGAAACGTATTTAAAGATAGGTAAATATTTTTATTTTTATGCATACAAGTTGTTAAGTAAGGATATAGAAACAATCCAAAACAAGATACTTTCAATGATTTTAAATGATTTCGAAATTTAAGATGCATGTCAACGTATTCCATTTATTTTGTTAGTCTTTTTCTTAAGAGCATATTGATTTTTTAACTAATATCAAGCTCCAGATAAAATTATTTTAAGATCAAAGTTGTTTGTATCAAATGTTACTTTTTGTGGATTTTTTCATGTAATCGTCTTTATTTTGTCATTTATAAGAGAATTTTTTAAGGTTAATTTAAATCGGTCTTGTGAAACTTGAGCAAACGGCATCTAATTTTTGACCCCAAGGCTCGAATTTTGTCCGTAAAATTGATGATTTTTTCAAAAATGTTACTTATGGTGGCTTTTATCATTTAATCGCCTTTTATTCGATCATTCTTAATATAATTCCAAAGAATAATTTCACTAGGTTTTATAGAGCCTGAGAAAATGGCATTTCATTTTCGACCTCAAGGCTTGCATTTCGCCCAAAAGATGGTATTTTTTTTTATCAAATTTTACTTTTTGAAGATTTTTTCATTTATTTGTCTTTATTCAATCATTTAAACATAATTCAAAAGAAAAACTTTTTTCAAGCTCACAAACCTAGAGAAAACGGCATTTTATTTCCGACCCCAAGGCTCGAATGTTGTCCGTAAAATTGATGATTTTTTCACAAAATTACTTATGGTGGATTTTTTCATTCAATAGTCTTTTATTCTACCATTTTTAATAAAATTCCTAAGGAAAACGTCATTCGGTCCCATATAGTCAAACAACATCTAATTTTCGACCCCAAGGCTCGCATTTCGCCCAAAAAATTGTATTTTTTCAATCAAATGTTACTTTTTGATTTAAAAAAATATATATTTGCTTTTAATCTATCATTTATAATATAATTTCAAAAGATTCAACTTTCTTTGGTTCCATAGGGCCAAGGAAACGGCATCTAAACTCCGATTCCAAGGTTTGCATTTTGCCCACAAAGCGGTGTTTTTTTACTATCAAATGTTACTTTTTGTGCATTTTTGATGTAGTCATCTTTATTTCGTCATTCGTAAGAGAAGTCTAAACAATATTTTCAATCGGTTATATAAAACCCAAGAAAACGGTATCTAATTTTCGACATTAAGACTCGCATTTAGCCGGAAAAATGGTATTTTTTTAATCAAAAGTTACTTATGGAGGATTTTTTCATTATATCGTCTTTTACTCTATCATTTTTAATATAATTTCAGAGGATTACTTCATTCGGTCCTATAGAGCCTGAGAAAAGGGCATTTTATTTTCGACCCCAAGGCTCGCCTTTCTCCCATAAAATGGTATTTTTTTTATCAAATGTAACTTTTTGAAGGTTTTTTCATTTATTTGTCTTTATTCAATCATTTTAAACATAATTCCAAAGGTAGACTTGTTTCGAGCTCATAGATCTTTAGAAAACGGCATCTTATTTCCGACCCCAAGGCTCGAATTTTGTCCGTAAAATTGATGATTTTTTCACAAATGTTACTAATGGTGGCTTTTTTCATTAAATCGTCTTTTATTCTACCATTTTAATATAATTCCATAAGATAACTTCATTCGGTCTCATAGAGCCGGAGAAATCGGCATCTAAATGCCGACCCTTAGGTTTGCATTTTGCCCACAAAGCAGTATTTTTTTTATCAACTTTTACTTTTTGAGGATTTTTTGTTCTAATCGTCTTTATTCTATCATTTTTCATATAATCCCAAGGGGCAACTTTAATCTGTCTCATAGAGCCTAAGAAAAAAGCATCTACTTTTTGACCCCGAGGCTGGTATTTCTCCCATAAAATGGTATTTTTTTTATCAAATGTAAGTTTTTGAAGATTTTTTCATTTATTTGTCTTTATTCAATCATTTTAAACATATTTCCAAAGGAAGACTTGTTTCGAGCTCATAGATCTTTAGAAAATGGCATCATATTTCCGACCCCAAGGCTCGAATTGTTTCCGTAAAATTGATGAATTTTTTATAAATGTTACTATTGGTGGATTTTTTTCATTTAATTGTCTTTATTCCATCATTTCAATATAATTCCAAAAGATTACTTCATTCGGTCCCATAGAGCCTGATGATACGGCATATTATTTTTGACCCCAAGATTCGCATTTTGCCCCTACAGTGTTTTTTTTATTTTTATTAATAAAGGGTCCGCCAAATAACTTTTTTTTTTTGAAAACAGGGCGCAAAACATCGAGTGTAGCTTCGGCTGTGTGGCACGTAGCGCCGTCCTGTTGAAACCAAATGTTGCCAATATCCTCCTCTTCAATTTTTGTGAACAAAAATTCGTTCAACATGGCCCGATAACGATCGCCATTGACTGTAACGGCCACTCCTTGCTCATTTTCAAAGAAAAATGGCCCAATTATGCCTCTGGACCAAAATCCGCACCAAACAGTGACTCGTTTTGGGTGTACCGGCTTTTCAATGTATGCGTGCGGGTTTTCTGTGCCCCAAATACGACAATTTTGCTTGTTTACATACCCGCCAAGATCAAAATGAGCTTCATCCGAAAAGATGATTTTTTTGGCAAAATCGGCATCTTCTGTAAGTCGATCGCAGGCCCACTCAGCGAAGCGAAAACGCATTAGATGGTCAGTTGGCTTCAACTCCTGAACCAATTGGACTTTGTATGGCGTCATACCAAGGTCTTTATGCAAAATTCGTCTCAATGATGTCTCCGAAATGTTCAATTGTTGAGAACGACGGTGAATTGATGTTGATGGCGCTTCACGCACACTTTCTGCCACAGCATCGATATTCTCGGGTGTACGCACTGTTTTTGGCTTTTCACGCTTTGGTTTATCGATGAGGATGCCAGTTTCTTTCACTTTTTTCACAAGATAACGAACATACGGAGCTGACGGTGCTTCTCTTCTTCCAAAAACCGTACGCAATTTTCGCACACATTCTGCAACATTACCATGATTTTCAAAGTAATGTCGCAATATTTCCCAGCGTTGTTCAAGCGTATACACAACCATATTCGCTCAGCGGAAGGATAAAACTAATTATCTGTCAAATCAGACATGAGCTAAGTGTTACCATTCACGAAATAAGCACTAGTTGAAAAAAAAAAAGTTATTTGGCGGACCCTATATTTTACTTTTCAAGGATTTTTCCATTAAATCTTCTTTATTTTATCATTTGTCAGAGAATTTTAAAGATAAGTTTCAATCGGTCTCATGAAGCTTAAGCAAACGGCATATAATTTTCAATCCTAAGACTCGCATTTTTCCCTTTGTTTCCCAAGTGGTATTCTTTTAATGAAGTGTTACTTTTTAGGACTTTTTCATTTTATCGTCTTTATTTCATCATCCCAAACAGAATTTCAACGGTTAATTCCATTCGGTCCCATAGACCTTAAGAAAACGACATATGTTCTCCGAGTTAACCAAAAGTTGACTTTAGTCAACCATTGGAGCTTGAAATAACAGTTTAATTTAAGCTTAATTTCTGTGAATTATTGCAAATGGTCCAGTCAAAATTAAATATGTAGTTGTAAATATATTTTATTATTAATTCATTAAAAAATGAAATTTCACCAGAAATTATCAATTACCAAATGAGTGACAATCAAATTTAAGGTTATTTTACTACACTGTAATAATTTGTATAAAATATTATTTCTCACCCTTGGGGGGTACATTTATGAAATAAAACATCAAAAAGACGTCTGGAGATTGGACCTACAACAACCCTTAGCATCAAGCCAAATCACGATACTTAAATAATTTACATAGATAATTTTACTGCAGTGGATGTCACGTGAACTCGTTCATAATTTTTAGTATCAACTGATTAAAAGAGCTCCCATGGCTGTTCTATGTAACGTCGAGAGAACTATTGGGCTACATTGTGAGGCAGGTTAAGGAAGGGTTGACTAAAAAAAATTGTAAGTGTGGTATTTTAAGTGGTTTGGAACAATTTAAAAGGATTTGTAAGACCTAAGTCATATCGAGAGCTCGTCCGCGAGGTAAATCCGCTTGTGGGTTAATATCCATCGGGCGGCTCCGCAGTTGACATGTGTTGAAAAATGCAAAGCAATATATATTGACAAAAGCAGCGGATTTTCCGCGTGGTGTAAGCTTCAATACTCAAAAACGGCGCTAAACATCACTTTTTGGCTTTATAATAATACAACCGAGTAGTTAGGAAAGTGTCTAAGGTTTCTAATGAATCATTATTTTCAACTCTAGTCTTTCAAATTCCATGGCAAATATACAAAATGTGAGTAAAGGTGCACTTTGAAAACCATCAAAGGCATTTTCAAACAAATTCCACCATGTACCATATTTCATTAAGAATTTAAAAGATTACTGTTTAAAATTTACCTTTACTGAAAACCTTACTGCCCGTATAGAATTAACAGATTCGTAGTATTGCTTGTATTAGAAAGCCAAAAAGTGTGTATTTTTGGGTGCTGACCCTTAAGAGCACTTGGCGCAGCTAGTTTGACAAACAAGGCTTTTAAGAAAGGGCGATCCGGAGAAAACTTTTACTGCTTGTTCCTCTAACAACTCTATTGTAAAATGAACTTAGCTTGGATTTTTTTCGAATTTCCTTCATATTTGACACTGTCACAATTCATCAATTAGCGCTATTTTTCTAATGACATTTGAACCGTATCCGTTACACGCCGATTTTAGGTTCGTTTCAGATTTATATAAAATTGTGATCAACAGAAAAACCGTTATGCTTGTCGGAAAGCTCTTAAATGAAGAAGTTGAACATTCTTAAAGTGATAAGGCTGCTTTACTTTAGCTTAGTGCGTAGCATTCTCGAGAGGGGATCTCAGGTATAGGGCCTATGTACCGCTAATGGTCGGGAGAATTCATTTTTTTACGATTCCTCTATATGAGATAGTTTAGTTTTTACCCATGGCTGTTTCCAACAGCATTTATCTTGGGAATGCTGGGTTTTTGCAGTCTTAGTTCGATGAGGGATAAAGCATTATTGCTTTTATTGATATTTTTCATATGATCTTTAACAAGTTTAAGGACGAACTAGTTTTTAAGTTCTAACTATATTTACTTCTTAAAAGCAATTTTTTTTTATTTTAAGCTTGTTTTTAGGTGAAATAAGGTTTTCATAATTAATCAAAGATAAAAGTAAAAATAGGTATTGTTACTTTTATCTTTAAATAATTATGATAACCATTCTTTGTGTTTTTTTGTAATGCATTGGTGCAAAACTGTTTTTGCAAAAATTAAGCTGGCTTAAATAAATACAAAAATGAAACGGGCCTGAAAAACTGGTGTTTTACAGAAACTATTCGAATGTAAAAAAAAACAAAATGGCGCAATTATTTTTACTTAATTAATTGTGTCTATTTCAAATGTGACAAAAGTTTGAAACAACCCGCCCTTAGCATGGTAAGCGTATGTATTTCCGGGTTTTGGTGAAGGAAATGGATATTATTTATAGAAATGTAATCCCTACGTTTGTTCAACCTATTACCCTTTTTAAATAAGTTTAGGTTCACACAGGTTTTAAGGTGACAGTCAAAACGCCGGGCGAAATGATTTATAGAGCGCTTCAAAGAAATAAATCAGAAACGCAATAACGTTTTAATATATTGCTACGTAATAGAATGAACAGAAATGCCTTTCTACGTGACGTTTCACCAGATTTTATTTGTAAGCGTTGCAAACGAAAGATATGAAACAAAATAAACAGAAAAACCGTTGATTTTCTGACAAATAACAAAAAACAATCGGTGAGAATGACGTATTTTCTCCGAAATATTGTATTATTTTAATGATGATATGGGGTAAAAAATAATATATTTTCGTAGAAAGCATTCACTTTGTGGTTTGACATATTTAAGAAATGAAAAAAATAACTTTGTACACGGATATTATTATTAACATTAAAATGCTATTGTTTTGTTTTCTCATTGTTCTGTTATTTTATATTAACAATTTATCCCACTGTGTGTGTATATAACCGCACACTATGTATTTTTTGTTTAGTTTAATTTTGTACCATGATGATGCTTAGGCTAAACAAAACCGGTCGGTCATGAAAAATAAAATAATATCCGTGATATACAAACTTATTTTTTCATTTCTTTCAAAATAATAGTTTTAATTACTAGGAGTTCAAAATATAAATGCTGATTTGGCCGAACCATGACTAAAATATGCAACAACCTGTCCTAATATATAAAAATGTTTTGAGAAACACTATGTTTTACATACTAATATTGACTATAAATAATTTCCTTTGTGAATACGTACCACTATACGTACGAGTGTGAACATTATAAATTTGGAACTGATGTCCAATTATCAAATTTAAAAGAACCCTTTCAAATTCTTACTTACCTAACAAAGTAGTTACCAATTTTGGCAAACATTATTCTTTATTTGAAATGGTTGGATTAAACTAATTGATATTTTTTCTTTACAAGTTACAATTCATCCACCCCGTGATTTTTCACGTGAATAAAATATACAAAAAAGCAAAACTTCATTGGTGAAATTTAACAAATTATTCACAAACTCACCATCATAACAGTATAAGTAATTACGTCACAACATGTCTCCAAAAAGCTTAACTTAAATTAGCAAACTTAGCAGATTTCCCGCCGCTGCTGCTGTGTTCAAAATATCTGCGATTTTGTTATTGTATCATTACGGCTTCAGAGAAGGGTGTATCGCGTGACACAGAAGGTATATAAGTCGACTACTGTCAATGTTCTGTGTAATTTATTTTGCAAGGATTAACACCAACACCCGCCTTAAAACTCCCCAATTTAATTCCATCAACCCTAATCAAAATGGATACGATTATTGGACGTTGGCTTGTTATTCAATTAACTCGCTTCTGACAGATAACAAAGAAGGATGTCATTCTGAAATACGGAATAACTTTTATGTTTTGTTCGTGTATACACTTTGAGTCCTTTCTATCGAAATTCTAAACAAAACATATTTCTATTGTCCCATTATTTTGAGTACCTACTTAAAATTAATAATTGTACACCTATAAAAAAGACTCCAAACAAATTGCGTTATTAAAAACTATGTGTTACTGTTTTTTTTTTAAGTTTTATGAAAATTAATGTCATCAATAAAACTCGTACTTCAATATTGGAAAACAAGTTTTTCACTTTGTTGCATTACATTAAAGGTCGTTATAAAATACAGTGATATTGTTTTAAGAAGGAATTCGTTAAAAAAATATTTTGAATAGTGTTATTTGCTTCGGTTTGATATTTATATTTTTAAAGGAAATTCTACTTCTTTCTCCCTTTTTACCTTCTTTTGGTTTCTTTTCACTCAACAAATACGTTGTAAAAAACAAATACTGAAAATGAACATAAATAATGTGAAGATGTATTGAGTTTTGTTGCAATAAAATGTTTTTTTTTTTAAATTAACTGCAAGAAAACAGCTGTCATTTAGATTATTTTGGTAAACTTTCCTCACATATAGTAATCGTATCTTTATTATTATTTTCGTTTCAATTTCTTTTATGAAATTTTTTGATTTCATGAATTCCACCTTTTTTCCAATTTCAATTCATATATACTCGTATATTATAAATTTATACATATATATACATGTATATATATTTATAATATACAAGTATATATATATATATATATATATATATATATATATATATATATATATATATATATATATATATATATATATATATATATATATATATATATACATATATATATATATATATACATGTATGTATATATATATTTTTTTTATATATTTTAAATATATATAAATATATATATATATTTATATATATTTTAAATATATTTTAAATATATCATCTAAATGATAATAATTTGATGGCCTACGTGGTCGAGTGGGAAGACGCTCAACTACGAATCCAGAGATTGCGGGTTCAAACCCGGCGTGCGCAAATATGTTTTATTTAATTAATGTGTGTTGTAACACATTCAATTCACATAAAATAACAAGTGGTAGATACTCAATGTGTCGCTCTTGTGAAAGACCACCATTCAGAATTCAAACGTTGCTTGAAATGATTTTAGGCGTGTTTAGTGACCAGATTTGAATAGCCAGGTACTTTACAACCTTCCTTTTCCCATCTCATTCCCCTCCCCACTACCTTCAACCTCACAACATACCCCAGTTAAGAATGCTATAGTCTCACTGGCTCCAGACAATTGGGAGGAGTTGGGTCTATTGTGCGGTATTCACTATAAACATGTATTAAGTTACAATGGCAAAAACATTTTCTTCAGTCCAACCTTTTAGTTCTGTGATTTTTGCAAAAAAAAAGGTTATGTCATATATTGAAACATTAAGAACGGAAATTTTAAGATAAAACAGCCTAACCTTAAAGCTTTTACTTTTAAAGGTGTTACTATATAAAATTTTCTTTAATACACCAAAATTAATTCAAGAGAATAAAAACAAAGTGTTGACCTGCATTTGAATGCTTGCAGTTTGTGACGCGAGGAAACAAAGGCGCCGCGACGACAGTTTACTTAGGAGCCTTCCGCCGAGTTGGCCCTGGCTTTTAGCTGACTAACGAATGAACTCAAAGCACTGGCATGGTTCCATAAACAGTGTATTTGTCATCCTTTTTTTCACTGAAACAATGTCCACGTTAATACCTTTGTACATGGGTATGTTCGTACAAAAATCACCACCGAAAGCAGCATTTAAAGTTTTGAATTGTAATTATAGTTTAAAAAAATGAACTTTTGGGGATGCTTTGAGTTGGAACCTTTTAAAGAAATAAAGAAGTTGCATTTTGAAATAAGCCCGTCTTGTAGGTTGTAGAAAAAATTAAGAAGCCAAGTTTTTTCACATCCAAGATTGATCTTGAGCAATATCATCTTGATCTCAGAGTCATAAAATATCAACCTTGCACGAATGTTGGGTACGTATTTGGCGTATTTCTTGGATGTACACCGGTGTCTAAAGGATCCATTGGTGCATCATTATGCACGTTGTTCAGATTACGTTTGATTGAAATACCGGTAAAATAAAAATAAAGTTTACCTAAACGACGCGACGTCGATGTTTCCAAGATTTGGAATGCAACATTGATTCAACCAACCACGGAACAAAGCATTACTTACTCATATGTGCTATTCTATTTATACATCTATAATAAATTCCCTTAAGTAAGAAGCATTTACAATATATTAAAGTAAAGTAATAAAATCTGCAAAAAAATACTGTCTCAACACAAGCTTGCCTAGTGAGGCAGATTATGAAAATGATAAACGCAATGACTAATGAGTAATTAATACAAAACTAAGTCATCGTTTTTAATTTACTGTTTTTATTTATATTAATTATTTTTAGTTGACTATATTTAAATAAAGTTCAGATTCTTGATTCTGGCCGATTTTGCACAGAAACAAGATTCTTTTAGGTGTATTGGGGCTCCTGACCAGAGGTGGCTACAGAAATCAATAATAGGCCGTACATGTGATTTGCATATTGTCAGCAGCACTGTACAGTTTAGTATTAGCGGGCTTTGTACAGTTCGTCCGGCTTTGGAGAGGCTTACTTAATTCGGTTACACGTGTCTATGGCAATGAGAGCTTTCTTGGGAACATTGCTTCCTTCCTGGAGGAAACTTGATAATCGTTTCGGTCCCGTTTAGAACGATGTGTTGGAGGAATAGGAAGTGGAAAAGAGGAAGATTAGTTGTACCTGGCTATTCAGACTTGTTCACCAAAACAACTCGAAGGTATTTATGGTAAATTTTCGAGTCTAAATATTGATCTTTCATATATGCGAGTGTCTTCACTCTTAAATGAGTCTTATATTTCATATAAAATTGACACCAGAGTAGGTTTTGATCCCATGACCTTTGAGTTATGTGCCAAAGAGCTTAATCCTGTCTTGAAAATAATAGAGAATACCTAAAAACCAAAAATCCAGAAACGGTTAAGGTCTACTAGATCATCGGTTTAATAGTTTATTTAAGCTATGTTTATTATTTTTCTCTATTTTATTATGTGTTATTTTGTTCATATTTTTCACTTTTTTGCATTATTTTATGATGTATTATTTTTATAAAGTTTTTTTAAACTTCGTCTATGAACATACTCTTTGTTTGTTTAACTTAGTGGTTCTTATGAACTAACTGAATAGATACTTTATTTTATTACTTTCTTTATCAAATTTACTGTCAACATGTTCTTTAATTATTATTATTATTATAAGAAATGAACTTAGCCTAAGCATCATCAGGGCACAAAATTAAACTGATGATGCTAAAGCTAAGCAAAACCGGTGGGTCATAAAAATAAAAATAATATCCGTGATCCCCTATAAAGTTATTTTTTCATTTCTTCAACTATGTCAAATCACCAAGTGATTTGCTTTCTACGGAAATATATTATATTGTTTTTTTTTTTCATTTTGGTTAAAAATATATATTACTAGCGAAAACTTCACTGGTTGATGCAACATATTAATCACTTTATTTAATAAAATTTGTATATAACTGTATTTTTTCCTAAATAAATAAATAAATAAATAAATAATAATACATTCATACTTATGAACATGAATACACAAATGAAGTTAAAGAGATGAAAATATGTTATTAATTCTTCTTCCTTTTGAACACACATCGGTATTCGTTAAGCAAGAGACTCCAGAAAATATGTTAAAATACAATATGTTCAATTCACCAAGCCACACCATCATCTTTATTCCGAAATAAATACTATTATTTGTATTGAATATAATTTATTATTTGTATTAAGTTAAGCCGGGAAACCCATACATTTTATCAAATTATGGTAAAGCTCTAAAAAGTATCAAATAATATAATATGCGTTATGCCATTAATTTTACACAAAACGTTAACTAATTAATTAACAGAAGGAATAAACTATCGAACGAATGAAGGTTCCTCGGTTTTTTGCAAGGTCGCAAAACGACAAAGCGTTTCGCCGAATATAAAAATATATTTATTTATGGAAGGTGCGTCAATTGGACGCGTTCGTTCGACGAAATCACATTCACGAAAACATCAAATGGCAAGAAACACAGTATTTTCCTTTGACGTGATTTTCCGGATGCGCGCTTCCAGTAACCGGGGACAGGATGTGTGATAAGGTTCCGGCGAATCCTTTCATTAAAGGGAACTCATTAGTTTCGCAGCGCAGCCAGCAGGTGGCATGCTTTCCAATCATTTTCCGCCCTTTTTTGTACACAATACAATCTTCCGTCGAATTTTCCGAAACGATTGCCGTAAAAAACAGTTTGACGTATCCACATGAGTGAAAATATACCTCTTTTTTGTTACGCTATAAATTTCCCAAGCAATATAATCCGCACATGGAACACAAACAGAGATTTTTGTACAACTCTTTCACGCGTATATCGTGAAACTACTGGCTATTCCTAATTAATTAACCATTACGCCATTTCCTTGCAGGGATAGGCAGAGAAGACGGACCGCCATACAACTCTTGGTTAATTCACATTAATACATCGTCTCGTACATGTTCTGTTATTCTGACTTATTTTTTTATTTTTTTTAATATTAATACCGCACAAGAGTCTCAACTGCTCTCAACCGTCTAGAGCCAGTGAGACTATGGCATCCCCAAATAGGGTATGTTGTGAGGCTGAAGGTACTGGGGAGGGGAAGGAGATTGGGAAGAGGAAGGTTGGGAAGTACCTGGCTATTCAGATCTGGTCACCAAACACGGCTTAAGCCATTTCAAGCAACGTTTCAATTCTGAATGGTGGTCTTTCACCAGGGCGATACTTAGAGTATCTACCACTCTGGAACGTGCCGCAAATATACTTTTTTATTATTTTTATATGAATTAAATGTGTTATGACACATATTAATTGAATAAAAGTTATTGGCGCACGCCGGGTTTGAACCCGCGACCTTTGGATTCGTAGTCCAGCGTCTTACCACTCGACTATGGAGGCCGTCAGACTCGACTCAAGTATTTGATTTACTTGATCGTGCCATGTCTTCCTTAGGCATCCGCAATTTCTTCTTCCATTCACTTTCGCATCATATATTTTTTTTCACACTTCTTTATGTGAAAATGGCTATTCCTGAAAACCAAATAAAGATTTGAATTCTAAACGGCCTCCGTGGTCGAGTGGTATAAGACGCTCGATTACGAATCCAGAGGTCGCGGGCTTAAGCCCTGCGTGCGGAAATAAATTTAATTTAATTATTTTATAAAAGGTATCATAGCACATTAAATTCATATAAAATAATATGTAGTATATTCGCGGCACGTTCCAGAGTGGTAGATACTCTAAGTATCGCCCTGGTGAAAGACCACCATTCAGAATTAAAACGTTGCTTGAAATGTCTTTAACCATGTTTGGTGACCAGGTCTGAATAGCCAAGTACTTATTAAACTTCCTCTTCCCCATCTCTTTCCCCTCCCCACTGCCTTCAGCCTCACAACATACCCCAATTGGGGATGCCATAGTCTCACTGGCTTTAGACGGTTGGGAGCAGTTGAGATTCTAGTATGGTATTCCCTATATATAAAAAAATATCTGATAGTATTAATACGCTAAGCCGTCTTCTGTGCATGATTCGTTAGATCGCCGTGTGGAGCACTAATGTATGCAAAAACAATACTGGTAATTTTCGTTCATACGTAAAAGAGTTTGAAATTTTATTCCCAATACGCTACTTCACAATTTACTCACTATGTCCCTTTTGACGTGTGGATTAAGACTAAACTAGTATAAATATATATATATTTTTGTATAATTTTTTATTTGTCGAATAAATACAGCGCAGCATTACTTTTAACTAACTGATTTTACACGCACCAATTGTCGTAGCACTTGGTTACATAACGTTTGTAAGGTAAAAGTGTGTGTCTGTTAGAATTTTAAACGGGACGCAATGAATCCGAATGCAAAAAATTTCATTGTTTGAACCTTAAATGTATTGCATAGAAATACATCAGCATTTTCCTTTCAGATTTTCAAGTATCATTTACCCCCTGAATTTCCGTGATAAGAGTGTGAAACGCGGAGTATTTTTTTACTTATTCCATGTTCATCCCAACCATTTGTAGTCGGCGGTTTGGAAAATTTATTTCCACCTCTCCCATCGAAAAATGCGTCATGCAGTTTTTGGGACAGTGGTTGTTTTGGTCACCCTCCGGGGGATACGTTTAAAATACAAAACATTTGGAATGCAATGATTATTCAAATGATGAAATTGAACAGAAATTAAAAAATTCTTCATTAGAAAAGTGTAGAAAAGATTTTAATGATTCAATTTATATATTCAAAATTGTAAATTGTATTATTGATTCACTTTCATTGTAACAATTCATCTAGCTCAACATTTCTTGCCGTAGACTCAGAAAAAATGTATTGCTGTTCCTCAATCATCATTCTTCTAATTATGGGTATCATTCTCCACTGTTCAGATTATGTCTAACATGATTGACTCTACTAAAACCTTGTTCAGGCTGTGACTTGAATGTTCTATGAAATATATATTTATGTCCTATTTTTCTCATTGCTTCATTAAAATATTATGTATGTGCTGTTCTTTCTCTGTTGCTTTTTTCTCATTTCGTGTTGTGTATTTCTTGTAATTGGGACAACGGTTCGTTAGTATAAAAATAAAATAAAAAGTGCTTAGTTATATGAAGTAAGATTTTATGGTTTTTAGAATGTGAAGATTACTAAATAATGCAATGCCGATGTAAGATTTATCAACAATATAATGATTACATTAAACAACACGATCAGGATTATGTACAAAGTTGGAATAAAATGATGCAATTAATGTATATCAAGATATAGTTTTTCGTTCCATCCTCGTTGTTTGTTCCTGTTGTGAAATAAATGAAGATTTTTTTTAAGTTTTGAAACTCTATACAGATACTAAAACAAAATTATTTTTGTTTCGGATTTCGTAGTGATCATACAATAATTTATTATAAATAAAACTTGGTGATGGGACTGGAAAAAAAAGATTGCCTAGTATTTATATTTGCCGGAAGCATTTCATAATCTATTTTTGTAATATAATACGTGATTATTATTCCAGTTAAATATTCAGAAGACTGACCACGGTTTCAATAAGACTAGAGAAAAATTACAACAATAATTTTGCAGATTACCCCGTAATATTAATAAATTGTACTAATTACTGTTCGCGGTTTAGGCTGCCAAGAGCAATTACAGCGAACATTGTCATCCCGGCACAGATTCCCAGAGATCTTGGCCAAGATGCGCAGATTCATAACGGGTCATTAAAGACCATTATTGCAAAAGTTTGAATTATTTAAGTATGTACTATTTACTCAAAGTTACATGTTGGAATATTGCCCTCTCCTTATAATGGTCGTAGACGTAATATTATTTTCACCACATACTCTTGAACTACAGAAAAGCTGCTGTAATATCTACCTGTCCACATATTCATACGATATCTATATACGAGTATATATATATACGACCTTTCATACAGCACAAAAATCCCGCATTTGAATACCGGAGTGCGCAAATGAATGTTGTTCAATATGTGTTGTTTCACATTCAATTAAAATAAAATAATATGTACCATATTTGCAGGAATTGTAGATACTCTCAGTATCGCCTTGGAGATAAACCACCATTCAAAACTGATACAATGCCACTGCTCCCGACTGTCCGGAGTCAGTGGGACTATGGTATCCCCAATTAGGTTATTTTGTGGAGCTGAAGGGGGTAAAGAAGGGAAGGAAATGGTGACAGAATTGAGAAGTACCTGGATATTCAAATTTGGTCACTTAATATGGCTAAAATCATTTCAAGCAACGTTTTGATTCTGAATGTTGGTCGTTCTCCAGGGTGATATAATTGTTTATTTTACAATGCATAACAGTGAAGCAGGTATTGGCAAGTGTTTATTTATTTCGGGGCACTAGCCTAGAGGTGGCTACTATCATCTATGCCTAGGCACATAAGATCTGTGCAGGGTATGCAGCTGGTCACTTTAGAAGAATCGACTTGTATAGTCATGTGTTATTATTGTTGAAATGCTCCCTTTTTGAAATCATGCAATGTGACAAAAAAATAATATTTTTATTGAATAAACTGCGAAGTTGATTTATTATTTTTTAGAAATTGTACTTTAACGAATCACACACATCCGAAAGGCATATTTTTATTCTTATTTTAATCGTTTTCTTGCGAAAATGTATCCGTAAATCATTCGAAGCGTTTAAGCGCACTTCGATTGAATGTTATCTAAAATAATATTTCCAAATATTAGATGAGTATCTGATGCTTGTGTTGTTCCTTTAATTAGAGGGTCCTTGAATTAATGGCCAACGTCGTTATTTTATTTCTATTCCAAAATATTTACTTTAGCATTTTTCCACTTCACCCTTTGCAAGGGGAGAAAATTGTCATCTCAGCAACCTGAGTACAAATAAATAATCATTACATCTTAAGATAAAATGGGTTGTTAACAACAATAAATATTCACTAAAATTGAGTATAATTTTATAGACATGTAGAAATAATTACTATGATAAATCCTGGTCCTCGACAGGAAATGATTACTGATCTTTTTACATATTATTTATAATCTCATGAAGATTAATATAATCTTAAATTATCTATCATTCTTTGAAGAATTGTTAACTTACATTTTTTATAAGCCCTGGGTTTTTAATTAATGAAGTTAAGAAAGGCAAAAGGGCTTAAGCGACACTTTGGTCGAAAATGAGTTAAATATGTAGTTTTGATTAGTTTTTTTTCTGCGTCGAATGCTCTGACTCTCGTTTGATTCTGAAGACTTTTGTGGCCCTTCAGTCGTCTAAACTATATATAGAATTTGGGAGAAAGCTTAACTCAAGCGACACGAGCTTGGGATTTTTTGTACCTTTTTGTCGCTTCAGGTAACTTAGTAAGAAAATTGTGTTACCCGAGTTAGCATTTTTTAAAAATCCAACCAGGTATTGAAGACTTACAAATTTTATTGTAAAAAAAACCTTAAAGTGCTCTTGTGTAAACTTCCCGAATTGGCGATTCAGCCCTTATGCCTTTCCGGCGACGATATGATGCAGAATAAATAATTATATTTTTTTAATTTAAAAATAAAGACAAACATTCCTGGATTATGAATTACCTGACAATGTTTGAAAAACTCCTACTACTATCATAATAAGTGAAAAATGTTGTTTGCGCAATGATGGAGGACTTAGCTAGCAGAGGAATTGAACCCACGACGCCCGGGTGGTAATCCGACGCGTTTGCCCATTCAGCTAGCAACCGGTAGTTAAATAATTTTATTTGGAATATGTTTGCATCGAGAGGGGACAAATTATTTATGCGTCATATCAACACTGATATCTAACATAACTAATTTATTACCGTTTTTAAAGTTATTTAGTAATAAAGTTTTATTCCAGAAGGTATGCAGGAGTAGTGCAATGCAACACCTTTCATAATTGATAACAATACATAGTAATAATAATACTGAAATAAAAGTTGTAATACGCACAATAATAATAATAAAGAAAAAATAAACATAAATTCATAAGAATGAATTTTTTATTTTTTTTTATTTATTTACATTAAAAATCATCGTGAAAAATATAAAGTTCTCTAAGGCAGAACGATCTATTCTTCGCACGTCAACAATCACCCAAAAAGAGTGAACATTAAGACTTGTTCACACGAATTATACATCCTTTTGCTAGTAACCCCCAGCATTGTCGATGGTGTGTAATTACGGATAATGTTTGAGTAATGTATTTTTAAATATTTTTGAGTTCTTAATATCACAACTGTTGTGATAAATTGATAGCGATTAAGCTATTACTTGTGCCTCATGAAAATTAACTCTAATAGAAAAATATGATTGGGGAATTGAATATTTTTATTAGTGACAAAAAAAAATGTGCACAGTTTTTATATTAACCTTCCCGTTCGGAAGGCGGGTTGTAATGTCACCTCGAACGAGAGTTCATGTCAACGTATGAAAACGCTTTAATATGCAAACTCAAAAAGGGATACTACGTCACACTCTTCGGATCGTACGTTTGCTTTTTATTTTCAGGTACGGAAAGATCAAGAAAATTTTCATAGTAAAACATAAATTACATTTGAAATAAGCTGTTATTTGCATTGTCATTATATTTAAGGTATTTTGTATTTCTGCTGGTAATACATATTTAGTGATTTTTTGGAAGCTGAAAGTAGAGGGGGAAGGAAAAAATTAGAAGCAAAGAAGAATTGTAAAGTTCCTGGTTATTTTTTGGATCTGGTCACTAAATAATCTAACTCAACTTAAGCCATTTCCAGCAGTGCTTAATTTTTAAACTCTGGGGCGATATTAAAAGAACAATATACTCTGAAACGAGGTGTAGATGTACAAATAAAAAATAGTTAAAATTTTATGTCTTTTTATGTAAAAAAGCCACTTAAACGCAGTCAATTTCCCCTCGCCAGGTTTTGAACTCGCGACATAGAAGAGTGAGCATAAGAGCTTACCGTTCTAGTCACGGAGATCGTTAGAGTATAGCCCCCTACATTCTGTTCACCGAGGCGATGTTATCATTTTCAAAAACAAACACATAAATCAGAAACAAAGTGCCTTCCAGTGTCAAGGCAATACACTCTTTATGCTTGTATAATGCAATTAAAATAAAACGATGTAAGTCTGCATTCATTCATTTTTCGTTTTAAAACGTTACCAGAGTTGAATATATTACAAGATTTCTGTACTTTCAGTATAAATTGCAAGCGGCGATAAAAGGGGTGAACTGTAAAATAACTCTTACTTATATTAAACTAGTTTGCACATAATGTACAGTTTATTTCATGAAATGTAATGTGTATATTGTTTTACTAAGGTTATTTAGCAATTAATTTAAATGTTTTTTTCTTTTGATAGGTTAACATATCTGCACTACAGACCACTCATACACAGATGTACAAACTTTTTTGTACAGTTTGGGGCGTAGTTACTAGTATTGAGAACACCATGTTTTTTTAATGGTTCTTTAGTTTTCATTTCGGTCGTCTGTACAGATACTTTGAACATATTTAGATGTACAAGGAAACACTAACTAATTTCCTTACCATGGAAATTGAAATCTTTATTTACTAGTGAGCATCACATATGCCTGTGTGCGAAAGGAAGAATGGAATGAGTAAAAAAAATAAATTGTGGTAAGTATGCAGAATTGTTTCCTAGATACATATCTAGCAAGGAAAAATGAGATAAGTCAGAAAACAAAATAATGTGCTATTATTTTCTGAAAAATAACGTGTAACATATGACATGATTACATACAAAAAACAAAATTCCTAAATTTTGTTTTGGCTCTCCTGAACTTCTGCGTTTATTGACTAATTTTTTTCTTCCTTGCGCACACTTATTTTTACGTTTGGACGTATTTAAAAAATACATATATTTTAATATGTCGTAATACTAATTGTTATATTATATTTGAAAACTTTGTGTTTTCAGTAGCGTCACGGTAAAAAATTATAAAAATACACATACCTTGCAGGTACCTGTGTCTTTTTTACCAAACGCGATTGAAATATAAATATGAAATATGATTCTAATTCCTTTAATGAACTGTTAACATAACTCAATTGAATTATTAATTATTTAAAAAACATCACAAAAACAAGCATTTCAAGGGGCTTTTAAATTAAATATGTATGGGTGTATAATAATGAACAAACTTAAAAAAAAAACAAACTCGTAGAAATATGAATTATAATGGACGTCAAGTAAAAAAAAACTATTTTAACATAGTGTTTCCATAAAAATGGCCAGTAAAAAAACAAAGGTATGATTACACAAATAGCAAAAATGCTTGTCGTTTAAACGAACGCGTAGATCTTATAAATAAACATTACCATCAGAGTACTCACTGTACGCACTCATTTCTTTTATTGTTATTATAAACCCAAATTTTACATAAATCGTGACTGCTATGAATAAACGTAAATTACGTAAAAAAGCAATAACTTAAAAATATTATTAGCACCTTAAATAAAATAAAAAAAGTTTTATGTATTCCATTAAAAGCGAATGCTTTGTTTTTCAATAAACACTTATAAATAACGAAGAAGTTACAGGTGAAATAATGTTTGCACGTATCATTACTAAGACAAACGTTATTCGCGCGCGTGGCGTGTAAATACGTTGCCTAATACCATGAAGGAAGGCGCCATTAAAAGGTGAAATTACACGCATAAGGAGCCTTCTAAATTTATGAATAAAATGAATGTGTGTAGTCAGCCCTTAAACACAGCCTTATTAAGCCCTAGCCAGACGTGGGAGGCTGGGAGGGGTGAGCGGTGTAGGGTGGAAGTGGGTGGTGGAAGAAGTGTGTGTGAGGCAGAACAGGGAGTTGTGATTTATAGTATTGTGCGATATGAAAGGATTCCCACCTTTCAGGTAACATAAACACATCTTATTCTAGGAAATGTTCTGCTTACGTCTCACTATGTCTTCATTATGAACCTTTTCCACTGCAGGAGAAATACCCAACCGCCGCGACAGGCGATGATGTGAACTATTTCTTACCGCAGCTGGCGGTGGGTACAAGTAGTGTTAGGGACTTTGTTGGTTGGGCCAATGGTTTGTACCGGTTATGAATAGTAAAGTGGCATTTACAGTCATACATGGTGTTAGTTATAGTTAAAGTTTGTTATAAGTGATAAGTATACATAAAAACTGGATATATTTAGTAACGGCCTTATAAATAATTTAGGCTTTATTAAATAATCTTAACTATAAAAAAGGAAATTTGTAGGCTGAATCACCAAAAACTCTTGGATAGTCTGTATAGTGTTTGTAAAACATATTCGAAAAGTTCTGAGAATTTCGGTAATCGTAGAATGAACCATTTACGATCCTCTAAAACATAACTATTACATAAAACGAGCTGAGCTGCAATAAAAAATAGAAAAGTTTTACCATAACCGTTTAGGTACTCGTATTGAGTATTAGTTAAACTTTCAGTTACATACGGCGTCAATAAATTATTTCCACATTTTTAGGTGCATTGCATTTGAAAAATCGTGGAAAGTACGTTTTACGTCGCATTAAATAAGATTAGTTTTCATGCAAACTCAAAGAGTCTTTGTATACAAAATGGATTAAATCTTTTTGCAAAATTTCTCAAATATTAATTTGGAGAAAGCAGTTTTGTGGGTAGAAAAGAATAAGTAAAAAAAATCACAAAGAAAATGAGTAAAATTACCTTTTTCTCCATATTATATTTTACAAAAAAAAAACACTGGCACGTACAGTTCGTTATTTGCTTTAATAAAGTTCCACGTAATTTAACAATAATTTGTCTTTGCAAGATCCTCCAATGAAACTCAAAATCGACATAACGATAATTAACTCAAAACGCAATTTGCCGACTTACCCCTTTCCTCTTTTTACATAATTTGATGTAAGCTTAATTTTTTTCAACTAAAAACGTTGGATATGCTTAATCTGACGAGAACCAAAGCAAAGCGGTTAGCTCCTTGGGTAACCAGTTCAAAACCTGGCATGGGAAAATAAAAAATAAACACATTTTTTAACGAAAATCTTAAAATAACTAGTAAACAATAAATTAGTGTTACGTCTTTTCAGATTAAAAGTTACTCTCAGTATCGACCTGGAAGAATTGATAAGATATTCGGACCTTTCCATTAATGTTCAACTATTATTTGATACTTGTTTAGTTAATACGCCACACGCCGTGTGTTGTTAATTCGTAGCTATTAGGGATGCCATAACCCCACTGGCTCTAGAGCTGGAACTCTTGTCATTGAACTTCATACAGGTCATATTCTGGATGTTGATCCCCTCCGGTGGCGGATCTACCCAGACAAAATGTTTTAAAAAATACTCTCCTTTTTTAATGCTTATTTCCTTTATTCTTATCATTTATCAAATATTTCCCCGAATTTTAAGGCACATTTGAATATATGTATTTTTAATAGTTTATACAACGCAATATTCCCAACTGCTCTCAACTGCTCTCAATTTCTCTCGACCAGTGAGACTATGGCATCCCCAATTTAAGGTATGTTGTGAGGCTGTTGTAAGGAAATGGGATGGGAAAGAGTAAATTCAGAAAGTACCCAGCTATTCAAATCTGGTCACCAAACACGGCTAAAGACATTTCGAGCAACGTTTCGATTCTGAATGATGGTCCTTCACCAGGGCAATACTTAGAATCAAATTTATTTGGGCACGTCGGGTTTGAGCCCGCGACTTCTGAATTCGTAGTCGAGCGTCTTTCCAAGTAATAATTTATAAAAAAAAGAATATAAATTCGCGGTGAACCATGTCTTATGTCTTGTCTCAGTTGGTTTTCCGCAGCCGTTGAATTAGTGTTTGCACGCTTGTAACATTGACAGAATATTTTTTTAACTAAAACTCACATTTTCTAATAGGAAACTTAAGGAATACGTGTAGAATTGCGAAGATCATGAAAGTTTCTAACAGTCAATTTATTTAATGGGTCTGGTCATAGCCATCATTGCTAAATGTTCTATGTTGTGAACCACCTGGCTTAATGTAAAATAATAAAAAAACGGTTTCCATATTTCGCTGCTGAAATAGAGAGGAAATATTTTTTTTATGTAAAAAAGTATACTTCCCATTTAAAAAATACAACCCACACACAAAATTATTAATTTCAGTTTTCGCCGGTTAGCGGTCAATAAATTCTCACTAATTAACCTACTCGAGATGACAGAGAACAGGAGGCATTAGTTCCCCCGTAACTACAAAAATTTAAAATGAATGAATGAATGATAATATACTTCATAAAGAAATCGTGGATCTTGAGTAGATGCGATTATCACTTTAAGTAAGCTTGTGTGATGAGTGTTTATACGTTTCATCATCAGTATTCGTATTTTCAAAAATGTACTACCCTTTGAGCCACTTTGTCGCCCTTCAATTTTCCGAGTAAATAAACGAATTTATCAAAATTGATCTCATAAACAATCTCGAAAGCCTCCTTCGTGAAATTCGTGGAAAAATCTCGATGAAAATCAAGGTCTTTCTCACTTTGTTATTCGTCACCCTTCGATGCTGATGAGCGTCGTCAAATAATAACGAAGATTGAGAAGAAGTGCCGTAGGATGGTAGGATGTAGGATCAGCCGTCGCCCCCCCCTCCCGGGAATTATCCCAAGTATGCCGAGTATGGAGTGTAGAACAGCGAGAACGTTGGAATGTGGAAAAGGCACTCAAATCTGAAATATGAGTATGTCACTGAGAATGAAAATAGGGTCATGGTAACTGGTAAAACACGAGAGAACATTATTTGTGTTATTTTTCTTAATATATGTACATTGTATATTGCCATCTTAGGGAAACAAAGCAATGATATTTTCACTCTGCACAAATTAATCGAAGACAGGCCGACTGTGAACGATATCTACGCAAACTGTTTCCAATTCAACCAACATAATATTAAATTCAATTTTACATTTAAAAGCTCTTTGCTCAATTGTGATATTAAATATTGATACCATTTGAATTCAAAAAGAAAACAAGATAAATTAATATAGTGAAAAAATTGTAAGTGATTTAAGTAATCCTGATTTTAATTATCGATTACAAAAATAAATATGAATGCCTTTATGTGAAAATATGAAACTTTGTTAAAGGGTCAGCACCCGAAAATACACACTTTCTGGTTTTCTAATAAAAAAATACTAGAAATTAATATTTATATGTTAATTTTATACAAGTAGTAAGGAAATGTCTAGGGTTTCTAGTGAATAAAATTTTTGAACAGTAATCTTTTAAATTAATAATGAAATGCAAACTGGAATTGTAGGTAAAAAAATCGAAAATGGCCGCGTTGGTTATCAAATTGCTCATTCTACTGACATTTTAGTTTGTTTTACATTAAATTTAAATGATTACTGCTTAACAATTTAATTCCCTGGAAACCTTAAGAAAAATGCCTGCCCATGTAGAATTAACAGATAAATCATGTGCAGTATTGCTTGTATTAGAATGCTACAAAGTGAAGTTTAGCGCCATTGTGGGATGCTGAGCTTTAATGATTTAAATAAAATAAAAATATAAAGAAACCTGGTAAGGGGGTAGCTCCGAGTTCAAGTCCAGTTGGTACAAAAAACCCAATTTTCATTACGGTTTTAATCATATACCAAATTTAGCACTTTCGCATTATTCATTTGACAGTTAAGTAACCGAATCTTTAATGATAATGACCACCACGGTGGTTATTTTGTGGTGTTTTTGATACTTCATTGCCTCAAAACAAGGCTTCCCAGGTATGCGAGCCTTTTTCCTACCAAGGTGGAATATAAACACCACAGAAGAATAGATTTTTCTTCAGAATCTTTACATGTTATAGATCTGTTAGTGCTTTCAGAAGCTAGGTTAAATACTTCATCGACATCGTCACCCCATTATCACATTCAATCAAACTAAATCAACACAAATTTCTTAGACATATTCCTTTTAGATTCAGTGTTCTATCACACGCAATTTTAGTTCCTTCCTATAAAGGTGCAATTAATCATGACTAAAAGAAAGATAAAAGATGACTTAAGATATCATTTAAAAAAATGTCATGATTGCCCTGATTTGTTATTGATATTAAAACGAACCAAATTGCTTCACTTGGCTAAATTCCACAATTCATTGTGTAAAAACTTCAAAAGATTAATGACTATGCTCTTCCCCTAATACCGATTTTAAAAATCTAGCAGACTAAAATATTCATATAATGTATATTTTCAACGTGATTTAAGGTGTTTCGTTAGAGTTTTTTTTTAATTGTTGATGAAAGGATGAAAGAAATTAATTATTAGTACAAACCAATCTTCAATTTGTTTAGTAGTCGAGTAGACTAATGTGTAGGGTTCCCACTTAAACGTCGCAGGTTCAATCCTCTGCTACCTAAGTATTTCATCATTGCACAAGCATCTTTTTCCACTAATTTTGATGGAAGTAGGAGGAATTAAATTATTATTATAACCACTTTGTCAAACTATTGCCTGTATTAAAAAAACTCTGACGTCAAATTACTCATAACATAGATTTTTTAAACTAAATAATTTATTCATTTGTGTTTTAATAATGTTAGCACATCTCCAGAATAAAACGATTTACTTAACTTTTCTGTCTATTTATACTTTTCAACAGAAGTACTCTCTGTCTAAGCTTTATTATACGTATTTAATAGAGATGTGTATTTTTCCCTTTTTTTCTCGAAGTGCTTTATTGTAACAAAGCTGTTTATATTTCCGTACAAAATACACAAAAAATGGGAAGACCACTTTGAGGATTTTTTTTTGTGCTTTGCTGTTTTGGTATGTAAACTTAAAATGTTAAATAATTTCGTTCGTAAGAATTATCATTGCCACGACGAAAAAAATCTTGATGGTTCCTGCTTAGTGAATAAATAAAATTATTAATTGCAGGTACTTGTAGTCACAGGATGTAACTTGACTTGCCAAGAAAAAAATAGTAATTGGATTATTGAGTCTCGGTCGCGACCGTTATTTTTTCTGTTTCATATTTACGTTGAAGATTTTTGATATTATTTAAATAATAAATAATTAACTTTGAGTTTGTGAAAATTTACTGACTAAATCCGGGTCACGATGACCTGGTGTCATCGTCCGCGTAATTATTTGCCCGTCATTAGCGCCGGATTTTCAACTCTATCTTACTAAATAAGCTTTATCAAATAGCAATACATGAAATTTTTGACCAGGTGAAATCATATTTATATAACAGAACACAACTGGTGCTTATTAGCGCATAAAAACCATTCCATATACTTGTAGTTTCTGGTGTGCCAAATAGATCAAATCTCGGCCCCCTGTGTTTTCTGATATTAATAATTGACCATGGTTGAAAATTAATTGACTGCCTAACCATCACGCCGCTTTCCTGAAGGGGTGGGCAGAGAGGACGGATTACCATACAAGTCTGTCTTGGCACACACTCTTTGCTTCGTTCACATTTATATATCGTCTCTTACATACTCTTCTGTTATTTTGACTTTTCACGTGACCCGATTTAAGTATTTGATTTTCTTGATGGTGCCATGTCTTCCTCGGGCATCCCCGACTTCTTCTATTCACTTTCGCATCATTTATTCTTTTCACATTTACTTTCTTCGTTAATTCACTCTACATGCCCAACCCATCTAAGCGTCCCTTTCTTAATTCTATTCATCAGCCTTGCATTATTTTCGGAAATCCAAATTAAACTGTGATTGTGCTTTTTCGCTGACGATCTTAACATTTTCCGATCATCAACTGCTTTAAAATTACCTCGACTCTCTCTCATTGATGTATTGTGTATTATATCGTCGTTGGAAAAGCAAAAAGGTTTAAGCGACATTTTTGTCAAACTTGAGTTAATTATGCAGTTTTTTTTTTGTTCTGACTCTCGTTTGATTCTGAATACTTTTGTGGCGCTTCAGCCATCTAAGATATATTTACCATTTGGGAGAAGGCTTGACTCAAGCGACACAACTTTGGGGCTTTTTTCAGCTTTTTTTTGCTTCAGGAAACTCAGTGAAAGCATTGAGTTAACTTAAAAAAAAAAAAACCAGGTACTAAAGACTATGAATTTTATTGTTAAACAAAAAAAAACTGTAATGAGCTCTGGTGTAAACTTCTAAAATGGCGGTTCAGTCGATAAGAGATCTAAAAATCACCCTTGATTCTAAATTCATATTTGAAATACACATTAACGACATTAAGTGTAAATCATTCAAAATAATGGGATTTATTCACAGAATATGTAAACTATTTAAGGACCCTTAATCAATTCTAACCCTTTACAATGCTTTGATAAGAAGTAAACTGGAATATAAAAGCACTATTTGGAATCTTCATTACTACAAATATGAAAACATTGTTGAATCTGTTTTTTTTTTTTTTTAAATATAATGTAATCATTTAAATGGGATCCACATAACCATCTGAGATCAAATGACTTACGACTTGAATATTTCAACATTAATTAACTTCAAACTAGACAGCAAATGACTGATTTAATATGTTTGCATAACATAATTCACGGTCATCTCGATAATTCATTGTGTCTTAGCAGTATTGAAATAAATGTTCATAATTTTTATTATACCCTACAGCACTTTCTACCTGAGTACATTCAGAAATAATATTGCCTACTTTAGCCCTCTGTCTCATATGTGTCGACTAAATAATAAGATGGAGTGTACTAATGTAGACATTTTTGTCGATAGTTTGTACAGTTTTAGAAAAATGTCCTGCTATAGCTTAAAAGTATGTTATAATGATTGGACCAATTATAGTATGTATCACTTGTGTTTCTTGCTTATATTTATGTTATTTATCATTGAGTGAGTTTGTGTAATTTTATATATCCTTTGTCTTAGTATTTGAGAACATCTGTTAAAACCCAGTATAAATAAATGAATAACGATTACTAAGTCATTATTTTTAAAACCGTGTTTCATCGAAGCTTTGCTGTAGTAGAGGTTCCCGCGTAGGCAGGGGGTAGGCATGTAGGTAGGCACGGACGTAAATGCGCTGCGGATAGAATTATGATACCTCGTAGTAAAGCCAAAGCCATCTCGAAGTTGCGAAAGTAAAGATGTGTGAGTAGAATCTCTCTCGTTCGTGCCGTATCTCGGCCAAACACATCCTTGATCTACGTCTTAGCCCGGAGGCAAACAAGGAAAGAATGTGCTGCCATCTACAGATTTTTTCACAAAGCTTCGGAGAAATAATCTTCTCTCGGAATATCCCTTTACATAACACGCTTTAAAATGTTTTGCAGCAATACGAGAGTAATATTATTAGCAGATAACAGCGTTTATAGGCTTATTGAATCTGTTCAATTTGTACGATTCTGTTAGATTTTGCTGGGTTAAGCGTGCGCTTGAACGGCTATAAGATATGTTTTTATTTGTTCCAACGTAAAGAGTCTTTGGTAGACTTTATTTAAGGCGCTTCGTGATTGATGGGCCTATTTCTTTACTTTTCTTCTTCGTATTTATTTTGACATCTCAACAGTCATTTATTCGGCACAAATAAAACGATATTCTAGTACGAGTACTCACTATAAAGAAAAATATGCCGGGGTGCATATTTATTTTCATTAAGTTTTTTATTATAATATATTACGATGACGTTTAATTTAATAGTTAAATATACGAAGCAACTTAATTAGATTAGAATAAATTGAATAGATGTTTACTTACTCATCTACAGATGTTATAAACTATCACACCGTTAAAAGGTTAGAATTTGTGGGATGGTATTTTTTTTTAAGATTTGTGCAATGGCGTATTGTGTTTATATATTGTGGAGGCAGGCAGAAAGATTTGTGAAATTTACATGATTTTATTTTTTCAGAAAAAACAGGAAGCAAATTCAAATAAATTTCTCTCAGTAGGTACAAAAAAAGTTAAAATAACTAAGTGAAGAGCATTGTATTCGCAATTGAAAGGCAAACGTTTTCCAGGTAAAAACACACTAAAAGGGGTTTTAAATGCCTTAATAAATAAACATGAACGTTCTGAACAACCTCTCATGAACGTAAATGACCATTTTACGACGTATATCAGTGCTTAATGTGTTAAAATTAAAATGATCTTTCAGAAGAAAGGATCCGATTCATAAATAGTGTAACCTTTTCCAGGTGCAAACATTAAACCCTTAAACCTTTTCATTAACTTGTTATAACGATTTACAACGACTGGTCATTCCCCCAGAGCAAATAAACCGTAGTTAAATTTAAAGATTTTATTCTCTAGGCCCTCTTTAAATACAATATTTATTCTACGTCTTAAAGGAGCGCGGAATATCTCAATATCTTCCCCGAATTAGACATTATCTTTATTTTCAAAGGCCATTAATTTGGGCCTGGTTTACTAAAGTTACAATTTGAATGAATAAATAATTTTGATGATTTTGCTCCCAAATTTTAAGAATAATGAAAAATACCTCTGTATTTGAAACAGTAAAAACTCTCGAACGGTGAGTATGACTGTCGTTGATAAAAATGTGTGTTGATCTTTAAATTTAAGACATAAAAAGCTGTTCAAAATTCAAGACTCCGTAGTTCACCAATATTTCAATGTGAGCATATTATTTTATTCGCAAACTGAATAAATATCAGGAAATTACATACAATAACAAATTAAAATAGTAATACACATTTTTTAACTCTTCTCAGCTGTTACTTAAAAAAGGACTTTGGCTTAAACGGTGCAATATTTCCTAGGAATACATTTTATGTTTAATTTATTCTTTATTACGTAATGTGGAGAGGTTAGGGTAGGTTAGATCCCGCACGTTCTTTATGGAAAACACTTATATACATTCAAATAAGAGTGAAAAAAATAAGAAAAATAATAGTAATAAATATATAATAATAATAGTCGTTACTTGTTACCTGTTAAAACTCACTGAATGGAACTTGATTTGCCATGAAAAAATATTAGTTCCATTTTATATTTAGGATAATGTCTATTTATGGTCTTAAAGTTTATTTTGTAGAACTCCATTTTAATTTTTAGGTTTTTAAATTTTATTTAAACAATAATTATTATTATTTTTAATTTTAAAAAACAATTTTTAGTTAAAAGTTCTGCTAGGTAATTATTTTTACACGTGACAGCTGTTTCGCCTTCTGAGAGCATTATCAAACTGTCTGACAGTTTGATAATGCCTTCAGAAATAGCTGTCACGCATAAAAATAATTACCTGGCAGAACTTTAACTAAAAATTGTTTTTTTAAATCTAAAATAATAATAATTTTTGTTTGAATAAAATTTAAAAACCTAAAAATAGGATAATGTCAAAGGAAAATATTATTAATTTGAAAAAAATAGACATTTTCAATTAACATCAGTTCCAAATTTCAAAAGTTCACATTCAAATTTGTAAGGTACGTATTAGTTAATAATCCATCACATTTAAAATAATTCAATTATATACAAGTGCAAGTTAACCATTAAGTATAACCCATTGCCCATGGCTTTGACTTGAATGTTCTTTCTAATGTATATTTTGTCATTGCTTCATTATTTTATTATGTACGTGCTGTTCTTTCTCTGTTGCTCTTTTTTCCCATTCCGTGTTATGTATTTTTTGGAATTGGACAATAGTCCGTTATTCTATATATGAATTTGATTTAATAGTGTGTTACATGTACCAATCTTACTTCTAATATGCCTTTAAAAGCAGCAGAGTAATAAAGTTAGATTAGTTGTTACAATAAATATTTAAACATTAATTTGTATACCAAAACCGATTGATGAATCAATCGACTTTGATATACCCACTTTTATCTTCTTGGATATCATTACATTCTAACCAATAGATAGAATGGCGATAAACGAATGTTTACACTATTTTTCAATCCAAATTGAAGTTCTTTATTAAAAACTGTTGATTTTGGCAGTTGAAATATTATCAGCCCTACTGGATACACTTTTGGATGAATGTGTCCCCAGGCCTTTGCGACTAATCTTACCGTGAAACCATTGTGCGTACATACCACTGGCCCGTAGTCAAAGCTCTACTAAACCTTATGCCACAGCCGTTAAGTCATAGCGAAGCTAAAGCTTTACCAGTGTCGTAAATCATGTAGCTACTTATGCAGTAATACAATTGTATTCGCGAATAACGAATTGTAAGGGTACCCCAAAAATGTAAAACTTCAAATCCTGTGGGGAAGCGATAAGTTCCCGCTTAAAGCATATCATTTTGTATAATGAGAAATCTGATTGAAAAATGCGGCCGTTAGCATAAAATTTTGAATAAAAAACACCGACGGACATTTTCCCAGTCACGCGCTCTAGACCTTAAGTGCCGCTTTTCATGGAGAAAAATATAAAGGTTGTTTGTTCTTTATGGGTTTGAAATCCATTTTTGAATTGTATAATATAACCGGCATTACCATTGCTACTCGCTACTCGTTCTAGAGAGATGGGAAGGGGAGGGGGCGGGCCGGGGGTCGGGGGTCGGGACACAATAATATCATCCCGTCCTACGGCTCGAGTCTCCGCTACGCCGAACAAGAAAGGTTATGTTTGTTGGAGACGGAATAAGTAAAGAAACGTAAAATGGCGTCAAGAGAAAACAGGGTGTTTGTTTTTAAGTTTTGTACGAGCAACATATTTCTAACCGCATTCTACTTTCAATTTTACGAACTGACTTTAGTTTAAAAAAATATCTAATTTACCATAAATAAAATATAGGGAGTTTGTTAAAATTTACAAACAAAATACAAGGGCAGGCAAAGAAATCAGATTACTCGAAAATAATTGACTATTTAAAGGGATCAAATCTTATGATGCGCCGCCGGAAACTATTAAAATTATGCCAATCAATAAATTAAAAATAGTATGCAAGAACTACTTTAAGTGGACATAAATTAAAATAATAAGTAGTATTTAAGTTAAAATATTATTAAGTCAAAAGGAAAATGAAATAATTTGATACTTTGTAAACTTTATTGTACAAGTAACTAATATAAAATAAATAAAACTAAAAAGTAATTTAACAAAAGGTTACAATGGTTAGTTAAATTTGATAAGTGTTTGAGAAAAGAATTTAGGTTTAAAAAATCAAAATAATTGAACGTTTACACTGATATAACAATATTATGATGCCATTGCTACTTTTTTATCATCTTTAAAGGGGGTTATATAACAGCCAAGGGAATCAAATGTAATGTTTTTCAGATTTTAGAATAAAAACACAGAATGAGTGTAAAGCGATAAACAAATGATATTTTTCAGAAATCTTAGATTAATCTCAGAAATTTAATCGACCAAGTTCAATTCACTTTTCGCCGCCTGTATTGTACGCTTTCTCCCATTCTCAGATGTAACGCTTACTTGAGTGTAAAATAAACCTTTTTAACTTAAATGGGAGTGCTTAGCGACAGTGTTTTCATTTGAATAAACCTACCCACCTACTTTTTAATAAGTGAAATTTAAAAATAACGGTGTTGTAGATAAAAGTACAAAAGCCATGTTATTATTGTGCTTTCGTTGTTGTTGAGGTCTAGTAAGAAAGTGCGGTTTTCAGCTGTGATTTCTAGATCAAACAGAGTATTTATTTATTTATATGCCTCGATCATAATTCTTCAGTAGTATCTTATTCACAGAACACATAAATTCCTTCGGATAGTTTTTTTCTTTGGTTTTATTTTTATATTTATTCAAGATCTCAGGGAGGGTGGTTGCAATCCCATAAGCTCCATATAAAACATTGAAAAAAAAAATGCAACGATAGTAAATAAAGTAACATGAATGTATATAGTATTGAATAATAATTATTTAATAATAATAATAGTAAAATAAAAATTAAGCTTCGTTTCAAGACATCATGAATCGATTTCATTGTTTATAAACGGGGAAAAAAATTACCAATGTTAATTAAAGTGACCTTAGGGAGACTTAAATAACGCCATTCACTAAAATAAATAACGTAATCACTTTCATATCGTCGCTGGAAAAGCAAAAAGGCTTATACAACACTTTGGTCAAAGATGAGTTAAATATGAAGTTTTTTTTCTTCATCGAATATTCTGACTGTCGTTTGATTCTGAAGACTTAGGTGTCCCTTCAGCCTTCTAAAATATATTTACCATTTGGAAGAAGGCTTGACTCAAGTAACACGAGATTAGAACTTTTTTAGCTTTTCGTCATTTCAGTGAGAGCATTGAGTTAACTTTTTTTTTCAAAATCCAACCAGGTACAGAAGACTTATGAATTTTATTGTAAAACAAACAAAAAACTTTAAAGTGCTCTGATCTCAGAGTAACAATATAAAGAGACCATACTAATTTGTGACAAATCGTTGACAAACTCGCAAAATATAGCTCTCTCTTTATGCTCGGTTCTATACGCATATGGTGTTGAAACCAATACATGATTTGGGGCGGGCTAATACCATGTCCGCGGTTAATTGATCTGGACGAACTTCATTCACATTTGGAGTGTCAAGTGAACGGACTGTCAAAAGTGCGTAAATAGTTAAAAACTTGAGTTATTTTTTGTCCGATATCTAGCAAAACATCATGGCCATATGTGCTATACTTGGTTGCTTCAATCGAAGTACAAAAGGACCAAAAACAAACAGTTTTCACACGTATGTACCATAAAAATCGTCTTTTTTAGTTAGATCTCAAATATTTAACATTCTAACCTACAAAACAACTAGTAACTTACACCAATATGTAATTAATCTTTGGACTATTCGTTCCAATATAATAAACTTCCGTTTGAAATGAGTTTTTAGTGGATTCGTAATATTTTTTTAACTTGGAGATATTTACTAGCTGTCACATAAGAAACCATTACATGGGGGAATCCCCATATTGTACGGCTTCTGAAAATATCCCGGTAATTTCGGTTACGTCCCCAGATTCAGGGCTATGCCAAAATTGGAATATTATTATTTATTTAATTATTTTTAGATTTCCAAAGGATGAAAAAAAGACGAGAAAAATCTAATTTCTTTTTCTTTGATTTAACAAATATGTTAATATGAATTCATACGTTTCATCTGGATTTTTATACCCTTAGCTTCTAGTTAATTGTTTTTTTTTATATCTATTGATGTGCACATGCACTATTGTACCCATTTCTGAACCTGTTCTCTGATGATTTATGATAACGATCATGCATTTAGATAGTTTTAATTTTGTATACATATTATATATTATTTTCTCCTTGTTAGTTAGAATTATTAGCTTAATTAATTAAGTATGAAGCGCACTTGACGTGAAATATCACAAAGTTCACTGTTATTATTATCTGCAAAAGCGGTTTCATGTTTTGTGAAATTTTTTGTGCCTCTTTCTCTCCTCATGGTGTACGACGTGAAAACGCAGAGAAAGTGATTTATCGCAAATTTATATAGGTAAAAAAAAAATGATCTCTCCATATATTCTTACTCCAAGGTTAAGAAAATGATTTAACATCTGTTATCACCGTACATTTTTTTTTTTATTTTACTTTTGTTTGTAAACTATTTTGTTGATGGAACTGAAGTTCATTTTATAAGATGTATTATAAAATGTTCTGTACTAATAATTTAATTCGTTTATATTTTTTATCTATAAATAAGATTTTAATAATCTTATTGATTAATGTATCTTTGAATAAACAAAAAAATATACAACATTCATTCTTTTTTAATGATTTACAACTACCTACTCACAACAAAAATACCTAATTTACTTAATTTGTGACAACCCTGTTAGTGATTTTACTCTGAGTTTAGGCCACACCCTTTGGTCATTGCTTGGTCAAAAAAGTGCGGACAAAATTTCGCAAAGTTAGGTCTCTACGCTTATAAAATACGAAAGTAAAATTTAGTTTAAAGCAAAGTTAATTTCCAAACAAAGATTTATTGAAATTATTCAGTAAATTAAAGTGCTTTTGAATACACATTTTTTTCCGTCTGGTGCGTACATGAATAAATCAGAAGGTTTTCCGACGCGTGAGTAATTTATAATCTGTGGCTAACCAGAGTGGTATATCCATGGGCTAACTTCAATACAACATGGCGGGTTCATTGTTTTTAATACTAATTTAAAAAAAATATAGCAAAAGTTTTACCTATTGGATTTCATTCAAACTTCTCTTTGAACCTTCCTGTCACTAATAAAAACAAACTGATATTTTCAACGAAATCGGTCGAGTAATTTTCTTACACAAATAGACAAACATTACTTTTTAAAAATAGAGATCCCTCTCTACTAACAAATATTTTGTTTATTTAATTTTATTAATTATATTTTATTTATTAGGCGCTACCATTACTTACTTACAAATATGATATAATGATAGAATAATCAATTTACAAAATGTAAAGTTTAAGAAAATATAAATAATCACGTACAGTTAATTAACGCTTTGATTTGATGCAGACCGTAGAGGTGGTAAATATGCCAACAAGGTTTACCATACGTTAGTATTGGTAATCCGATGATTTTGTAGGTTGAGTCTGGTCCAACAGAGACACGGATATTTATTGCACTTATACCTCACAGATGTTCGCGAAGGTAAGGGTACACGGGTTCGCTGCTCTGATGCGTCCCAGAGTGGTCGGAACGAGACAGCGCTATCGGGAATTCGAGAACACTCTCGCCCAGGCTGCCGCCCAGTGGCACAGTATGCCCCTGCATCACAAGTGGAGAATTCCCCTCAATCCGCTATAAAAGTTCTTTTCTCTTTTTATTATTATTTATTTATGTAATTGCATATGCTATTTTATTATTATTATCATTTAATGTTTTAAATTTTTTTTAAAACTTTTATTATAATATTTTTTTCTGTTATCTCTTTCATTGTTTTGATTTAACTCATATGAGACAGAGTATTGCACCCACCGCTCTGTTCCGCTGAAATAAAATGCAATTATTATCAATATTATAATTTGAAGCCAGTTCTTTAAGTTGATACAAATAATGAATTGTTGTTTCTGTTGTTTTCTCTTTATTATTTTTTTTCTCCCTCTGTATGTATATATAACCGTATACTTTGTATTTTTTAAAATTTTTGTCAATCCCTCACATGTAGGCATAATGTAGGTTAGACTTTAAAGTTTTACAATTGTATGGGCCGCCACAGAGTCATCATCATCATCTCAGAGTCTTGCTGCATACCAATTCCGTATGCACAAGGATGCGGTGTTCACCTCCCCACCCTACAGCTACCCAAGCTTAGTTCTTCCAATGCTCCTTCATAGAGATACCAATTGGGTGGTTGGCTATCTCTACATATTGAATCCCAGTTATTGGTGCTCTTCATCAGCTAGTATTGCTCATGGTTGGTATTCTATGTTACCATATACTCATACTTAGAGCAATAATATACCAGGAGAGATAGCTTTGCGAAACCGTGTAGTCAGGATTGTTGATTTTTTCCAGACTCGGATGTGGCTAGGGTTTTCATGGACACACCTTTTTACATCGAATCCTCAATATATGACCTTAAAAATCGTTCAGTTATGTCACGTTACAAAACGTAGCGGGCGAAGCCGCCGGAGGCGCGGTAGACGGAACACATGCTTACATACCTAAAAGTGGTGCAATATTACGTGAAAACTTGTCTGATCTCTTTTTCTCTCACGGTTTACGACGTAAAAACCCGGAGAAAGTGATTTATCGTAAATTTGTATAGGTTGGCTAAAAATATTTAGCTCTCTCTTCATACATATTCCTACTCCAACTACCCATAGCATTAAGTATGACCTCTTCTGTTTTTACTATATTTTGTTTTTAATAAACTGAGAGAGAGATGTTTGTGTCGTGCTTATATGTTTGTAATATGCTGAATTAAATTTTCATACTTGACCTGAATATTCTGCACTACAGATGAAATATCAGTGGCGGGGAGTGACGGCACTCCGACCTACGTGCGACGTGCGTACGTGGTACGACAGCGTCCAAATCACGTCCATTGTTTGTTACGGCCGGTGCGACTGCTTTATCGTAGGTGCGCGGCATAACTGTGAAATATTGCGACATAAAAGGACATCTGTTGACATCGTGAAAAGCTAGCGGACAGCGCCTTGCGTAATGTTCATTAGTATTATGGTTCCGGTCCCCGCTAAGTGCCGCGTGAGGTGGCACCATATTGTTTAATGCTCGTCCCTGGCGACTCGCGGTTATATTTCCAAATTAAAACTTAAAAGCTTTCCGTCGTATTGTAACACCGCGCGGCTTGGAGCCGAACTGAAAGCGTAAAACAAAACTCCGCTTCACCCGGGGACAACCGCCGCTGGTGGCAGGACTGGTAGATGATATAAAACATACAGCAATTACATTCAAAGTATATTGTAATTATTATGGTGATACGACATCATTAAGGACATTGTAGTAATTACCTAACTACGTAATTATGAAAATAGACAGTGAGTAGTAACGTGTAAGTAATGCACGGGAAATGGTAAAAAAAACTTAGAATAAGTTAAACAAACTACACAATTAGGACTATTTGTTTGATTTGTACAATCGATCAATACAGATTACAGCATAGCGTGCTCTATGTAAAGCACTCTGGCTGCAATTTGTATACTTAAATCGGTGCTTAGTTTTTTGTCATTACCCTAAAAAAATACGAAAAAGCAGGAATGTAATTATTTTTGTTATACGATATCATTAAGAACAATAAAGTACTTGTATAATTACTCTAGCCGAGCAATTACGGAAATGGGTAGTGGGTAGTACTTTATAATTACAAGTAATGTGTGGGAATGATAAAAAAAATACATAGTTGGAATATTTTATTATTTTCATCCATGAAAAAATTACACCAAATTAACCGGTCTAATAAAAAATTCTCAGGCTTCAAACACGTTGCTGTTTTATTAAAAAATAGTTAAACTACTCGGTTTCACCTGATTTTTAACCCACTTTCTTTGATTTTTTAAATTATTATTGAACAATATGGTGTGACGTCTCATTTGAAATGAGTTGTGTTGTTCTTAATGAGATGTTTTAAACTGGAAAAAATCTTCCTAGTTCGACTTGATATTGTTTAATTAAAATCATCGATATGAAAAATATTCAAAAAAATTAAATTTTAAAACCACCTTGCTCATGGTAAAAAAAAATGTTGCGAGATAGTTATGTAGACATTTATAATGCTACAGCTTAAAAGTTTGATATTTTTTGCTGATCCAGTACGTAGTCGAAATTGAACTGCGAAAGCTGTAGATTTAAATGATTTAATAATACCAATTTTGTAACATATTCCACTATTTTTCATTAAGACCTGATCGGTTTCACTTCATGACGGGCATATTCAGACTGGTACTATTTTAAGTAAATCTATGGTCTATATACTTCAAATATCCAGAATGGTCGCTTATTGAATCTATATCACAGTGAACATCTGTAACATAGGGTTTTGTTTTATTGTTGACAGAAGCAGCTTTACAATTACATTCAAAATACCTTCGGGTAGTTTTATTACCTTCTGAGAGACGGGTTACATAGTGATGCGTTAGATACGTTTGTGTTTTTTTTAAATATAATATTCATTGTTGTCAGCTTTATTTTTATTAGTTGGCTATTTTTGAATTTACTCTTTATTAGCAAGTATTTTATAGCAAGTATATTTTCATTGGTGGATGAGTAAAATATCTTGCAATAATAATAATAGGTACACATCAGTGTTTTATCTTTTGTAGATTTCATTTTTCGTCAATCATTAAAATGTAGTTCCCCACTAATTAACAGTTTCAAAATTAGAAATAACTGTAGATTTCACATTAAATGCTAATAATATTGTTCGTTTGAATGATGGAGGGTTTTCATCCAAACGAAAATTTAAAAAAACTTAGCGGACTACAAAATAAACACAAAAATGGATGGTGAAAAAAACTTCAATATTTAATTTTAGGGTCTTGTTTTGTAGGGGACCCTACCTACAATAAAAAAAACTCTACAATATAATTCCGCGAGTTATGCGGGTATTTAGCACGGAAGTGGAAAAGGGTTTTACTTTATTATAAACCAAAAAATGTTCTAAAACTATTCTTCCATATAAAACAATGCGTAAATACATTTTTTTCACCACCCTTTCGCTGATTTAGGATGACAATGGTCCAGCCTGAAAACGCAAGAGTGCGTGACAACATCTAACCAGCGCAATAATACTCGTACGAGAATATCTGCCGTTTATATAACTCGCATTTTCCTGCTCATAAGATGAAGGTTCTTCTGTAGCCGTAATAATATGAAGGTTTCATTCTATGGCTTCATGTAAGTTCACCTCCATAGAAAATCTACTCTAAGTCGTTATGTAGAGGAAATCGTCCTAAAGTTGATTTTCCTCCATTAAGATGGCGGCATGTGAGGCATCACACGCATCTCGTAGAGTTGATATGACCTACCAAGATGGCAGCATGAGAGGCATCATACTCGTATAAACTTGGACGCTTGCTCCGACGATTTCTTGTTTTTAGATGATTATTTTATGCACTAACTAATTCATTCTGCAGGGGTATGCAGATAGATTAGAATACTACACAGTTCTGTCCGAGCACAAACGCTTCATCGAAATGTATACATACTCTTCCGTTATTCCAGTTTCTGACTGTATATGGTGTTATAATGAACTTGGTTCTACCATGTTTTTTTGAGGCGTTTTGAAAACTTAGTCTGCAGAAACTTCTTTCTCAGTCCATTCGCTCTACATGTTAAACTATCTAAGCTTTCCTGACATCGATTTTACATTAATTTCTAATCTCCTTAAACGTAATAGAGTCGTATAGGGTGATCACGGATCTCATTTCTAGGGCTTTTAGTCTACTTTCGTTAATCCTATTCAACCTCACTGTCATAAATTAGGATTCAAATCAGAATTCTATTCTAGTCTGTTTGCTCCACTTAGAAAACTTATTTAGTTTGCACGCATAGCTTTCCTATATCATTTCACATAAAATAATGATTCGACCTTCTTTACATATTTTTCTAGGCCATAATACGTGTCACTATAAAATACGTATACAGACGTAGGTTAAACTAAAATTGTTTTTACCTGTCAGCTAATATTGACAAGAATTTTTTACTTTCTCTTATACATCAATAATATGTATTAAGGACAAAACTCAAAACTCTTTTAAAAAGAAAAAAAACAGTTTTTTGCCATTTTTCTGTCTAGGTAATCAGTAAGTCTATGATTTCCTCCAACACGGGGATGAGTTGGGGCTACTTATGAGCTCACACATTCATGGGGTATGTTTGTTTCTCGTGTTATGGGGCACATTCCGTCAGAGGTGTTTTGTGGAATGTATCTGTGTTTCTGGGAAAACTATACACAAAAAAAATAATTATTAAGCTGCGGGCGTGATCTAACATTGCAAAACAAAACCGCTTTACATGCTGTTTATTTGCAATTCAAATGTTAAAAGCATACACAAATAAATTTAGGATTTCGAGTTATTTTTTTCCCAGTTAACATATATTTTTTAAATATTTTCGTAGAAATCAACCACTTTGTGGTCTGACATATTAATGAAAATTAAATAATAACTTTTTGTAACACAAAAGATTTTCATTTATTTTTTATGAGCGACTTGTTTCGCCTAGCCTAAGCAACAGCAAGGTAAAAAATTTAACTAATTAATTTTGTTTTTTAAATAGTTTAATTTTGTACCCTGATGATGCTTAGGATAACCGAAACCAGTCGGTCATAAAAAAAAAAAAATTCCGGTTTTACACAAAGTTACTATTTCATTTTTATGAAATATGTTTTTTGAAATATTCCTTATATCCCCCTGTTTAGCGATTACCGTTCGATCCCGTTATAAGATCCTTTCCAATCTTCCTCTTCCTCTTGACTTTTCCATTATTTTCCACCTCAAAATATCCCTAATTATGGATGCCATTATCCCAGTGGCTCTGAGATATATGACTAAGACACCTGAAATTGAGAAAAAAAGTAATTTTTTTTAAAGTAAGACGTAATATGGTAGCCACCCCGAGTATCGCCCTGGTGAAAGACCACTATTCAGAATCGTAGGTTATTTGAAATGGCTTTAGCCGTGTTTGGTTATAAAATCTTAATAACCAAGTACTTCCAAACTTCCTCTTCCCCATTTCAATCTCCTCTCCTCAAACTTCAGCCTCACAATATACCCCAATTGGGGTTGCCACAGTCTCACTGGTTCCAGATGGTTGACAGCATATGGAAATCTTGTGCGGTATTCTCTATAAAAAATATCAAGAAATTGAAAAAAATCACGATAAATGTGAAACATTCAAATCACTTTCCCCCTAGGACATTTTTCATTTTATAAAACTTAGATTCATTAGGATTTTTTTTGTATATCATTGTTTTTTTTAGTATTTAGCTACTAAACTAACTAACCGAAAAATAAATAAATAAATTAATAGATTAAATGTTGAGACAATATAACAAATATTCGATATTTATGGAATGTATTGAATTGCACTACTCCTGCATACCTTATGGAATAAAACTTTTATTATTATTAGAAAAATTCGTGAGAAAAATGGTAATAAGTCTGACCGGTATTTGAACTGGAAACTTTTCGATATCCGGGCGTCTACTCTAACTACGGATCCATCACATCAAATCAAAAGCCCCCAATTTTTCTATACATATGTTTTTTTCGAAATGAATATCATTATTAATTTATCGAAAATTGGTTTCAATATTTTTTATTACCACAAGGTGCTGTGCATTTACAAATATATTTCCTTTAAACATATCGTCGCCCGAAAGGAGAAAGGGTTGCATTTTGGGAAGTTTATACCAGAGCACCATAAAAATTAATTTTTTTTGCAATAAAATTCATAAGTCTTCCGTACCTGATTGAATTTTAAAAAAAAAGTTCGATGTTCTCACTGGGTTAACCGAAGCGAAAAAAAAAAGTCCCAAACTTGTGTCGCTTGAGTCAAGCCTCCTTCCAAATAGTAAATATATTTCAGATAACTGAAGGGTCACAAAAGTTTTCAGAATCAACGAGAGTCAGAGCATTCAATGATCAAAACTGCATATTTAGTTCATTTTTGACAAAAGTGTCGCTTAAACGCTTTTGCCTTTCCAGCGACGATATTGCACTGAAAAAAATAGATGGATTTAAGAAAAAAAAAAAATTCAAACTCATCCTATACGAAAAACTCTAATTTAACGTAAATTGTTTGAGGCATAATATAAAGGTATATGATGAATATTTAATTTATTATGTATGAAGTTTCATGGTTTTTATCCTTTGTGCTTAGGCAACGTGTTTCCGAGTCAGGTTTGATCGCCTTGTAATGTTTTTTTGACTCACTCGTATATATTACATTGGCCGATCAAAAAATCACCTCCCCATAAATACATAAAACCCATCAAATGCGCATCATTAACTCTGATTCAATGATGAAAACGTAATTTGGATATTTACTACAGAGGGAAGTCCGGGGGTATTTACAAATAAAGAGCGATTTTGGCAATATTCAAATTAGGGGGGGAACCGAGCGGGCATTCAATTTAGGGTAGAGATCAAAGGGCGGTAGGAAAAGGCTCGGATCACCGGAAAATACACTGAGGGATGATGATTTTTAAAGTGTAATGAATAGCCTTGGCCACTTTGTAAAAGGAGGTGTGGATGCAAATATAATCAAGGTTTGTTTACGCACACCTCTCTTTGGCCGGAAAAGAGTTTGGTTTTCCGAAAAGGGTTACATCTCTACTGGAAGCAGGTACATTTTTTAATATAAAAGTTCAGAAAAGCGATTTAAGACCTCCACTATTTTAGAAAGGTGGTGAAACTTCTTTTTTACGAAACAAGATGGTGTATTCTTCCAAAGAAAAGTAGGGTTAGTCATAATATCACTTTTAATTCATATCACACACATCCGTGACACATCTAGTCAAAACGACACAAAAAACATTCTATATTATAAAACCACATTCGTACAAATAAACTACATATATTTTGCAACAAAACTCCACAGCATCCTTCTTCCAGATATAAAATTAATGGAAAAGTTGAACGAATACAAATCAGGAATTAGTCTGGCTGAAAAAAGTCAATGAAATAACATTAAAAGCAGCACTGAAAACGACATGGAAGACCCACCAAATTAGATAACATGGAATTAAATATCTCTAGTTCGCCTTGGCACAGGATCTACTAGTGAGGAGGACTAAGAAAAAAAAACTAAATAATTATAAAAAGTGTTAAAATTATAATGTTTAATTTACCTTTTTTGTTTTAACTGTTATTCTATAAACATTTTTATATTTACTTACATCATATTTTGTAGTATGATTTTTTTAATAGACGCTAATAATAATAAAAAAATACAAACCATTTCTCAGTAAACACAAACGTGTAGAAAAATATCAATATTTGATTGGTTGGAAGAAATTGCCACAGGGCAAAAAGCCCGCCTGTTTAAAATATTATGTTAATATACCATAATTTATTACGAAGAGTTTATAAAAAAAAAAAAATTTTCTTATAAAATTAACGTAAATTCAAACAGACTACGCGTGTTTGAATTTAAACAAATTCAAACACGTGAGATATCGACTCTTCTCGCATTTGTGAGAAACTTTCATAAAAAAAATGCAGTTAGATTCGAATAGCCAAATATTTACTCAACTAACTACGCATTTTCTTTCTCTAACTTCCCCTCCCTAATTTCTCTGTTTGGGGCAGTGTCCTGAATTCTTCTGAATCTGTATAACCTATGATCTATGAGTTTGTATTCAATGTTTTCAAAGGTCAGAAAAACCTCCATATTTATGTAACTTCTATATACCTACTTCTACTCTATTACTTATGCAGTCTCTAAGAAGAATAATTTATTATTACCCTTTTAATTAACTAGTGGTTGTTAGGTTTAGGCTTCGACCAGGTTTTAACACATTTTTTTAAACCTTCTCTCCTAGTAAACATTTGAAAGAATGGGACTTACCATATATCTTATATCATAAATACGAGTACATAATATTATAGCTCTATAGATAATAGTGGAAATTACTTCACAAGCTGATAACAGTTACGTTGAACTTAAAATTACAAACAGGAAAAGCTGTACTAATTTCTCGGTGTGAAAACTCAGCGTTTGTGAGTTAAAAGACTAACAACAGTTTTTATATAATACAGTTAATAATATTACCAATTTACACGTGATTTTTTTTCTTATTTCACATATCTTTACATTTTCACAATAGTTGTTAATACTTAGTCATACCAGTAAATAGAATTCATTTCTATCTTCTAGTATGAAAAAAAAAACATGAATTGCATTTCATTCAATACCCTCATTTATATTATTTTCCCTTTGTAAATTTCTCTTAACGTGCATACATTTTTACTTCATGGGGCTGCATTTTTAAAGCTCATTGTAGAAGTATCGTTGAGACCATATTTCTGTTACGTAATCATTATTTTGTTCAGCAACAATTCTCAATTGCCCAGAGCTAGTGGGGTTCCGGCATCGTCAATAGAGGGTAGTGACTTTTTTATTTTATTTTTGTCGTTGAAAGCAATCACTTTGTGGTTTGACATATTTAATTAAAATAAAACAATAACTTTGTACAAGACCATAGATTGAATTTTAATTTTTAAGACCGACCGGTTTCGCTTAGTCTATGTATCATAAAGGTACAAAATTAAACTAAACAAAAATTCAAAAAAATGTGCGGTTATATGTATATTCATATTCTTATATATTATAAACATACAGATGATGCTTAGGCCAAGCGAAACCAGTCGGTCATAAAAATTAAAATTAAATCAGTGGTATGGTAATTATGCAAAGTTACTATTCAATTTTCATTAGAAAGTTACTTTGTTGGGTAGTCACACATTAAGTAAAAACCCACCACAAATGATGATATTTTTTTTAACCTAACGATATTTAGTCAAAGTTTGCAAAGAGATTTTCGAAATTTTCCATAGGTAGGTATTCTCTTACGTTATTGTCTAATTCTCATTAAAATTTGAATTAATAATTAACCTTTCAACTAAATAACTACAATATTTGTTGAGCCTTCCAATGAAATTCACCAACTCAATGAACCCGGCTTTATGCATCAACCCGATAGAATTTGAAAATCAGTTGAATATTTTGCCATATTCAGCCAAGTGACAACGAATAATTCTCATTCAACGATATTTTTTATTCGCATTTGAAAATACGCGTGCGTATGGCTTAATTTCAAATGCAAATGTTTTAAGCGGGTCAATGATCTAATTTCCAAAAAGGGAATATTAAATCATTACGTTTATTGTGTTTGTATTGTACAGGCTGTGTTTTTATTTATTGTTTCCCACTAGACTCTGTTAGTCTCTACACGAATATAGACACACATTATATATATATATATTTTTTTTTTTTTTACAATAACTCCACACAGGAGGCCTTGAGGAAAACAATTTCCCTCAGGGCCTATGTCATATTTGGGGATGCTGTGTGGAGGGTTTTTTTGAGGAAAGGAAGGAGTGAACTTGGGTCTTGAAGAGGCCCATGTTGAAGGAGGGAGGAAACACAGAGGCCGGCAAATCGTTCCATAGCCGAGCTGGTGAACATAAGAACGAGTCGTAAAAGCGACCCGTTCTCATGTATTGAATGTCAACCGTGTACAAATGTTGGGCGCGCGTTTGGCGAGTTTCCCGACTATGCACCGGTGCCAAAGGGATCAATGACGCAAGTTCCTCGGAGCATCTTCCATTGAAATACCTGTAGAACAAGGACAGCATTTCCACCTGACGTCTGTGCTCCAAAGTTTGCAATCCCTTTGTTAAGATAGGAGAATCTATCAAACGGGCCGCCCGTTTCTGCACAGTGTCAAGGGTTTTTTTCAGGTATTTAGGGGCTCCAGACCAGAGGTGGCTGCCAAATTCAACAGTGGGGCGTACTTGCGATTTGTACAAGGTCAGTAGTTGTGCACTATTGAAGTATCTGCGGGCCCTGTACAACACGCCCAACTTCTGAGAGGCTAACTTTACTCTGGCTTCGATGGAGCCCCGGTGCCTTAACTGGTCACTTAAGGTTACACCAAGCATCTCAATGGAAAGTTTGTTGGGAAGATTACTTCCGTTGAAGGAGACTAAATTATTTACAAGACTTCATTAGAAAGCGGCATTTTTAAACGATCTCATACTTATTTTGCAAATTATTTGATATTTGAATTTCTTCCGATTTTAGGCTGCCATCTCTTGATGATATTCAAAGTTCTACCCGAACACATATTGAATATCTAGATGGTGTCTTGGATAAATATCTAATTTTTTTAAATACGGAAGATTTTTTTTTACTTCTTACCAAGTCGAGATTAAATATTTTATTTCTCAATAATTAATCAAATGGCGACTCGTCTTATTTGTTGAGAGTCAAATTAAAATTTCACAAACTGATAATTAATTATGTAAATGATTTAACCAGCTGAAATTAGTTGTCTTGACCTTGACACGGGAAACACCATTAACAAAAGTTGAAAATACATTTAACTGGTACATACATAATGATGAGAGAAAAATTTATTTTGCTACGTGAAAATATTTACTATTGATATTTACGATAACTTTAAAGCATTAATGCTTATTTTTAAAAAATATTTAAATAATGTCAATAATCAACAACACAAATATGAAACAGAAAAAGCCAGACAATTAAAAAAGACAACGATCACAACCGAGAATCGAGCTCGGATCCTCTACACTATCCGGAAATAACGCTTCAACTAATTCAGACATTAGGACCTTATTTTTAATCGATCTCATATTTTCATTGAAGATTATTGATGTTATTTCTTTGATTTTTTTCCTCCGATTTTCGGCTGCCGTCTTGTGATGAAGAAAATTAAGAATTTGAGAATATATTTACTTTGACTTAAGAGTTTTTGCTTCTTCAGGTATCTGATGAACAGAAATTCAGCTCTATTGTTAAGACAATTAACATTATTTTATAAATTTATGACCTCAAGTTGAGATGGGTTTATGTTTGTGATACCGTATTCACTTTGACCTCGAATAAGCACTTGAAACGATACGCCGCAGAGGACAACAGTTGATATATTGTGTTTGGTATATCTTAAATTTGATCTGTCTCAGAATCTCTTGCAAAGTCACTTGGTCCAAAGTTCTTCCCCGGCCACGTATGAAGATCCTCATTAAGCATCCGTCTTGCTCTGCCGGAAGTTGAAGAGCGTGAAAGCCTCCCCTCGGCGGACATGACCGGAAGCACTGGACAAGAGAAGGTTTAAAGGGTAAACTAACAGGGGTTTGACGCGTTTTAGTCGATAAATACACAATATTGTTGGAAGACGGTAGGTAAGAGGAAAAAAGAACATTCCGGTCGATGGGAACGAAAATATTTTTAATACATCAATTCTCGACTTTGTAAGAAGTCAATAATCTACTGTAGATGTAGATGGTGTTTTTGAAAAATGGATTATTTATCCAAAACACCATCTAAGTATATAATATGTGATATTATACTGATTGATGTACAATCATTAATATTATACACGTAAAAACATACTGATTTTGACGATACATAAATATTTTGTTCCTTAATAATAATAAATATCGACTGACTTAACGTAAAAGAACTCACAATTACATGCAATAATAGAATATACTATTTCGTCGATGGAAAGACAAAAGGGCTTAAGCTACACGTTGCTCATTGATGAGTTAAATATGCAGTTTTGATCACTTTTTTTCTGCATCGAATGCTCTGACTCTCTTTCTGAAGACTTTTGTGGCCTTTCAGCCATTTAAAATATATGTACCATTTGGGAAAAGGCTTGACTCAAACGACACAGGCTTAAAACTTTTTTAGCTTTTTGTCGCTTCAGGTAACTCAGGTAAAGCATTGAGTTATCTGAATGAACTTTTTTTTTCAAAATTCGACCAGGTACAGGTAGATTTGTGTGACACACTTAACAAAGTTCTCTGGTGTAAACTTCCCGAAATGGCGCTTCAGCCCTCTTACCTTTCCGGCGACATCATCTGATAATAATAGGTACGTACCACTTTTTAGTAAAAAATTAAAGGCAATTTGTAAATCTAAAAGAAATTAATGAAAATGGTGCCCATTCTGAAACGTCTTTTTGTTCAAACAAAAACTGATTTAGAGAGGCTTAAAATTTCAAACTGTGAGCTTTGGCGTGATATTTTTTTTACTCGAATTTGTGAGTAATTAAAAAAGATATATTTCAGCTCTTAATGTCACTTCCATCATGAGATAGGAATTGAAATATCGTTACTTTGTGTCAAGGGGTAGAGGGTTAGATTCTCGTACAGACCGACTAACATATTAAGAAGGATTAACCGTGTGATGTATATCAGCGCTGGGCGTATACATAGACGCTTAGTCAGGCGAGCAGGTGTGTAGATAGATGAATACGGCGCCTCAGCAAAGCGCCACCCGGAGCAATCTGCTCCTGCTGTATTAAGCCGGACCTAGTTGTGCATAGATGCCTTTAAAAATAATTTTTAAATATGTTCATTGATTTTATGTATTGATGATATTTACATTGATTTTCATCATGACGCCAACGGGAAAATAATGCATAACATATTACTGACAGAGAAAATAGAACGAAGTGGTTTAACCTTTATGTGACTGAAAGGGTATTCGGGTACCCTTTTCGGTTTTCAACATAGATATTTTTAACGTTCCAGTAAGTCTAACCGGCTAAAACTTTATGACTTCTCCACAATAGTGAAAATGAACAATTAAACATAATCGCTGGAGAGTGGCAAGTGAGCGAAAAACGCTTAATTAAACTTACACCTTCCGATGACTGAAAGGGTAGCCGGGTACCCTCATGTGTTTTATATGGAATTTAAAGCTTGTCAATATTTATTAATCATGTTATCTTATTATAAACGACCTTATCCTTTATTTTTTAATCACCTACTGCATTAAAAACTACAAGAATAGATGGCACTGGGTGAAATTCATATCCACTTTCCCAAGTCTTGAACTGAGTCGAAATGTAATACGTTATAAAAGTGGTCCAACAAATTATATACTGTAAAAGAAACTTTCATATCAATTTTAAAAGGGTGTAGTTTTCTTCAGTCACATAAGGGTTAAGAATGCACCCTATTCATGATTTCAAACATATAAAATTGTAAGTACGTAAACATCATGGCGAGGAAGATTAGCTGAAATGCACAGCTCCCCTCGCTGTGTACAGTGTGCTAGTTTCCTAGGAACTCCGCTCCCGACGTTCGCCTGTTCACGTTTCACGGCTAATGGTTATTTTTCAAATAAACAACAAGCCGTACATAAAGGTTTGATGTATAAAGTTGCTCCGAATAATGAACGGATGGGATATATAAAGTTTTCATATAAAATAAAATATTTCCCCAAAAGTTAATATAAAAGGTTCATTATACATCGCTTTACAGCCTCACCATAAAGTAACTAATCACTTTTATTGCCGCTCATAGCCAAACAGTATATCTGGAATTCCTTTATACAAGGCGTGATTCGTTTACTCGTGGATTTATTATTATTTTGTATTATTAAACACAGCTATATCTTTTAGTATTACTTTAGATTCCCTGCCTGCCCAATAAAACGTCACATGCTTATTAAACCTTCGAAATTATTTGAGATAAATTGTTATGGAGATTTTTTAATGGTTGAAGTTGTAGCGTTGAGCTTGGTTCGGGAACTTTATGTGATTATGGTTATTTAAAACAATGTCAATACAATTAGGCTAAAGGCTAATTCCGAAAAACTGACAAAACTTACGTTAGTTAATAGTACAGTACCAAAGTACACAAAAACATAATAACCATCGTTACCTTGAAGCTAGTTTGAAATGAGTTACGTTCTTTTTTATCTAGAAAAAAAAGTGTTTTTTTTTTGAAAATTGAAATCATTAAGATTCTTACAAGCCATAAAAGTGATTAAGAAAATGTCATCATCACCATCATATGCTATATAATAATAGTTACCTACAGTTAATTTGTGGAGTGGGGTGAAAGATATTGCTGGTGAAATATTACAATTCAGAATCGAATGGTTACTTGAAATGATGTGATCCTTGTTTAGTGACTAGGTCTGAATAGCCAGGTTCTACTCAAACTTACTCTTCTCCATCTTATTCCCCTCCCCATTACCTCTAGACGTACAAGGTACACCAATTGGGGATGCCATAGTCCCACTGGCTTCAGACGGTTGAGACTCTTGTGCGGTGTTCACATAAAAAAAAACTTTTTTTTTATTTACGATGACTTTTGAAATAACCTTGTCCGGTCAATCAATACCACAATACCAAGACGTAGCATTATTGAAAGTAAAAAAAGTAAAATAATTTTGCACTGCGACAAGATCGAACCCAGAACCTATCGACTTATAGTCAATAGTCAAAAGCTTAGTTCATTGTACTATGGAGGTCGTACATGTTTCAGATTCACTGCTGGATCTCTTATTCTTTGTCTTCTTCTGGTGCCTTTTCTTATCTGGAGTTGTCTTGTCGATTCTACGAGTACACTTTGTAGGATGCAGTCTAGCGGAACTGCAGTCAAACTAGGTATGGAAATTTCAAAGCATCAATCTATCGCTGCATTTAAATTAGAAAAGGCGCACAGCTTCAAATAACCAACGAATTAATTTCACTTTATATGAACACACTCATACCATATATACATAAAACACTTTCGGATTTAAGAATCTATCGATGTAGCTATTTTATAGCGCAATAGGTCATAGTGGAAATGACGTTGGTTTAGACACCTCAGAGAGAAAATGTTGTGAAAATGTCATGTTGCTAGTTCTTACCATTCTAGACTTTTTGCTGCCTGACGCAAACAGATTTGCTATCCTGTAATAATACAGTGTTAGGGCCTCAGAGCAAAAATATACCAGGAGGGATAGCTTTGCAAAACCTTTTTCTTCAGGATTTTTGATTTTTTCCTGACTCGGACGTGACTAGGATTTTCATGGACACACCTTTTTACATCCATTCATGGCACATTAGAAATAATGTTTTGTTTATTTGTACAACCACTTTTTAACTATATTCTTATCAAAAATATATATGGCATATAACCTCAAAAACGACACAAGAGACGGAATACATGCTAAGATACCTAAAAGTGGTGCGATATGATGTGACAACTTGCCTTGTCTCTTTCTCTCTCACGGTTTACGACGTATAAACCCGGAGAAAGTGATTTATTGTAAATTTGTATGTGTTGGGTAAAAATATTTATTAAATAAAAGAATACTTTGTTTTAAAACCACAGAATTTATTATGATGAAGGCCAACCGGTTTCGCTTGGATCAAGCTTCGTTAGGGCACATATAATTAATGTAATATATATTAAGCACTTTCAATTGTTCCCTCCCACTAATATATGCTCTCTCTCTTCCTTCTTTGTATTAAATACTGTCTCACTCTATCATTAACTGTTGTACCTATATATACCTGTTAACTCTGTATTTTTTCTTTAGTTATTATATGTGCCCTGACGAAGCTTGATCCAAGCGAAACCGGTTGGCCTTCATCATAATACATTCTGTGGTTTTAAAACAAAGTATTCTTTTATTTAATATAATGTCCAACCACCATGTGATTGCTTCTTACGTAAAAATATTTAGCTCGCTCTCCATATATATTCTTACTCCAAGGTTAGAGCAGCCTAAGAAATATAAGTATTTACAAACAAATCATTAAATTTGATTTTGGTAGTGCAAAGTGAGCACTACTTTTCAAACAACCGCACTCTGAAATATCGTTCCTTATTATGATGAGAAGCTTTTTAAAATTTATATAAAACGAATGATTTCATTTGTTTTAAAACGTGGCTAACTCATCACTCTCTGTACCAAATAATTCCATCCGCACTTTGAGGTTAATATTCCGACTTTACAATGCCAATCTCCTCGTTTTAGCGAACATTCAAACTTATTTTAGCGCTCCTCGGCAACTTCCCCCCAATAATTCCTGTTTATGAAGCGAGGCCTTATATTACGAGGCGCACTCGGGTTACGGTTTTAGTGCCTCCAGAGCTCGACAGGTCTCGCTAGTGTCGTTTGACGTTTCAATGGGGTGATATGACGTCATCGCAACGACGCGACGTGTATCTCCAAGATGGCGACGCGCGTAAAAAATACGGTATCGTTTTTCATATTAATGCTTACCTGCGTGTTGTTGATCGTAAAGAATAACGACAAGGCGTAACTTATTATTCACGTGAGTTTCCTTATTTTATATATTTTACATATTACCGACAACATGCGTAAATACGGTTTATGTTGCCCACATGAATGTGTTAATCACCGGCGATGATGTTTTAAACTTTTTTTCTCAACGAAAAGTGTCATATTGATTACATTCTACATTTTACAGAATCTAAAACTTAGAAATATAACATGTACGACCGTTTTGCTAAATTGACGTTTTATAATAATGTAAGACCGATGTAAGCGTAATGAATTTAAAAAAAAAAAAATTGGTAAGGAGGTTTTTCGTGCCTGACCGTAATTTTTAATTTTATTTTTTAAAGAAATACATTCCCAGGTTTCGATTAACCTGTGTTGGATTACAAAATGATAATTTGATAGGTTCTACATTCGTGTTTTTTATCCAGTTTCTACCCATCGTGCCATTTCGTTATTCGATTTCCTTACTCAACAACAATGTGTTAAAAAACAATTGACAATCAAGAGATATGTGAAAACACGTGTTGCTCGTTGGTTTTTCGCTTGTTCGGCAGTTTGTTGTTTTGATCTTCAAATAATTTAAAATTAAGGTGTTTCGTTCATTGGTGTCTCGCTTGGTCGTCGTTTAGTTGGTTGTTCTTCAAGTAAAATTGCGTTAAGTGTTGTAGTTCGTTGTGTAAGAATAATCAAGAGCTTAAACATCAAATTCATCGGTGAGTGAATTGGTTTCCTCACTCCCTTCATTCCATAATCTCTATCTATATCCACAATTAGACACTTCCATCAAGTAGTAATAGTTTATCGTTTTACAGTACACTATTTTCAAAATTAATCTGATTCGTTGTTTTATCACAGCTTCGGATTCCACAACTTGATAATATTAAAAAATCTCCTACTACCATTATTATCAGTGGAAAGTGTTGCTTGTGCAATTGTAAAGGACTTGATTAGCAAAGGAGTTGAACCAATGACACCTGGGTGGGAGCTCGATGCAATTGTCCACTCGGCTACTAACCTGTATATTTAGTTTGAAAGAATATATTTTGAAGTTTCCTGAAAATGTCTAGAGACCTAGATATATTAAGCAGAGCCATACTTCGTGTCATGCTATGCTGAGCCAGCACGTCCGTTTTGTCATGCGGAATACATAGCCAATTGTGGTGTCGATCCTGGCGGAAGTTGTTTGGTAAGAAGAATTTATAGCATTCCAGGAGGTATGGGCTTCATCAATCAAATAATGTATTCATCCTTGTCTACGAATTCAGAAGTCAAGGGTTTAGGGCCCGGCTTGGGCAAATGAAATTGATTTAATTTTTATCTCATACGCTTTTTGAACAAACGAAACAAGTGTATTTGCGACACGTTCCAGAGTAACTGTATTAAAAATGTGGATAACCGGAAGTAATGCAAAGTTAATGAAACCGCAATTTAAAGGATCAAGAAAAAGACACTTAGATGGTTTGAGCACGTAGAGCAATTGAACGAAGAAGGGAATTTGAAAAGAATATATAATGCGCAAGTGAATGGGAAAAAACATCGTGGACACGCCAGGGGAAGACATGGCACGATCAAGTAAATCAAATACTTGAGTCGGCTCATGTGAAGAGTCTGAATAACATAAGAGTATGTATGAATGTGAATGAACCGAGGAGTGTGTGCCAAGACAGAGTTGTATGGCGGTCCATCCTCTCTGCCTACCCCTACGGAAAAACGGCGTGATGGTTAGTTAGTTAGTTAATATTAAGTATCGTTCTGGTAAAATATCACCATTCAGAATAGGCTTTGCTTGAATTGGGAGATAGTCGTGTTTAGTGACCAAATCTGGTTAATCAGGTACTTACCAACCTTCCTCTTCCCCACCTCCTTCGCCTCTTCACTTTCTTCAACTTCACAACATACCCCAATTTGGGATGCCATACTCCCAATGGTTAGAAACAGTTCGAACTCTTGAGCAGTATCTACATAAAGAAAAACAAATGGCCATCATTTTTCTTCAAGTTTTATGCAAGTCGGACGTTAACCATCCCTGGACTTAAAAAAAAAAAAATTTCAAAGTAGGCAGCTTCATTTGAACTACCCTGTTATATAAGATCAACACTTGGAGTAAGAAAATAGATGGAGAGAGAGCTAAATATTTTTACCCAACCAAAACAAATTTGCGAAAATCACTTTCTCCGGGTTTTTACGTCGTAAACCGCGAAAGAGAAAGAGACAGGAAAAGTTTTCAAAAAATATTGCAGCATTTTTAAGTATGTAAGAATGCTCTCCGTCCGCGTTAGTGAGTCTCTAGAGTCGTTTAAATTACGTCAACGGATATTGAGGTTATTTCCTATATTCGTATTGATTTAAAAAATTGGAGTAGTTTTACAAATAAATCAAACGTGATGGTGATATGTGCTATGCATGAATGTTTAAATAAGACAAAACAAAGATTATTAAATATCACCTTTCAAAGGTATTTCAACAGTTTTAAATATATATTCGTAAAAAGCATTAACTTTGTGGCTTGCCATATTTATAAATAGAACACATACACTTTGTTTTTAACCACTTTTTTATTTAATATTTTGTCTACCGGTTTCGGAAGTACCCTTCCATCATCAGGACAATATTAAATTAATCTGAAATACAAAATACTGAGATAAACATACATATTTAGGAGTTGGAAGGATAAAGAGTAATTGAGGAAATTATGGGAATAACAGAGCGGTTTATTGGAAAAATATTTAGGATAGGACTATAAGATAAATTAATTTGATTGTTTAAAATATTGCATTTACTGTTTAATGATTTTCTAATTTCTAGTGCTTCTAAGTTATCTAATTTATCCCTTTATTGCAACGGTGAAGAATTTTAACCCCTGTATCTCTATTAAAATCATGATTAGTAGTAATGAGGTGATTGGCGAACTCTGAAAAATTATTGTTTTTTAAGCATCTTAGATGTTCACTTATTCTAATGTTTACACTGCGAGATGTCTTACCTATATAATATGAAGTATTATATAGGTAAGACATATTATATAGGTAAGACATATTATATAGGTAAGACATCTTACTATTATTTAGTACTTCATATTATATAGGTAAGACATCTCGCAGTGTAAACATTAGAATAAGTGAACATCTAAGATGCTTAAAAAACAATAATTTTTCAGAGTTCGCCAATCACCATTACTACTAATCATGATTTTAATAGAGATACAGGGGTTAAAATTCTTCACCGTTGCAATAAAGGGATAAAATTAGATAACTTAGAAGCACTAGAAATTAGAAAATCATTAAACAGTAAATGCAATATTTTAAACAATCAAATTAATTTATCTTATAGTCCTATCCTAAATATTTTTCCAATAAACCGCTCTGTTATTCCCATAATTTCCTCAATTACTCTTTATCCTTCCAACTCCTAAATATGTATGTTTATCTCAGTATTTTGTATTTCAGATTAATTTAATATTGTCCTGATGATGGAAGGGTACTTCCGAAACCGGTAGACAAAATATTAAATAAAAAAGTGGTTAAAAACAAAGTGTATGTGTTCTATTTATAGTTTTAAATATTTTTGACCGAACTTTTCACATTTTTAATGATATAAAGAAATAAAATCAACAAAAAACTTCCATAATTATTTAGGCAAACCTTCTGTTATTAATGTTTGTGTGATATTTTGACTTTTTAAATCATTTTAATGGTGTATTGATTTTGTTTTGCTTAATGTGTTTAAAAATGTCCGAATTCCATGTGGGCGGTAACTAATAGGCTGTCCAACTTCCTTTAACATATCTTTATCTCTTTCTATCGAGTCAGTATAAAGTCAACCGACCTGACTACACTGTTTTGCAAAGGTGCTTCTCCATGTTTATTCTTACCCCAAGGATCAACATCTGTTTAGTTTGTTTCAGTTGTAGAAATTCACCAAAAACATGCACCATTATAAATCACCCGCAGGTCGAGAAAATGTAATAACTGTGCCCAGTTTCAACATTGTAGGGACAGTGTAAATAATGCACATTTGAACAAAATTGAAACTTGCATTCACACTGTACGTTGTTCATTTGTACATCAATGTTTCTGTTACTTACGTATATGTGGTAAAATATGAAAATGGTCGATATTCCGGTGGGTAGGACGCTTGGTTAGCAGTTAGACGGGTCGATTTCGAAACTCACAGCGGATAAACGATTAGCTCGACGGCCTCCGTGTTCGAAGGGTTAAGATGCTCAGCCATGAATTTAGGGGTTGCGGGCTTAAATCCCAGAGTGCGCAAATAATGAAACCCTATTAATGAGGGACTGAACGCTGTTGACGCAAATAAAAAAAAATCTAAAGAAGCGAAGCTAGCAGTCCCCAATGGAGTGCTTATACCAACCCTGATGTATGGTAGTAAGCCATTTAACTGTCAGAGGAAGGATGGAAGTATCTTGAATGCTGTGGAAATGAGATCCCTGAGGATATGTGAGGTAAAACCATGTATGACCGTGTTAAAAATAGGGATATCCGAAAAAAATGCAAGGATGACGTTGGCGTAATTAATAGGATCAAGAAAGGGACGCTAAATGGTTTGGGCATGTAGAGAGAATAAACGAAGAAGGAGTGTGAAAGGAATAAATATGATGCGCAAGTGAATGGAAGAAGAAGTCGGGGACGCCCGAGAAAGATATGGCACGATCAAGTGAATCAAATACTTGAATCGGGTCATGTGAAGAGTCAGATTAACAGAAGAGTATATATGAGACGATGTATGAATGTGAATGAAGCAAAGAGTGTGTGCCAATACAGGGTTGTATGGCAGTATGTTTCCTCTTCCTACCCCTGCGGAGAAACGGCGTGATGGTTACTTTGTTTGTTAGTTATAATCGATTTGTATCATTTCACATTTAATAAATATAAAATAATATGAATTTTATTTGCGGCACGTTTCAGAGTGGTAGGTGCGTTCTATATCGCCCTGGTGAAAGACCACTTTTAGAATCGAAATGATACTTGAATTATTTGATGCTGCTTGCGATGTTTTTCGGTGAACAGATCTGCTTAGCTAGGTATTAACCCACCTTCCTCTTCTTTATCTTATTCTTCTGCCTATTCTGATCAGCCTCACAACATACCCCAATTCAAAATGCCATAGTCCCACTGGCTCCGGAGAGTTGAGAGAAGATGGGACTTCATTGTGTGGTATCAACATAAAAAAACTCCGTTTTCCACCCGAAATTACTTGGTAAAAAAAATCTCTACTATTTTAAATTGGCCGCGAGATTTAAAAACATAACTTTGCAGGTGGCCAGAGGAAAAACTAACGAAAGACCGAAATATTTTTTTCAATCCGTAGATTTATATATCCTCGAAAATTGTACTAGCGATTACAAAGTTAAGCATGTCAAGCTTTAGAAGGATATATCCCTGATTAGGTTTGGTTAGAAATGTTGCTTGAAATATTTAGGGAACAGATATGAATAGGTACTTTCATAAAAACCTTCTATTTCTTTCCCATCCCCTTTTTTTCACATAACTTTCCTCGGATGAAAACCTTTGCTCCGCTGGCTCTGGTATTTGTGACTCATTTTCAGTGCCATTTCTTTAATGTACTCGCTTAGCAGTGACAGGCTATCACCATAGCATCTTGAAACAGCAAAAACAAATGTATATAACGTGTCATGGATGAAGTATTGACCTCTAATAATCTTGTTAAGTTTTGTACATCATCGTCTGAATTGCTTTGACTGTTGCAAGTTTTGTCTACTGGAGAATCCCATTTTTTAATATATTTTTTTACTTATTTAATTTATTATATTTATTTAATTTATTTAATTTTAATTTAATTTATTCAAATTTTAACCATCATGTTTGATTTATTTGTAAAACTATTGCAATTTTTTTAATTAATACAAATATAGGAAATAACCTCAATATCCGTTGACGTAATTTAAACGACTCGATGGTGTGAAGTTTGCGCGGACGGAGAACATTCTTACATACTTAAAAGTGCTGCAATATAAAATGAAAACTTTTCCTGTCTCTTTCTCTCTCGCGGTTGACGACGTAAAAACCCGGAGAAAGTGATTTTCGCATATTCGTTTTGGTTGGGTAAAAATATTTAGCTATCTCTCCATCTATTTTTTAAATTAATTTATTTAATTTATTTAATTTATTTAATTTATTTAATTTATTTAATTTATTTAATTAATTTAATTTATTTAATTTATTTAATTTATTTAATTTATTTAATTTATTTAATTTATTTAATTTATTTAATTTATTTAATTTATTTAATTTATTTAATTTATTTAATTTATTTAATTTATTTAATTTATTTAATTTATTTAATTTATTTAATTTATTTAATTTATTTAATTTATTTAATTTATTTAATTTATTTAATTTATTTAATTTATTTAATTTATTTAATTTATTTAATTTATTTAATTTATTTAATTTATTTAATTTATTTAATTTATTTAATTTATTTAATTTATTTAATTTATTTAATTTATTTAATTTATTTAATTTATTTAATTTATTTAATTTATTTAATTTATTTAATTTATTTAATTTATTTAATTTATTTAATTTATTTAATTTATTTAATTTATTTAATTTATTTAATTTATTTAATTTATTTAATTTATTTAATTTATTTTAATTTATTTAATTTATTTAATTTATTTAATTTATTTAATTTATTTAATTTATTTAATTTATTTAATTTATTTAATTCATTTAATTTATTTAATTTATTTAATTTATTTAATTTATTTAATTTATTTAATTTATTTCATTTATTTCATTTATTTCATTTATTTCATTTATTTCATTTATTTCATTTATTAAATTTATTTTGTTTATTTAATTTACTCAATTTATTTAATTTATTTTATTTTTTAATTTATTTAATTTATTTTAAATAAATAAAATAATCCATGATAAAGTTAAAACTGAATAGTTAGTTAGTTCTTGCTAAAACTTGTTGTAGCGTATGTGATTTAACGCTATTTAAATACAAAAGCGCACGTATGCTGAATTGAAAAACGAAATAATTACAAAAAAATATATCTTTTTTGAATAACTGAGGGAGGTTTTGGCCGTTTGGAAAACCTAATTATTGTGCGATATTAAAATAACGTCCAGGAACAAGACGACTTTTGACCCAATATCCTACTCCTCATTCTGAAACATAACATTCAATTTCCTAGAGAGCAATGCACATACATTTTTGCACATAAAAAAACAGCACTAACGGTTTAAAATTGAAAATGTTTTTTATTTATTTCTTGCTGGAAATTTGCGTGAATTAACCATCGTCAATTTGATGTTCGCCATTTTATAGCATAACAACTCCTTTTTGAAAAGCTACGCTTGTCCAACAACAGAAACTTGAAGGTAAGTAAAGATGAATTCTAGTGAAAGATATTATGTCTTTATGGAAATATGTATATTCATTTGGAACAATAAACGTTTCTTATGAATGCATACGTTTTTGTCGGAGGTGTGTAGTTGTTCGTCGAATTAATTGTCTTTGATTTATTTGTGCCATTTAAGGGTCAGCACCCAAAAACACACACTTTTTGGTTTTCTAGTACAAACAATACTACAAATAATTCATCTGTTGATTCTAGAAAAAGGTCTAAGGTTTGCAGTGAATACAATCCTTAAGCAGAAATCTTTAAAATTCTTTATGAAATGCAAACTGGAATCTTATTCAGATCGTTAAAAAAAGCCTTTACTAGTTTTCAAACTGCACCTTTTATTGCCATTTTAGTATGTTTTTCATGAAATTTAAAGGATTACAGTAAAAAAATGTGTAAGATATTTATCTAACAACCCGTAGAAAATTTACAGATAAATCGTAATTATGTAGTACTGTTTGCAAACGTTAGAATAAATTGTAAATTAAGAATACTAGAAAATAATGTTTCTCCTCATTCATAAGTGCTGACCCTTATCAATTTTTCACAAATATGATACATTTATAACAGGCACTTTAAAAATATATATTGAATAAAAAAATAAATATGCCTATGGGTGCCGGCATTTAAGTTAGACGGTGAATATTGTTTAAAAAAATCGTTAGAATTGGTCGTTACATAACCAAGCATTTTAAGCCTTTGCCGAAAAAAAAATTGCACACACATTTGGGCAGTAATACAGGATACAGGTTACAAGTTACAGTTGAATCTGGATATTTTCTTGTTCATTTGCCAACATAACTCAAATTTCAGTAGCGTCACATGAGCACCGATATATAAATTAACAGTAGGTAGTGAAACGTAGAATTTATTTGAAGGAATAATAACCTGACCTATCCCAACCTTACCTCATAATACATAAACCTTCTAAATTAGATTTTTGTATAAATAGTTGTATAATAGTAAATAAATACATAATTTCTATGAATATATTTTTGGATGGTGACCAAATTCATACATTTTACAAAAACTCCACACCAATGTAACAACTCCCGTATAGTTTTTTTTTCCTGACTAGAGTTCTCTATCATTATATTTTGTTTAATTTCCTTATACACACGATCCCATCCAAACTTATTGATGACTAAACTATGAGTATTTCTTGGTACTGAAAACATAAAAAAGTAATATAATAAAAAAAATAAAAAGTAATAAATCTCACATAAACCAACAAAGAAAGAAGATAAAAAATGACTGCTTAGTTTGCCCACACCTTAAAAGTCGACGTACGAATTTATGATATTATTGTTTTTTTTCCATTTTTATTCGATTTATTGTTTTTTAAAACATTATTATCAGTCAAAAAACACTGCCTTATCATTTACCACATAAATATTTGCTCAGTAGTATCCCAGAATAACTGAAAAGGCCATAAAATATAAACCATCTAAGTCCCGATATTGTGAGATAGAAGGTCAAGTTGGACGGCAAACTCGGGTAGGCCTTCAACCTGCAACGAATGTACTCCCGCTGTGATGACCGCGATGAAACATTTAGAAAATCAGCTTGACATCCATATTTGACATGTTGGATAGGTTGCCTGTTACTCAGCGCTTCGACGGTGTTGGCGGAAGGCCGCATCCGCAGCTTCCTCGTGAGACACCGGTCGCTGGTCACTGGTCACTGGTCACTGGTCACTGGTCACTGGTCACTGGTCACTGGTCACTGGTCACTAGTCACTTATCACTGGTCACTGGTCGCTGGTCGCTGGTCTCGGGCGACACTCGGCTCCACCGTCCGATCACCCTTTAGCAGGAGTAGCTCTCCCAACAGGGGCTGGTAGTGATTGCAAGTTACCTTACTTACTACAAAACCTGACATCGATCTAATTGTTAATTGACATAATATTACTGTTTTGTTGTATGTTTGATATTTCGTTTACTATTATAATTTTTCATACATTTTCACTCACATTTGTTTTTACTCTATAATAAATTAATTGAAAACAGTTTAAAAAAAACTGAGATCAGAACCGATTAAGAATTTATTGCAATGGGTTTAAGTGACTTGGTCAGTATGCATATATTATGGTTCATGCGCAATTTCCACTAGCACAATATTTGAACACTCAGGGTGCTGGAAATGCATTAGAGTTTCAATGACTTAATGGATACAAATTTTGTCTAAAACATTTCTATTTGCACTTTCCGTTTGAGAATTCAAAATCGTAAGAACTTTATTTTTTGTTCGATAAGTTTTCATACATAAGAACTTATTTTCTTTGAGTGTGTCAGAAAATAAAAATAGTGTGAAAAATATTTATGCATTTTTTTTCAACAAGTCTGAAAACTGTCTGCAAAGATATATATATATATATCACAATTAAATATATATATATCACAATTAAATATATATATATATATATTGTGATATATATGTAATTCTATATCTTTATATATATATTTAATTGTGTAGGTATGTGAAACTTGTATGAATTTGTTGTCAACCTAGAAAATATTAGGATTATAATATTGGATAAATGGCTTTATTAAAATTAATAACAATAACAGTTTACAATCTACTAAATATCACTATTGGGACCATAAAACTACATTCCATTGAATTGCTAGGTTGTAAAGATAATAAAAATAATTTCTTTATTTACAGAGAAACATTAATTTCTATAGATAAATATTTTATTATAAAATCTATTAAACACTTTATAACGTGTGATCACATGTGATATACAAATGTATTGAAGATTATATGCTATTCATAAAATCAATGTAAGATGTCAAGAAATTATAGAATCATAAAGCAGAAAACATTTTTGTGTAATATCCAAAGCACAAAAAACTCTTGAACGGTGAGAGTTTTGAATTAGTTTAATTTTCAAAAATGTATAAAACAACTTTTTCTGGATTGTAATTTTCGCCATGAGCTTAGACTTTTGTAATATTCATTTTTCGATCAAAAATATGTCAAGAAGCTAGATCGTTTGTTGCATAACAACAATAATTTCAATAGAAAACTGATTTTTTAAGCCGATGCGAAAGTTGTCATTTAAGAAAATTGTATATTTTTAAATTTGGCAAATTTTACTACTTTACTGCCATAAATTGTCATACATTTTAGGTTGACAAATCTTGATTGTTTGAAAAAAAAACATTTGTACTTGGAATGAATAATTTTAGTTTATTATTAGAAAAAATACTGCGCGTTTTTGTTGTTTTCAAACAATATAATGTCAAACCTTTATTTTCATGGCAACCGTCTAAGGTTTTGAATTCGCATTATACGTCCACAGTAAAAATATCCTAAGGTTGTTTGGCTTTTAATTTATTTAATATGAACTACCTTGTATTTTGTTATAATTAAATTATTTAAAAAATTAAAAATCAACAAACTATTGGCATGAGAAGAAAGGTAGAATTTACTCAGGAAATATTTTTCTAACGTTTTTAATATTTGCAAAATCTTGTTTATATTTTTTCAAACAATTATTTAAAATAAAAGTATAACTGAATATTATTATTATTAGTGTGGGTTTTGGTTAAATGTTTTATATCCATGCTTTGATTTTGTGTATTTATTACGGGTACCAAATAACTCAAATTCGTAGGATGATTTTTGAGAATAATTTTATTTATAACATTTTAATATTTTTATACATGTAAGCAGGTAACTACAAAAAACTATAATGGTTAACACCTGCCCAAATACGTAAATACCTAAAAAAAATAAAATAAAGACTAGTTGAAATACCGTTTCAGTATTACAGCATTAGTCATATAAAATATGGTCCATTTCAGGTCTTCAATTATTCCTGCACCTGCAGGTACCTCCTCGGCAAAAGCCTGTGGAGAAGCCTTTGGACCTGCAGTGAACTACACACGCGCTGGGGAACCAGGGGCACGTGGCACGTAGTACTGCTGTGTCTGTAAAAAAAGTAGTAAAGAGAAGACATTAAGTATATTATATGAATCTATTTAAATTTAACACGACGTTTAGAGGATACACATAGTGAACATATCTTGTTATCCAGTAGTATCAGAAGAACTAAGAGAGCTCTATATATATATTTTATTGCAGTGATTAGTTCATAATTATCAGATATGTTCTGTATATTATACGTATATATATATGGGGAGCAGTTTTAATTCTTACTTATCTTGGAATAACCTAGCTCTTTTTTATTAATAGAACGGACTTGATGGAGAAATAAAAAAAAAACAAATGACTAGCGATTTTCACCAAATCTAACAGGCGCTTATTCCTTATCAGAGTTGCGAAAAAAATAATAATTTTGGGAATGAAATCACGTTATTTTTTCAACAAGTTGCATGTTTGTGCATCTGTTTGCGAAACAAATAAACTTTCAAATAAAAAGTAGAAATGTAACGTGATTTCTACATTTTTTAAAAAGTTTCAACATTTGATTTTTTAATAAAAAAATGGCGTTAAATTTCGCGCCTACCTAAAAATACTTGTCTCAAAAAAGTTTGTAGATATTATAATCGGAGTAAAACAAATACGGCAAAATTGCTTAAACCATTTTCAGAAATTTTGATTTTAGTAAAACATTTGAGGTTGTGATTCCTTCAAATTCCTGCAAAGAAAGAGAATAAACAATTAGATTAACACGTGAAAAAGTCTGCCAATTTCTTAAAAAAAAAAAAAAAAAACTAATGATCGGATAATTTTTAAATATTATAAGAATTTGTTATTTTACCTCCAACAGCTAAATCGTCATGAGACAGGTGGTCTGAATCTGAAGAGGCGGAGCTCAGAAAGTCCACGAAGAGGAAAGAGACGAAGAAAAACAAGAAGAGGAACTTCATGATGCAGAGGATGTTGATTTCTTTGGAGCACTAAATACAAGATAAGTTACAATATCTGGAGAACTTTACAGGTGATCGTCTCGAATGATAGCAGTCAGAAGAGTTGCAAGGCTATTTATAGGAACGGTTCTATCATTAACCGTATCATGTATTTTTGTCATTGCTATTGTTCGTTTGTTGGTATGGAGTAGAGAGATTCCCCCGCCCCAGAGTAATCGTCATTATTTATTAAGAGGATTCTGAAAAACCCAGTGCACACAGTGGGGCTGAATCTTCGATGCACGACCAAAAGTTTTTAGGTGACCCAATACTTTTATTGTTTGTGGAAAATTTTAGGTGCTTAAACTAATTTGATTTTTGTATAGTAAGAAAAAAAAGGAAAGAAATAATTTATAACTGAAATTAACAGCCATATTCTTAATAATCTAGTAAATTTGTCAGGTAAATAACGTAATTAGGTATATTTCCTGTTAAACTCAAAAAAAATTTATCGTTATTATTTAATTGCCTTCTCAGTCGACGTTTTGTCTCTTTCAATTCATATAATCTCTCTTTTCCTCTTTGTTATAATTTAAATGTTTTTTTTTCATTGTTTTGTTATTTTATATTCATTTTTTTTTCTCTCACTGTGTATGTTTATTTAACCGCACACTTTGTATTTTTTGTTTTGTTTAATTTTGTACCCTGATGATGCTTAGGCTAAGCGAAACCGGTCGGTCATGAAAAATTAAAATAATTTTCGTTGTCTTACACAAAGTCTTTTTTTATTTATTTAAAAAATATAAATAATATATCCTCCTGCATTTGTTAAAAAAATACTAAATAGTGACGATATTTTTTCGAATTATTTTATTTTGATCTACACGATATTTTCATAAATTCTTCGGAGTTCGTTTGAGTCGAACATTCTACAGCACAATAGTACAGTTCAACTACAATGAGTCAGTTTTTGTCAAATTGAGATTGAACTATCATATATTTTAAATACATATTGCTACAAAACGTCATATTTTTATGACAATATTATAGGTTTGTAAATATCTTATCAAGTAAAAAGAAATAATAAGGGAAACAAAATTGTAAATAATAAATTAAAATATATCAATCGATCAATAAAATATTTATGATAGGATAGCATAGCTATATACTCGATTTATATGCGATTCTTAACTTAGATCTTCGATTGATTCTTAGAATCTATAATACTTTATACAAAAACAGTCCGAAAAATCACAAAAACCTTTTTTTATTTCGTAAGAAAACAAAAAAAATATTTTGCTCCAATTTATTTTTTAATTTTCCCAATTTTTTTAAAATTAAAAAGTGAAATAAATTAACAAATTTGGATCCTTTTGTAAAGTTGACAGCTGGAGATTAAATAATTTTGATGACATGCCACTGGGTATTGTATCCATTGAGAGATGATACAAAAATGTTAAATAAAATAATATTTAACCGTTCAGTTTTGCGTGTTAAACAAACACCAGACTATCGAGGCAGAGAAGAATTGACCGGAACGGTAAAGGCAAATGTCGTTATAGTAGGGTAAGGATGAGGTTAAATATTCTTAGGTACTCCCTAGTTGTTTAAAAATGGTTCACACGTGTTTGGAAAAAAACTTTGGCCAGGTCTTATTGATAATTTTCCTTATGTGCGACTTGTTTGCAAAACAACAATGATTCATCTAGCTCGGTTAGAGTGAGGTGTGTAATATCTGCACTGTAGTAGGTTACAACGTAAATGTTTTATTATTCATTTCGAACAAAGCAATAATACTACGGACATACGTTTAAATAACATTGGCAGGGCCGGATCTGTCCAGGCGCAGGAGAGCAGTCCACTCCAGACTGCAAATTGCTGAGGGTAGTACTTAATTACGGTGGTTTTTTAAAGCACCTTAAAATAAATAATAACACAAACATAGTAAAAAACGATACCTTTCATCATCTTTAGGTCCGCGCATCTCGTTTAATACTTGATACGAGTTGATACCTATCTTCTGTTTGAACGAAAAATTCACACTGGATGTTAAAAAGAGTCAAACATATTAAGAAACAAGCAACAACAATGAGAGAGAAATGAGCGCAAATTTAGTTTAATGAATGCTTCTGCATTCTTTTAGGAATGCTTGCGAAAAGTAAGCAACGTAAATATTATTGTTTTTGGATAATGATTTAATTTTTCAGTCAGGATATGGAAACAATCAAATAAAAAAAAAATCTAGCTTTTTTTAAAATAGTATTTATATAGTTCTCAAAAATACAACAGGGTGATACGCCATTTTGAGAAGTTTATACCAGAACAATTATTTTGTTTTACTTTCTAAAGTCTTCAGTACCTGATTGGATTTTGAAAAAAAAGAAATTAACTCAGGTAAATCAATTCTATCACTGAGTTACCCGAAGTGTCAAACAGCTCCAAATTTGTGTCCCTTGTGTCAAACCATCTCCCTAATGGTAAATATATTTGAGATGGCTGAAGGGCTACAAATGTCTTCAGAATCAAACGAGAGTCGAAGCTTTCGATGTAGAGAAAATAACTGATCGTAACTGCATATTAGAATCACTTTTGACCAAAGTGTTGCTTAAGCTCTTTTGCCTTTCTAGCGATGATGTGTTTTGAAACTAATCTCATGTTCTAAATGCGATTATTTTAAAATGCAATTAATATTGCACAAGTTTGAATTGCAAATAACAAGTGTATTTTCATTCGAAAAACGCCAATTATTTTTACTGAGCGTTAGCGCGAGCCTTAGAAAACGGCATCAAATTTCCGACCCCAAGGATCGCATTTTACCCGTAAAGTGGTATTTTTTTATGACACTTTTGGAAGATTTTTTCATTTAATCGTCTTATCATCCATAGCATAATTCCTAATGTTCATTGCATTCGAACTCATAGAGCCTGAGAAAACGGCATCTTATTTCCGACCCCAAAGCTCATATTACGCTACTTTAAGATGACCTTGAAAACTCCCGACCAGATCCACATAGAGAAACCTTTGGATTTAGGAGGAAAGTCTGCTTCAGCCACAACACTTTTCCGAAGAGTCGTGGCGAACGTAAGTATTATATTATTAGCCTCATCTTTATTGTTAGCGGATGATATCACAATTTACAAGTAAATTTGAAATGCTAATAAAAGATATTGTCAAGTATATTCTTTGAAAACTTCGTTTTTTTTTACTAAAAGAAAATCATTTGAAGACGTACTCGTAGATAATCTCGGTAGCAAATAATAAAAAAAATCACAGGTTAAAATTTATGTTCAGTATAATTTATTTTTTAGTAGAAAAAATATCAAGAAATGTTTCAATGTAAAATTACATCTATGAAGTTAGCACTAAACTGATCAGATCAACCGCGTAATTTGGTGTGAAAGGAATATTTTTAACACGTTCATTGTCAACTAAAATTCTTACATATTAATCGAAAAAATGCTCCAATCGATTGATATAAATGACGGATCAATTCAAACTGACAAACAGTGACGGATTTCCCTGTGCTTTGTGGAACGACTCAAAACCACATGGTTGCGTCTGTTTTAGATCGGTTCAAAGCGAAGAGACGGCAAAACGTGCGTGGCGCGTTGTGCGCACACCGGTCACATGTCTGTCAACGCGCTACGTGCGGTGAAAGCAATGAACGTGTTAAAGGCTGGTCGTAATAATTTGTTTGACGAGTCCAATCTAAGTGCAGGCTAATTGTTACTGCACGTGCAAGTAGGTCCGCGACAGAAGCCCGTGGAGTAAGCTTTGGTTCTGCGATGGATCACTCACGCGCCGGGGAACCAGGGGCACGTGGCACGCTTGCTGCGCGAGAGGACTGCGGTTTCTGGAAAATAATATTTCATTGAATGAAAATGTCAAATCTTAATAGGTTGTTATAAAGGTTTTAATAGGTTGCATGGTTCCGGCAAAAACCGAGCGTATCAATTAGTGAAAACTGTTATAGGACTCATTTATTAATTAGTATTTGATTGAAAAAGACCGATAAAGTGATCTTTAATAAATACACTATCGAAAAGACTGACTAGAAATCAAAAATAATGATTTAAAAAAAGTTTTATTTACATAGTAACTAAGGTTAACTGTACCACGAAAACGTTTTACAGTTAACCTTGACATATTATAAAATAATATGTATTAACTTCGACTTTGGCTTTTACATTTTCACCAAGATTGAAAAAATCTGTTAAATATTTATTGAAATTAGAAATAACTCTAAAGCATTCATTCTTATGTTTATTAAACATTTACATAATATCAATAATCTTAAACGCAGAGAAGTTAACAATATTTTTTAACGAAAATATAGATCGATTAAAATGCCACTGTCTAATAAGGTTCCAATGGCCGAATCAGCTAAGGCGTTACTCCCGGATAGAGTAGAGGATCCGAGTTCGTATCTCGGTTTATAACCATTACCTTTTTATTTTCTTTCCATTTCTGTTTCATATTTGTGTTTAAGATTATTGATATTATTTAAATATTTGTTAAATATTTTGATTTTAAACTGAAAGATTCCGTTCCCTTCGAACGTAAGAAAACTTATTTATGATCAGAATAAATCTGAAACCTATTATTACTAGTATAACCACTTGGCATAAAATATTACACGTGGCATCAAAATCAAAGGAGCGTTCATTGAGCGTTCAGGAAAAAAATACCTCCTACAGCTAACTCGTCATGTTGTGGTTGGTCCACAGGCTGAGCTTCTTGTACTGGAGAGGCAGAGTTCAAGAAATCGACGAAGAGAAAAGAGACGAAGAAAAACAAGAAGAGGAACTTCATGGTGATTGATTTTTTACTCTACTTTTCACTACAAAACAAACACACGACACAAGATCCCGGAGAAGAGATACGTGTAAGGAATGATCATTCAGTAGAAGTTTCTGGATATTTATATGTATAATTCGCTGATCAAAATAAACCTTATCACGTATTCGTCTTTGTTATTGTTTATTGTATGCTTGATGATGTGAAGAGAAATTCCCCTGTCCCAGACTAATTGACATTATCTGAGGGTATTCTGAAAAACCCGCGGCGCAAGCAAAATTTATTTAGTTGATTTGTTTCAGCCGTAAAGTCACGTTATTTTAATATTTATTCAGTTGAATTATTATCTTTTCTAACACGCTTAAAGCAATTAACTGAAAATGTTGCATATATGAAAAACAACAATGATGGTGAGCAAACACTTCGATTATTGAATACATTGTTCTGAAAATATGATTTTCTTAAAATGTTTTCAATTATTTATTGTGGCTTTATTATTATTTTTATTTTTTTTAGTTTAAGTTCGAACTTTGATAATGCTTACGCTAAGCTAAACCGGTCAGTAATACAAAAATAAAATAACATCCGTGATTTTATACAAAGTAATTTATTCGTTTCTTTAAAATATTTTTCACACCAAAAAGTGATTGTTTCTACGAAAATATTTATTTATTCATTAACGCCCTGATGGGGTTTTAAATCTTACATGAACATAAAGTAAGTGCTCATGCACTCATGTACAGAGAATAATAACAAAAAAGGTATAGATTAAATAAATTCAGTAAAAAATATAAAAAGTGAAACGTTTTGAAATTTGGATAACAATAAAAAAATATACTCGTACATAATATTCCCCATACATTAGTGACCAAATAGATATATCATTTAAGAGGGGCTTTTGAATTTTGACAAATTTACGTGAAGTATGTCAATATTTGAGGTGTATTCGTTACTGAGTGTATGCGAGGAATGGGTGCATGCATGCGGTAGTTAGTTTGAAAATTGTTGAAGACATTCAAGTTCTTATATTTGGGTATAAGATTGAAATTTTCTGTGCTATTTGTAATTCCATAGATATTTCATAGGTTTGGGCATGGAGAGCGAATGAAGGAAGAAAGGAGTGTGAAAAGAATATATGATGCGAAATTGAAAGGAAGAAGAAGTCGAGGACGCTCGAGGAAGGAATGCCAAGACAGAGTTATATGGCGGTCCGTCGTGTCTGCCTACCCCTGTTAGTTAGATATTTTAGTTATTTTTCTAAAACTTTTCAAATAGCCTCCATGGTCGAGTGGTAAGACGCTCGACTATGAATCCAAAGCTCGCGGGTTCAAACTTTTTATAAATATAAATAACTTTTATTTAACTAATATGTGTCATAACACATTTAATTCATATAAAAATACTAAAAAGTATATTTGCGGCAAGTTCCAGAGTAGTAAATACTCTAAGTATCTCCCTGGTGAAAAACCACCATTCAGAATCGAAACGTTGCTTGAAATGGCTTTAGCCGTTTTTGGTGACCAGATCTGAATAGCCAGGTACTTACTAACCTTCCTATTCCCAATCTTTTTCCCCTCTCCACTACCTTCAGCCTCACAAAATACTCTATTTGGGGATGCCATAGTCTCACTGGCTCTAGACGGTTGGGAGCAGTTGTGACTCTTGTACGGGTATTCATATAAAAAAAGGCTAACAAGTAACCATACAACACCTGCAAATGTCCTCTTATGAGTTTTTATTGTAAACATGTTATTTCTGTTTTTTGTAAACTATTTTTGTGTCGCAACAACAATGATAGATATTTATGATTGTAACATGCTGTTGACATTATCTTTACTGGATTTTCACTACGTTTTACTTTTTATCTTCAAATTAAACCCCTTCAATTTGTTTTATTTTTAAAGTGCTTAGTTACTATATCTTTACTAGTTTATCACTGTATTTTTGTATTCACCGTTAAATGGACGTAGTTACGCAGAAAGCGTTCAACCTACAATTTTCCAAAATCGAGTTTTACGTGTTTTCGTATAGATTAATACAAAATTCATATCTGCTGAAAACATCCAAGCTCCAAATGCAATAGATTTTTTTAGTAACGCAAATTTCAGATATTTGACTTAAATTGAAGTTTAAAAACATTATAAAATGTAGGATGACATAAGATTTTTTTTTTTCATAAGCACATTGATAGACTATAAATAATCTATTCGTAAAAAGCATTTACTTTGTGGCTTGCCATATTTATAAATAACACACATAAACTTTGTTTATAACCACTTTATTATTTAATCTTACGTCTACCGGTTTCGAAAGTAACCTTCCATAATTAGGACAATATTAAAATTTTAATCAATATTAATATTGTCCTGATGATGGAAGGGTGCTTTCGAAACCAGTAGACGTAATATTAAATAATAAAGTGGTTATAAACAAAGTTTATGTTTTATTTATAAATAATCTATTTATGATAATGCTCTTAAGGAAAATAACACTGATATTTACTTGAAAAATGCCGATTACGCATATTAATGCTTTTTTATCGTCATATTTTCAAACGCCTTTTTCTCAATTTCATCTTTTTGGCGTTGGATGCTTTCTGCATAACTACGTCCAAGTTACAACATATTTACACTCTTCTCAAGTATCACTAATGGATTTATATTTAAAAATATTGAATGCAAATGGTCTTATTGACCGTTAATGAGTAAATATATTTTTGATTCGAGATAATTTAATTTTCAGATAATTTAATAAAGTATGGTTGTTTTTTGTTTAGTAAGAGCCTACATTTTTTTTTGAAACTCAAACATGGCTAATTTAAGTATCGTTATTTTTGTAAAATAATAATAATAATTTTTTTATTTAATTAATATCTTGCTAACATATATAGCAATTCCGATGAGTTATAAAAATACACTCTGGGAAGATGGAAATTACAGAAATACGTGAGTTTCAACAGAATACAGAGATCAAACTAACATAAATCAAACAGTATAATACATTTTAATATAATAAGAAATACAGTGTAAAAAAATAAATAATTATGTATTTAGTTTTAATATAAGATACAAAATTATGAACAGAAACAAAGGAGAAAAAATAAAACCCTGCAGTGCAGTAAATGAGGATGTTTTTACGCTACCGGGAAAAGAAAATTGATTTCGAAATTAGGTATTTTCATCTTTAAACGAATTAAAAAAATATTCTTTTAAAGCATTATTTTGGATTTTTTTTATTAAGTTCACTATTTTTATATTTATCTGGAAACGAGTTATATTATGTATAGGCATTGTATTCCAAAGATTTTATCCCATACTTTGTAGTGTGTGTAAGTGGAATGTGAATTTTATTGTTGTTTGTGTGTTATGTTGGTGGATGTCTTGATTGTAAAGATAATAATATAAATATCACCTCAAGAGCGCTTGTAACGCCATAATAACGAAAAGGTCTCCAAAGAAGCAGCGTCATTGATCTTTTCGGCACCGGTGTTCATACAAAGACATGACAAACGTGTGCTCATCATGCATGGTAGACATTAGCTTCTTAGCAGCTTGGCTATGCCCTCAGAGCAATAATATACGAGGAGGGATACCTTGTGTAGTTAGGATTGTTGATTTTTTCCTGACTCGGGCGTGGATAGGGCTAGGGCAAGAGTATTTATACATCCATTCATAGCACATCTCGACATAATGTTTTGTTTATTTGTATAACCACGTTTTCACAGTATTGTTATCACTAAAAATATAGAATATAACCTCAAAAACCGTTGAGTTATGTCGCATAACAAAATGTAGTGGGCGAAGTCGCTGGAGACGTGGGAGACGGAAAACATGCTTACATACCTAAAAGTGGTGCGATATTACGTGATAACTTGTTTAGTCTTTTTCACTCTCACGGGTTACGACGTAAAAACCTGAAGGAAGTGATTTATTGTAAGTTTGTATAGGTTGGGTAAAAATATTTAGCTCTCTCTCCATATATTTTCTTACTCCAAGTACCCATAGAATTAAAGAGTCTTCTGTTTTTACTATGTTTTGTTTTTAATAAATTAAGAGAGGGATGTTTGTGTCGTGCTTATACGTTTGTAAGATGCTGAATTTAATTTCCATATGCATTTAATTGTGGTCAAGTGACCTGAATGTTCTGCACCACAGATGAGTCGAAGAACATGCTTACATACCGACAAGTGGTGCAATAATATGTGACAACTTCTCTCTCTACATATATATTCTTGTTCTGAGGCCTTGCCGGCTTGACTTGCCGGCTTTTGTATTTTTGCTATTATTCTTCAACATGAGTTTCTTTTAGACCCATGTTCACTTCTTTATTATATAAAACAGATCCTTCTCACACTTATATGATACTGTAAGTAAACTCATATGATACTGTAAGTGAAATAGTAAAAAGGAGAGATTAATTTTTCAGAATAATTTTTATTTATTTACAATTTTTGTTTTATCTGTTATACACACAATAACAGAAACAGTTAAACCATAAACACAACTACATTGTAACTTGGACAACTGCGTACTTTTAAGTTTATTAAGTACTTAAGACTAGTCATAATATTTTTTAATGATTAATTTTATCTAAATGGTCCGTCGCAAGCCTTCAATAGTTTTTGCACGTGCAGGTAGCTCCTCGGCAGACGCCCGTGGAATAACCTTTGCTCCTACAGTGGACCTCGCACGCGCTCGGGAACCAGGGACACGTGGCACGCTTGCTGCGCGAGAGGACTGCGGTTTCTGGAAGATAATGCATTGAATATTTTGGTTATATATTTACATATATAATTTTTTTTGTGTATTACAGACTGTATATGTCCATTTACAAAACACAAGAAAGTAACAAAAGTAAATTAAGAGATATTTTTATCATGTCTCTTGAAATCTTCAAGGTTTACGTTGAAGATATCAAGAGACATGTTATTTAGTAGTACCAATATCCCGTGTCATGCTGTGCTGAGCCAACACGTCTGTTCTGCCATGTGGAATGCACAGCAGATCGTGATGTCGCCCCTAGCAGTAGTTGTTTGGCACAAACAACATATAACATTCCAGGAGGTATGGATATGAATGCGTTGATAAAGTAATTTTCAATGTACGGGAATTAACACTTCAAGACTTAACAAATCTTATCATTCATCGGTATCCAAGAAGGAGCAAAAGAGCTCAAGGCTTCCATAAAGGCTTTCTTTTTTTATAGTGAATACTGCACAAGAGTCTCAACTGCTTCCAACCGTCTAGAGCCAGTAAAACTATGGCATCCCCAATTGGGGTATGTTGTGAGGCTGTAGGTAGTGAGGAGGGAAGGATACGAGGAAGAGGAAGGTTGGGAAGTACCTGGCTATTCAGATCTGGACACCAAAAACGGTTTAAGTCATTTCAAGAAACGTTTCAATTCTGAATGGTGAACCACTCTGGAACGTGCCGTAAATAATCTATATATAAATTGAATGTGTTATGACACATATAAATTAAGTAAAAGTTATTGGCGCACGTCGGGTTTGAGCCTGTGACCTTTAAATTCGTAGTCGAGCGTCTTACCACTCGATCAAGGAGGCCGTTGCTAGATAGATTCGTCGAAAACACGTGGCAATGCAAGTAAAGACTCCCAAAAAAGAAAGCAGTTTGTAACGCTGTTATTCAGCAGCTGAAAGACAGGCTGATAAAGATGATCTTAAAATGGAATTATACAATGAGTAGGAACGTTTAAGAAGATTTTGAAAAGTAGTTATTTATAAAAAAAAATATTTTTCGTAGAAAGCAAGCACTTTGTGGTTGAACATATTTAAAAAAATGAAAAAGAAAACTTTGTGTAAGACCACGGATATTATTTTAATTTTTATGTCTGACCTGTTTCGCTTAGCTTTGGCATCATCAGGGTACAAAATTAAACTAAACAAAACATACAAAGTGTGCGGTTATATATATTTACAAAGGGAGAACAAAATATAAAATAAAATAACGGAACAATGAGAAAACAATAGAATAACAAGTATTTTTTTTCTCCCTCTGTATGTATATAAAAGCGCACACTTTGTATTTTTGTTTACTTTAATTTTGTATCCTGATGATGCTTAGGCTAAGCGAAACCGGACGGTCATAAATTAAAAAAATAAAATCTGGTTTTATATAAAGTTATTTTATTTATTTCTTATATGGGTACAGTACGATGAATTCTAATAGATAAATTTAATCTTTATAAACATCAATGTTTATTAACTTTGATTACTTGTGTGCGAGTTTGTATCTTATCAACTGAGTTAAACATTACATTTCAACATTCATACAATAATAAAATGTTGATAACACAGAATTAAAAATAAAAGAAAACCAGTTACCCGATAGATTTGACTAAATTTTCACTTTTTATTAAATATAATAATTTATTTACTAAGCGTAAAAAGATAGCCTATGATACCTAAACCATAAATATGGTTTCTAGTAAACTTTTATTAAAAAATATCTAAAAGTGTCAAAGTCATACCTCCTACAATTAACTCGTCGTGTAATGGTTGGTTCTCAGACTGAACTTCTTCTACTGGAGAGGCAGTGCTCAGGAAGTCTACGAAGAGGAAAGAGACGAAGAAAAACAAGAAGAGGAACTTCATGATGATTAGGTTGTTGATTACTTTGCTTTGCTGCAAAACACGGCACAAGATACAAGACACAAGAGTCTAGAGAACTGAACAGCTGCTGGTGTCGAATGATAGCAGTCGGTAGAGTTGCAAGGTTATTTATACGAACTGTTGTTATTTTTACATGATAAACCGTAGCGCATATTTATTATTGTTATTGCTTATTCAATGATGGGAAGAAGAGTTCCCCTGTCCCAGAGCAATCGTCATTTATCTGAATGGGTTTCGGAAATTTCGGATTTGCATTGATTTATCTAAGTTCGTTTCGAGTGCGATAACCTCTCTACTGTACTAAATTTACTGTTAATGAAAATAAAATAATAACTTTGTCTAACACCACGGATATTATTTGATTAAATTAAATTAAACTAAACAAAAATACATAGTGAGTGGTTATATTTACTCATACGTACAGAGGTAGAACACAATATAGAATAAAAAATGAGAACAGTTTAGTTTTAGTTTTATTTATTTAATTTTAGTTACTTGTACATTAAAGATATAAAAAATCCAATCATTTAATTTTTTTTTTACCTAATAATATTTAAAGTTATATTCTTTATTATTTTGATTTATATGTATTTGAAATAGTTCTTAAAGGCTATTTTGAATTTATTGATTGGCATAGTTTTGATGGTTTCTGGCAGCGCACTATAAGATTTCATTCTTTATATAGTCAGCTATTTTGTGTGTTGGCTTTATTATTTTCTAGTGGTCTAATTTCTTTGTATGCCCTTGTATTACGTTAGTAAATATCAACATTGTAGATAATTTTTGTCAGAAAAATATTTTGGTAACAAGTTGTTCTTTATTTTATGTGTTAACATCGATGTAAGAAAAAAAAGAGTAACATTAAAATTACGAAAAAGAAACAGAGAGAAAAAAAACAGATAGTATGAAATGAAAGAAGCAAAACTTATACTGAGAACCTGGTAAAAGAATAATGAGAAATTTTACGGGAAATATATATATATATATATTATTGTACTACTGAACAAATTTAATTGATTATCAAGAATTTGACTATTAATTTTAATGGCTTTCCTTATTTCTAGTGTTCTTTAATTATTTAATCTGTTACCAAGACCATTTTTGTGGAGAATATGAGCACTGGTGCTTTTATTGAAGGTATGATCTTTTTCAATAAGATGATTGGCGAATTCTGAAAAACCGTGTTTAATTAAACATCTAAGATGTTCTTTAATTGTAACATTAAATTACGAGTTGTTTTACCAATATAAAATGCGGAAAAATCACTATAATCCAATTTATAAATTCATGAGAATTTGTTGGTCATTTTTATCCTTAGCTTTGATTAGAAATTTACCTTATTAATTGTTCGTATAAAAGGCAAGTCGTATTTCTACGAAAATATAGATTTAGTTTTATCAACATGAGTGTCACCATTTTGACCGCTGGATAACCATTTTATAAAGTCGTGGTGTTCATCACACTTGTTAAGTCCTTAAAATATGTTCTAGTTAATTTATTCTAGATCCATAATAAAATGTAAGTGCCTTAATATTTCTGAAATGATAAAAGCAAGAATTTCCCCATGGCTGGGTCAGGTTATATATAAAATGATAACACATTGGACACCGCACAAAGTTCCTGATTTAAAAAATAAAGTTTTTATGTCTTTTTATTTTGTGTTGTACATGATTAACAATTTTTACTTGTTACTAACAATAGGTAATATATAATGTAATTCAAGTGGTAAGACGCTCGACTGCAAATCCAGAGGTCACGGGTTCAAACCCGACGTGCGCAAATACATTTTATTTGATTATTGTGTCATAACACATTTAATTCACATAAAATAATATAATATTGTATTGTCTGGTACTCAAATATTCCAATTCGCATTTGTCTTTGTGGACTTGAAGCAATGATTTTATTTTTTATTCAAATACAAAACTTTAAAACCATTGACAAAACCTTTTAACTATGAATTGAGTAATCTAATGGCTTTTAAAGAATTATTATTTTAATATTTATATAAAATGTACCTTTATTTTTGTTATTTGTTTAATTTTTCATAGTATTGAAAATTGAAATTGAAAGAAATGCTCTACGCTGAGAGTGTGTATGAGACGATGTATGAATGTGAACAAAGCGAGGAGTGTGTGCTAAGACATAGTTGTATGGCGGTCCATCCTCCCTGCCTACCCCGCGGGGAAACGGCGTGATAGTTAGTTAGATAGTCCTACGCTGAGAAAAACGAGTAATATTGTCGCTGGAAAGACAAAAGAGCTTAAACACCATTTTGAGAAGTGTACACCAGAGCACATAATAAAGTTTAATAATAAGTCTTCAAGTTTAGGTTGGATTTTGAAAAAAATAACATAATTTAGTTATCTTCATCCTCTCACTGAGTTACTTGAAACAGCGAAAAGCTAAAAAGTCAAAATTTGTGCCGCTTGAGTCAAGCCTTCACCCAAATGGTAAATATATTTTAGGTGTATGAAGGGTTACAAAAGTCTACAGAATCAAACGAGAGTCAAAGCATTCGGTGCAGAAAAAAACTGTCGAAATTGCGTATTTAACTCATTAAGTGTCGCTTAAGCCCCTTTGCCTTTCCAGCGACGATATTAGAATTATAAGTTAATTCTCTACTACATTACTTTGATTCAGCAAAACGTTTGACAAACATAATAATAAACAATGATCATTGCTGAAAAACTGCAACATTTTGGTATGTACGCATTTTTACACAATTGGCTGCCAAGTTATTTAAACTAAATTAACTATTTTAGAAAGCGCTTAAGTTTTTATGATTTTGGGTGGGATACAAATTTTCACAGTAATTATAAATTATTACGACTGTCAGACTTAGTAAAGTTCCTTGAAATATATTTTTGAATGATGCCAATCAAACAAATTGCTTCCGTAAGCAACTCTGTCAAATAAGGTATTTCTTGTATTGAACTTCTTTTGTTGATTATTTTATTGATAATCAATTTTGTCTATCAGTAAACGAAATTAATGATGTGTGTAATTAGTTTGATATGAAGTTAAGTTCGTCGGTGGTATTGAAATCAAATCAAATAAAGGTTTGGGTTTTGAATTAAAAAATATGACGACAAACACGGCCTCCGTGGTCGAGTGATGAGACGCTCGGCTATGAATACAGAAGTCGCGGGTTCAAACCCTCTAAAATTTTAATTAAGTAAAATGTGTCATAACACATTTTATTTATATAAAATAATATATAGTATATCTGTGGCACGTTCCAGAGTGGTAGATACTCTAAGTATTGCCCTGAGGTAAGATCACCATTAAAAATCGACACGTTCCTTGAAATGACTTTAGCCACGTTTGGTGACCAGATCTGAATAGCCAGGTACTTCCCAACCTTGCTTTACCCCATATATTTTCCCTCCCCACTACCTTCAGCCTCACAACTCACTGGCTTTAGACGGTTGGGAGTAGTTACGACTCTTGTGCCGTATTCCTATTAGAAAGAAAACAAATCTTGGCGTGCGTAAATTTTATTAAATTATTTTGTGTTATTTCACAATTAAATTATTTTGAATAATATATTTGCGGCACGTTCAAGTGTGATAAATACTATGAGAATCGCCCTTGTGAAAGACTAGCATTCGGAAACGAAGTGTGACTTGAAATGGCTCTAGCCGTGTTTGGTGACCAGATCTGAATAGCCAAGTACTACTCCACTTTCATATTCCCCATCTCTTTTCTATCTACAATACCTTTAGCTTCACAACATACCCTTTTTTGGGATACCATATTCCCACTGGCTTCTGACGTTTGGGAGCAGTGCGGTTATCTCAAAACTCGAACAATAATCAGATGACATGATAGTAATAATAATATTTGGATGATTTGTATAGCGCCGTTTTTGTGAAAAATCACCTCAAGGGCGCTGTACAGATCTTATTTTCTATTATTAGATATTAATTCCTAGTTTAAATGAGAAAATATACAGGAATATACTTACCTGGCAGGTCCCATCAGATGGACACACTTATTCACTTAAAATTATAATATGATATGTCAGTATTCACAAACCTTTCATTATATAGAAGAAACATAAAACCACCAGTTTAAAAAATACAACTTACTGCTCCTCAAATAGTTTTAAGAAACCCAGATAAGTATATACAGTTATATTATTAAAGTATGTTAAAATACAAACTAATTTATTGAAACAAAGAAAAGTAAATAGTATTGAAGGCGGTTAATGTGTCGGTACTTAATATTAAAGTAATATAAGGTAACGATTACAATATTACAAATGCAAAAAGTGTGAATTTAACAAATAATAAAACAAAATAAAAATATTTGATGACAATAAGTATATCGTCACCGGAAAGGCCAAAGGGAGAAGCGCCATTTTGGAAAGTTTACACATGATTATTTTTTTTGTTGTTCAATAAAATTCATAAGTCTTTAGTACCTGATTGGATTTTGAAAAAAAAATTGACTCAGGTAACTCAATGTTCTCACTGAGTTACCTGAAGCGCCAAAAAGCTAAAAAAATCCCAAACTTGTGTCGCTTGAGTAAAGCCTTATCCCAAATGGTAAATATATTTTAGATGGTTTAAGGGCCACAAAAGTCTTCAGAATCAAACGAGAGTCGAGGCATTCGATGCAGAAAGAAGAACTGATCAAAATTGCAAATTTTACTCATATTAGACCAAAGTGTCGCTTAAGCCCTTTTGCTTTTCAAGCAACGATATGGTTTTAAGCTTAGAGTATATAGAGTGGTATCTATCCAAGGCAGTGTAGTCAGTTTTTGATGATTTTTACCTGACTCGGCGGACCTGGGCGTGGCTAAGACTAAGGTTAGGGTATTTATACATCCATTCATAGCACATATCGACAAAATGTTTTTGTTTATTCGTATAACCACTTTTTCACAATATTGTTTTCAACAAAAATATGGCACATAACCTAAAAATCCGTTTAGTCGTGTCTAGTTTAGTGGCATAATAAAAAATGTGGGCGGAGCCCCGCGGTGATCCAGGAGCCCAAGATCATTGTGACCGTACATAGATACGTATCCTCCTAAATATCTGCGAAGAGTTTGCTCAGGAAACAAACATGATTTACAATCCGCTAAAAACGGCACTGATGATTATCAGATACGGGCAGGGTCCGAAAAACATTCCTCCAGCATTCTTGAACGGTGAGGTTCTAAAGGTAGTAGAAGAAACCAAATATCTAGGGCACATCATCACCAGCAAGCTAATGGATGACGACGACATTGACAGGCAAAGGCGAGCACTCAGTGTGAAATCAAACATGCTCAGTAGAAGATTTCGGCTCTGTAGTCCACCAGTGAAAAGGACACTCTTCCTGGCGTTCTGTACTACCCTATACACGTGCGAGCTCTGGACCAATTTTAAGAAGAGTAGCATGGAAAGGCTTCGGGTCCAGTACAACAACGCCTACCGCATGATGTTCAATCTTCCCAGGCACTGCAGTGCTTCCGGTATGTTCACCGAGGGGCGAGTTCCAGGATTTGCAGCCCTTATGAGAACCAGGGTAGCAGGAATGCGGGAAAAGATTAACAACTCCAGAAATAACCTCATCATGGAATCCCGTCAGATCCCGAACTCAAGCATAGAAGCGCATTGGAGTAAATTATTGGCCCCATCAATCTTAACGCTGCCAGGATGGACTCCCTCTTGATGGCGTTTTGCAGAAATGAGGCCTAATATACTCCATTAATATTTTCTTACTTATATTCTTTAATTTATTTACTTTTATCTACATTATTATTATTTTTACATATATTTTTATTTTATTATTTATTTATTTATTTCTTATGAATTTCTGTTCATTTTTTATTTTGTTTCTATTATTATTACAATGTATTGATATCAATTATGGAAGGTATTGCATTGCACTACTCCTGCATACCTTCCGAAAAAAAACATTATTATTAATATTATTATTATAGAAGCGGTGTATTATATTTGTTGTCTCTTTCTCTCTCATGGTGTACGACGTGAAAACTCGGCAAAAGGGATTTATCGCAAGTTTGTAAAGTTTGGTCAGAAATAATTAACTCTCTCTCCATACATTGTTACTCCAAGGTTTTAAGTATACAGTAAGGATATTGAATATCAAAAATTCAAGTTAAAAGGAAATCGAACTTAGTAAAGGAAATTTAAAAAAATATGGGTTTATTTTTTTTCCCACGTTTATGAAGTTATGTTTTATATGTAGGTTTTTTTAACATTTTGGTTTTTAAGACCCGTTATCCACCCCTGGTACCTAAAAAACATAAACACCAAATATATTCTAATTTGAATATGGCCCTTACAGACTGAAAGTGGTACCGTCTACTAATAAACAGTGAAACCAAATTAAAATTTGTTGTGTTGAAACCATAGCTCAACCAACTCATGTTAATTTGAAAGTACCAACTATAGTTTAAAAGTAATTCCCGAGCTTTGTTATGTTTGATACATAATATCATCGTTTTATATAAGCAAACTTTGTGGGCGTGAAAAATAAAAATAAATCTATTTTTCTCATATTTGTTGCTGAAATAGGGAGCCAAATAATAAAAAGCATAAGTTGATTAGGTAGAATAAATGTATTTATTAAATTGAAATATACTTTCGTCCACAATATGTCAGAAACTCATACACCATATAACTACAATTATTGTGTATGGCGTTTGACCAAACGTATTTATTTTTATTTTTTTAAAGTGAATACCGCACAAGAGTTTCAGCTGCTTTCAACCGTCTAGAGCCAGTGAGACTATGGCATCCCCAATTGGTATATGTTGTGAAGCTGAAAGTAGCAGGGAGGGGAAGGAGGAAGGTTGAGAAAGAGGAAGGTTGAGAAGTACCTGGCTATTCAGATCTGGTCACCAAACACGGCTGAAGCCATTTCAAGCAGCGTTTTGATTCTGAATGGTAGTCTTTCATCAGGGCGATACTTGGAGTAAATACCACTCTATCTAGTTAGCTATCTAGGTTAGGTACATAATTGTTGACTGGTAAAACTATTTTTTAATGACAAATGTTATCAATGTGTGATCCGTTGCAGGCCTCTAATAGTTCTTGCACGTACAAGTTCCTCCGCGACAGAAACCCGTGGAGAAGCCCTTGCTCCTGCAGTGGACCACGCACAAGTTGGGGAACCAGGGACACGTGGCACGCTTGCTGCGCGATAGCACTGCGTTTTCTGAAAAGTAAAAGTGAGAAAAAAAGTTAAAAATACATCGACAAAATATAGGTCAGTTGCTAGTTGGCTGATGACACATACTCGTATATTCAATATTAAATGTTATCATTTAAAAATATTCACGGATCGGATGGAAAGCGGATATAAAACGTAAAAATAAAATGGAATTTTATAAACATGTTCTGGCAAAGAATATTGCAGCATTTTGAGGTAATTTCAATAACGGGTTAAAAATATTTTTACTGGTTACCTTTTCCAGGTTTACTCAACAATAGCAAATAAACAGCCTGAAACGATTTGTGATTATTAGAGGTTGACGCACAGTTCAGGCACACAACTTGAAGCAGCTGTAGTCCATCTGTCATCTAGGAACGACTTACATATCGGCACCGGAAAGGCAAAAGGTCTGAAGCGCCATTTTGGGAAATTTACCCCAGATTTTTTTGTTGTATAGTAAAATTAATTAAAGTCTTCAGTGCCTGGTGAGATTAAAAAAAAAGTTATATCAGGTAACTTAATACTCTCACTGAGTTACCTGAAGTGACAAAAAGCCAAAAAAGCCCCAAATTTGTGTCGCTTGAGTCAAACCTTCTCCCAAATTGTTAATATATTTTAGATGGCTGCAGGGCCACAGAGGTTCTTATTTTTTTTTTTTTATATGAATACCGCACAAAAGTCTTAACTGCTCCCAACCGTCTAGAGCCAGGGAGACTATGACATCCCCAAATAGAAGAAGTTCCTGGCTATTCAGATCTGGTCACTAAACACGGCTAAAGCCATTTCAAGCAACGTTTCGATTCTAAATGGTGGTCTTTCACCAGGGCGATACTTAGAGTATCTACCACTCTTGAACTTGCCGCAAATATACTGTTTTATTATTTTTATATGAATTAAATGTGTTATGACACAAATTAACTAAATAAAAGTTATTGACGCACGCCGGGTTTGAACCCGCGACCTTTAGATAAGCCTTTTTGCCTTTCCAGCGACGATATGTTGTCTGCCAATTAAAAAACAATATTAAAAAAAAAAAAATGTTTATAAATATATTATGTAGTATTGACTGCTCACGATTAATAGTTCACAATGGTACACACATATAATATTGGTGTTAAAGTCAAAATACGGTATATTAAAATTTAAACATTAACTAATTTTTAGCCCGATTTTAAACAAATCGTCAAACTTTAAAATGAAGATTACGTAACAACAGCCCGCCGTTACAGCTTTTGGCAAAAAAATGCACACAATTTTATAACGTATTACTGATTATTATCACAAACACTTTTTGCCATAATATTATTTTATAGTAAAATAAATTGGTGACATTATTTTTATCAACATAAGTTTTTTTGACAAATCAAAGAAATATTTACCTCCTACAGCCATCTCGTCATTTAGTAGTTGGTCCACAGGCTGGACTTCTTGTGCCGGAGAGGCGGTTGTCAGGAAATCCACAAAGAGGAAAGAGACGAAGAAAAACAGGAAAAGGATCTTCATGATTATTGAATTGTAGGTTTACTTTGTAGAACAAAACACAAGAGTCTGGAGAACTGAACACTAACAGCTACTAGTATCGAATTAAATCAGTCAGTTTAAATGTCGGACTATTTATACAAAAGATATTTTAGATCAAATAAAATGTATTTCATATTTATAAGTATTTGTTAAGGTATATCATGATGTGGGGAAGAGTAATTCCCCAGTCCCATTGTTATTGTCATTTCACTGGGAAATTCAGAAATATCGATTATGGTTGATAAATTGCATTGTGAGTGCAATAACCTCATTGTTAATTAATCACGACATTTCAAAAAAATTAAAGTTATTTTAATATGTGGATTATTATATATTTTTACTATAGCTATGAAGTTATTTTGCAAGGTTGTTGGGTCCATCAAACATAATAACAATATCGCTGTCATCAGCCATATATGAGTACAAAAAATGAAAACAATGTACGGTTGATAGTTAATTGTTTTAGAACGTATTGAAATTGCAAATACGTGGTAGCAAAATATGAGTGTGCTTAACATTTAATTAATATACTCGACGTATGACTTTTAATATTACATTTATTTAATGCTGCCATCGTACTGCTTTACTGTATGAATGTTTAGGAAGGGTACTCGGCTATCAAAATCTAGTTAAAATTAGGTAGAAAGTTTTTAAGTGGTATTCTGATTTGGATATTCCGTGTCTCATATTGATAGGTTAAGCTTTACTTTTATTTATTTCTAAATCATACTTACTATGATTAAATGCCATTGTATAAAATTCAGTTATCTCATAACACATTTTTTTTACATAAAAATATAAAGCATTAATTATAAAATTGATTTAATAAGACTTATATCAAAATACTTGAGTTTAATATGCAAGATTGGAAGATGAAGTCAAGGACGCCTGAGGAAGACATGGCCCGATTAAGAAAATTAAATACTTGAATCGGGTCATGTGAAGAGTCAGAATAACAGAAGAGTATGTACGAGACGATGCACGAATGTGAATGAAGCAAGGAGTGTGTGCCAAGACAGAGTTGTATGGCACTCCGTCCTCACTGACACCCCTGCGGCGAAACGGCGTGATGGTTAATTGGTTAGTTAATATGCATGCAGGGTGTCCCTTAATGGTGCAAGCCACGTTGTGTCTTTTTTAAAATTTTATTTTCATAGTGAATACCGAACACAACTGCTCTCAACCGTCTAGAGCCAGTGATACTGTGGCATCCCTAATTGGGGTATGTTGTGAGGCTGAAAGTAGTGAGGAAGGAAAGGATATGGGGAAGAGGAAGGTCGGAAAGTACCTGGCTATTCAGATCTGGTCACCAAACACGACCAAAGCCGTTAAAAGCAACGTTTCAATTCCGAATGGTGGTCTTTCACCAGGGCGATACCATGAGTATCTACCACTCTGAAACGTGCAACAAATCTACCATATATTATTTTATACGAATCAAATGTGTTATGATACATATTATTTAAATACAAATTATTTGCCCATGTCGGGTTTGATCCCGCAACCTCTAGATTCGTAGTCGAGCGTCTTACCACTCGCCCACGCAGGCCATCAAAAAGTATTGTTTGTTTAAAAAATATTTTTTTTACCCTCAAACAGACTATAGTTCTCGAACAATGTTGGATGTTGGAAATACTGATCATTGTTTCAGTCACATACGTTTGAAGCATGACAAAATGACAATTTTCAGAGAAAACATTTTAGAACTTTGTGCACTTTAAATGTTTGTTTATTCTCTGGAACATTCACCCGCAATCAAAAACGTCTATTTACAAAATGTCCCTTGGTTTTTTAATAAGCCGAGCTTATTCCAAACTCTTTTGGGAACATTGTTCACTGAGAACATCCGTGCTGGATTTACATGGAAAATTGCATACAGATGAGTAATTCACAAAACATTATTTGGTGGAATATGAGACGTTTTGTTCGCTTTTGCTTTGTGGAGTCTAGCCACAATAAATAAAGTCACAACATCTGCAGTCATAATGAACACAGTCACAACAAACCTAGTCATAAAAAAACAGTCTCATTTAAATTCTACTGCATGGGTTTTTTTTTACATGAATTGATTTTTGTTTTTACAAAACACGTGCTTAAAAAACAATATGTTGCTGTATTATTTATTTATTTATTAATGCCCTGATGGGCTTTTATACAATAAATTAACGTAAGTAAGTGCATGAGTACAGAAAATAATACAGAAAAAAAAAATATACGAGGACGTGAAATAATACAGTTAAAAGTAAAACGTTTTGAAAAATGTAAAATAGCAAATAAAAATTAAATTATAGTTCCCATAATAGTGACAAATAAATATTTCATTTAAATGTCTTTTAAATTTTGGCAAGTTAATGTGAAAAATGTCAATATTTGAGGTGTATTCGTACCCGACTGTATGTAGGCGAGAAATGGGTGCTCCATGTGGTATCTGGTATGGAAGTTATTGTTGCAGAATTAAATGTATATATACTATATATTTAAAAAAATATATTTTATGCACCCACTATTGAAGAATATAGGAATTTAAAACATGTAATAGATCAAATAATTGTATTATTAAGCTATAAACCCGTAGTGAAGTTTAATTTTTAGTTATATTATTTTAAAATACATTATTATGTACTGTACCAATCGGAGCTGTGGACAAATCAACTAATGACAAGCAACAAGCAACTTTAAAAATAATGGAGGCACAGTACGACAACTCTTACCAGACGCTTTTCGGGCTGTCCTGGTACTGCAGTGCCTCAGAAATGTTCGCAGAAGGCCGAGCTCCCGGGTTCAGAGCCTTAATAAGAACACGTATCGCCAACTACAAAGTAAGAATAGGCACGAGCGAAAACACTAGTGATGGCAGCGCTGGACTTCTTGCAGGGCCCCGTTTGTAAACAGTGGAGTCGATTCACGATGTCTTGAAAAGCAGCTTGATTTATTATATTATTTTTATTTTATTATTATTATTCAATATTATATATTATCAGAATCATTATCTTTATTTTTCTGTGAATGATATGAAACTTATGGGATTGCACCACCCTCCCTGAGATCTGGAATAAAAAATAAAACAAAATAAAATAAATAAATAAAAATAAAATTACTAACCCTGGCGCAGCTAGTGTTAGCTAGCGAGGCAGGACACTGACGGAGAAAGGACGAGAGTAGACTGGATGCAGTATATATGAAATCCCTAAGGCGAATGTGTGGTAAAACCATATAATACCGTGTTAAAATTGTGGAGATCTGAGAAAATCAAAGAATTCAAATAGATAAGATTAAGAAAAGATGCTTAGATAATTAAGACATGTGGAGCGGATGAACGAAGAACGGAGTGTAAGACGAATATAAGACGCCAACATGAACGTTGAAAGAAGTCGGGAACGCCTGAGAAAGACATGACGCGACAAAATTTATAATAATAGAAGAGTATGTATGATACGACGCATAAATGTAAACGAAGCCAGAAGTTTGTGCTAAAACGTTGTGAGGCGGTCTTTTCTGCCAACCCCTGAAGATAAATATTATTTACGGTCTGGTTCGGTAAAAAATTGATCAGAGAATTACACTCTCAACTAATATCGATATAAACTTAGGTCTAGGTACTTGAAATAATATAACAAAGTTTCAGCTCCGTAATAACCAATAAACACAATGTTGGTGTTCCAAGCTGTAATTTGGCAAATAAAGCACACTGCCCCTCGATCCCGTTGAATACATCGGCTGCCTGTTTGATGTTCCCTTTGTTATTTTAGAGTTCAGACAGTACAGCCGAAAGTATCGAGTTTTCCAAATAATAAAAACCTTCGCTAAAATAAACTTTCAATGAACGTATCACGTCCTCCCAACTTTCCGGGGGCGGGGGAGGGGGTAGATAATCCGGGGGGCTGTATCATTAAAAGTTTGCATCAAAAGCAAGGCTCCGTTTATTAAGCTGGCTGTTTACGTGACTTGGGAGGATGGGAGACAGAGACAGACTGGGGATCAATTGGGAATGTAGACGGGGGTGTTTTTTATGCCGTTTTTTTGGTGGTTTTTATTTACTTTCACAGCAAGAGAAGTTCTAGTTGATTCATGCCTCTTCAAGTGGACATTATTGTGAAATTTCTGCATATATTTGACGACTACTGAATAACAAGCAGATTTCTCCCCATTGATATTTCTGTGACAAATTATTGACTTCGAGATTATCTGTTTATTATTATGTTAGGATTCTCATTTTTTCGCAAGATAACGGATCGTTATAAAGACTGGTTTTCAAGTATTTCATTCGACGCCCTGGGTATTTTTAAGACGCATGTTTATTCCACCCCCTCGTTGAATAAAACCTGCACATAAAGATTCTTAAAGACGCAAGCCTTAAGGTTTTGCACAGGGTTCTCCCAATGCTTCATGTGTGAGTTAGTTCTTTTGTATGCGTTTCGTATTATTTTCACTGTTATTTAAAAAAAGAGTTTTTTTTGTTTCCTACTTATTGATCACGTTTTAACTTGTCCTATCTTTACCTGTTGAAGTTCTGACCTATTATTTTGTATACTGCTGTTTCTATTACGTACTTTTACTGAATTCTTTTTTGTCTTGTAAAATATCATACAAATTCTTAAAAATATATTTCCTCAAACCTGTTTATAATACATAATTTTTCATCAACTTTTAAAAAATTGTTCTGTTGCCAAGTTATCATTTAATTTCTTTTTTTTTATTTCTCATTACTCTATGATTAAAAATCTTGTTCAGGTTTTTTTTTCTAAACTTACTAAATACCTATGTTTAGTTTAATAGCCCAGTTGGGAGTATTATTGAATACATAAAATACATATTTTGGTAGAAAGCTATCAATTTGTGGTTTGACGTATTTCATGAAAATGAAATAATAACTTTGTATAGGACCAAAGATTTAATTTTTATGATTGACCGGTTTCGCTTAGCCTAAGCCGGGTACAAAATTAAACTAAACACAAAATACGTTGTGTGTGGTTAATATACTCGTACATACAAAGGGAGAACACAATATAAAATAGAATAAGAAAACAAAACAATAACAAAGGAACAGAGAGAAAGAGACAGATCATATGAAATGAAAGAAGCAAAACGTCAACTGAGAAGGTGAAAAAAGAATAATGAGAAAATTTATGAGTTTACGGGAAATATACCAAATATTGGACTACTGAGAAAAATTGACATGAATTAAATTAATGGCTATACTTATTTGTAGAGCTTCTAAATTATTTTAAATAAAATTAATATTTTCAATTACATTGTTGAAGTTTTTGTCTAAGGGCTGATGCTTCTTTTAGATGCTGTGTTTTTCGACACGTAGGGTTGGTTCAGCCCTGTCGAAGGCACCGTGATGGGGAGTATTGGGTCTGGGAGGCACCGTGAGCGGATAGGTTGGAGGGTCGGTCGGTTGGTTGGTTGCCTGTTTCCGGGCCGTGATGCCAACCCCCTCCCGCTGCCACCCACCGCTGCGGAGCGCCACTTTATCTCGCAGTTTTGAAAAGCTTAGAAAACTGTCTTAAAGTGTAATTAATGTGTGATTCGAGGCGATGGCGGTCGGCGAATTGATACGTGCTAGAAACTTTCCCGCTACTGAGGGGCAGTCATCTGGTGCACGCTCTGCTTTCTATATTGTGTTTCGGTATAAGATACATACGAGTATGTACCAAATAATATAATGCAAAGCGTATTGGAACCTTGCTTTTAAAATTGAGTCGGAAGAATCCGTGTTCGATTCCCGTTGCAGTACAAAGACATATAAACAAAAATTCTCGTCTTATGCTGAGAAATAAATCGTTTATATAGCTCTGTTTTTGCAAGAAGTCAGTTCAACGAATCTTGCTTTCTAGGTTTCTAGTAAAATAACCCAAATTTCGGATTTCACGTGTTCGATTTGGATTGACTTTGGAATGTAAAAATAAAATGACAACAAATAAAATTAAAAAATGAAAAAATTGATTTATTATTTTTTTTTAAATAAAAAAACAAGGCCGAAATGCGTGCTGCCAGTCTGGATAATAGGTAATGTCGATTGCAATGTTTGATAGACCTTTGAACAGTAGTTATTCATCTGTTATAAGGAACATCAACATATACGAGTACATATCGTAGACTCAGGAACAATGAATTGCTGTTCCTCAATCATCACTCTTCTAATTATGGGTATCATTCTCCACTGTCCAGAATGTCGACACTTGTTAACTCTAGCCATGGTCTTGACATTTTCGGTACCATGATATAAATGATTTTTTCCATTCTTTACGACTCTACGAAACTTGACTTGCATGTTATTTCTAATGTATATTTTGTCTAATTTTTGTGATTGCTTCATTTTACATGTATGTGCTGTTATTTTTCTGTTTTTTTTACATTTCACGTATTGTATTTTTTTTGTAATTGGACAATAGTCTGTTAGTTTATAAATAAATAATTCATTTACATATTTAGTTTCGGTGACAGACTGGTTAGATTTTTGGTTTAGGGTCTAAAAGTTGTTTAAACCCAAGCTTAGCACTGATAAAAGTGTTTTTACTTTATCGTGATCTATTCACGTAAATACAATAAAATTGTGCTTCATTAAATACTAGAAGAAACACAAATGGTCGAGGAACAGTCTTTAAGAATGGCTTAAGAATTTCGGGGGTTTTAATGCAATAAATTTGAAGAAAAAGTTGAATTGACAGCTATTATTCTTTTGATCTATACGTAAGGGTGACATTTTGAAAATCATTTATAAAATTTCTTTTAGCACTTTGAACAAAGACGAGGAAAAAAGAATTCGTTTTTTATAAGGAAAGACTGCACCCTTAAGAAATACTTGAGGTGTGGGGCGTGATTTATTTGAAGATAACAAAGGTAATCACACAATTTCGAAACCTTAAAATTTTCAGTTAATCATTTATCTAATTAATCCACATTTATTAAATTCGGTGTTAAGAATAATGAAACTTTAGAAAACTTGAACATTAGTTTTGATCTGTAGAGTGGATTTAGTTAGACAATATGTATATTATTTATTAAAAAGTTACTGTTTTGAGCCAATTTTAACTATAGGTACCTTTTTTATTACTATTTATTTACATTTATTCTTACCATTTTATTTAATTTTTTGCTACATACATTTTTTGATATTTTTTTTATACATTACAAAAATAAGAACATTAAGTAAAAAAAGAAAAAAACATATTTTTAAAAGATAAAGAAAAGAAATAAAAAAAATAAAAAATTAAGACTTAACAAAAAATACTGCATAGGCAAAGCTAGTGCGTGGGTATACTAATACAAATCAACAGTAGGCTCTTTATATACAAAAAAAAACTGACAATTTACATAGATTTTAAACAAAAAAATCAGTGTAAATCTGGTGTTTTGATTACTAATTTTTATAGAAAACCATTTGATAGAACTCCTAATAAAATTGCTAAAACTCGAACATCAATACTCGAATGAACAAACTTTTTTGGCGTTAAAATCTGCTAAACTATCCCAGTACCCACTTATTAGTATAAAAATCTCAAACCTAGATAAAAAATAAAGTATTTAAAAGAATATAACGAAGGCTTTAAAACTGAAAAAAATTGAATCATATTAAAGTATTCAAATACAAAAAGTCCACTATTTTAGTTTGGCAACTTTTGATTTTTGGCCGTCTTGCTGCGGCGGGGCGAATTGTCCGCTAAGATTAAATATTTAATAAACAGATAAAATCAGTTAAAGTCGCCCGTTGCCGAGATTAAAATGCCACTTCAACGCCAACTCCGTGCTACGTTTTATTTTCTACAAGCAAGGGGTGCTCGTATTAACTCAAAAACAAATTTAAAACTCGGATAGAAGACTCCGTCAGATTCTTCGCAACGCTTAGAATTTCAGAAGGCTTCCACAATCATTTTCATTTCCGTCTCCGATTTACCTCCTCCAGCTTAACCCAAATATTTATGGTTTTCTATAGACCGTATTTCAGGGTAGTAACGCGAAACTCCAAAGGGTGTTTATCGAAATCTAAGGGAAACATGTTCACTAATTTTTTCATTAAAGCCTAACTAAAAAAACTATTGTTTTTTGTTGTATTTGTGTGCAGTAACGTGTAACCAAACCTTTATAGTAAGAATTATATCACCTACTATAGGCGGTAATCTACCACTATTGACCCACTAAATACGAAATCTGTTTACCGACCGTAACCTAAAGACCGAATGGGTATGCACATACCTAGGTGATTGTTATTGAGCGAGTATCTAATCCCACCAGGTATCAGCAATTGTGTAATAAACGGTTGATTCGTTGTAAATCTACAACCACAATAAAAAAAATTGTCATCTTTCAAGAATATTTTTGGAAAGTACGAGTAAAATTGCTTTATTTGAAATGGAAATGGAATTTTTTTCTTCAAGTTTTGTCGATTTTCCTTTTGAAATTTTGCAGCACCACCCTAGAACACGATGTTATAGCAAAGAATAACCGTATCTTTCGCATGCATCGTGAAACCACATGCATCAACTCAACATTTTACGCTCTCCAAGCATCGTTAAAGCGTAATACATTTTTACCCAATATATTACAGAATGCAAAAGTATAAAACAGATAATCTGTCTGGGCATATTGTTGTTCAAATCGTACAACAGTGAGACAGCTGTCACATACTCCACGACAAGTCATTGTTCTCTCTCACATACAGCATCACAACTCGTCCCGAGGGCTAGTACGTGGGCTGCAGTCTGAGACCTCTGGGGGGACCGTGACTCCCGTCGTACTTTGGGAAATGGTGAAGAAATATTTATTCTACGTCGTATTTGTGTTTTTCTTGTTCAGACATAATGCGTGTTGGTCTTTTGGGACATGTGGATTTTTGTGGTTTGGCGCTTCTAATAAATTGAGAAGGTAAAAACATTCTTTGTCGTTGAGGGAATGAAATCACAAAGCAATCATCATTTTATTAGATTATTGAATTGCGAACAAGATCGATGAGTTTAAATAGACGGTCGTTAAAATATGTATATGTATAAAGAGACGAAGAAGAAGATGATTGGAAAATACATGACTATTCAGATCTAGTTACTTACAAAATACATATTCGTGTTGTTCGTTGGTCTCTCGCTTGTTCATCGGTTTGTTGTTGTTCTCCAAGTAATACAAAATTAAGTGTGGTGATTTGTTTGAACAATAAAACTGTGTAAGAAGAATCAAGAACTTCTACATCAAATACATCGGTGAGTGAATGGTTTCTCATTTTTCATTTCATTCCAATAATCTTTACACATAAATATTAGTCACTTTCATCAAGTAGATAAACTAGTAGTAAGCTTTCTTTTAATTTTTGAGTTTGAACAAGCGACCTCTGGGTCCAGAACAAACATCTTACCACACTGTCGTAGAGTCTAAATTTGACCTATCATTTCAAAGTCTGTACCATATACTTAATATAGATATATACATTTCAACTTTTCCTGTAAGAAAATTCCGTGGTCCCGAGCCAATGTGATATTGATAGTATTTTTCAAATTGGAACTTAACGTCTTCCATGATTGAGCGGATACGGTTCTAAAGGTAGAGGGTTTGAGGCCCGACGCGCGCAAATAAATTAATATTAATTCGTTGTTTCACGTATTTTTTCAATAGAACAATACATACATAGTAAATTTTCGAAATGTTACAAAGCAGTAGATACTCTAAGTATCGCCTTGATAAAATACCATCATTCATAATCGAAACGTTGCTTGAAATAGGCATGTTTAGTGACGAGATCTGAATAGCTTAGCACTTCTTATTTTCCATATGTTTTCTCTCTCCACTCCCTCCAGCCCTACAATATACCCAAATTAGGGATGCTATAGTACCATTGGCTCCGGTCAGTTAGAAGCAAGAATTTTGTGAGGTATTCACATGAAAAAAAGTTCACTTAAAATGATTTTTATATTTTCGACATGTGAGAATACCCATAAAAAACATTATTTAAGATATACAGGTATTTTCGTAGAAAGCAATCACTTTGTGGTTTGACATATTCAATGAAAATGAGATAATAACTTTGTATAATATTAATAATTCGTTTTGCCTCTTTTATTTCATATTGTCTGTCTCCTTCTCTCTGTTCCTTTGTTATAATTAAAATGTTATTCTATTGTTTTCTTACTGTTCTTTATTTTATTTTATATTGTTTTCTCCCTCTATGTGTACCAGTATACATAGCCACAAATTTTGTATTTTTTGTTTGGTTTATTTTTTCCCCTGATGATGCTTTGTCATAAAAAAATAAAACAGATCTGTGATCTAATACAAAGTTGTTATTTAATTTTCATTTTCATTACTTAAGAAATTTGACTTCGGGTTTTGAGCTTATGACCAAATAGTTCAGAACATGTTTTCAACTGTATAGTTAAATTTTTTTGCCATCGTTCAATTTCCTACATGAAACAGCATTCCCAAAAACACTCGGCAGAGATTCCCGATAGGTCTTGAACGGTTGGAGTTCGTCATCACAACGTGAATGCATGTACGCGAACGAATAATATTGCATTTGCACGGAGTATGCGAGAGACAATAAATCTTGCCTGACGGGCGCTCATCGGAAACGTAACCTTTTATTCCAGCTCCATACGATGCCATTAGAAAAATTACAAAAATGATATGTCAAGAAATAACACAAGGATATGATTAATCAGATTTGGGATGAGGCGCTCGCAAGATATGGCCTTGCTCGTGTTGTAGCATGTTTCTTCTATAGCGTAGGCAGGGAATAATCGAGCCTGTAGGGATTAAATTTTCGCGTAAAAAAATAAACACATTTTGGCGAAGGGCAAAATCGAATAAATTATGAAAGCAACATTTTTTATACATGTCTTTCGAATATGTGTATAAAACCGAGGTTTTTGTTGAGTAAATTTTTCGTTTTTTCAATAACAATAATTTTCTTAGGATTTTAGACTGTACAAAAAATAAATTAAACATTCACTTTCAGCAGGTTTTTTTCAGCAGGGTCAGCAGTCAAGAATGACGCTAAACGTTACTTTGTAGCATTCTAATACAAGCAATACTGCAAATGATTTATCTGAAAATTTTCTTGGGCAGTTAGACGTCTGAGGTTTCTAATAAATGCAATCTTTTAACTGTAATCCCTTAAATTCTATGAAAAACGTACCAAAATGACAGTAAAAGATGAGGTTGAAAACAAGCAACGGCATTTTTTAACGTTTTAATTAAATTCCAGTATGTACAATTTAAAAGATTACTCCTTAATAACTGTATGCACTGGGAATCTAAGACATTTTTCTAACTGGGTATGGAATAATAAAAAAAGTAGTTTTCCTTATACTAGAATACCAAAAGTGTGTATTTTTGGGTGCTGACCCTTAAGTTAGAGTTACATTTTAATAGAAGTTAGAATTAAATTGATATAGTGCATTTAACCTTACGTTTCTCTTAATTAAATATGAAGAATTTACCCCGAGTTAATAAGATAGCCTCAAATGTAACGCTTACCAAGTCTATTCCGTGAAAAAAATAACGAGAGAACTACCAATTTCCATTTTTCAATTAACAGTTATTAGGTTTCCGCTAATCCGCAGAAAGGTATTCTTGACTCAAACAATACGGGACAGGGGATTAAAATATATAAGCGTGCGTAATATTTCGACTGAAAAAGTGAGTTAAAATGTTTTCAGGGCGAAAAATTGCCCTTCGTCCCTTGTCATGTTCGGGGATGTGATAAAGTTATGTGTAAAGGCTTTATGGACCCAGAATCAAAGTAGGCTGCTAATGCGCTTACCCCCGCTGAGATAAATACACACCACCCCCAACGACACAGTACAAGGGGAATAAATTAAAACCAAAACAAAATGAAAACATGAGCTTGTGTATCTTTGAAATCAAACGATTTTACGTGACACGTTTTTATTATTGTTTGTTCTACGTATGGATACAGGGATTTGGAATAATTTGTAAGTGGAAACATGTACCTCACCCATCATTTTTAACCTTTTCTAAGTATTTTATCAATCATAACCAAACCAGCACTAATTAAGCACAACCAAGTCTAAGATAATATAATTAATCAATTTAATTAACACGCGTTACTTTACATATTTTTCAATAAAAAAAAATAATGAAACAAAAAAGCAAGAGAATAAAAGAATAACGGTCACGACCGTTTACCATATTTTTTGTTAAAGATAATTGATATTATTTCAATAATTTATGTCAAATAGAATAAGCATAAAAGCTTTAAAGTTAATTCTAATTTAATATTATGTTTTATATTTGCATTACGTTCCAAAGTGCCAGATACTCTGGACTAATAAATAACTATCGCCTCGGCGAAAGATCATCATTCAGAGAAGAAACGTTGCTTGAATTGTCAATTGCCGTGTTCAGTGTCAACCTTCTTCTTTTCCATCACCTTTATCTACCATTGTGCCTTCTGTTAACTGTAACAACACAGAGATGCCGTAGTCCAATGGCTTAAGACAGTTAAGAGCAGTTGCCACTCTCGTGTGGTTTTCATACTTTTTTTAACGCGCGTTACACTGACAATTAACCGCATATTAATATTGTTCTAAGCCGTGTAAACGTGGAGTGAATTGTGGCGGTAAAGCGCTTTGATGTTATATTATATATTGTATCTTCCCCTTTCATACAATTTTGTGCTGGAGTTAGGTCTAAATATCGATTCAAACATTTGAGAAGCAATATGTCGTTTAACATTCCTGAAGGTAGTGGAAAAAGTTTAGCATATAAAGCATATAAAATAAACGTTTACTATAAAAAATTTCCTTTGTGAGAAGACACTTTTCACGTGTAACCACTAGTGTTTGAATAAAAACCAAGATATAAGTACCTACTTAAACGTGCATACGAATTACAATACTAAGCAACAATATTCTAGCAAATGTGTTTTTACGTAGTTGAAAATTGTAGATGAACTGAATAGTTCAATTAAAGTCCTTTCCGATTTTAATCAAATCATACGGCATTATTATTAATTAACATATTTATTTCAATTTGAAATTAAGTACAAATTTAATCAAGTTTAACATTTTCTTCTCGTGATTATAAATTTCCAGTCGGTTATTATTTGTAGGCTCGGCGGTCTTTTCACAAAATTAAATACCAAAGCCATAAACACTGTCTTCGAATACTAAAAATCTATTCTCATAATAAAACTTCATATATATTGGTTGAGGGGAGAAATGCTGTTTTTACAGTGCAGCATACATTTTGTATTAATTGTTTTTCGTTCCAAAGAACACAATACAATTGTATTCGTCTAGTTTTGTGAAATATATAATGTATAAAAAATAATAATAACGTATAAAGAATCGAATCTAGCAGTCCACAATGGAGTGCTTATACCAACCCTGATGTATAGCAGTGAGGCATGGAACTGGCAGAGGAATGATGAAAGTACACTGAATGCTGTGGAAATGAAATCTCTGAGGCGTATGTGCGATAAAACCAGGTATGACCGTGTTAAAAATGTGGATTTCAAAAATAATGCAAGGCTGATGTAAGCGTAGTGAATAGGATCAAGAAAAGGACGCTTAGATGGTTTGGGCATGTAGAGCGAATGAACGAAGACAGGAGTTTGAAAGTATTACTCGTATATGATGCGAAAATGAATGGAAGAAAAGACATAACACGATCAAGTGAATCAAATAGTTGAATCGGGTCATGTGAAGAGTCAGAATAATAGAAGAGTATGTATGAGACGATTTATAAATGTGAATACCTATATAACTTACCCTTGCAGGGAAACGGCGTGATGGTTAGTTAGTTAGATGTAAAATAAAACATGAAATGCTTAAAAAGTTCAGTTTTGTAAATGTGTAATTTGTGTTAAGATCTGTAAATCAATCCGTACCCCCTACCAAGCAGTGTTATTTTCCTTATGTTTAGTGGATTTTCTGCTTGTTACTGTATCTTTATTTAATAATTTATACAATCTTGGTAGAAAACAGCTTCCTTCATACGTCAATACGCACGGCGGGGTGGTAAGGGTGTGGGCAGAGGCTAAAGGGGTAGGGTATCGAAGATTCCGAGCCTGCGAAACACTTTTCCCAGTAGACAAGAAAATACATCAGCTGTGGGCAATTTATCGAATGTCCCAACAGACTCCACCTCTCGGAACTTAAGTCCTATTTAGATTATCCGCGAGAATATTCAAGCCTACAACATATTATTACACTAAGCCCAAAGCTAAAGATAGCTTTTTCCTTTTCACGGCTTTTCCGATTTATCTTTTCACTTGCGTTTTTGTTCCCCGTGAATGAAAAGGATCGTTTTGGTCCGTCACAGTGATCGTTTGTCGCAGGTAAGCTAAAGCGACGGTATATAACTTTTATTTAATTAATATGTATCATAAAACATTTAATTAATATAAAATATTATATACTATATTTGCGGCATTAATGATATCAGAGAACTTTTCTTAGCGCGGAGATTTAAGAAACCTACTTACCTTTTGGATAGCATGGCTATTCAAATCTACTCACTAATCGTAATATCATGAAGCATATTAAAGCATGGTTAATTTCTGGCTGGTTGTTTTTTTATCAGGGTGTTACTGTATTCCACTCAGGGAGGTGTAAATTTACTATATTATAATGGCAAAAGGGCTTAAGCAATAGTTTGGTAAAAAAATGAGTTAAATATGCAGTTTCGTTAAATTTTTTTTCTTTATGCAATGAATGCTTTGACTCTCGTTTGATTCTGAAGACTTGTGTGACCCTTTAGTCATTCAAAATATATTTACCATTTGGGAGAAGGCTCGACTCGAGCGAAACAAGTTCTACCAGGTACTGAAGACTTGTAAATATTATTGTAAAACTAACAAAAAAAGTAAAGTGCTCTAGTGTAAATTTCCCAAAATGGTTCTTCAGCCCTTTTGCCTTTCCGCCGACGGTATGATGCATTTAAGTATAATTATATCAGTGCCACCTTTATTAAACATAAACAGATACGTAGGTACTTCGTATGAATAAACTAAATCAGAAACACATACAAACATACATATGTTCTCAATTGGAGTTGATATACCTGGAATCAGTTCAGAATAACGTAGTACCAAAGTTTATTGATAACATCCATATATTTTAATACCAACTTGCTCTCAATACAATCTCCCAATAAACTCACATGAATGCCAGTTCACACAGATAAACTAAGTCAGTGTTTCAAATACACAGATACTCTGTTATAGTAAGCTCCTGCTCAGATTAAAGTATATGTATATATTTTAAATATAATTGATCAACCGAACATAGCATCATTTGGTGATTCAATCACTTAAAGAGCACTTCCCATCGATTATCGTATGTTGTAGTAAAATAAAGGTTTTGATTGACTTTTAAAGCTTTCAAAGTCAGTTTCTGGTTTTAGGCTAAATAGCAGAGTAAAAAGAATAAAAATAAAATGTGTGAAAATAATATATGATGCGAAAGTGAATGGAAGAAGAAGTCGAAGACGCCCGAGAAAGACATGGCACGATCAAGTAAATCAAATACTTGAATCGGGTCATGTGAAGAATCAGAATAACAGAAGAGTGTGTATGTGACGATGTATGGATGTAAATGAAGCAAGGAGTGTGTGCCAAGACAGAGTTATATGGCGGTCCGTCCTCTCTGCCTACCCCTGCGGGGAAACGGTGTGATGGTTAGTTAGTTAGTTAGTTTTTAGTAGAGTATTTATTACCTTCGTTGAATAATTATTTCCGTATATTTTAATAAAAAACTTGATCTTAATACAAGTTTTCAATAAAAGTAATCTAGAGAAACAGCCCTTCCATTATAACTGCGCCACCTTCATAAAACTCTAATACCTTACACAAAGAAACTAGATTAGTTATACGTTCAAATACTACTTGATTACTTTATAATTAAGATAATTAGTTACTGGTTAGTACTTGTTCAGACGAAAGTATTAACAAAGTTGATTGATGACATCCGTATATTTCAATACAAACTTGCTCTTAATACAACTTCCCGATAAACTCTAACGGGCGATGGTTAACACAAAGAAACTATGCTAGAGTTACATAGGAACAGATCAATTCTGTATAGTTAACTTCCTTTGATTCTGCTCAGATTGGAGTATTATTTTGATGATTGATAACATCCCTATATTGTAACACAAACCCTGCCTCAACACAAGTTCCCGATAAACGAAATCCAGACAAACGGCTCTCCCCCGTTATCCTTGGGCCACCTTCATAAAACTCAAACGGATGACGGTCCACACAAAGAAACTAAGTCGCGTTCATTAATCCCGCTAAAATCCTCAATATTTCATGTTTAACCTTCTGAAGGGCGCGAGCGGAGGCTGCGGTCGAGTCCTGGAACTAGTTGGTAATACTGTGACCAGGTATGCCTCAATTTTTCACCCAGGATGATATTTTTTACCTGCCCCGGCCCGGCGGGGGGAATATTACCATTTACCTTAGCCGGGTGATTGAGTGAACTGAACTTTGGCTGGCGAGATTGAAGGACGGGCCATCAGCCAGCTTGGATATTTGAATAATCTATTCGTATAATATTTTAGTTCTTATCATACCAAATCAAGAACAACAGGAAACATACAATTAAAAAAAATACAAAACACGAAATGTAAAAAAACAACAGAGAAAGAACGGCACATTCATAATATTAAAAAGAAGCTATGACAAAAATATACATAAGAAAGAAAATTCAAGTCAAAGCCAAAGTCATGTCAAAGTTTTGATAGAGTCGTAAAGAATGACAAAAATAATTTAGACTGGTACTAAAAATTTCAAGACCATGTCTTGAGTAAACAAGTCTCGGTATTCTGGACAGTGTAAAATGATATTCATAATTAGTAGAGCGATAATTGAGGAACAGCAATTCATTGTTTCTGAGTCTACGGCATGAATGTTGAACTGGATGAGTTACAACAAAGAAGGTGAGTCAATAATACAAATGAGTTACTAAAATAATTCAATGCCTTTCGATACAGGTCATCCTAGTGACGCGTTCATGAAACAGACACGCATGTAGATTATTTAATTCAAACGTTTTCTTCATCCTCCACAACGGTGAACAGCCATTATTGTTATTTGTTTATTATAGTATTAAGTATTGTTGAATAGCCCTTTTTTAGATTATTTTTTCATAGATACCATATTTATATTTATAGTAGAGACAATAATTCAGCAAATGTTTTTATTGATCTATTTTTATTGTGAATGAGCTACTTTTTCCGTTATTGTCTGTGTTATCTTATCTGATAATATAGAAAAACATAAAAATTATGATTAAATACGTTTCAGGCTGTACATGATGATTTCAGAGTCGAGTAGATTTGTCACTTTCTAAATTATTGAAAAAATTTTTTTTTTAAAGACTAGTGTACGAATAACCATTTTGTACAATAAAAGTAATAAATTACTCAAAACCAACGTTTGTGGTTCTATGCGATTTATTTCAAGTCGTTTTTTACTGGAATTTCTCATCGTTATTATTGACTACCGCAGAATAAATAAAAATTGCGCAAGATAGCCGAATTTAGCTTTCATAAATCAAAATGGTGCGTGGTCCTCTCGTTGTTTTCGGGAGTTAATAGCTTGATGACGTCACGTCCCACCGCGGCGATGCGATAGTGCTGCTTAGAATCCAAAAGATCGCGGTTAGAAGACGAGGAGAATGAGGAGGGGGAGGAGGGAATAGGTTTATATGTACTAGGGCCGGAGAGGGGAAGGACCTTTGTGAGAGAAAAGGGTTCAATGGGAAAGAAAGTGTTGAACATAGGAGAGGAGAGTTGACATCTTTTATATCGAATACAAGATGGTTGTATGGTCGAGATATTCTGTTTTCTGTCCTTTTTCATTTCTGTTATTGATATTTCAAGTTAACTCCTACGAAATATTATTCTTGCCGATGCTTTGTGTTATGTTGGCACGTAAGAAGGAATAGAGTTTTCTTGTTTTTAAAAATATTTAATAATAATATTTGGATAATTTGTATAGCGCCGTTTTTGTGAAAATTACCTCAAGGGCGCTTTATTTTATTTCAAGAAGGTTTTAATTTGAGAAAGACTCAATTAACTTATTTAAGTTAAGGTAGTAAGTTCAGATAGTTGAATAAAAAAGCATTCAAGCAAGTCAATATGTATCTAAAATAAAGTGTTCTGGAGACAAATTAATATCTTTCTCAACTGATAATACTAAAAAGGTGATGGTTAGTTGGTTAAGAAAAGTTATAATGGAGTAAACAGCTTGGATAGATTTTAAATGACGGAGAAGTGTGGCAAAAAATAAAGGCGAAACAATTTTCATAACATGGCACTGACAAAATTAAAATATTTAAAAAAATGCGTTTCATTTATTGCCCCCAAATGTTAAGTCGGAAAAAAATCTTATCCGTGTCTCTGTTAGATTGACCAACCATCTGTTCCACTGTGAATATCACTGTACGAACTATTCTACTCGTATGACTCACCAGTAGCGTAACTTCTACTACATATTCCCGGATCGAAATAATCGACCAATAATCTTGCGTTCAATAAAAAAAGAATTATATTAATAATCAAAATAATATCAATAACCGAGACTCAAACTCAAAACCTCTACTCTATCCGGGAGTAACGCTTTTGCCAATTCAGCCACTGAGACCTTATAGGAAACCGGCATTTTAATCGATCTCTTTGATCGATTTGAAAATTATTAATATAATTTTTTATTTTTTTCTTCCGATTTGGCTGCCATCTTTGTATGATATACAAAGCTCTACCCGATCACATATTAAATACTTAGATGGTGTCTTGGATAAGACATCCATTTTTATTTTATAGAAGATTTTTGACTTCTTACAAAGAGAATTATTATATTAAATTAGAATTATTATAAATATAAAAATAACAAGCGTAAAGATTCAAAGTTAATTCTTATTTAATTTTAAAAATAATTACTTCTGATTAAATTTGATTATTTTTTGTCTAAAGTCACTTTTCGTACTTTTTTCTGTACTTTTTTTCAACATTGTTTTTCACTAACATGTGGGTTTCTGAATTATTTTGTGTAGAAAGCCTTTGTGAGAGTTTAATTAATGATTTCTTTCTTTGTAATGAATGCTCCAAAATCATTTCCCAATTTATTCAACCTCACTCAAAACAACAAAGACAAGACTCACATTAGTCCATCGTAGCGATATATCAATGGAATTGTATGATTGTTTTGATAAAATTATAGACATATCTGTTGTTATTGAAGACATACTACAAGCAAATTGAATTTAAACTAAGTTAAGTGAAAATGACAAGCAACGTCTATTTGCCTATTTCCAACATCCGCTTAGCGTAAGTGACTACCCCTCAACTCCCCATTACTCCACCTCCGTCGTCGGCATTCCATAGGCAGAAAATGACATCAAAAGTAAATATTTTTAATGAATACTTTAAAAGGCCACCATATACCAATACAATTACTTAATAAAAGAAAAAATATTTTTTCTTTTATTATAGTGCATACTGCATAAGATTTTTGACTGCTCCCAACCGTCTGGAGCCAGTGAGACTATGGAATCCCTAATTGAGGTATTTTGTAAGATTGAAGGTAGTGAGGAGCGGAAAGAGATGGGAAAAGGAAGGTTGGAAAGTACCTGGCTATTCAGATCTGGTCACCAAACACGACTGAAGCCATTTCAAGGTGAAAGAATTATGGTCTTTCACCAGAGCGATACTTAGAGCATCTACCACTCTGGAACGTTCCGCAAATATACTTTAAATTATTTTCTATGTATTAAATGTGTTACGACACATATTAATTAAATACAATTTTTCAGCAGTTTGGGTACATACGAGTACCTGTTATTTGCAAACAATCTCAAATTCATATTGGAATTTAAATCTGTCGAAAATTTTCACAAACTCCAAGCCAACCTAGATGCACTATCGAGCTGGTTGCAAAATAATAACCTGAGTTTTAATATAAAAAAGCCATTTTGACATATAGCCGTTCTCAAAGTCTTTCGTTCCATTATTATATATTGAATGGAAAACTTTTCACGATTTTCACTTAGATGGCATCAAAGATCTCGGGGCTGTTTTAATCTCAGGCTAACGTTTTCAAATTTTATAGTGCAGCTCTTTTCGATTTGCTACAAACTTATTTTTTTTGGGAGACCAACAGTTTACACATAAAATAGGTAGTATGAATATGACCATTTATAGGTTTCCACTTGGGTAAATTGGAAGAAGTTAGGTTAATTAGGTTATTGGAAGAAGTTAGTAGAACAATTGAAATGACAGCCCTACTCAATGGGAAGATCGGAAGCAAGATGGAGTACGCTAGTACTGTCTGGGCTCCGCATCAGAGCAAATGAATAAATATGCTAGAACAGATAAAAATAATCCTCAGCCGTGTGTGTGTTAATGCGTTCCGAAAAACCTTCGAACCGTAAGTTCACGCATCACACGGAACTACTCGAGGAGAAAAAACAATAAGATTGTGGAGATTAAGCGAAATGCTGGTCTCGATACAATAGGCTTGTTTGGGCCTGAAAAATAGAGCCACAGTGGAAACCATACCATGCTTAGCATACCACATGGTCAGATAAAAGCTCTGGAAAAATAAAGTATGCCAATAAGTATGATTCTTCTAAATAAAAAATATAGTCCTATAGATATACATATATTTACTGACAACCAAATAATATTACAAAGGTTTACATATTTAAAAAAATGCATACTTAAAAAAGGTATAAATGCATTATTGTAATATTTCCAATTGTTAAAAAATAAATAGTTCAAAAGTTGCCAAGTTTGATTGTGAACAACGGCCGCAAGAAATGCTCAAATGACACACCTACAGAAAACATTCAGCGGCTTCTCAAACAAAGTTTAAAATTCAACCTAACTAAGCCTATTTAAAAAAAAACAAAATTGACGTCGATGTTAAGAATTTCAACGAAAAATAATAATGAGTTTATCAGCTGTCGTAGTGAAAAATAATAAAATTGCATCCATAAAGAAATAAATAAAACCCATATAACCATCACAAAAAGGTACTTAGATTTACGATAAAGTTATATTTCCGGAAGTAATAAAATAACATTTAAGGTACCGGCATATAAATCGCTGTAACCTTTGCTTGCTTTTATTCAACCCTTTTTACATGTCATCGATTTTAAAGTCGGTTTAAAACATAACTTTTGTGTTTGTAGAATAAAAAATATTTTTAGATCTTGCTGTAAAAGAAAGCATTTATGTATAAAATAACTTATTGTGTAAAACGTGCACATGTCGTACAAAGTGGAGGTATTTTTAACAGTTGGTATTATAAATTTGAGTTTTAAAAAATTGACCAATTTGTGACGTGTGACCATTGAACTGGCTAATATTGTTCATGCGACCCTCACTAAACATTGCAATTATTTCTGAAAAACACTTCATTCATTGTTTTTCAGAGATTTGACAAGCATCGAAACATTTAAAAAATATGTACACTTTACATATTTATACTAACTCTTCAAGATACTAGGACAATGCTATTTAATCGTTACTCTTCTTGTGAATATTTTTCTATAAATTCAAGTAGCAAGAAGTACCTATTAGTAAACACAAAAAACTTTTCATATAAGCTAATCATGTAATCTATAGAAATAACGATAAGTCAATTAACTTTCTAATGTAAAACTTACTAACTTATGGCAATATTATATTAATGTATCGAATTTCATTTCACTTATCTATTTTCAGCAGCTTTTTAACAGGAGCAAACAGGAACAAAGGATTTAATGTAATGTACGAAAATTAGGCAAAGAAATAAAAAAAATATGAAGTCAAGAATATAATGAAAATACAAGCAAGTCAAGGAGATTCTTAGAATTGACAACAAAAGATATTTTGTCGAGGGTTAATCGAACTGTCAAAATCCAAATAACATTCCAATAACGCTTTATTTTATTTCTTCCGAACTTTATAAGGAATCGAGGGGTTTCCAGTAGCGAGATTAGAGCCACAATAACGATTTTGCTAATTACATTTCAAAGTTTTGTTAGTTCTTTGGGCTCGACTAGTAAATAAAAAATGCCACCGAACAAAATTATACTTTGCGGTGAGTATTAGCGATTGCATCAAAACGATAGATTATATAAAACAACGAATCCAAAAATACCAGTGTCGCAGTGCACGAAAGAATATAGATAACCAAAAAAAGAAGAGAGACGAAAGAAGAAAGAAGAAAGAAGAAAGAAGAAAGAAGAAAGAAGAAAGAAAAGAAGAAAAGAAGAAAAGAAAGAAAAGAAGAAAAGAAGAAAGAAGAAAGAAGAAAGAAGAAAGAAGAAAGAAGAAAGAAGAAAGAAGAAAGAAGAAAGAAGAAAGAAGAAAGAAGAAAGAAGAAAGAAGACACTATTTAAATATTATAATAACGGACAGTAAGAGACGTACACGTGTAATTTCGCTTAGTGCATGAATAATAGCAAAATCATTAGGATATACTTGATATCAAAATTGAAAATTTTCCACTCGCCTGGCTCTCTAGAGCTAACTGTATCGGGTGCTTATTGTAATCGTTCCGGACGATATTGTTACGGTAGTGGTTTGTTTATTGTTACTAATCGGGTTAACAGTTAATTTATCTCAGAAGCACAACGTATCAAAGCAACTGGCTCGGAGTACCATCAATTGGAACTTGTTATCAGTGGCGGGTTTTACAATTTTGTTGTTTGCCTATATTTTAAATTTTCACTATGGGGTACGAATTTCACTGTGTTATTTATTATATATTAGCTATAAAATTAAACATATCTTCTCCACAAACTCCATTTCACATGGATGCAAGATGTGTCCAGCTAAAAATACTTTTGACTAATGTCGTATTACACCACAATAAATTCAATTTTAAATTACTTCGATCCATTTAAAAATATTGTAAATCAATAAAAATCGGTGCAAAATATTATTACCCAAAAAGATGTGTGTATTTGTTTATAATAACAACATGGTTATTTCTACGGTTAATACATCTATTTTGAAAAAAATATTAAAAAAGCAGCACATTTAATTAATACGGCTTGGCTCTGATATCATATAAATGCGATAAAGATGTCTTTAACCTAAAATTGACAACAAGTCGTGTAATAGTGACGTCATCAGATGGATATTCGTATTGACACATCAAATCTTGCCCACTTGTACGCGTAAAAAAATGGTATTAACATAATTCAACCTAAATACTTAAACAGCTATTTAAGTTAGGCTGCAAATTTTACAAAATAAAATATAATGAGGCAACTGGAATTCTTCGTTAACAAGGTGCAAAATTTTGCCAACTAATAATACGAGCCCATTATTTTTATGCAAAAAAATAAATCTTTGATGGTCTTTTTTATCACTATCTGAAGCGTTTATTTCAATATGAGATTGACTCGGAACACGGTTCAACTCTCAATTAGTAAACCAGCAAAGGAAATGTTTAACAAATTCAATTTAACAATAGGCCGTCAAAATTATAAACTTAACTCACTTTTTATGTATTCAAAATAATATTTAACGTACGCCACTGTGCTGGTAACACAGTACAATACATTCACATACAGGCTGGCTGCACCGAGACATTGCTTGGATAAAGATTCATAACAGTGGCGGGGAGTAAATAAGATTGGTTGCGGGATTTATAGCTCCCGTGTTTTTTATTGTTTCGTTGTTGGTCCATTGAGTCCTTCGGCTCAGGAGGTCAAGATTTTTACCGCCACTTGGAAAAATAAAACAAGTCAGTTATAAGAACAGTGAAGAATGATACCAATAATTAGTAGAGTGATGATTGAGGAACAGCAATTTATTTTTTCTAGGACAAGGAATGTTGAATTGGATGAGTTACAATAAAGAAAGTGAGTCAATTATACAGTTAGTTAATATAAAAAAATGCATATTAAAGTAAAGTCTTACAGCTTTCATAATGTTTGTTCAATTTCAAAATTTGAATTTATTATATAATATTAACATAATTTCATAAATCTTTCAAAAATAGTTTCACAGGACACATTTGGCCAAAAAATTAAACAGATTTGCTGGTTATCTGTGTATCGTCATATCACGACATGACATCTAAATGTAATACCGTCCGAGATAACAATATAGCGTTGTTCTTTGAATACTGATTATTTTATTCATCGCTTCAAGTGGTTATTTATAAATAATTTTCTCCCGTATTCACGGCACACCCCCGCGATGGGTGAGTGGGAGGTGGGAGGTAGGAGGTGGGAGGTGGAAGGTGCTAGGCAGTGCTGGTGGCTGGTAGGCAGTATCATCAGTGGCTATGATGGCGGTGCGGCAGTATATGATTCACTGTATATCGATCAAGACATTTTCCATCCGTTTATCCGAAACCACTTGCCATGCGGAAACCGTTCCGTGGGAGTAAACACGGAAGGCAAAGGAATGAGAACGATTCACCTCTACGAAAAAAATCAAAATATAAATTCCTTAAAACACGCGAATTTTTTTACTTAAAAAATTGGTCGTATTTTTTTTTTGTTATTTATTAAAATGATAATATAGTACAAAAAAAAAAACTTTTTTGGTACACTATTTGCAAAAAATATAAGAAAAAACTCATTCTGGGAAGGACAAAATTATATTAGGTGTACAATATCACATCACGACCCGTGTCAAATCAAAGACAAGAAAAAATATTGCACGATCATTATTATTATTATTATTATTATTGAGAGAGACTCAAAAAGCAATTTAAACATTACTCAAAGCCATGGTAATGATTCAGAAGTAAAGAAATTAGGTGCCGTAAGACTTGAAACCGATAGATGTTGAACGGCGTTTGTTTGCTTGTAAACGGTTACTTGAAAGGCTAAAACGGAAGAAAATTCTGCATCGCCTTGTTACTGAAGATAAAAATTGGGTTCATTACGATAACCCCAAGCGCAGAAAATCATGGGGATTTCCCGGCCATGCTTCCAGGTCTACGGCCAAACCGAATATTCACGGCTCCTGAATCCACGGATCGTGCTATGTATTTGGTGGAACCAGCTTGGCGTAGTGTATTATGAGCTATTAAAACCGACTGAAACAATCACAGGCGCGATCGATTTGTTTTTAAACTCATTAATTGCGTTGGAAAACGATTCATCGAACGCAATTGATGAGTTTAAAAACAAACGGCCGCAATACAACGAGAGACACGATAAAGTGATTTTGCAGTATAATGATGCTCGACCCCATGTTGCGAAAGTGGTCAAGACATACTTGAAAACGTTGAAATGGGAAGCCCTACTCCATCCGCCGTATTCTCCAGACGTTGCTCCCTTTGACTATCACGATCTGTTTCGATCACTAGCACAAGATCAGGTTGACCAGAACTTCCAGTCTTATGAAGAAGTAAAAAATTAGATCGATTCGTGGATTTCATTCAAAAGATGACCAGTTTTTTAACGCGAGATTTTTTACGCCACGCAAAAGATGGGAGAAGCAATGGTTAACCTAATAAAATAAAAAAAAACAATAATATTTTTACAAAGACACACATTTTAAAAGGTAATAAAAAAGAAGAACAAACAAGCGATTAAATACAAAAAAGACTCATCGTAGAGATTAATCACATAAACATCATAAATAAAATTTTGAAAAAATTCACGCTTACAGGGGTTTTATTGAAAGGATTTGGATCAGTGATTATTAAAATTGTTAAGAAAATATCCCGTAAGTGCTTTTACCAAAAACAATAATTGTTTGCAACTGGGAGTTTTAATTCGTTGGGTAATGCGTTGTATTGTGTATAGGCAATTTTGTTTCGTTTTTTTTTTATTTACTGTCAGTACTTTTTTTTACTCAATGGGAACTTATATCTGCTAAGTTACTCAAAGTTACTTTTGAGCAGCAGCTTTGTTAAATAACATCGTGTAATACAATAATAATCATTGAAAAAAAACAAAAAACAAAAAGTGTTTTTTTAACTACAATTTGATTTTTTGAGTAATTCACCATGAATATTAATAGTTACCCTTCATATTAAAAACACCATTTTAAAAGCTTTAAAATATATCTCACCAGAGTCGGATCACTGGTCCAAGCGATTGATTTGATCGCGAATTGATGTTTATTGGAGAGTATTGTAGACAAAATATTTTCAGCTAATCTATCATCAAGGTTCTTTAATCAGGATACTGTGTTCTCTTAAGTAGTAAGAAAACAGAATGTAAGACAGGCATCTCCCAAAAAAACCTCCGTTTTTGGTACAAGCGTGACGTCTCAATTCTTTTACTACAAGGCAAAATAAACCGCATTTCTCTGATAGGAAAGAAGCGTTCCAAATATCAGTGTACGAAAGGAAGATGGGGATGAGTAAAAAAATCGAGTTTTGAGTTAAGTATGCATAGTTGTTCCTTAGACACATATCTACTAATGAAAAATTAGATGAGTCAGAAAATAAAATAATGTGCTATTATTTTTTGAAAACGGACACGTGACAAATGACACAATTACATACAAAAAACAAAATTCCTCAATTTTGTTTTGGCTCTCCTGAACATCTGCGTTTGTTGACTCATCACTCTCTTCCTTTCACACACAGATATATTTCACTGTCACCAATAACAGAATATGACAAAACCTCATTAAAATATATTGAAGATACCCTCTTATTCTGCTGAAGACAACGCATACACATCGAGAAATTGAAAATAAATAATATCTGTCTTCACTAGGTGCAAACTTTTGTGAATATAGGTCATTTCCTTCTAGTTATACATAGTCAATAAAAAATATTAAAAACAATGTTTCTACTTGAGACAATTACTTTTATTATTTCGTAAGTTACTTTAAATTGTTCTTTAAAAACTTTGAATTTTACTTTATTTACTCTAATACTATATTTGCTTAACGTTTCATTTCATTATCTTTTATTTTATTGGCGGTTTTTGAAAAATATTTGAACTTCTATGAAGTTTTTGTTGCAGCCCTGCTCCCACCCGCGGCCAGAAGGGCGAGTAAGGGGGCCAATATAACAGGCACTAAACTTTGGAGTCACTACGTGATATATCTGCAAATCTGGTGGATATTTTTAATTTAGATAAAGCTCGGCTAGAGAAAAGTTCCGGGTGGAAATTCCACTGTGCAAGCGATCTCGTTCCGGAGGGTGACCGAGATTTCTCAAGTATTCCTTCTTAAAGAGGTCTAAGATATAATAAGGTAGGGATGTTTATGGGTATTTGATGTTAAGGGTGGGTTTTCCCCCACTCTAGTCACATTTAATGACCAGCAAATCGACGATCAGCACCATTTTTATATTTTTTTTACATTTTAACGGTCCCAGTTGAGCGCTTTTTCTTGGCTCGTTTCAGATTTTGATCAAAAAGTTATCAGCGGTGATGTTTTTATGTTTGTCAATATAATTGACGGCCTTTGTGGTCGAATGGTAAGACGCTCGACTACGAATCCAGATGTCGCGGGTTTAATCCGGGCGTGCGCAAATAAATTTAATTTGATTAATATGTATCATAACACATTTAATTCATATAAAATAATACAAAGTTTATTTGCGGCACATTCCAGAGTGGTTGATGCTCTGGTATAGAAGTATCGCCCTGGTAAAAGACCACCATTCACAATTGAAACGTTGCTTGAAATGGTTTCAGCCGTGTTTGGTGACCAGATCTGAAAAGCCAGGTATTTCCCGACCTTCCTCTTCCCTATCTCCTTCCCTTTCCTACTACCTTCAGCCTCACAACATACTCCAATTGGGGATACCATAGTCTCACTGGCTCTAGACGGTTGGAAGCAGTTGGGCCTCTTGTGCGGTATTAAATATAAAAAATAAAAATAAATTATGATTTATTCTTGTGTCATTTGTACAATCATATTATTACCATCCTTCTTCGTCAAGAATGTTGGTAACCTTTCTGCCAAACTTGTCGCGGTCTTTATCCAACTAGAACGACTGCTACATACCGTGAACTCCCGCCCACTGATGGATGTTCCTCTTTTCTTTACTAGGTACATCAATTACATTTTTGACATGCGAAGGTTAAGCAAGTATTTCTAGAATACAGCTTAGTTTGGGTAAGGTTATGATATCAGTCAACAATATCACGATAATTAAAACCAAACTTCTCATTAACGAACATTAGGGTATAGAGAAAATTTTCGACTTGAATTCGATAGTCGTTCTTTTCTGTATACGTTTCGTACATTTATTAATGGGTGTTTGTGTTTTAAGCCCACGTTGAGCAATTGATAAAGATACGCCACGCTTTAGAACTATTTATCAAGGTTAGGAAAATAAAGGTAGTGTGTAACAACCCTTTGACATATTTACTTTAGGAAATACCCAAAAGTATTACTAATACGCCCCCCTTACTTTGTTAATAGCGAAAATGTCTCACTGGGCTTACATTTAGAATTTATTTATATAATTCGAACATACATTTGTGCATAAAATAAATACATTTTTTCTTCATAACCACTGTCTTTCAGGTAATACATATTTGAAAACATTTTCAGAAACCAATTATTAAGAAATCCATAGTCTAAAAGCATTCTGAAAAAAGTCAATGAAATAATCTTAAAAGCAGCACTGAAAACGACATAGAAGACGCACCAAATTAAATGACATGGATAATAATATCTCTAGTCCGCCTCAGCACTGGACCCCCTAGTGAGGAGGACTAAGAAAAAACAAACTAAATGATAACAAAGAGTGTTAAAATTATAAAAATGAATATAACTTTTTTATGGTAACTGTTTTCGTATTTTGTAAATATTTTTATAGCTACATCATTTTTGTATTTGCATTTACTCATTTATATAGACGCTAATAAACAATAATAAATCATGTTTTAGGCAGAGAAGTAGAATATTCAATGAAAAATATTATTTGAAACAACAAATATTATTTGTACAAAATATCTGATATTAAATCTGATTACAGTACAATGGAAAATGTGACATAACAACTATAATACCTTTTCACATACTTTTATAAATTATAAGTACTTAAATATTGCTAAATTATTTGTAAATTTATTTATATATTTAGATGTATCATTAAATAGAATCATATTCTTATGTTGTCATTATACATGTATACTGTGACAAAACATCTGTTCGATCATGGAGCATGTCAGGAATGAAATGATTTCTACTGCAGCAGTAGTTTTCAGGCACAAACAACTAGTAGCGGGCCAAGAGGTATAGGTACCTATTTATTTTGTATTTCAATAATTGGAATAAATTCCCCGTATAAAAGAAGAAAAAAAATCATTTAGATCAATTTAATTGTACTAAAAAATGACATTTGACACATCATCAAAAAATATAATTTCGCACCAAGTTTTTGCTGGTAGGAACATATATTCTAAGTGATATTTACTTATCGTGTCTATGGCCTATCGTTGGGGTTGTTGAGATAATATTGATTTTTTAGTATCATAAATCGTTTGGAACCTTAACTTACTTCTTTATAAAAATAAATCAAAATAAAGGCATAACTAAATGAAGTTAATACAAAACGTTTGAAAACGGTAATATTTTTCAAAGTGAAAATTTTATTTTATTTTATAAACTTTAAAACAGTATTATCTTCTTTATCAAGAATGTATTTCAAATTATTAATTATTTAAAGGAAGCTGGTCAAGAACTTGTGATACTGACCGTTCAAGTTTTTTGTTTAGAAAAATGTTAGAAAAAGTTTTTAAAAAAGCTTTCATAAATGAACCACTAAATAACCATTTTGTTTGGGAAACGAAATTAAAACTGATTAAAAGAATAGTTAAGAATGGAATTATTATCCAGATGTTTTAATACGGAGTTCTTAAAAAATGCTTTAGGAACCAAAAACTGAGCTGCTTCCGGAAAAGTGAATTCCCACAAAAGAAATACCTTACTACTAATTGTTTGTTTTTAATTGCACAAAAGAGATAAATTACTGCATAATCCGTGAAAAGTATTCCGCAACAAAAGGAAATAATGTGTTTTTTATCTGGTGGTTCTATTGCCTCTGGATCTTGCCAACTATAAAACCACAACCCAACCAGTCTTTTCAGTATTTGGCAACATGCATGGAAATCAATTGTTTTTTTTTTAAATATTTTTTAAATTTAAGAGACTGATGTTCAAGTTCTTTAAAATATTTTTTTTTTTGCCTAAAATACTGAAATAATATATTTTTAATGAAAATGATGTAATAACTTTGTATAAGACCAACATTTTTTTCAATTTTTTATGACCGACCGGTTTCACTTAGTCTAAACGTCATCAGGGTACATAATTAAACTAAACAAAAAATACATACGATACAATTACAATATATAATACGGTTATATAAACATAAAGAGAGAGAATAAAACATAAAACAAAATAAGAGAACAGTGAGAAAACAAAAGATTAACATTTAAATTATAACAAAGGAACAGAGAGAAAGACACTGAAAAAATGAATTGAAAGAGACAAAAAGTCAACTTAGAAGGTAATTAAGGAATATTAATATAGTGAGAAATTTTATGAGTTAACAGAAAATATACCTAATATTGGACTACTGGAGAAATTTAACTGATTATTAAGAATACGAATATTAATTTTGATTGCTTTCTTACAAATATTTTTAAATCACAATTTTGGAATGATCCTTTGAATCAAGGCAATACGAGATCGATAAAAATAATATTTATAAAAAAGATTTTAGTAGCTTAATTGGCAGAGACATTACTCCCGGATAGAGTAGAGGTTCCGAGTTCAAGTCTTGGTCGCGACCTAATTCTTTTTATTTTCTGTGTCTTTTTCTGTTTCATATTTTGTTGAAAATTATTTTTACTATTTCAATAAGAAATTTCAATATTTACCTGCTATAGAAAGGTAGAAAGAATAACCCACATAAAAAAATTGAATTTGGAAATTAACCAAAATAACCTCCGTTTCCAAATATTACATGAACAATAACTGATTTCATAAAGGGAAAACCTACTATAATAAGTTTAGTCAGTTATTTGTGGTTACAAGTCGTACTAACTAATATTCTGCACTAAGGAAGCAAAGAACAATTATTGAAACAATCAAAATAATGGGGTAATCGTATAGTGAAGTAACATAATATATAAAATGCAAAATTGAAGATTTTTTATGATTTGGTATCATAATTGGCTAACTGCGAAATGCTGGAGCTGATGAATGTGTTGGGAGAATTAACAAATAAAAAAAATAAATAAATAACAAATATAGAGTACAACGATAAAGTACATCCACACGTAACGTCGCTGACCAAAATGGCTAACGCGACACAATGGTTAAAAATGGGTTAAATATGCAGTTGTGATTAGTTTTTTTTTCATCCAATGCTCTGACTCTCGTTTGATTCACTTTTGTAGCCCTTCAGCCAACTTCAATATATTTACCAGTTGGAAGAAGGCTTGACTTAAGCGACACAATTTTTCAACTTTTCAAAGATTTTTGTCGTTTCAGGTAACTCGGTGAGAGCATTGAGTTAGTTTATTTTTCAAAACCCAACCAGGTACTGAAGACTTGTGAATTTTATTGTGAAACAAAAAAAAACTTTAAAGTGCTCTGGTGTGAAACTCTTGGCTCTTCAGCCCTTTTTGCATTTCCGGCGAAGCGAACAATTTTTAATCTATTTTTAAAATCTAAAACAAATTTCTCAGTTTTTACGCAAGGTTAATTTACGTCCCGTGATTATTTATGCGTAAAAACTACATTATGTGGATAAAAGCAATAAATATTTTTTGATAATAACTGGTGTTCAAATAAATGTGAATATTATTCTCAAAAACACCAAAAACCTTTATTTTTTCCATGGATTTTAAAGTTAAAAACATTTTCTAATTTCAGAAAAATAATAATATATTTAATTAAATACTGTACTTTATTGCATTCCGCAGTAAAATTGATGCGTGCAAGCAATTCATTTGCAAGACAAAGCATGTTGCCCAGCATTGTTGCAGTCAGCACTGTCTAAGCCCAGTTTTGTCTACAGTCTTCAGTAGTTAGTTTTCTCCGGAAGCATGTCCGGGTAATGGTCCATAGACAGAGGAAACAATTAGCACGGGCGCCGAAATAGAGGCGGCGCTTGTTGAGCGCCGCGACGCCAGACGACGAAATTATCGCTTTTGCGGCGAATTACAACAATTACTTCGCTGCAATTTTTTAAGTCTCTTTTACGTAAATGTGTTATGGGATATTATATTTTATAGCCGTACTGTGGCGTTTTAAATAAGAACATGAAAATAAAATTAATTAATTCCAAAATTAAATAAATCTATCGTTTCACAGTTGAAATACCAACAATTTTGAATCTGAGTTTATCCTGAAGCAAATATAATACGCTGAATTATCTGTATTATGTTTTCTCGGCTTAATTTTTTATTTCAATCTTGAACTACTGTTATCAATTACTTTTTATAGTCTTTGTATGTTTCCTGTCTAACGGATAGAGCTTTCAAATATTTATCGCCTTCTGGTTTGTAAGTTTGTAGATATGTAGAGATAATCTACATATTTATCCTATTTTAAAATAAAATGCCAAAATACTTACAATATCACACTCATTGCATAAGTTTTTTTTATCTCTGCTGTAGCAAAAACAAATTGTTCGTATTTGTAGAAACTAGCGTTGGGAAAAACTTCAATGTTTTCTGAATGCTTCACGAATTACTAGTTCTTTAAAATGAACCCTTCGCAGTGAACACTTCAATTGAAGTCGAACTCGCAAAAAATAGATTTGAATTTATCCGTTTATTTGTTCAGTTCTTTTTGGACGTACTAGCAAATCGACAAAAGTTCCTCGCCAAAACAAAAGTACTAGTCAGTAGAGATTTAAAAACGAAAAGAACTTTAGAATTTTATGTTCAATAAACAATGAAGGAAGTAGGAACTGCTGCCAAAAGAAGCAGTTCTTTCAGAGCGGTCACAACGCTAGTGGAAACCCTTTTTCTAAAGCTTTAATTAATTAAAGCGTTAATATTGCGATTTCCTTTTTTGGATTAGGATGTTAACATTAGCTACGTTCATTAATTCAATGTTTGATTTTAGACAGAAATTTCAAACTTTATTGCTGAAAAAGTATATGTAGGTGAACATACGTAATAAATATTAAAATTGCGACAGCAAAATCATCGATGCCAAAAGCAAACGAAGCGAGTCTTTTTTAATAAATCCATCTGAAAAATTGTACTTTAAGAAAAATGTTGGTAATATCAAAAAACAAACGCAACATTTTTTTATCTTTCTGACAATCTAACAATTAATTCTAATGTGATACAATTTACTTTTTGTTAATTTCACGTCAAATGTGAGTAAAAAACATCGTTTATGATGTGTTTAAGCTTACGACACAACGGCACATAATACGGGCGAAGCCGGGTACGAAAATCAGTGAATCATTAGTAATGTTCACAAGAAGGTACTTACTGAGTGCAACTGCCAGTAGCAAATACCAAGCGGGACTTAATTGTAATGGCGCTGCTTGCGAAAGTGAATGGAAAAAAAATCGAGACACTGATTTTATAGTCACACTAGAACATCTTAACGTGAAGCGATAGCGCTGTTGATGAGAAACTAAAACTCTTCATCTGTACACTGGCGTCGTAAAAATTGTAAGGATTCTCTATTTATAATTATTCTGGTAAACACAGCAATATGGCCTCAATGGTCGAGTGGTAGGACGCTCGACTACGAATCCAAAGGTCGCGGGTTCAAACCCAGCGTGCGCAAATAACTTTTATTTAAGCAATATGTGTCTTAACCCATTTGTTTCATATAAAATAATAAATTGTATATTTGCGGCAAGTTCTCGAGTGGTGGATACTAAAGTATCGCTCTGATGAATGACCACCATTTAGAATCGAAACGTTGTTTAAAAAATGGCTTTAGCAGTGTTTAGTGACCAGATCTGAATAGCCAGGTACTTCCCGACCTTCTTCTTTCACATTTCCTTCCCTTCTCCACTACCTTTATCCTCACAACATACCAAGGATGCCATAGTCTCACTGGCTCCAGACGGTTAGGACTCTTGTACGGTACTCACTATAAAAAAAAAATAAAAAAAAATCAGCCCACAAAACCATTTCTACCGTTTACCATGGAGTTTTAAAAAACTATTTACTTTCATAGAATGGAAGCTATGTTGCTTGGTCAAAATTTTTAAATGTTCTATAAGCAAATAGGTTCATCTGAATGGTATTAAAACTCGAACGAAGCCGAGTAGAATCCTACAAGAATATTGTGTATGTAACATTGTAACGTTTAACATAAATATCGCGACCCTGTATTTATAAATCCAAATGGTCTTCCAAATCAAAGCATTAAGTGAATATTACTATTTTTTGTTATATTTAACATTCTTGTAGAAACATTAGTAGAAGAAGAACTGTTCTTTTGAGATATCAAACTTATTTATTACGTCATATTACCATTAAAAAAAATTTAACAACGTAGGTTTACCATTGTCAAAAAAATTATAAAGAGCTCTCTCAACTTAAGAATATGACGTATTTATTACAAAATGTATATTTTTGCACTTTTTGTATTTTGACCTAAGACCATAGATGCTATGTAAATATATTCCCATAGAACGCATTAAATAAAGGTTTGAACAACTTACCCTAAATATCACGTTGACAAGGGGATTTTCAGGGTTTTATCCGGAAAAAGACCGCTCATCCGAGGTTTTGAGTCTTTGAGCTTTGAGGTTGTTTGCACAAGAAAACATAAAGTCCGACAAGTCACCCACCAAACCTTACAAACTAAGCCCTGTAAACGGGGATAAGTTACTTAATATGAATAATGAACCACTGGCCTTTAAGCCCTCGATAAAATATATTCTAACCAAATGATAAACTTAACTTTACGAAAGCTTATTTTTTTCTTCTTTATTTTGTACCGCGTTGGCTTAAACTTCTTGGATTATATTTTAAGTACAAGCTTAGAACGGAAAAAAAGATAATCGAATGAAACAGCATTTTAAATGATAAAAGGGTGTAGTTATCGGTAGACTAGTGGGTAGATTACTTGCCTGGTCAAAGGAGGAACAGGGAACGAAAACCACAACCTGAAATTTCACTCTGCAATAGTAAAGTTCGCTTTGTATGGATTTAGCAAGTTATATTCCACTATTTAACCAAATAGATGAAACAGGAATGCCAAACAAAAGTACAAACACACATAGTAAAAGAAAAGTACCTCATTTGAAAAGGGTTTGTAAAAATGGTGGGAATAGTCCACTGAAGAGATAGAACATTAGAAGTGGATTGTGTGCGTGTCTGATGTCCCCGGGTGTATTTTTTGGTGAGAGTGATCAGATTATTCAAAATAACAAAATTCTTTCTTGAACAGATAATGCCCTGTTTGGCATTCAGATATTTATTATTTTAAAAACATTACAATTTATTTATTTCAAGGCGTTTTTTAATATAGCGGTTAAGTGTATTAATACACAGTACTCATAATATATACCAATCGATTCTAAAACATATAAATTGCAATGAATGCAAAGTATACACAGTAAAAAAAAAAAAAAAAACAATTTAAACATAATATTCCATCAAAATTATGAATGAAAAATAAAACCAAGGAATAATTACATAAATAGCAGGAATGCTTGTCGTTTGAACGAAGCTGCATTTATGCAAACAATGAGAAGAAAGGTTTTTTTGTAAGTATGCGAAATTAATGTTCTTTCAAACGGTATAGATCACACTTCTAGGATTTTTTTTAAAGTTGTAAAGTCGAATCAGTAAAAATTATTATATTATCAGAAAAAACGATAAGTTTATATTTTTTATCTTTCCTTTGACGGAAAAATCGATTTTTCAAAAACTTTATCAGTGTTAACTAAAAAAGCTTTCGAAACCTTTGATTCGATTTATTTGATTGAAATTTGATTCTTTCGAATACCGATATGTATTTTCAAATGAATTTCAAATATTTCAGTTGTCAGATAAATAATATGAATAAGTATGTGTTATTTCAATTGCCCAATCGATTATTTGCGGGATGGAATTTTTCATTCGAATTCAAATTTATCATAAATACATTTAATTACTTGTGTATGTAAAAAAAAAATCGTTTGAATATCTTAGGTTGGGGTGTTGTAAACTTTCCTCCTATTTGAAAACGTTACAATTCAATGATTGGCGCCATTTTATTATTTTTTTTACATTTGACCGGTCCCCGTTAAACGTTGATTGTTGATCCGTTCCACCATTTAAACAAGCTGTGATCAACTAAAAAGCAAAAAGGTCACGTGGTTATGCTTGACTGATTTGTTTAAAAACTTAAACGGGCCTAAAATCGACGTTAAGCTGGTAACATTAAAATGTAATTAAAAAAAAACAAAATTACACTAATCGTTTAATTGTGACGATGTCAAATGAGAGGAATTTTTTAAACATACCAATCCTAATAAATGTATGCCCGTCAAAATTTGATAAATTTTGTAAGCTTGTGAACTATAATCATATTATTATAATGTTTATTCATTCGTGTGAAAATGTGAAATAATTTGTTTCGCAAAGGAAATATGTGTTTTGTATACACATATGTTTGCATTTCGTTTTCTACAGCGTGCAATTCATAGAATACATTACCGATCATATTAGCATGAAATTCGCATAACCAAGTGGAAAACACAACTTACTACGAAATAACAAGAAAAATAATTGCATTGTTAGCATTCGTTGTGTATATTTGTACGCAATGGTTTGTTCTTTTGATTTGATTTAGTCTGGTTTTATTTTTGCCTTATGTACTCGTATATAAGATATGTAATATATAAAATTACAAAAAAAAACACTTTTAGAAGTCCGAAATGATTGTTCAATCTTTTCTTATACAACATGCTGGTATCAGAGACCAAATTAGGAGAATGTGCGAATTACTTAATCAAAATTTCTGACATTTTCTCTGTTTCATTAATTAGTTTCAGTAAAAATTGAAAAATTCCTATAAATGACAAATTTGATTTAAAGATTGTGTATGTTTTTCAGATTTTCCTTAAATGTATTTTTATAGGGGTACTGTACTCAGCTTTACCCCTTGATTCTTCCTTCATCTTAACTGAAAATATGAAGGTTTTAATTTTTTTAAGGGACATGATAAGAAAATGAGATTTACTGCTTATTGTATTTAAAGAATCCTTACCACCACTTTTATAAGTATTTAAAATTTAATTGTATGTAGGTATTACGCCATCTACCTTGCTTCATGTATTGCTGCTCATAAGTGGTTAATCTGTGAGAAATAGTTTGAATCAGTGGCGGTTCGTGACTTTTTTGTATTCTAAAGTGCTAAAATTGTAAGATAACGCTGTTTAGCCGAAAATGATTCTAACCTTTTTTTTAATTTATTTTTTTGTACGAAGATTTTTCAGCAAGTCGTGGAGAGCACCACCAAAACTGAAAATCTTCGTACAAAAAAATAAAATGTTGAAAAAAAATTAAAACCATTTTCGACTTCAACAACATAAATAATCAAACCTCAACACTCTACCACACAAAGAAGTCACAAGCCACCACTGGTTTGAATACAGGCGAATTCTCTTGGTTTTATGTTTAATATTTTTTTTTGTTATCTTGTGTCTGTATCTGTGTTTTCTCTTAAAAATTAAAATAAAAATAAATGAAAAAAACCTTCTCGTATACATCATGTACTATTTGAATTTGCTGGAGTTTAAAAAATCGCTTTTCTCACCGAACACTTGTTAAATGTAGATAAAATAAGTTTGTATTTTATTGTTTATGAGAGGTAAAATAATCTAAAAGTTCCATGTCCGCTATTTATTAGAGATACATATTTCTGTACTTCAGTATCAAACAGTTTATCAGTTTCATATTTAAGATCTTTGGCCTAAAATAGATATTTTTTATGTCATTCTCACCACACGTAAGAGAAAATTATTATGACTGCTATTGGGAAATGTTATTGGGCTGAAGGGAGTGTGAAATAAAAGGAGGTTGGAAAGAGAAAAGTTGGAGAGTAATTACCTGGCTATTTACAAGACACGGGTTCAAACTCTGCATGACCAAATAAATAATAATATAATGTGTGTCAAATAATGCAATACATTTCTAATAACACAGATTTCATTCATATAAAATAATATACAGTATATTTGCGACACGTTCCAGAGTAGTAGGTAAGTATTGCCCTGGCAAAAGTCCACCATTCTGAATTAACACATTGCTTAAAATGGCTTTACACGTGTTTGGTGACCAGATCTGAATAGCCAGTTACTTCCCAAATTTCCTCTTTCCCATCGAATTCTCCTCCCCACTACCTTCAGCCTCAAAACATACCCTTATTTTGGGATGCCATATTCTCACTAGCTCTAGATGATTGGGGGCAGTTGGGATTCTTGTGCGGTAATCATTATAATTTTTTTTTAATAAATCTTATCGCAAAACTTAGATTAAGTAATTTCATGAACCGTTTTGATTTTGAAAAGTAACTCCGGAACGAGTGCAATAATTTATGTGAAATCCATATGCCAAAAAACCAACACAAATTTGAGAATTTTTTAAATGCCCTCTTTAAGCTTAGAGCCCGCCACCTCTAAACCCAACGACAAGCAGAGAACCGCTCTGAAACGGAAGTCATCGTTGTTTTACTAAAAATAATGAAATTTTTTTAGTACAATATATCAGCACATTATCTTCTCAAGACATCAAATCCCAACATCTAATTCCAATTAGATTCTCCGTATTTTACGTCTCCCGGGAACAACACGGCTTTCATAGACTACGGTGGCATAGTTTGCAATAAAACACTGCGGCTATGTGTTTTCGAGAGCATCAAATAGAATAACACAATTTCCCTCTACGGGTGAGATTTCACAAAGCACATTTTCTCCCGAGCCAGAGCTGTAGTGCTTCACAGGAGGGTGGGGGTAGGAGGAACTTAATACGTCTGGGAGACAAATGTTCTTAGCAGCCCCTGAAACTACGAGGTACCGAAGACCAGCTGTACTACTCCAGCTATTATATTATAAAATCAGAGGTGAAACAACTTTATAACGAAATTGTAAACAAACCATCGATCTTATTTTATTTCTAATTTTTATTTCATCGATTTTGTATCTTGTACGTTTTATGAGATTATATATCTAAACACAATTTAACATCTCAGCACTTTGTCTATATCAGTTATTTAGTATGATTGTGTTTTAAGTACTCCATAAACGTTAAATATGCACTGTGATGACGAAAATATTCGTAGACATGAAGATGTATTGACCATTTTAATATGACAATAGAATAGGATAGTATTTACGTGTACTTATATGACTACACACCTTCTGCCATATTAACTAGTTTTTAACGTTTGGGTGATAAAACTTTAAAATGCCATGATTGTGCAATTTACTTGTTTATTTTTAAAGTATTTTCATATTTGTTCACACTTTATAATGTGTGGTTAATTTAATTAAAAATTTTATTTTTAAAAGAAAGACCAACATTCCCGGGTTACGAATAACCTAACAAAATTTGAAAAACTCCTACTGTCATCATAAGAAGTGGAAGATGTTGCTTGTGCAATGATGGAGGACTTAGCCAGCAGAAGAATTGAATGCACGACGCCCGGGTGGGAATCCGATGCGTTTGTCCACTCAGCTACCGATCGGTCGAATCTGAGTAGATATTTAACTGTTTTTCACTTACTTATTTAGAAGAAGAATTGTGATAACACTGTAATTAGGTACCATAATTATGATTCAACTTTATTTTTTTAAACGGTTTGTGGCTGAAGTTAGAGAAAGAGTATGATAGTTGTGAGGTGGGGTCACTTAACTCGCTGAAGTTATTTGACCTTTCCCTACCTGAAAGTAAAAATCAAACGCACGATCCGAATAGGGGTGAAGTAGTTACCCCATTTGATCTTGCTTATAAAAGCGTTTCCATGACATAATCTAAGGTTATTTGTTTTCGTAATATTTAGAGAAATGTATATTCATTATATTTTAGTCATCTTTATCTAAGATGTCGCCCTTTCGTTCGAGGTGACCCTAAAACCCCTCCACAACGGGAGTGTTAAAACAACGTCAAATAAAATATATTTTTTTAAATTGTTTCTGAAACAAAAAACAACAAAGTATAAATTAATTTTGATTTGCACGCATTGAGATTCGAACTCGCCATCACCGAGCATAGATCTTGAAAGCTTACCGCTCTGCCATGGAGGTCGTTGGACGGTTGACAATAGCTATCAAGGAGTGACTGACTAAAGCGTTCTGCCAAAGGCACAAAGTAGCTTAAAATCAAGGCGGAACCTGATGATGATGACGATTTCTGCAAAAAATATCATGATGTCCTGTGTGGTTAAATTTGTATGGTATTACCGCAGCGCTCGCGAACAAAGCGTTGGCGATGTTTGCCGTAGAGCATGGAGCAAGGCACCCCCTAGTCTGTTTGCACCCTCCTTCCCAGGGTCGGCTCACGCGGCCCCGGCTGGGCGGATTCAGTTATACGTCAAAAACCTTCGTAAGCGAATTCGGCCAAATTGAATTATGCCAAAGTAGTGCTAAGAGGGCAAAAGAACCCGCGGGAGTGAGAATAATTGAAATTACAAATTGCAACACTTCCGCCAGCGGGAGCCGTGTTCTTGAGATGCTTGAACGAATGTGTTAGTTTCTGTTTTATTTTACATTTCACGTAAACATGTTAAATTGATATTTTCTTTACAAAATCTTTCTAATGACGGTGGGTTTAAAATATGTAATTTACGAAAATACGACAATAAATAAATAGATAAATAATTTGAATACGGTACTAAAGTTCCAACTGCTCCTGACTGCTCGCCGGGATGAGGGTAAGAGAAAGAGATGGGGAAGAAAAAGGTTGGGAACTATCTGACTATTAAGATTTGGTCACCAGACACGGCTTAATGTCGGATGATACTTAGAGTATCTATCACTATGGAACGTGCTGCAAATGAACATTATATTATTTTTTATTGATTAAATGAGAAATAGCACAATTTGATAAAATACAATTTACTTTCGCACTTTAGGATTTAAGCCCGTGACCTTTGGATTCTAGTCAAAGATCTCAACTGCTCAACTACGGTTTTAGACATACACACCTTCCTTAATTGCTTAATCTCCCTAAAGCTTAAAATGTTCACCCAGGGGGCGGTAATGTCCTTTCCAAGAATTACTGATCCTTAATTTATTTTATTTTATTAGGAACACAAACAAAATATTTACAGAAACATGTTTAAAGTATTATCAAATAAAGAGATGAGTGTAAATATTTCAAATTAATGTGATCACAGCATACATTATAATATTGTAATTAGTAATAGTTGCAATAGTTTTGTATAATTCATCATTTTATTCAAGATGGCATATAAAATTAGATAAATTATTCTTCTGTTTATATTTTCTATTGACCATCATTATTAAATATATCAGAATACCCCCCTGCCTTCTGTACTGGCGGATAAAATTCCTGTCAGCTAGCAGCCGTTTGCTCTACGGGGGTGTAGGAGGGACGAAGGGGTGCAGCCACATTACCAGGATTAGCAATGGAAAAATGGTTTTCCACGACGTGTATTAAGCAGAAAGCGAGTTCACACCGTAATTGAATGGAAGAAATGAAAACACAGATACGTTCACGAAACCACGGAATAACAAGCATTACCTGTTCACGGTTCGTTTTCAAATTTTATTTTCACATCTTTTTCTAATTTGCAGTTTACATGGAACTTTAGCTGTTGTTACGTGATATTTTTCAATTGTGCATGCAATCGATATGAGAAAATCTAAATAGGGGAGGAAAATTCTTTACGCTTAAATGGCAACAAAGGCGTGCTTGGCTTGTTTAATTTCGACTATCGCGTTTTTCCAATACGAGGGTTGTTTGTCAAATTCCATCATTTTAGTCTTATTAAAAAAAAAACTCCTTTTTTGAAAAATTATCAACAAATTTTTAGAAAAATCAGAAAAAATCAAAAGATGTTACTAATAATAATCCACCTCTCCCTTTGCTGAGAAAATTCGTTTTATTATTGGAACTTTCGCGGTTTATAGTTTGATAATGTCATGTTTTTGGTTTTATTTCTTGTTTTGTCCTCTAAAAAGGGCACGTTTTTTTTAAATTCTTTAACACGAAGGCGTTGAAATAGTTTGGATAGTAAGTGGTATTCAAAAAATTTAGTTATACGTGACTTTTTTTCCCTTTTTTTACCCTAGGTTTAACAGCACGAGCAACAGCTATTAGATATATTTATTAATGTAAATATGTTATTGTAACTCGCTTGTTATATATATAATTTTTATTTAATTTTTAAAAGATTTAAAAAACCTAATATAAGGAAAGGTGAATTGATCAGTCAGAGTAGTGATAAATTCCCACAAACGAGCTGAAATTTTGGACAGGATATGCGCAATATTATCCACTAACTCATTTGCATAAAGCCATCCCATGCATCTAAATCAAATGTGTTATCCAGTTTAAGTCATATTCACAGTGAGATCACGATTATGTTGTTATGCTCCTCGTTGAATGGTATTCAAAGTTTTACCGACTTATTTTTTAGACAGTGTTGGGCAGTTAGAATGTCGTATTTTAACAAACACAAACTTTGTTTGATCATATGCGATTGCCTGCATCTAGCCAATAGGACTATAACAGCCCCGTTTGTGAAGTTTTATAGAGTGGAAGAAAATGGGAGAGAGAATTAAGAGTGGGAAGGGGATAGAAACGGAAGAAAAGAAATACAATATCGATTCTGGTATCTCAACGAGTAAAAAAAATAGAATTCAAATATGTATGTAAGTACCTAAAATACAATTGACTCATAACCCGCGATAAGTCAGCGCAGAGTTAAAGATGTTATCAGCCTGCCACGGAGGTAACATAGTATATTTTTTGAGGTGAGATCTTTTTGAGTCTTGAAGTTTGGAATCTTTTTTGATTTTTTTTCCGTAGAAAGCTATCACTTTGTGGTTTGACGAATTTAATGATAATTTAATAATAACTTTGTACGAGACAACAGATTTTGTTTCAATTTTTATGACCGTCTGGTTTCCTTTGGCCATCAAAGTACAACATTAAAAAGAAAAAGTTATTATTTCATTTTCATCATTGACTTTTTATTTTATTCTCTTTTAAATATATCACTTGATCGAAATTTTGCCCATCAAGCGCTATCAGGCTAAATTAATTAAAAATATGCATCAACAGATGTTACACCGTAGATTATATTACGAAAATTAAAACGCAATGGCTCGAAAAAACAGTGAGCAGAATTTTTTTCATTGTGTTTTGACCTAGCGATCAAAGTCTCAAACCAAAAATAATTCCAGTCCAAAAAGCCAACTATATCTACACAGTTCATTGTGTCCACTGTCGACAGTAATCAAGCCAATGTTAATATCACATCATTATTTCGTATATCTGCGAAATATGAGTAGATATTATATCTCCGGATAATATACTGCAGGGCCAGCAGATGCCAGTACTCGCTTGCGGTCATAAAACGTGAAGCGACGTATCTCCCTTCGGACGTTCAACCACCCCCTCTGGCCCACCCCCACTCCATCAACCCCTACACAAGTCTTTTGTGAAATTATCTCTTCTCTGATGCACTGGACCGCTGATGGAAAATTAAGATGGTATATACGAGTAACAATTTTTTTTTTTTTTGATGTGTTAATTCTTGGAAGATTTCCTGTGATGTTTTGATGAAAATATTTTTGTTTTTTTTTAGATAAGTTTGAAGACGCCTATAGCTGTCTGAAAACAGTGCAATTTAAATAGGTTTTAATTTGCTTAGATTATAATTTCAAAATAGAAGAGAAGATGAATTGATTGTATTATTTAATTTATTTCATTCAATCTTCTTCGCCCATACCTACTTGTATCCACCTATGACCACACTGTGTGCTTAACCAATCATTCTTCGAGAAAATATTGAGATCAAAATATGTAATTACAAAATATTTTATTTTATTGAAACATGTCATTTCACATTTCATAAATGCAAAATAATAAAATTAGAGCACATTTGCACCACATTCACTCAAAATGCTGTCCTGGTGAAAGAGCACCATTTAGCCATGTTTATTGACCATATCTGAATAGCCAGGTACTTCCCAACCTTCATCTTCCCCATCTCCATCCCCTCCCCACTAACTTCAACCTCACGACATACCCCAATCCAGAATGCCATAGTCCCACTGGCTCCAAACGGTTGGTAGCAGTTAAGACTTGTGCAGTATTCACTATAAAAAATCTAATAATTCTTACAAAATGAAGCGAAAAGCTTAATGAGTTAATTTAATTAAAAAATTTGATTTAATAAAAAAAATAGGAAAAAATATTATTAATTAGTTTCACGACAGTTCAAAATAACTTATTATTTTAACATAAGTATTTCATCCATCATCTGTGAACTTTATTTAGAACAAGTAGTGATTTATTTCGTAATTTATCTTAATATATCTGAAGATGCCCGTAGCAGGTTGAATTTGCTCTGCTCTGAATAAATGTAGAAAAAAGTAAGAGCTTTAAAAAACACCATGTTAAAATGAATCATGAACACAACTTATGATAAATTTTATTTTTTATTTTTTTTATTTGCTTTACTTCATGTTTATTGACAATATTTTATATACATTGTCCTCCACGCTAGGAGTTCACCTGTGATGTGGAGGACATTTTTCAAATTACATGATAAAACAATTTAAAATATAAAAGAACATATAGAAGAAAATATAAAAGAAGATATATAAAAGAAAAGACAATACAAAAGAAAAGAAAATATAAAAGAAGATATATAAAAGAAAAGACAATACAAAAGAAAAGAAAATATAAAAGAAATGTGTATTAAAAAACATTCGTATAGTCAAAATTATTATTATCAATTTTTTTCTTTAAAAAATTGTGCAATTTGAGTACGCATTGTTCAAATTATTGAATTACTTAAAACAATTGTACTTAATACCATCGATATTATTTAAGAAGATTATTACCAACTAGCCGTTGTGCTATTCCCTATGGTTAACATATAACTCATACAGTCATTCACATTCATACATCGCCTCAATCATACTCTTCTGTTATTCTGACCTCTACCCTTACCCCTGACAAGCCCCACTCAAGTAATTGATTTATTCTTCCTCGGGCGTGCTGGACTTTTTCTGCTATGTACTTCGCGTCATATATTCTCCTTCAATCTCTCCTTTCTTCGTTTATCCGCTCTATATGCCCAAATCACCTAAGCGCCCCTTTCTTACTTCTAGCATTATGCTAACATCACCCTTGCGTTAAAATGCAGTATACTATCAAAAAAGTGATTTCTGTGAAACAAATCGACCCCTCGTACTTTGACTATATTATATTCGAAATCCCGATTGTTGAGAAGAGCCATTTGAAGTTTTTTTTCCACCGCAATTACAAATATCAACTGTTTAAATCAAAATTTTAAACAAATATTCTCAATTGAAATATAATTTGAAAAAAGAAATAATTTTTAAAGCATTAATGGTTATTTTTAAAAATGTTTATTTACAATCAATAATCAATAACACAAATATAAAACAGAAAATAAAAAGACAATGTTCACAACCGAGACTTAAACTCAGATCCTCTGTGATCCTAAATGATCCGGAAGTAACGATTCAACCAATTCAACCATTTGGACCTTATTATAAACCGATCATTTGTATCGACCTCATACTTTTCATTGAAGATTATTGATATTATTTTTTTTAATTTTTTGACCAGGTTAGGTTAGGTTTTTAGATTGTGGCCATTGTCTTTTTATTTTAAAGCTTTTTCTGTTTCATATTTGTACCGTTGACTATTGCTATTATTTAAATAATTATTCAATTTTAAATTAAACGATAGAAAATTGGATTTCGTTAGTTGGTATTTCGATTTACAGCGATCTGAAGAAACTTCAAATTACTCTATTCAACAATCGGGATTTTGAAGATACGACAGTTTACGTATAGAGGGGTTAAAATGTCATAGATAATATTTTTTATGCAAAAATATTATTAATATATCCCAAACTAAACATAGACTACAAAAAAAAATTGTTTATAGAACTCAAATAAGGTTAAGTTTAAGTGTTTTGTATATCTTGATGATGAAAAGCCACAAGACTTTGAAAAAATATTTAGCATAGCAACAGTTTTACACAAACAATGAAGTAAATATATTGAGTATTAATTAATGTTTTATAATTGCAAATTCCCGCGTTTGAAAATATTAACCATAATTCCTTTTAATTTGTGTTGCCAAGGTTATAACTCTCTCGTTTGTGTCGGTTTTGAAACGTATGATCAATTATATCCCAATTTCCCAAAAACGCCCCGGAATTAATTATCGGAGAAAACATAAAGATTAGGTACATTGTGGTTTCTAATAATAATAACTGGTGAAACATCACGAGGACCCACGAATAATACAGCCAGGAAACTGGGAGCTGCCACCATTACGAGCTGGCCTTGGATGTATTAAATAATGGACTTCGGTAGATATTCGATTTCATGAAATATCAAAAATTTTACACAAGATTGTTTTATAGTGTTGTAGAAAGCAATTACTTTGTGGTTTGACATGTTTAATTAAAATAAAATATCGAAGGAAGCAATCACTTTGTGGCTTGACATTATAATTTAAATAAAAAATGTTTTAGTTTTACCACCCATTACCACCCCCTCTCTGATGCTCTGTCCTGCTTATACTAATGTATTGTCTCTTTCCCTAATTTCTTTTTCTCCTGTATAACAACTCAATATTTTAATGTTAGTTTATATATATACTTTCCTGAAGAAGGTTAAGTTTAACCGAAACCGGTCGAATGTTATATCTATATAAATAAAGTGGCTTAAAACTAAAACATTTTTTATTTAAATTAAAATGAAATAATAACTTTGTATATGACGACAGATTTTATTATAATTTTTATGACCGACCTAAATTATACATTACATTTTATTTACTTATCCGAATAATAATAACAATGTTAAAAACGTTGGTTATCAATGGCATTGTGTTAAATTCCTCAATATTTGTTCTTCTAGCATAAAAAACTTTCCTTCGGAAATACAACCTGCCTTTTATACAAACAATTATTAAAGTGAATTTTTAATCAATGCCAAGGATAAAAATTACAAACTGAGTAACTCAGGATTTTATAAATTGGATTGTTGTGACTGTTCTGCATTTTATATTGGTAAAACAACCTGTAAAATCAATGTTAGAATCAAATAACATCTTAAACACGTTAGAATAAATAATCACAGTTTTTTTATCACTTTGAAAAAGATCATCCGTTCAACAAAATCACCGGTGCTCAAATTCTCCTAAAAATTGTCATGGCAACAGATTAAATAATTTAGAAGCACTAGAAATTAAGAAACCTGTGAGCAGTCATATTCTTAAAAATCAATTGAACTTGTTCAGTAGTCGAATATTAGGTATATTTATGAGTGAAAATTTCTCACTATGTTTATCACGTTTTCAGTTGACGTTTTTCCTTTTCCTTTTTCATTTCATATTATCTGTCTTTTTCTCTCGGTTTCTTTGTTTTAATTTAAATATTATTGTTCTTTTGTTTTCTAACTGTTGCCTTTTTTATTTTATTTTATATTGTGTTATCCCTACGTGTGTATAAGTATATATAACCACGCCCTTTGTATTTTTTGTTAAGTTTAAATCTGTGCCAAAAATTCAAATAAAACCTTTAGTCTAATACAAAGTTTTTGTTTTATTTTCATTGGGATTATTTTATTTAAAGTAAGAGGGAATGGAAATCTACATTGTGAAAATCCAGTATTTATAATTCAAACGAAATTCTGCAAATACGTTGATGTTTATAAAAATATACACATCACATTGCAGTAGGGGCAAAATTACTTTAATGACGCAGTAAAATGATCCATAAAACAAACAAGACTTGATTTCTTATTAACATTTGTGACCAGATCTGAATAGCCAATAACTTCCCAACCTTCCTCTTCCTCATTTCCTTACCCTACAAACTACCTTCAGCCTCACAGCATACCCCAATTTATTAAAAATGTCATCGTTTCACTGGCTATAAGCTGCTGAGAGCAGTTGAAACTATTGTGCAGTATTCACTATAAAAAAAGGAAAAATCTTCAAGTAATATTAATAAACAACATATCTACGTGTAATTATGTTACTTATTGAAGAGAAAAATTAAAAACGAAACTAAATTAAAAGCTTTAGTTGCTTTTGAGTTTCGGTACCAAAGTTAAAATATTCTCTAGGTAAGAAAATAAATCAAAATAGAGTCATACGAAGAGGTTGAAAGTTCGATTGAAAATTAATGCAATTTATAGCAATGCAGAAATGCAAGTCTTGTTGCGACCTCCACGAACTTTTCTTCCCGTGCTAGTAGCAATGTGGAAACCTTTTAAAGCGTAAAGGCTTTGGTTTCGCTCAAGGGATAATTGTAGAGAAAGCCTCCAGTGAATACAAATACCTTCTGAAATGCTTCCTGCGGTAGCAGTGCTTTATGAAGTGGAACTGAAAGGTTTTAATTAGTACTTAAATATGATGTCATGTGGAAGTTAAGGTATTTAGTGAATTAGGGACTGCCCACTAAATGTCTCACCGTCGGGATGAAAAGTGTTAAAGCTTTTAGTACAAAGTTTCGATTTATAAAAGAAAGTCCGAGCTAATGGCTAAGTTTATTTTTTAAATTGTGAAATTAAAACAGCGATTATGATAAGTAAATACCGTTAAAGAATATGAAATATGTGTTCAGTTTTTGAAAAAAGATAATTATGAGGATTTGCTAAGAAATATTTCTTGTCAACGGAGAGTATTACTTAATGAAAAAGTGGAATAAAATTAAACTGATATTGACCGTACAGGGTACATTTTTTTTCTATGTTAGTTTTTGATGAATTTCAATGAACGACGGATTGTAAAACAACAAAAAAACTCTGAAATATTTGTAGTACTTAATGATTATTTTTTATTTCCTTACTACAAACGTCACGGTTACCAATTTTAATAAAATTAAAACACCTTCGCATAGTTCATAAAATCATTTGAAAACCTTTAGCTTAAATACATCGTAAAATCATTTCCTCTGTGCGGGAAATAACAAAGAGTAACAACAACAACACAAATTATTGAAGTCAAGTTTTCACCCGCTAATACAGTAATAGGCCACATTATGCGTAATAAGAAAATTAATCACATCAAAACTTGTTATGAAAGTGTGAATTTCCAAGGAAAACACAATCTTGGAGAAGACAAATCTTGGCCCAAAAACCAGGGAAATCTGTCCAATAAGCGTTTTAAAGTTTTGTTTTATGAGTTCTGGTTTAAGACAAATGATGAAATAATCTGGTAAATGATTTAAAGTAGACATAATTAATTATTTAAGTACCGGAAGACACACTTAAGTACACAGGCGATGTTTTAGCATAATGGTGGTATTATCAACACAGAATAGAAGACGAAGAGGGGGCTATTCATGCATCATCAGCATTAAAACCCACCAACACACACGTGGGATCAAAACAAAGCCCCACTAATACAGTAGCATTGACAAATGGTCCAAATTTCACATTTCACAGAGCCCAGGGCGGGGTATCACTGCAGCAGTCTGATGTACTCGTACCTTCCCAGTGAGGGGAGAAATAAAGAGGAAGTGTTATGTACAATATGTTCGTTGGTCACTAATAACACGTTCAAAGATCCAGCGAACAGGGAAGGGCACTTAGATACAGCTGGGAAATGCATTTAGAATTCTTAATGAAAGAATTTAACGTGCCTGCTATGAAAAACTTGCCGGATTCAGACACCTTAGCAGGCCTTGGGTGAATATTCGCTGAAAGAGGTGCATGACCAAGTGGATAAAAATTTTCAAATGCAAGATTTTACTGTAAAATAGAGGAAAATGTCTTAAGCCGTACATAAAGTATGGAATGTATAAATATACTGTATAACTATAATAAAAATATATTTACCACTTATAAATACTTTTCAGAAGGTCGAGGAGATGTTAATGACGATGAGCGTCCTGGAGTTATGGAAAAACAAATCATGGATTTTATTCTTTGATCCATTTTATTCAAAAGTAAAAAAATAAAGAACACACAAAAACGTGACTAACCTTTCCAGTTGTCAAAAACAAACCACTAATCCAAAATGGCTGATAATGCTAACATATGATAAAATTATGTGTACCAACATAACAAAAAAAATCGATAGTTGAATGTACACAGCCCGCTAAAATTCAAAGTTCACCTTTTCTTTTGAACAGGCCATGTATTTTTTTGACATAAAATTAAACGAAAAGAGGGAAATACGAGTATTAACATGCAATTTACGTATAGTATATTTGCGGAACGTTCCAAAGTGGTAGATACTCTACAAGACTACCATTTAGAATCGAAACGTTTCTTGAAATTGTTTTACCCGTGTTTAGTGACCAGTTCTGAATAGCCGGGTACTTCCCAACCTTTATTTTTCACATTTTCTTCACTCAACCTTCCTCTACCCCATCTGTTTCCCCATTTTTATACACCACAACTGGGGTGAGAATTGTCTCACTGGATTCGAATACATGTGGTTATTACTCTGGTGTGGTATTAAAAAAAATCATGTTTGAAATTTCGGAAAAAGAATAAAACATTTGTATGATTCAGACAAGATGCACCTTTCTGTCGCTAGAGGCGCTATCATTGAGGACACTTCAGCTTCAGGTAGTTGAGCTATTTTACTTTTTTTACAGTTTCCTTCACTCTTAAATATCCGACCAAGAAACAGCCTGTTGAATATTCTGACTGAAAATAATGCTAAGTCCAAATGCGTCAATTTTGAATACATGTGCACCCTCTACAGTTCTAGAATCGTTTAGTCTGATAACATTTGATAGGAGCATTGCCTAACAACTGTTCTGAGTTTGCTCCCAGAGCGGCGAAACTGTAGTAATTTCACAGAGAAACACCAGAAATACAAATATCGGGGCGTAGGTCTTATCATGGAATCACAGTTAATCCTACAGTCCTCAGAGTGTACACCCAGGAACCCCAATTGGTCCAACATTGATAATATAATTCTATGGAAAAGCGACAAATATCTTATGAACACTAATGAGACAGAATATTAATATATTATATAACGAAGAAAGATAATTGACAAAGAAACATTCGCATACATTTTTAATTGGCTTAGAAAAAAAAATTGATAGGTTTTTCTGCTGTAAATATTTTATTTATATTAAATTATTTACATTAAGTAAGATAACAACTCATCCCGGGAAGGACACAATTATAAAATAAAGAGAAAAAATATTATTACAAAGGCAAAATAGATTTTAAAAGGGAGTACAAATGTAAAAGAAATATAGATTCATTAAAAGAAACTCATTAGCCTCTAGATAGCTAAAAATATATAAATTAGAAAAGATTTGTTTTAATTATTGAACCAAATCCATGTTACAACTTGTGAAGTTATTTTTAGGAACATGATCTAATTTGACTTCTCTTCCAATATACTAGCTGTATTTGTAAAAGTGTAATATATTTACGAGTAAATTGATTTAGTTTGGTTATACTGTATATTTAATGAAAAAAAAACATTCAAACCTGAAGTGAATTGTAATACTGGGAACGGAAATTCAAATAATATTGATAAATTTCATGGTAGGTCTACAATGGAACTTTAAAATAACAGAGAATTAAAAAAAAAAAAAATTAATACATGAAATACAATTTATTTGCGCATGGCGGCTTTCGAACCCGTAACCTCTGTATCCGAAGCGGTGAAGTTTGACCGCTTGACCACGAACATTGTCGTTGTGTATGCATTTGAATGAAGCAAAGAGTATGTTCAAAAATATATTTGTTTGACGATCCATCATCTCTGCCTATCCTGCAGAGAGATGGCGAGATGTTTGGGTTTATTTTTTTAGTTTTATTTTAGTTACTTGTACATCGAAGTAACTAGTTATATATTTTTGTAGAAAGCAATCACTTTGTGATTTGACATATTTGAAGAAATGAAACAATTACTTTTTATAAGACCACGGATATTATTTTATTATTGTATGACCTACCGGTTTCGCTTAGCCTAACCATCATCAGGGTAATTTTAATTTTTGTTCCCTCATACAAAGTTATTTTTCATTTCTTTAACTAATTATAATTCATATACATGTACTTTTGACTTAATAATAATAATTTATATACTACTTCATACTACCAATGTATTTTATATGGTTCTTACAGGCTATTTAAATTAATTAATTGGTTTAATTTTGATGATTTCTGGCAGCGCATTCTAACATTTCATCCCTTTATAAAGTAAGCTGTTTTGTGTTTGATTTTATTCTTTTTTGGTAGTGTGATTTATTTGCATGTCCTTGTATTATATCTGTAAATAATTTTGTCACAAAAATATTTTGGTAACCAGTTGTTCTTTTATTTTATTTTTAAATATCAATCCAGGTAGGTAAGTGCATTGTACTCAGGCTGTTCTCGTATAAGAACGAGTATCTTCCTCCTCGAGCCTTGCTGATAGTGTCAATGATTTTACACATTCAAGTCACAGTTGAAGGATATTTACCACGTAATGGACGTACGTACGTGTGATCCTACATCTTCCAGTCTGAATGAATAATAGCTACACCCCATCCCGATCCTTGAAGGGTGCAGTGGATTTACTGGAGCGAATAATTCCCAGCTACTCCCCGGTCCCAGTAGCTACGGTAGTAGGCCGTGTCTTCCCTGGGCAAATGTACTTTCGTCAGCGCCGGATCCACCATACGTTCAAACTGTATAAAACACACAGGCGCCATCTCTGAAGTGGCGCCGTGAAAATAAAGATCGTATTTAAATTTACTGAAAATATTCCCTAATATTATTTAAAAATTACCCCCACCATGGGGTAACTATATTTTCTATTACGCTGGCAACATCACTGTGTATTTAACGAATATCGTGTAATGTACGGAAAAAATTTTTTTGCGAAGGATATTTTTTACGAATTGCGTAATTGTTAGTTGGATGTAGAGTCTGTTTTTCTATGGTGTGTCTTACGTTAAAAGCAATGCGATCCAAAGTCAACAACCAAAAGGCATGCCTGTGCTTTGTTTTTAACAATTGAAGTGCACACTTAAAAATGGTAGGTATTCCTGTCCCAGTGACTTTGCGCTCATTGGATTTAGGTAGCGATGTAATCGCTCTGTACTTCATTTTGCGGCAGTTCACACATCACACTTTTCTCATTGTGCAAATTTTTTGATTATCATACTTCAAAATTACTCTTCTGACAAATTGCCGCACTTTTTTATAGTGTTGAATTCGTAAAGTAATGTATGAACTGCGAACTGATTGCACAAACGAACGATGTAGCAGTTTTTTGAGTTCCTAGTTTCTACACTACTTACTACAATGCAAATTGAGCGATTGAACTATTAGTTCGATTGAGGCGTTCACCGTGCATGTTTCATTTAAAAGAACTCGTAGTTCGTGAAGCATTCGTAAAGCTTTGTAATTTTCTTTGTGATTTTAAAACAAATTAATGTTAAACGGAACAAAAGTCTAAAAGAGCTCTACCGTAGTGTTTATAATATATATTTACATAACGTTTTATTCAAGCGAACACATACATATTTTATGTCTATTAAGTTTGTTAAGTGTTTTGTAATGTTTTTAAAAAACACAATTGATGTACATATGATAATATGGTAAACACCGTATATTTTTTTAACGCAGTTTATTTTTTTAATAAAAATGGACTCATCAAATGATTTTTACCACTTTTGATCACAAAATGCATTTAATTTGACCTAATATGTAGCTCAATAAGGTAATTTTTCCATCAGGCATTAAATAAAATATGCCAATCATAATTAACTTTGTTGATGATGATGTTCATGTATCAAACGTACATCCAAATATTCATTTTATGTCATTATATTTTTTTAAGGAATAAATTTTTACCAAATGCAAACTTTCAAACGTTAACGCTTTATTCGATACACTCAAATTTTGTACTTCTGTACAAGAGATTCTAATAAAATGACCAGTTTGATTGAAACTTTATCTTTAGAAACTTTCATTTAATTTGTACACAAATCACAAACGAATACAAATTAATATATTTGAAATCTGTCAAAAACAACAGAAAATAATTCAATTCTTAATTTAGCCATAAATCATAAGCAGTCACAATATCAAAGCCTGATTAAAACATCGTTTCATTTACCGACTGATTTGTTTGAATAAAATTCTGATTGAAGCGAATGAGATGCCTCTAATCAGAGCAGGGAAGGCAGTGCCTAATGATGCTCAAGAAGTTATAAAACGTGACTCGAGTCACTAAAATTAATCAAATTTCCCAAACACCATCCACAGGAAGTAAATTGTCTGGAAAATTGTCAGATTTTAATCTATAGACTGCTCGAGTACCAAACTAGAGGACTTTTGATCTTATCAAATACAAATTATTCAAGATGTTTGTAAATTATTCAACATTGATAAAATTTCACTTTGCGACGGATTTTATTAAAAGACAATTCTCATTTACGGAGAACGTTTGATTTATTTATAATTAATTACTCTTTTGTGAAACGTATTTGATTGGAATAAAGACATTTTGTCGATTTAATTCAGTGAAGTAGCGACAGCCTAGTTTTGATTTTGTTGCTGCTATTTTTTACTTAATGTTTTACTGATTCACCTTGAACACATAATTACGAAAAAACAATTTGTTTTTATGTTTTTATTTCTCCCAAACAGATTTACGTCGGCGAAAAAAGGTTTTTAAACTTTTATTATTTCGAGTAGTTACTGAATAATTAAGTAATAAGGAACAAAACAGCATATCAGAATTTCTCGTAATTCAAAGTTACTAATGGCTATTGAAAAGCTATATAAGCTCTTCAAAGAAATGATGTAGCCAGTTAAAAATAGTTTATTCAATGAAATAAAAAAAGTAATAACTTTGTATTAGACCACAGAAATGATGTTTATTTAAATAATAAATTATATAATAAAAACGGTTAATTTTGTACCTTGATAATGCTTAGGCTAAGCGAAACCAGTCGGTCATAAAAAAATAACATACTATCAGTGGTCTCATACAAAGCTATTATTTTTTTCATTTCATTAAATATGTCAAACCACAAAGGCACAGCGTTTGCTTTCTACAGAAATATATTTTATTATCTAATAATTTACAGAATTTTTTTGTTGATTTCTATCACCGTTCAAGAGTATTTGATGTTCCTACTTTTTGATGAGATATTGATGGACTTTACAGCATAATGGTTTACATATTTGACATCGGATTCGAAGTTCACGGGTTGGATTACCGTAGCTATGTAAATATAGTGTTATTATATCCATCACTCAGGTTAAAATACTTTGTAAAAATACGATTTGACAGGTATTTTTCCTTCTCTGGTTTTTTACAAGGTAGATTAATTGATGAACCAATAAAATTGGTCATCAGTATGATTAACGTCCACCAGTTTGTAACCGAAGATTTTAATTAGAATTATTCACTCCGACCATGAGTATACTTCCAGAACTACGTACCATATTATTCCACGAAACGTCAATACGTAGTAGCTTTTAATATCACCGATGGCATACGAGGAATGACTTTGATAAAATGGGTGCTTTGGCAAGGCGGTGTAGCATCCATATTCATGCAGTTTGGTCTACGACATGAAAGGTACCAAAAGAGATTTACTCGATCTCCTAAACTGTAAATTTTTACCCCTTCAGTATGTGACGAAGTCTGAACTTATTATTCAGAAATTGTAATTATTTATTTACCCGTTAAAGGCTTTTCACACAAATATCAACATTTAAAAAAAACCAATATACTCATAAGCAGTGCATAAAATATTTTACAAAAAAGGAAACATAGTAAATAGTTTCATCGAATAAATTAACTCTACTAGATGAAAAAATTGTACCAAGGAATACTTATATTGTGATATTGACGTACAAAATATATCAACAAAATCGAAGTATTTGTTTCCCACATGATGAATTCGTCGTAAAGGAGTATAATATTGTGAGGTTGAAGTAGAATTATCACAATAATGTGGTAAGTACTAGGTCCTGACAGGAATATGAAACGCAATTAAATATAATAGTTCAGGGCTGTCAATCATTGGATTTATAATTTTATATAAACAAGTTAAGTTGGTAATATTCTAGGTTCAGATAATTCTAATAAATTAAGGTAACAAAGAAGATAATTATAATTGATACATTCCCTAAAAATGCCTTCGCATTCTGAAGTTGATAAATCTTTAAAAAATATTTAAGTCTTTCTATTGTAAGGGAATTCATAATATAACTTGGTGCCCACACTGTTGAGTTGTATTCAATTTGACTCTTAACCAATGACATGTTCAATTTTTCAAGGTTTGAAATTTTTTAAATTGATTACATTTTCTTAATATAAAACCCAACATTTTCGAAGCTTTATTTGACGTGATTTCAATATAATGAAAAAAGTTTAGTTTTTAATACAAAGTATACATAATACCGGCTAGTAGCTATTTAGTAGTTGACATTAGCGTCAGATTCCCCCCTAGGTGTCGTGGGTTAAATCCTCTGTTAGCTAAGTTCTCCACCATTGTACAAAAAAAAAAACGCTTATTATAATGGTAGTAGGAATTTAAATAAATATATTGTTAACATATTCGTAACCCGAAAATGTTTGTCTTATCTATATGTTTGTCAATTTCTTATACGGGTTGGATCATAAGCGCTAAGTATTTAAAATAAATAATAGGGTTGTGTTGTTTTTTGATTGAACATAATACAGGCAACCTGTAGATGACATATTCTCCCGCATTGCTTACGATTGACTCCTAACTTTCTAAAAGTTTATCGAATCGACGCCTGAAGAAATCAGGCGGCTTAAAGGTGAAGCCAAGAGCCACCGAGTCAATTTTAAAGAACATCTTTTTATTAGATGAAAGATTGGTGGGAAAAAAATTGGACAAGTAGAAAATCTGATGAAATAACGCCAGAAGAATAGGGCGCGTGTATTATGACCTCGCGAATGAGTTCTTAGAGAGTCGTTTTTGTAACGTTAGCACACCGGTAGCATTCTCCCCGTAAACACCAATAAAATGGTTCTAGCGGCTTCAGATTCTAACTGAAAAAGTATACAGTTAAACTCTAACAAAAAAATAATTTTGAAAAATGTTGTACTTTACAATACAATTTTTTCGGCCAACAGATATCACTTCCTGAAAAAATCAAATTTCGAGCAAGATATAAACTAATCAATTTAAAGAAAATAATGTTTTTTATTAAAACTCCAAGGGATTGTTTTTTTTTAAAGAAAAAATGTGCTGACTGTATAACTACACGCCTTTTCCATTTAAATACAAATTTAAAAAAATACAGAATATAAGCAACTTTCGATTCTAAATGGTAGTCTTTCACTAGAGTATTAATTGAATATATTTATTTGCACACACCGGGTTTGAAACCGTGACCTCTAGATTCGTAGTCGAGCGTCTTACCACACTACCACGGAAGCCGCCAATATTAAGAAATGTTGTTTTAAATTTTCTCACGAAGTTCCGTTTTTATAAATATCGACTGCCTGGATTTTCAATACTTCAAGATTCACGTTGTTTCTGTTTGGAATTTATTTTCTGAAGGATCTATTTACGTTTCAAAGAAGAGCACATAATTTAACGAGTGATTCGTCTACGGTCTCTGCCACTCCTCGGATGTTTTGTCCCGCTAAATCATTCCTAAAAAGCTATTACCACCCCTAATAGAACCTCTCCAGATATGTTCGCCTTCTGCCGATGCCATTAACAAAACCTGTTCCTCATTCCATAGAAAACGAAAAATATAATTCAAGAAGAGGGATAGAGAAGGACGTCTAGAGGTATTATTAAATAGTTAGTTGTTAATACCGTAGGTGAAGACACTCTGCTTTCATCTCTGGAGAGAGACAACCATTCAAAGTCGAGACATTGCTTTAACTAGCTTTCCCTGTGCTTTGTGACCAGATACGAATAGCAAATCTATCCAACCTGTTTACTTCCTCCCCTCTAAACTAGGAGTTTCAGAGTACCACTGGTTCCAGGCAGATAGTACTCTTCAGCGCTCTTTATGTCGGTAAAAATATTTACATTAAGTGCTTATTTTTGTTTATTTTCTTCTGTTTTTTTTTTTACTGACGAATAACTTTTGACTTAAGCTAAATATATTTTTTTAAACTTTGCTTTACGCGCATTAAACTCATTCCAATTGTTATTTCGTGGAACTCTTGGCCAAAACAGAGTTGTTTGTGAGAGAAAATCTAATCGATGATTGAAATAATTGAACTTTTTAATTTAAAGAGAGTATACAAAGGCACTGTGCAGTTTGGTTGGACACGGCAGATCCTTAGAACAAGTAGACGAGTTTGTGTACTTAAGTCGGGAAAGCTGATAAGGTTGTTAACAGAAGGTTGAGTGCAGGCAGTTTAATTAATGGAAGTCTGAATGCAGTAGTGACAATTAGGAAATTGTTAAAGCAAGGGAGGTTAGCATTTTGCAGTGTAGTTCTGATTCTAACCTCGATGTATGGCAGGAAGCCATGAAAATGGTAGATAACGTATGGAACTGATTGAATACATTGAATTACAATTAAAAAAAAATGTTTATATTTGGACCTGTCATGATTAGAGTGAATCAAGCAAACGCTTTGTTTCCAACAACAATACTTTTTCAGTGCGGGTCGTTACAAACTTTCGCCACATTTGACATCGTCACAATTCAATGATTAGCGTATATTTTTTACTGTCCCCGTTAAACGCCGATTGTCGGCTCTTTTAACTTTTTAACAAATTTCGATGAGTGACAAGCATATAGACATGATAAATATGGTTTTCAGCTGATTGAATTCAGACAATCCAGAATCTACGTTAAATTGGGATAATTTAAATATTAAAAAAAAACAAAATTGCAAACATAGTTGAATTGTGACAATGTTAATGTGGCGAAAGTTTGTAACATCTTAACCTTAATCTGTGGAATGATTTTTTAAATTCTTTCTTTGACAGGACAAAGGTAAAAATACAAATAAATATAACAACGACACCACCTAACTGGGGAACAAAGGCGAAGAAAGTTGGATTTTCACAACGAGAAAAAGATGGTAGTCAAATACAAGACAAAAAAAAACAACTATGGTTGTTAAAAATTACACTCAATGAATTTGTTGTGATGGCAGAATTGGTAAATGGGCCTCGCCTAGATAGTGTGGAGGTTCCTAGTTCAAGTCTTGGTCACAACTCAATCATTGACCAATGAATCTCGACGGGCTCCATAGTCGAGTGGAAAGACGTTCGACTACGAGTTTAAATGTCGCGTGCGCCAATAACTGTTATTTAATTAATATGTGTTATAACACATTTAATTCATATGAAATAATAAAAGTATATTTTGCGGTAAATTCCAGAGTGGTAGATACTCTAAGTATCGTCTTGGTGAAGGACCACAATTCAGAATTGAAACGTTGCTTGATTGAAATGGCTTTAGCCGTTTGTGACCAGACCTGAATAGCCAAGTACTTCCCAACCTTCCTCTTCCCCATATCCTTCCCCTCCCTATTACCTTCATTCTCACAACATACCCTAATTGGGGATGCTATAGCCCTACTGGCTCTTGACGGTTGGGACTCTTATAGTGTGAAGGAGTCTCGGATACAGCCCGATCATTTTATTTTCAGTGTTTTTTTCTTTTTTCACATTCTCCAAAGATTGTATATATACTTTCAGTCAATCACTTAGTTCAAAGCTTAAAAAAAAAGTTTGATAGTTTATCTTTCACCGCCTCATTCATTAGTCAGTTCACCTTTTAGCCATCTTCGTGCAAAAGTTTTGTATATCAGTACGCCACTTCAGTCTGTCTTCTGTATAATGTTCATTATTTACATCACGCCAAAGTTGGGAACACCACCGCTCGGTGTTGGGTGTTGGGTGTTGGGTGTTGGGTGTTGGGTGTTTGGTGTATCGACTACCGCAAAGCAGACTACCCAGACCAAACGAGGCGGTCCACGATTTAACTTTCGTCAGAAATATCAGCGAATTCGGTAAGATTTAGTGCCAGGACTACGCGGTGTTGGTAGAATTAGAAGTACACGTAGAAGGAACATTGCGAAGGAACCAGCGGCAATCAAAAGTTTTAATTAATTTAATTGTTTGGAAGTGAGCTACTCTTAGTCAACTGGGATATTATTCATCTGACTAATTATTTTATGTAAATATTCATAAGGACTCCTTTGTGGCCAATTGCCAGCATCACTCTTTTTCTAATTTCATTATCCAAGGGAGTCCGCATTTGCTGCTGAGAATATCGTCTTACCAAAATAATCATTTGTAAATTATTTAGATATATTCGTAACAACTTACAAACGGAGTTGGTAAATTAAAATACAACGTTTTGTTTGTTTTTAATACATTAATTTTATTAATGCTAGGTACGACAGAGCGGTAGATACTATAAGTATCATCCTGGTGAAATACTACCATTCAGAATCGAAACCTTACTTGAAAAAGATTTAGCCGAGTTTGGTGACAAGATTTGAATAGCAAATACTTCTCATACTTCCTATTCTCCATCTCTTTCCTCTTCCCACTACTTTTAGTTTCACAAAATACCCAAAATAAGGGGTGCCATGGTCACACTGGCTCTAGACAGTTGGAAGCAGTTGCGCGGTATTCACTGTAAAAAATAAAAATAAAGGACCCGGAATCCTGTTACAAAAACAGGGCTTCACCTTTAGGGAAAAATAAATCATTTTAATTGTAAAAAAAAAAACGTTTCACACTTATTTAAATGACTAAATCATGCTTGAATAAATACTAAGGCTGCAAGGGTTTTGATTTGTTTAAGCGTTAAGTCAACTTTGTTAAAAGGTCTATACTGTAAATATTCGGGTTTATAGCTTATTTTTAAGTTATAAAAAAACTGATCTATTTTTATAAATGTGAAAATCGAAGAACTCAAAACAGGTTCAGTCTTTCTCAAAAACTATGACATAGTAATCTAAAAAATGTTTTAGTTTTGAACATTTTTTAAATTAAATAAATATAGTCCAGTTTCTGCGGAAAGAAATCGGATTCTAAAAAAATAAGTAATAAACAAAATATATCATTTTTCATTAATTTTTTCTGATTTATTTAGGGGACATAATTAAACTTGTGAAAATATCTATTTATAATATTGCAATTAATTTTGAAATAGTTTTACAGAGTTGTATCAAATAAAGGCAAAGGCAAAGTGTATGTGTTTTTATCAAATAGTACCCAGTGCAAAATAGTCCCTTCTTCATATTATGTGTATTGTTGCCTTTTTGTTAGGAAAGTAGAATTAAATGAAGCCTAGGAAACCGTATAGCGACAAATTTAAATTACACACAAAATTTGAATCCGTCTTCACGAACCACAAAACGTTTAAGCTCGACTAGGTCTTTTATCATTCAGTGTATTTGTTACGCTCTCCAAATTTTAAAAATTGGTAAACTATGTAGAAATGAACCATCCAACTCTTTATAATTAAAGAAACAATGCGAGTTAAATGAACTCAGAAAAAAAAACCAATAAAAAAAATCGAAAGCCTGAAAGTTTAGTAATATAACTTTATATTCCTTTATAAATTTATACATTGAGAGGACTTCTAATTCAATAAAGAAGAATTAGTATTTCTCAGTACCTAAACATTTAAAGAATGTCAAGATACATATTTAATAACATTTTTTCTGGCTATATTATTTATTGTAAAATCTCTAGAATTCCTTCGATTTCGATTATCATCCGATATTTTTAGAAAATGTTGTAAAAATTTTACGTAAAATTTCAGGCTTTTTCTCATTGTATCGAATTACCTGGCATTTTAAGGGTGGCAAATAAAGGCTGCATTAACCTGGGCATTAGGTAGGACGCTTTTGCAAATACTCGCGTGAAACTTTTAAAAGGTATGGGAATAAATAATAATAAAGTCCATTAGCCGTGGGTCTACAAGTGGCGTGGCCGGGATGGTTCGGGCGCCAGGGGCGTACTAGCGGTGCCGGCTCGGTGGGCTAAATAAAAGTGCTCGCATGGTGTGCGGAAAGAGCCGAAATAACCAACTCAAGATAAGCATATTAAAACTCACGTGTATTATGAGATATAAGTAGGTACTAAAAACTAACTTAGGGTTAAGACCGTTAGTTACGGTAAGCCGTAGTATGTGTCGTAGATGCGCCCAAATAAACAAATACATAATAATAAAAACCAAGCCATGTTCTTACTGCCAATATGGTGTGATTATTACGTCCATTCTTTCTTGCCTTATGTATATTCAAAGGGTCAAACGTAAATATTAACAGAGAGGTAAAAATAGGCCGAATACCATGCACGAATGAGATAATTCTATCGAGAAGCTAGCCGGAGAAACACTAGTATGGCCAACCTGTAAAAAGGGAGACAATGAAGTCATTTAATAGCGGTTCAAAACTACGTACATATATTGTTTTTAGAATTAAATATTTATAGTATTAAGTTTAATTCAATTTAATTGTAAAAATAAATAAATAGAGTTCTAAAAATTGAACACTAAAACTATATATAAATAACAAACCGTTGTTTTATTATGTTGGAATATAACCAAAGACTCTTGCTAGTGGTTCACAAATTTAAAAAATCTCTCTACTAATACCAACACACATAGAGTGGACAATGATATAAAAGTAAACCGTACGTGCACTTCAAGAGTACCAAATCATTTTCCTAGCAAACTATCTCTTAAAATGTGTATTTGTCCAAGAAAAACTTGTTTTTAATAAAATAACCCCGGGCCTCTTTTCCCGGCCAGTCCGGCCCTGCCAGAAACGCATTGGGAACGAGAGGAATTTCTTCCCAAGACGTACATAATTCCTCATTATGTTATGAAAGTTTTCCAACAAAACAGTCGAGTCATGTACCGAGCCAACTTACACAGTGTGTAATGTTCCGAGCTCCGTGGGTACATTTGTGGCACAAACAGCCACCAAACACTTTGTCCGCTTCTCCCTCTGCTTCTGAATACACCTGAGAAGCGTAAATACCATTACAATACAATATAAACTTGATCCGAAAGAGAATTAGTATGTATTGCTTTTTTAAACAAAAAAATGGGGTATTTAATTATGTAAATATCTTTCTGTGTTAAATAAATTCGACGTAGTTATGCACAAAGCATCCAACCCAACCAAGAGGAGGTGTTTGAAAACATGTCAATACAAAAGCATTAATATACGTAATCGGCATTTGTAAAGTGAATATCAGTGTTTTTTTTTTCTTGAAAAAAATTAGTATAAATAGGTTTTTTTCATAATCTATCAATGTATTTATATAAAACAAATGTATTTCCTAAGTTACCCTATTCATATTTATCTATTGGAAAATATGTAAACCTCGATTTTGGATAATTGTGGGTTAAACGATTTATGCATTACTTCGTCCAATTTCTTTATGGTTTAAATTGAATATATTTTTTGTTTCACATTTTTCAACCGTACAGAATAAAACAATTTTCTCAGAAAGATACTAGATACTCGAGCAAAATCAGATCGTCATTAAAAACAAGTAAAATATGAAGCCTTGATTGTGGGTGTTTCAAATATATACATAATCTGTTCAAAAGAAAAGCTAAACTTTGAATTTTCGCGGGCTGTTTACATTCGATTATCGATTTTTTGTTGTTGTTATGTTGGTACACATATGTTTATCATATGAATTTTCAGCCATTTTGGATGAGTGGTTTGTTTTTGACAACTGGAAAGGTTAGTCACGTTTTTGTGTGTTCTTCGATTTTTTACTTTTGAAAAAAATGGATCAAAGAATATGTATTAAATTTTGCGTTAAAAATGGAATTAAGTGCTCTAACGCACTTAAAATGTTGACTGTAGCATTCGGAGAGTCTATTTTGTCTCAAAAAGTGTTTATAAGTGGTACAAGCGCTTTACAGAAGGCCGAGAAGATGTTAATGACGATGAGCGTCCTGGAGTTGTGGAAAAAAAAATTATGGATTTTAACCCCTAATCCAAAATGGCTGATAATGCTAACATATGATAAAAATATGTGTACCAACGTAACAAAAAAAAAATCGATGATCGAATGTACACAGCCCGCGAAAATTCAAAATTCACCTTTATATAGGCTGGTTATTCAAATTTTGAACATTTCTAAGCAATTTCAATGTCCTAAAACGAAACCAATATCGTTTATTATGTATGAACAGCTTACTTCAAAAATGTATTTATTATTTATTTAAGCCTCGCTGCTAATGCGTTGCAAAATTATACAGTGTAGCCATACAGTTAAATAATAGAGTTTAGAAAAAAAACAAATAAAAAAGACGAGTAAAAAAAATAAGACGAGTTGTGTAATAAGAAGTGCCTACTCGCTTTTTATTGTTCAATTTCACAGTATAAAGAAGATATTTTTTTCAGTCAAACCTAAGGCCGATCATTCCTTTGATAGGATCGGTTAGTAGCCGAGTGGACTAACGCGTCGGATTCCCACCCGGGCGTCGTGAGTTCAATTACTCTACAAGCTAAGTCCTCCATCAGTGCACAAGCAACATTTCCCGCCTATTAAGATGGCAGTAGAAGTTTTTCAAATATTGTCAGGGTATTCGTGACCCGGGAATATTTGTTTTTCTTTAAAATTAAAAATTGAAAAATAGGATTCAAAAAAAAAGTTGATAGGCTTAAAAAAAAATGATTGACATTAATGAGTGAAGGAATTCAGTTTTTGCAGAGTATTTAGTAAAAGCAGGCGGTCCGTTTGATTGATTCTCCTATCTTAACAAACGGATTGCATTTCTTGAAGCACAGACGTCAGGTGGAAATGCTTTCCTTATTCTACTAGTATTTCAATGGAATATGCTACATTGCGTCACTGATTCCTTCGGGACCAGTGCATAGCCAAAAAACACTGCCTAATATTATTTATACACGGTTGATATTTGTCATGCGAGAACGGGTCGTTTCTACGACGCTTTCTTTATCTGTGTTACCTTCCTCCTAAAACATGAATCTCTTGAAGATCGAACTTCATTACTACCTTTCGTCGAAAATACTCTCCACACAGCTTTCCTAAAGATGACATAAGCCTCGAGGGAAATTATTTCCCCCAAAGTCTCCTGTGAGGAGTTAATGCAAATATATATTACATTTACAGTATATATATATATATATATATATATATATATATATATATATATATATATATATATATATATATATATATATATATATATATATATATATATATATATATACTAGTATATAATAAAAATGAAATAATAACATTGTATAAGACCACAGATTTTATTTCAATTTTTATGACCGACCGGTTTCGCTTGGCCTAACCATCATCAGGGTACAAAATTAAACTCAACAAAAAATAAATAGTGATTGGTTATATATACTTGTACATACAGAGGAAGAAGACAATATAAAATAAAATAAGAGAACAGTAAGAAAACAAAACAACTAAATTTCAATTATAACAAAAGAACAAAGGGAAAGAGACATATAATATGAAATAAAATAGGCAAAATGTCAACTGAGAAAGTAATGAAGAATAATGAAAAATTTTACGAGTTCACGGGAAATATAATATATCTAATATTGGACTACTGGACAAATATAACTGATAATAATAATTTTCGTTAAATATATCAAACCACAAAGTAATTGCTTTTTACAAAAAAATAAAAAATTTAATATGTATTTGCGTGTTGTGTGATATTAAATTTAGAATTTCATTCATTCGAAATTAAGTACATAAATAATGCTGGATACAAACACTTTCTCAACGTATTACGTTAGTAAGTTTACCAGTTATGCATAATGCTTTCGAGTTAATTAATGTAATGAACATTTGAGGTTTGCTAGCGCGTGTAAATAATACAGTTTTTATTTATTATGCGTCAATAAATTTCTTCAATAATAAAACGAACAAGTAAATTGAGTCGTTTGATTATGGTCAAAGTAAATATTAACAAACATTGTTGGTAATTTAAGTTAACATTTTTATATAAACATTTTATATGTTCCAATCAACCTACGTAATAAAAAAAAATCATCTTGAACTTTCATTATAAAATTCTTTCATGTTAATTCTGAAAATTAAAAAAATCTCTCTTCCTTCATCAAGGCTCATTAATAATTCTTTAGATCAACGGCTATTATTGTTTTCTTATTTTTTTGGGCCTTTGTTTATTGAGGGTGCTTTTGGCTGTTTTTTTTGCATTTACTTAGACCTTTTTGAATCGGATTTATTCTTCAACCATCTATAAACTTTTAATACAGCTTATGTATGTTAATAATAATAATATTTGGATAATTTGTATAGCGCCGTTTTTGTGAAAAATCACCTCAAGGGCGCACATTGTCACACACTGTCAACTTACATAAAATTGCGACATTGCATGACCATCAAGTGAATTATATTTGTTCGGTATAACTGAAACAATTGCATTGAATTTAAAAAAAAAAAAAAAAAAATTGTTTGAACCATTTAACTAATTCATTTTGGTATCTTTTATTTTATTTTTTGTGTAATGAATACCGCACAAGAGTCCCAACTGCTCCCAACTGTCTAGAGCCAGTGTGACTATGGCATCCCCAATCGGGGTATGTTGTGAGGCTGAAGGTAGTGAGGAGGGGAAGGAGATGAGGAAAATAAGGTTGGAAAGTACCTGAGTATTCAGATCTAGTCACCAAACACATTTTAAGTAGCGTTTCGATTCTGAATGGTAGTCATTCACCAGAGCGATACTGAGAACGTAACGTCCGGAAAATATATATTTTTAATATTTTATATGAATTGACACATATTAATTAAACAAAAGTTACTGGCGCACGCCGGGTTTGAACCCGTGACCTTTAGATTTGTAGTCGAGCGTCTTACCACTTGGCCATAGAGGCCGACTTTGACTCGACTGTGTTGAAGTGAAAGGAGTTATTTAATTTTTTTTTACAAGCAATTTTTGGCCTTGGTAATAACGTAAAGGTAATGCTGTTATGCTTGACACCTGGTCATAATTTGATTTAATGCTGAAATGGGCCGAGAATGGCCCAGTGGTTAACAGGGGCGATTATTTTAAGTGATAACAGTAAAAAAAACCTAACGGCGCCAATCATCGATTTGCGATAGTGTGAAATGTGACAGTGATTCAAACCACTAAGCCTATGTTTTCTTGCAAAAAAATGTGTAATAACGTCTTTGATCTAAAGGCGGTCGATTTATATACCTGTAAACTAGTATATATATTAAAAAAAAAAAAAAAAAAAAACACAAGTTTTTTTAGTTACTTTTAGTCATCATTAAACTGTGGCTTTGCTACAAGCAGTCGTCTTATCTATATGTCAAAAACATTGTACACTAAAGACCAAAAAAGAAAAGGGAAGTTGTGGGGAAAGAACGCAATTTTTGGGAGTAGATCTTGAGTGCTTAAGTTTAAGTATTGAGAGTGTTTCTCTGCCTGCCCGCGTAGAGCTGAGCAGTCATGAACAGGAGTTAGTCAAGTTTCTTCATAACAAAGTTCTTATGCTCCTAAGAAAATGCCTACCATTATTTCAAAGAAACTTTTTTCAAATTGTAATTTTTGTTAAGTTGTAATTTTTTTCAAATTGTATTTTTTGTCAAATTGTGATTTTTGGTGAAATTGTTAATTTTTCAAATTGTATGTATTTGTAAAAGTCCACTAGGTCGTTAAAAAATTGTTTACCATACAAGAGTCCTAAATATCCGTAATCAGTGGGAATATGGCATCCTCAATTAGAGTATGTTGTGAGGTTGAAGGAGAGAGGAAGGGATGGAGAAAATGGGGTAAATTATGGCCAAAAAGTAACTGGCTAATCAAATATGATCAGAAAAACACCAATATTTCAAGGCGACGTTTCGAATCGGAATGGTGGTCTTTCACCAGGGCAATACTTAGAGTATCTACCATTCTAGAACGTGCCGCAAATATGCATTTTTATATTAATCATATGTGTTATGATACATAAATAAAAGTTATTGGCGCACGCCGGGTTTGAACCCGCGACTTTTGAATTCGTCTTCGAACGTCTTACCACTCGACCACGGAGGCCGTCACTCATTTCTTTAGTCACTCCATCTTCTTCTTCTTCTTCTGGTGCCCCTCTAATCGGAAGTTAATTGTCATCAGTTAAAACTTCAATTGTAATAAAAAAAACTTCTGTGTGGTCGGCGCATTTACTGAATCAATAACACTTCAGTTTCAGTCAATCAGTGAGAGGTAATTGGTGACCCATTTTTTAAACAGTTTGTAAAAAAAAATAAATTTAAAAAAAAAATCGGAGGAAGAAAAACTGAACGATGTAAATATTTTTTTAAATGCGTAAGATGTAAAACAAAATGGAGTAAGCATTTTTTTAAATGCGCACGATTTAAAACAAAGTGAAGTAAACATTTTTTGAAAAACGAAGGATGTAAAACTAAATAAATGAAACTTTTTAACATTTTTTAGGATGTAAAAAAAAAACAAAGAAATCATTTTTCTAAATACGTAAGATTTAAACCAAATTTAAGTAAACCTTTTTTTTAATACGTAGAATGTAAAACAAAATGAAGTAAACATTTTTTTAAATGCGTTAGATGTAAAACCATATGAAGTAAACATTTTTTTTTACGATGTAAAACAAAATGAAAAAAAATAAAAATAATCAAATGGGTAGGATGTAAAACGAACTGAAGTAAACATTTTTTTTTACGATGTAAAACAAAATGAAAAAAAAAATAAAAATAATCAAATGGGTAGGATGTAAAACGAACTGAAGTAAACATTTTTTATAAATGCGTAGCATGTAAAATCAAATGAAGTAAACATTTTTCGAGTGAAACAAGAATTCAAAAAACTTTTACGGAGATGAATTTACTGAAGCCTTTGCTAATTGAAACACGTGGCATGAGCATGTGGAACTTGAGATAGATAGGGTGATTGAGAGTGTTTGATGCGAAATATTGAGACAGTTAAAGGTGAAAAGGTTAATTTGAATACACTCGTAATACCTACGTGGTAGAGTGATGAGATCTAATCCAATACAATTTAATTTACCCTTATTCCCTGTTGGTAGGTACCTACTTAAATAGGTACAAATTAAATGAAATATATAAGTGTATGCCTTGCTATGTATTTTAAGCACCTAGCACACAATATTTCGTTTTTATGGTTTTTATTTTTCGAATGTCATTTACATAATAATTTATACAGCTGTAATTAAGATTAATTTTAACACAATTTCAAATATCAATAATGTTTTCTTCAAGACACTGTTGTTTTAAAACTAGTTGTTTTTGATTATTCACTAAAAAGCGCGCAAATCGATTGTGTCACATTAAATAAAAAACAAAAAATTAAAAATATTTATTTTGTACATGTTTTCATTTAAAAAAATCGTCCCGTCTAAAAAAAGGTTCTTCTGAATTATTTGTAAGTGGCGATATTTGAAATATAAATTATCTTCTCTCCAAAACCATGCCATCTACTAGAAACAATATTCATGTCGTAAAATTTACCTCTTTATTTTGAGTTTGTTTCCTACGTATGTACTTTCCATCCATACCTAAAATACGAACTTTGTAAGATCTCATATTTTACTTGTTCTACAGCACATGAAATATAAGGATATTGAAAGAAGGGTGAATGCAGGAAACTCCATTAATGGAGGGCTGAACGCAGTTAGCGCAAATAAGAAATCGTCCAAAAAAGCGAAGCTAGCAGTTCACAATGGAGTGCTTATACCAACCCTGATGTATGGCAGTGAGGCATGGAACTGGCAGAGGAAGGATGAAAGTAAACTGAATGCTGTGGAAATGAGATCCTTGAGACGTACGTGCGGTAAAACCATTTATGAAAAAAATGTGGATATCCGGAAAGAATGCAAGGCTGATGTGAGCGTAATGAATAGGATTAAGAAAGGGACGCTTAGATGGTTTGGGCATGTAGAGCGAATGAACGAAGAAAGGAGTGTAAAAAGAATAAATGATGCAGAAGTGAATGGAAGAAGAAGTCGAGGACGCCCGAGAAAGACATGGCACGATCAAGTAAATCAAATACTTGAATAGGGTCATGTAAAGTGTCAGAATAACAGAAGAGTATGTGTGAGACGATGTATGAATGTGAATGAAGCAAGGAGTGTGTGCCAAGACAGAGTTATATGGCCGTCCGTCCTCTTTGCCTACCCCTGCGATGAAACGGCCCGATGGTTAGTTAGTTAGAGTAAAATAAAAATCGATGATATTTTTAAAATGTCTTTATCGACTTTATGAAATCTAAAAAAATGAAAGGAAAAGTAGTCGATGGTAAAAAGGTGTTCTAAAATTACCAATACAGATTGTAAATGTATTTTATGTTAACAAAGAAAAAGTGTTTTGTAAATGTGTGCTTACAAAATGTAGTCGAAACACGAGAAAGTAAAGTGTAGCTGATTTCGCCGGGGTTTGTATAACCAATGGGGTTTCTGGAAAGCCGATAGCTATGATTTAAAAGCTATGGCTGAGGGATGCATATTTTAATGGTCATGTAATGCTATACAATACCAAAAAATAAAATAAAACCTTCTAAACTCTTGCTAAAGAAGCAACTACCAGTGTTTTTTTTTAAATTTCTTTAGTAAAGTGGGGTCTTGAAGTAACCATGTATGGAGAGAGAGCTAATTCTTTTTACCCACCCTATACCAACTTGCGATAAATCACCTTCTCCGGCTTTTTACGTCATGCACCATGAGAGAGAAAGAGACAACAAAAATAAAACTTCGCTTTTATGTACTGTAAGGATGATATTGGTCTCCCGCGTTTCATCACATGTTTTGTAATGCGACTAAGCTGGACACAACTAAACGGGTTTTTAGGTTATAGGCTATATTTTTTGTTGACAAGAATACTGTGAAAAAGTAGTTATACGAATAAACAAAAACATTATATCGACATGTGCTTTGAATGGATGAATAAATACCCTAGCCCTAGTCCTAGCCACGCCCAGCTCTGCCGAGTCCGGCAAAAATCATCAAAAACTGACTACGCTACCTTGGATAGGTACCACTCTTTGTACTCTAAGAGTGGGGTAATACCGGAATAGAAATTCTAAATTCTGTTACCATGATATATGTGGAGTAGTATATTCTCAATTTGCGCTAATCGTATTGCTGATTGCGTTCAACCTCAGAGCAATAATATACAAGAGAGAGCGCTGTAGAGAGAGCTGTAGTCAGTTTATACGAGGTTTACCGGATTCGGCTTGACCTGGGCGTGGCTAGGACAAGGGCTAGGGTATTTATACATCCATTCATATGAAAAAAATAATACAACATGTAACCTAATAAACCGTTGAGTTATCTCAATTTATTTCGCGTATCATGACACGTAGGCGGAGTCAACGGAGACGCGGGACACGAAGAACATTCTAACAATACTTTAAAGCGGTGTGATAATTCGGGAAATTTGGTTGTCTCTTTCTTTCTCATGGTGTACGACGTAAAAACCCGGAGAAAGTGATTTTTCCCAAATCTGTATAGGTTGGGTAAAAAGAATTAGCTCTCTTTCCATATATTGTTACTTCAAGCGTCCAACCGCCGAAAATATTTATTTTATCAAAACCATTTTGGAAAAATCTTTTGATTATTTTATCACCAAAACAACTTCGACAGTTAAAAATATTTAAAAAAATGGTAAAAAATATGCCTTTACTTAAATTAACATTAAAAATAAGTTTTTTTACACAAATGTATTATGTTTATACATAGAGCGTCATTCATATTTTCACCAGGTTAGTTTTAACGTCAAGTGCCATATTCCATTGCAACATTTACGTTATTATGATTTTTTTTTATTGAAAAACCATTGTAATTTAATTCCACGTATTTATTTTTGACTGATCAATTTTTCATTATGACAGGCATTTTTAGTCTACTTAAATTTAAAGTAAACCCATGGTATATAATATAACATCTACGATAAACGCTAATGGATTTATATAATATGGAACTTTTGTGATTTAGTATTTTGATTTGTTGCTGACAGAAACAACTTACATTTGAATATTCCTTTGGCTGAATGTTGCAAGTGTCAAGCGGTCCTGTCAAAAAATAATAAGTAACTATGTTATTTTCATCATAAATTCATATTAAAAATGGAATTCCACCGTGAATAATACGCCTTAAAAATTTAAAATAACATTTGTGTTATTTTGAGTTGATGTTCGGTGAATAACGTAGGAACTCAGAATTTAAAGCTGTTTCAAAATCAGTTAGCGCAAAAAGCTAAAAATTTCCTGAAGCAGATGCAGAAAATAACAACGCAAAGAGAAAAAATACATAACCATAAAAATACACGGCTAAAATAACGGTATATTTATATATAATATAATATTGCGTGTTTTAAGAAAATGTTCATATTCCGAATTTAATTTAAAAAAAATTAGAAATGCTTCTATTTTTGGAATCGGTAAAATAACATTTTGGTATTGAAACGTGAAAAATTACGGGCGATACTTTTGCAGAATAATACAGTAAAAAATATCTACACAGATAATCTGAGAGTAATTTCTTTTTATAGTACCTGATAATTTTATTGACTGATCTGTGTGCACCAGCCAGTCAGTGTTGCTAAGCTGACAGCCTATGTTACCTGGAGTAGGTTCATACATATATTTGCATTTCTTTCTACTGCGAAGTAATAATATAACTTCTCTACCCTCTCTCTCAGTATCATCCTCGCACAGGACCCTCTCTCACATACAATTGGGTGTGCCGGTACACACGGTTTCTTGTTGACGATTCGCAAGGACATCGCTGTCGGAAGTATAGATGTGCACCAATACACATAATCGTAAGTGTTTGTTGTTTGGGTCAACTCTAATTACAAGACCTTTACAGAAAGATGTTTTTTTAAGAGCATTCTATCTTTTACAATAACTGAACATTTTGGATGCTTCTAGAATCTTCCAAAACATTTTTATGGAAAAAATCTTAGGAACCTTATTTTCAGAATAACTGAATAATTAAAACTTATTTTTCGAGAGATTTTATCTCTAAAATTTGTTTCTACTTTTTTTCGAGCATATTTTTAATTCAACAGCTCTTTTTTAAACACACATCTTTACATAATTGAATTATGGAATATTATTAAAAGAAAAGAAAAACATGAAAATTCAAATGTATTTAGCGGCTTACATTGAAATGAAAACGAATATTAAAATCAGGAATGGAAGCTTTGAGACGCTTGAATATAGAGTGGAAACATTATTACATTGAAAATGTGTCTGACACTCTCACTCAATTTTTTTTACTATCAAAAGGTTTTTTTAAATTTTTTGATACATTTCAAACATATCAATAATAATATGAAAAGGTACAAGAGAAAAATTATTTAGCAAGATGGGGTAAATACAGTCAGTATCGCCCTGGTAAAATATCCCAATTCTGTATTTAAGCTTGGTTTCATTTTACAGCCGTGTTTAGCGATCATATTTAAATAGCCGAGTACTTCCCCAACTTTTTTTTTGCCCTCCCAGCTTTCTGAAGCCTAACAAACATTCCTCCAATTGAAGATGCCGTAGTCTCACTGGCTCCGACCTGTTGGGACTCTTGTGCAATAATCACATAAAATAAAATAAATCGCAACCTAATTCAAGAAGAACACATTTGAGCATATATTTTTCGGTAACATATTTTTATATATTGTTTTTGGTCCTTTAACGTTATTCACTACTAAATGTCACCCTAAACCAGTGATTCCCAAAGTAGTCTGTATCGACCCCCTGGGGTCGATTCCGACCTGCGAGGGGTCCACGCCAATGAAAAAAAAATTGGAGGTGCATGAGACGTAAATGGGGGTCCACGAGAGTGGATTCCATTTAGACAGGCTGTCACCAAAATGTTGGCTTCCCGCAAATGTAATAATCCACCTCACAGATAGTACCTATGCAGGTACTTACGTAATACTCTCTTATAATAGACATGAATTCCCTAATTATTTTAATTATAATATTTTTTTGTCGATTTGCTAGTACTTTTCGATTTCAAATCTCTACCGACTAGTGCTTTTTTTTCGGAGGAGAATTTTCGTTGATTCGCTAGTACTTTTCGATTTGAGATCTCTACCGACTAGTACTATTTTTTGGCGAGTTCAACTTCAATTAAAGTGTTCATCGCGAAGGGTTTATTTCAAAGAACTAGCAGTTCCTGAAGCGTTTACAAAACTTTGAAGTTTTTCCCAACGCTAAAAAAAAACAATATTAGGAAAGCAGGGGGTCTACACAAAACAGAAAAAATCGGCAAGTGGTCTACGGGACAAAAAAGTTTGAGAACCTCTGCCCTAAACTAACCTGGGAAGGAACTTTTATCTCTTAACATTTTAAAGATATTTTGTTTTGAGACCTTTAACGCTATTCCCGGCTAAAATTCATCATAACCAAACATAAAAAGTGCCTTTTTTATTATTATTACCATTTTAAAGATGTTTTTTTTACCTTTATCGCCATTCTCAAATTAAACTCATCCTAACCTAACTTTAAGGCGATTGTTTTTTAATTTGTTTTATTAATTTTTTGGGCCTGTATCGCTATGGCCTTGAGTCCTTATTAACTTGAAGGCGTGACCAATCGTCTTTATAAGCGGTGGGACCAAACACAAAATAATCACAAATTATCCAAAGATTATTCTTCTAATACAATTATGATCCACAAAACACTAACATTTACAAACACGCGACCACCATCAGAAGCGGAGCTAAGATACCGTAGATATCGCTAGTTCAGACATTCTAAATATACCAATTCACGAATTATATACTTTTTGTGAAATATCACCCCAAGGGCGCTAAATAGTACCTATGAAACTGCTGACCTTATACAAATGGCAACCTCCGTGGACGAGTGATTAAGACGATCGACTACAAATCCAGAGGTCGCGGATTCAAATCCCGGTGTACGAAAATAAATAAAAAATCCCCCAAAGGCAAAGCCTGTGCGTGGGGGGTTTCGCACATAATTGGGTTTAAATGGAAGTTTCAAACATAGAAATAATGTGCTTGTATCAAAAAAATGAATAAATGACAAACATGTGATGAATTCATTAAAAAATAAAATAGAAATACGAACATGGAAGTATGATATTAATCAAAAACAAAAAAAGTAAACTTTTAGAAACTGGAGTAAAAAAATTGAAATCTAAAAATGTATTGGATATAGGTATTGACAGTTGTTATTGTAATGGACATGAGTGAAATTCTAAAAAAATGAAAACGATGACTGAATTTAATCTTACAAGAAAAAGGTATATTGAAATATTTTTTATTAGAATAAAGGTCAGACCTTGGAATAACAATGTATGGAGAGATAGCTAATTCTTTTTACCCAACCTATACAAACTTACGATAAATCACTTTCTCCGGGTTTTCACGCCGTACACCATAAGAGAGAAAGAGACAACAAAAATAACGGACCGCTTTTATGTACTGTAAGGATGATCATGGTCTTTCGCGTCTCTGGAGACTTCGCCCACATGTTTTCATATGCGACTTAGCTCGACACCACTAAACGATTTTTTAGGTTATATGCTATATTTTTGTTGATAACAATACTGTGAAAAAGTGGTTGTATGATTTAAAAAAATATATTTAAATACCCTAGCCTTGGTCCTAGCCACGCACAGGTCTGCCAAATCCGGCAAAAATAATCAAAAACTGACTAAAGTGCCTTGGATAGGTACAGCTATTGGCTCTTTTCAGGCTGTACAAAGGATTATCAATATATAACAAGGTATCTTACAAATATCACACAAAAACACACGTGGTATGTTAGCACATGGTTTTTTTAACCCAGATCATAAAAACTAGACACTGCAACTGTTCGATCCAGAAACTGCGTTTCAGCTTTGGACGGACGTGATTTAATTTAAGTGGACTGTAAAACGATTATACTTAGTGAATGATTCGATTGTATTTGGGGACAGATAATAAGGGTAAATTTATGCCAGCTTGCTCACCTGTTGGATGTCTGCGAGAGGGCACGAACCATCTGCCCGGGCGATGAAAAGTTGAGTGGGGGGATCCTCCAGAGACGGATGCAAAGCGAGGCGCCGTCCCTGGGGGGTCCGAGCGATTGTAGGCGACTAAAATGGAGTCAAAAACGCGCCGCTCTTGACGTCTAGAACCTAATATGGCTGCCCAGTGGCGGGGGTTATCGGTTGTTCGACACACTTTACGCAGTCATACAAACAGAACAAACTGGCAAAAGGGAAGGTAGGAACTGGACAAAAGGTATCAGGTTAGGACCTATCAAATTGTTGATTTTATGATCCAACAGCAACTTTTCACGATTACTGGACAACTTTTCTAGCGCTGTTTAGTAAATAAATTCAGCTCAAAACCTAAAAACAATTATTTTTTGACACCGAATATTTTATTGGTGAGAAGTTCTGAATAGTCGAGTACTTTCCAAAAATATTACAACATCTCCCTTCCCATCCTCTTTTTCTTAAGCCACTCGAAAATTTCTACGAAATGGGAGACGTAACATAAAATGGGCGCAGTTATGCAGAAAGCAACTCCAACCTAAAAAGATGTAACCGAGAAAAGCCCTTTGAAAATATGACGATACAAAAGCATTAATATGGGTAATCGGCATTTGTTAAGCGAAAATCAGTGTTTGTTTCTTTTTGAATTTTTTTACTAATAGGTTATTTTTTAATCTATCAAAGTATTTATTCAAAATAATATATTTCCCATTTATATTTTATATATATATATATATATATATAAATATATATATATATATATATATATATATATATATATATATTATATAAAAATATTTATTTCCTACATTTTACTGTTTTTAAACTTCAATTTAAGTCAAATGCAATGTGCGTGGGTAGCAAAATTAATTACCAAAAATCTTTTAAATTTATAGCTCGGATGTTCTCAGCAGATAGAAATCTCGAATTTAAACTCGATTTTGTCAAGTTGTAAGTTGGATGCTTTCTGCATAACTACGTCCAAATATTGGTCCTATTATTATTACAACTACAAAATGTATTTTTCATACTGTTTATACCCACTTTTATGTGTTTAGTACATTTTCAAAGCGAATTCTGTGACAATATTGCGTTTCAACAAAGAAGAAAATATAAAAAGCCATTTTTCATTCATCCATTTAGTTCAATTGCGAGTTCCTTTTTACTGTGAATCAGCTTTAATTTAAAAGCCGGAAATGCATTGTATATTTAATCCAACTGTCAAAAGTAACGAATGACAGTTTGTCGTTTGAACTATTTCCGGTATGATTTTAATACAAATTGTAACAGTTATATTGTAAATCAGTGAATTTATCGAGAGCCGTAGAATATGCCGTGAATATTAATTTTGCTTTTCCGGATGAAACCAAACAGTTTGATTTTTTATAAATAAAATGCCTTGTCGGGTAAAATTGATGTTACGGCTATTATTATGAATGACTCTTGGCGTATTGCAGGTATGTAGAGTTTTTTTCAAAATGGTCAAGTGACTAATTAATTGATTTTTATTCACCATGGTACAGGGATACTCCCAGTAGACAAAAATTAAACTCAAAACAATCTTTAATCAATTAATGAAAATGAAACAATAACTTTGTATAAGATCGCAATTTATTTTTTTATGACACACCGGTTTCACTGAGCTTAAGCATCATCAGGGTACAAAATTTAATTTTTAACCCTGACGATGCTAAGGCTAAGCGAAACGGGTAGGTCATAAAAAATAAAATCTGTGGTCTTATAAAAAGATTTTTTTTCATTTTCATTGATATGTCAAACCAAAAAGTGATCTTTTTCTACGAAAACATAAAAAATAATCTAAGCATTGATTAAATAAATAAACTCACTAAAAATCTAAATTAATAATAAATAAATCTCCTTAGCGATAGGCACGGGGAAGGGAGAGGATGGGGGGGGTCATTTCTGAGTTTTTTCACAATGATAAGTGTACGAATATCTAGAAATGTGTACTATTCTGTTATTCTTACCATTGACAGGATGCGAGTCGAGTATTAGATTCACTTGACCATCTTGTCTTCCTGAGATATCCCCGACTTCCTCTTACACCTACTTGTGCGATAAATGTTTCCCAGAAACTCCTTTACCCTTCTATCCGCTCGACATTTCCAAATCATTAGACCATCCCTTTTAGTAAACTTATTTACCCTCAGAATATCCCCAGTCATCGTGCGATCGTTCATGGTTTTAAAACGTTAACATCATTTTGCATAAGTAAATATCAAACTTACGTTTTTAATAATATCCACCTTTCCGTCATATTAAGCTTTATTTTGAAAGCTTATTGTAAAACAAACATAATTTAATCATAACACGCGCAAGCTTATTATACTTTTAAATGATTTTCCTTTAATCCATCAGAGATAAAACGAGTTTTAACATGATGAATTTTCAAGCATTAAATACTGTATTTTCCATATAATAATAATAACTGTGAACTTATGTAGCGCAGTTTTGTGATAATTCACCTCAAGTACGCTACATACTAAATTAATTATGTTAATAAAACTAACTAACAAGGAGAAAATAATATATAATATGTATACAAATGAAAACTATCTAAAATCATGATCGTTATCATAAATCATGAGAGAAAAAGGTTCAGATATAAGTATAACAGTGCATGTGTACATTAACAAATTGACAGAACAATTTGCAAGAAGCTAAGAGTATAAAAAAACCAGATGAAACTAACTAACTAACTAACCATCACGCCGTTTCCCCGCAAGGGTAGACAAAGAAGACGAACCGCCATACAACTCTGTCTTGGCACACTCCTTGCTTCATTCACATTTATACATCGTCTCATGCATACTCTTCACATGGCCCGATTCAAATATTTGATTCACTTGATCGGATTTTTTCGGATATTCACATGACAACCTCCGTGGTGAAAAACTCACATTTTAATCTTGTTCATTGTGCATGCATCGGCTTTGCATTATTTCCGGATCTACTAATTTGCTATTCGGTCGTACTAAGTCTTTCCACACACAAGGATAATAATTATTATATTATAAATATCAAAGCCACAGTCATTGTTCGAAATTCAATAGAATAATACTATGCCAACACATTCTGGAGCAAATCCTGGCAGAGGCCAAGTGGACTTTATATTCGCAGGTGGGCGGTTATGTATATGAAAATTTCACTTCATTTTTGACAGATACTGTAATGAAACAGCCTACTTTTTATTTGTTATAAGATACGTGTTTATGCTTATCCAGATACTTAGTTCCAAGAACGTGCTTTCTAAGTATAGAGGTTTAAAAGCTTCGAATAAACTGCCCACATCGACTAAGACGGATATAATACACAAAAGAAAACACGGAAACTCAAAGCTCATCTCTTCGAAAAGCTATTACCGCAAATATATAACAAAGCTGTGAAACCTTATTTCAGAGTGCGCGCATTTGTAAAAAAAAATAATATTAACTTAATTAATAAATGTTTATTTTATCTAAAACGGATTTTTTAAGGCAATCAAATTAAAAAAAAAAACTTTTTAAAAACATGATATTAAAAAAAGTAATATGTACAAATAAGCCAAGTGTTATTATTACTATGCAATCATTTTATTTTCGTTTAGGTCGCAACTGAATAATTTCACTGCCGGCGATTTAATTTTATCTGACGAGAAATGGACAACCAGGTAGCTTTTCTACTTTCCCCCTTTCAAAAATTCCCAAAGGCTGCCTTTTAATTCATCATATTATAACAACATTAATAATTCTTTTCCATTTATTTTTATTTTTATTATATTTTTTTTCTTCCTATTTGTTTTGATTTAAATGTTATTAATTTGTTTTCTTGCTGTTCTCTTATTTTATTTATATTGTGTTCTCTCTCTGTATTTATGAGTATTTATATAGCCACACACTATGTTTTTTTGTTGTTGTTTAGTTTGATTGTTTACACTGATGATGTTTAGGCTAAGCGAAACCGGTCGGTTGCAAAAATAAAATGAAGTCTGCGGTTCTTTAAAAAGCTATAATTTCATTTTCATTAAATATTTTTTCACTTTACGAAAACTCTGAAGCCTTTTGAAAATACTATAAAACGTTAATTGAAATATTCGGTAGACACTTGTTTCATTCTGCCAGATTACCAATACGTTTGTAGATATAGTGACGTCAATTAGTTGCAGTCACCCTATCTTATTAAGGGGTGTAAATTCCTTTATCTAACCACAGTCCCGATTACCGTCACCGGATAGTGGTCGCTCTAATGAATGCGCCCCATTAGACAACGTCAGGGCGACCATGCTGCAGCCATAAGATAAGCGGGACACCAGTCGCATTAAACTTTAAGTGTTGGGTTATTGTAAACCAAATGTACATATAATAGTTTGGAACTTGGCTTATAAAATGCATAGTTTTTTTTCCAAGCATTTCCTACTCCACCAATAAAATAAAAATATATTTGATTAAAATTGGAATTAACTTTAAAGCATTAATGCTTATTAATTATTCAATATAAAAATAAAATTAGCAATCTAAAAGACGAATATGAAACAGAAAAAAAGCCAGTAACTAAAAAAGACAATAGTCGTGACCGAGACTCGAACTTGGAACCTCTACTCTATTAGGGAGTAACACTGTGCCAATCAAGCCATCAAAACTTTATTAGAATGCGGCATTTTTAAAAGATCTTATTCAAAATTATATTATATTTAAAATTATTCAAATTTGAATTTTCTTGAAATATATTTTACTTTTCAGAAAATCACCGAGCCGTTGATTCAGGAATTATTATTAGTTGATTTTATATTTCTGTGTTCTTGTGTCAAAATGTGAAAAGTGCGCAAATGTTATTTCTCCAGAGAGCATTTCGAAACTTTCAATTGTACGTGTGAATTGAATAATAATAAGTTTCACTTTTTTGTTTGGATTTGTGCGTAAGATAGCGTTATCTCTTTAGATGAAAGAAAGAGAACATAAAACTAAGGAGAAATACATACTAATCGCGAAATCACAGTTTTCGTACTAGTACATAAAAGATCACAGATTTTTCCGTTGTAGTTTTACCATTCCATTTTATCCACCCGCTCATATTTTTGTATCCATTGCAAAATTTCTCCAATTTTCATTCTATGGTTTTTTTTAGTATCTTTACTCAGGTTCAATAACTTTACATTATTCGGTCAATTGCCAACATACTTAATCTCGAATTTGACACTTTCATAAAACATACAATACTTATATTAAAAGGAGATGTATTAATAAAGTAAAACAATAACACACATATAAACAGGCGTTAACTTTTAACTCGCTTTTAGGTTTTCAGCCCTCCATTGAATTACTTTCTAAAACAAAATAAAAATGCTTTATTGAAAACCGTTTTCTTTTCACCGACAGATTCAATAAAGAACCTATTTGATCCAGTGCTTTATATTATTTTGAAAAGCGCTTAGTTCTTAAGCACATCAAAATCATAACTAAACCACTTTGGTATCAAAAAATATCCTGTTTATCGCAGTTTTATTGTTTGAAAAGGCATCGAGATACACATAAATCCAGCATTCGTTCATTTTCTTCTGAACAAATCCCTTGAAATCTCCTTTTTGGTCCTGACCGCAAACTTAGAACCCGACTTCTCCGCTTTGTTACGTGGTACCTCTGTTCCCTCTTCCCTCCTCCCCCCTCTCTGCTCTCCACTCTCTACTCGTTGAGGCTCCATTATAAATACGAAATGAATGTGTGCAGATGATAACGCTGTAAACAACATTCTTCTGAAAAGTTTTAATTCAAAATTTAATATTTAGCACCTATACGCAAGATGAGAAATTAACTGGTCAAATCGAGTGCTCCGACGACACCAATTGTTTATTTTTAAGTATTTTCAAATATCATCACAATTAATAGCATATTGTGCATAAGTTGTTAAAAGATTTTCATGAATAAATTAACAAATGCTGAAAAAGTTGTCTAGGTACAACACAGAATAGTTTAAATATATTCTTAACATAAGAAGGACGGATAGGAAGAGGCAGGGAGGATGACAAAGAGGTATGCTCTGATTCAAACTCGAATCGTTCTTATACGTATGTAAGGTGGTGGAATATGTGGCGGAAATAATTAGGGTAAAGCAACAAATAAATTGTTTGTAAATTATCTGTCCATGCCGGTACATTCAAGAGGTAAAGTGCAGTAACTTTGGGAGTTGGTCACATGTTGCCACTGGTCAATCAGTCGAGTAACCGCCCCCCATTTCCCACCCCGACCTTTGCGGTCCAATGATAATTTTTATTTGGTTTTTAAGAGAAAAAGAATACCGATTATTATAATTATTATTAATTATATAAGACCAAAATGCCATCTACATGATTTATTTCAAATTAGTTCAGACATTGCTAGTTCAATTTTATCAGGTTCGATTTAAAACACCTTGTATTTAGATAACAATAAAGAATAAACTAACTAAACACATTACAGCTACGTATGGTTCACCTGCCTGCACATATTTTTTTGACTAGTAGTGATGATATTGTATATTTCTTTTTGGTGGTAAGTGAAACCAATGACCAATCTTGGTCGGTAATATAGGTTATTTGGGTAAGGTTAGGTTTAGGGGGACCTTCACAATTCGATCGTGAGCACATCGACACAGCCACGTAAAAATTGTAATTTTATTTACGATTGCATATTTTGTCTTGACCTACGTGGCCTAACCGTTAAGATTCTTGATGCCAGACGCGAAAATCGCGGGTTCAAAACCAACGAGTGTAAATAAGTTTGATGACTGTATGGTACATTTGCGTCACGTTCCAGAATTGTAGATTTTCTCAGGGTCACCCTTTTTATGTAAATACCGTACAAGAGTCCTAACATCAACAATTGGGGTATTTTGTGATGATTAATGGTCCGGAAAAGGAAGGAGATGGGCAAGAAGAAGGTTCGGAGGTATCTGGTTATTCCGATCTGGTCACAAAACACGGTTTAAGTAATTACAAGCAGTGTTTCTATTTCGAATTGTGATATTTTATCAGAGCGATACTGAGAGTATCTACCCTTTCCTGGTTGAATACCACCAGTATGTACCATCTTTACCCCTGTCTTTCTATTCACTTTTGCAAACTTTTTGAACTCTCTACGTATAATCGTATGTATCTTTCTTGATGGTGGGTTAATTTTCAAAAATGAAATAAAATGTGCATGTAGTTGTTAACGGCTTGATAAAATATTATCTGGTTTTATTTTCGTGAACACGATTGTTTTGTTAAGGTCTTCTTCTTCTGGCGCTCTCTCTTATCGGAGGTTGGTCATCAAAAAAGAAACGTAATGCTTGTTATTTTATTTCATTTAAACGTTGAAAACACCTATAAATTGTTGAAAACACCTGTAAATTGTTGAAAAGACCTATACATTTTTGAAAACACCTATAAATTGTTGAAAACACATAGAAATTGAGTTATAATTTCCCTGTTCATACATCTAGTGCTCAATGTAATCTAAATTACTTCCTTTCAGCCTCATAACCTATTCTATTAGGGGTGCCATAGTCCTACTGGCTCCAGACTGACGGCTTCCATGGTCGAGTGGTAAGACGCTCGACTACAAATCCAAAGGTCGCGGGTTCAAACCCGGCGTGCGCCAATAACTTTTATTCAATTAATATGTTTCATAACACATTTAATTCTTATAAAAAAAAAATATATATATATTTGCGGCACGTTCCAGAGTGGTAGATACTCTAAAAATCGCCCTGGTGAAAAACCACCATTCAGATCGAAACGTTGCTTGAAAAGGCTTCCGTGTTTGGTGACCAGATCTGAATAGCCAGGTACTTCCCAACCTTTCTCTGCCCAATCTCCTTCCCCTCCCCACTACCTTCAGCCTCACAACATACCCTATTTGGGGTTGCCATAGTCTCATTGGCTCTAGATGGTTGGGAGCAGTTGAGACTCTTGTGCGGAATTCATATAAAAAAAGACTGTTGGGAATCATGCGTCAATTTTTTTTTTAAATAAATTATAATTTACGTGTAACAGTTTTCTACCGCAATGTTTGTTGGTTGCTACGCTTTTCAGTGCAAACATTCAAATGTAAAATAAATTCCACCAGCGGTCTTATCCCTACACTCTCTGGCCTCTGGAGGATAAAACGCAGATGGGAAGGTACAACTCTGCGTGCCCGTGTACTCTGTGCCGTGTATTCCGCAAATTTAATTAATGTTTGGACCGTTTGCATAATATCTTTATGATGGCGTAAATATACCAAACCCAGACAGAAGGTGAGGGGGTTTTGTAGGATTGTAGCGTTTACTATTAATTGCAAATTGGGTATTACGGCTGAAAAGATAAAATGATACATTTAGTTATATTTTACGTGGATACAGCCCATAAGTCCCAACTGTCTGAAGCAGTGGGGTGCACAGAGTTTTCGATCAGGGTAGACAGTAAGAAAAACAGCGGATTAATTGTAAATAAAGATAGGTACCAACAAATATCACTGATTACTAGTGGATTTGTTTTGTAAAAGCTACTGTCCTGACACTAATACAGATACTAACACAAACGCGCGCACAGCTTAAATCATAGATGCATACATATTTTGTGTAGTCTAGTGAACATAGAATAATTTACTCTGGCGTTAGCGGCGTTTGAGCGTATATCATTACTGCTTTATATACGTTATAGTAGGACGGTCGGTGAGGCGCTCGCGGTGGTGCAATTAGCTGAACTTCGCGCGTATTTTTGAAAGTGAAGATTTATTATTTGTAATAATTTCATTTTGATCTAATATTTTACATATTTTTATGCGAGTACGGTAGGGAAGGCAGTGCTGATGTGCCTTTATGTAGGGCACGCCTTTGGTCTGGAGCCAGTGGGATTATGGAATCCCTAATTGGGCTATATTGTTAGGCTGAAAGGAACGGGAATGGAAGAGAAAGGTTGAGAAGTTCCTGGCTATTCAGATCTGGTTATTGTCAAACAGGGCTATTATCGTTTAAAGCAAAGTTTCGATTTTGCATGGTGGACTTATACCGGGATGATTCTTAAAGTATCTTCCACTTTGGGATGTGCTGCAAAAAATGCTTCATATTATTTTTAAAATTTGTTTGAACACGCCGGTCCTCAAATCCGCGACATCTAAATTCATAGTCGAAGAAATAAACATTAAGTCAGTTCTATTTTTTTTAAATGTGAATACCGCATAAGATTCCCAACTGATCCCAACAATCTGGAGCCAGTGGAACTATTACATCCCCAATTGGGATACGTTGTGAGGCTGAAGGTAGTAGGGAAGGCAAAATGAAGGATGGGATGTACCTGACTGTTCAGATACGGTCACATAACACGGCAAATGCTATTTTAAGCAACGTTTCGATTCTGAATGGCGGTCTTTCACCAGGGCAATACTGAGAGTATCTAATTTTCCGTAACGTGCCACAAATATAATATGTATTATTTTTAATGAATTAATTGTGAAATAATTATTATAATTAAAAGGAATTAATTAATTACAATTACTAGCGCACGCCACGGGATTTGAACCGGCGACCTCCTGATTTTTAGTCAAATTTCTTAACCACTCGACCATAGAGGCTGCCTTGCACCCGTTAACCGTTGAACTCTTGGTCTTTCGGAGAAAAAAAATGTTAAAAAAGTATTCGAATTTCTGATAAATCAATGTAATGTAAGTTAAATATCATTTCTGAAAAAGTATGAATAACTTTTTCCCAAGATATAAAATGATTCTGTACTTAATTATTAATCGTGATGCTTGGTAATCTTCTATTATAAACTCCGTAATAAACATCTGCTGGAAGGGGCAAAGTGGAATTTGAAAACTGGCAATTATCATTTTGTTTTTGGAAACCCAACTCATCTCTCAGAATTATCAAGTGTCATATCCTACAATATAAAGGGTTCTTCAAGTTACATTGCAATAATCATTAAACGTAAATACGCACTAAGAGGAATAAGCAATATAATAAAAATTAGTTGATTTTACTATGGAGGATATTTTGCATACTTTTGTAAACGTGTAATTTTGACGCCAAATGGGTCTTCTTCAGAGTATACACCTATCACGGTAATTTAAAATACGAAAAATATACCAAACGCGTAAAACAAAATTAAACATTAATGCATTTTTGTGTTACATTACGACAAAGTTACTTCATTTTATAATATTCCATCCTATTATAATATTAGAACAATATTAGGAGAAAATTTACACGATAGAATTTTACTGAAGACAAAAGGTTATTTACGCAAAAAAAATCCTTGATACCGGTCACGGGAATAACCTTTTTGAATTATTTTTATTAAGAGAAAGTCAAACATTCTCGGGTCACGAATAACGTGACAATATTTAAAAAGACATAAAAAAGTATAATTTGTTTTATTGATATAATTTTTTTTTGTGAACACCGTACAAAAATCCCAACCGTTGGGACCTAGTAATACTATGGCATCCTTCATTAGGGTATCTTGTGAGGCTGGAGGTAGTGCGAGGGAAGAAGATGGGTAAAAGAAAGATTGTAAAGTACCTGACTATTCAAATCTGGACGCCAAACACAACGAGAACCATGTTAAACTACGTTTCGTAGTTTAATATGGCTCTTCTTTTTTATAGGGTATATATATTCAAGGCTAAGAGAATCTACAACTTTTTACATTTTTGAGGGTTTTTTCTATAGAATTGGCGCAAAAAAAATCTTATTAATAATTATATGTCATAAGATATATATATTTATATATATGTTTTATTTCACCTTGTACACTAGTTATACTCCTAGTATCACCCTGGTAAGAAACTACCATTAAGAGCTAACACATGGTTTCAGAAGAGGAAGATCCACTGAAACCAATCTGATGGTATTCACTGATTATGTTGCTAGATCCTTAGACAGTGGATACCAAGTTCATATAACGATTTTTCCAAAGCTTTCGATACCGTGAATCATGATATCTTGCTCGCCAAACTTGCCCAAATAGGCTTCTCCTTTCATATGCTTCAATTTTTCAGAAGTTACCTCGAAAACAGAAAACAATTTGTCACACACGGAATCTTCCAATCCGCTGAGTTTTCTGTTCTTTCTGGTGTTCCCCAAGGGTCAATCTTAGGTCCACTTCTCTTTTCTATTTTTATTAATGATATTGCCGAAGTCATCCGTTTTTCTCGCTTTCTCCTTTTTGCAGATGACCTTAAAATATTTCTACAAATAAGAAGTATTAAGGATTGCCTGCTTCTTCAAGCTGACGTCGATAACATTTCTGAATGGAGTCGACAAAACCAGCTTCATTTCAATATCTCGAAATGTGTAGTCCTTTCTTTTACCAGAGCATTTAGTCTCACCTACCACAGGTACACTATGCTCGATCATAATCTCAAACGCGTTTCCACTATAAAGGATCTTGGGATTTTGTACGAAAGTAAGCTTGCATTTCGTGTTCATATCGAAGGGGTGTGCCAGTCGGCATTGAAAATGTTAGGGTTTGTTCTCAGAACCGTCAGAGTTTTTAGGGATACCCGAACTCTGAGAACACTCTATTTCTCTTTGGTCCGCAGTAGGCTGGAGAGTGGTTCAATTATTTGGAATCCTCATGAGGTGGGGTACTCCCTCATCTTGGAGAGGGTCCAGAAAAAGTTCCTGAGATTTTTATACATGAGAGAGTACGGCCACTACCCGTGGCTCTACCCAACGAACTTTCTCCTGGGCACGCTCGGACTTCACTCCTTACAGCTCAGGAGAGAGGGGTATGCCGCCACTCACTTCTTCAGACTGCTGCGGGGCTATATTGTAAACCCTGCTATTTTGGAGCGCGTAAGTCTCTATGTTCCTGATGACTATCTAAGACAGCGTCTTCATAGATTATTCTATCTTCCTGCCTGTAGGACCAACCTGCCAATGGTTCTGCCGGTGGGGAGAAGTATTTTGCTCCTGAACAAAATCTCTTCCGATATCGACTTATTTCATGTCAGTGAGGAGAGATTCAGAAGTGAAATCCTATTGATTCTTGAAAGAGTTTCTCCTCATTGACCTGATCATCACCACTGCCTGAAATTTTATTTTTTTGAAATTTTATTTTTTGTTACTATAATTTGTATTTATTTTGTAAAAAAAATAACTTATTTCTTATATGCATTAAATTCAAAAAATTTGTAATGTATAAGAAATTTCATAAAAATATTATTATTATTATTACATTGTTAGAATAGTTAAATGATCTATTAATCAATTTCTATCTTCCTCGATCTGTTTGGCCACAATTACAAAATAGAGATATCATAGATTCGCTGTCTCTGGGCAGTACAGACTCACGTGGGCGTGCTTAAAAGAAAGTAATAAGTTTTATAATTTAAAATGACTCCCATATTTTTAATAATATCTCCATGCTACGATACACACAAAATAATCTTAACGCTTGAAAAAGCATTCTTCAAATGAGAAAAAACTCGTTTTATAATTCCTCTCACGAAAGTGTTTTAGTAATAACACTCGATACAAAAGAAAACTGTTTTTCAAATAACACTGTAGATACACTTTCTTGTCATTTTTTAATATTATTGTTTTTTTTATCGCACTTATAACATATATAATTTCATAATATTAACGAAAAAAAATATAATTTCCTTTTGAAATATAGAATAATTTCTGCTAAAATACAATACAGGTAGATACTTTATTAGATAGGCAAGGATTTTTAAAAGAGTTTTTAAAAATTTGATACTTTTAATGAACATCACTTAAACAGAAATTATTTATAGTTAATTTTAAAAAAAACACCTAAATTATATGTTTGATTTTAAAACATCCATTGAAAAGGGATTATAATCACGAGTACCTACGCACAGGCTTTGTTTTTGTGGGATTTTTGGTTGACACATTATATTAAATAGAAATCTTCATACAAGCTTCATTCTCAACACACTTTACAAAATATAGCCAAGCACCAAAGAAGAATATGTAGAGATAATAAGTCTGGTGGGTGAGTATGTGTTGAGAGGATAAAATATAAGTGGACAGCATATAGGCATTCGTCAGTACAACTGATATCAAAGATCCCTTCGACTCCGGTGTGTAATTGTACAGTAGACAGATACATCTCTATTCCCAACCAAAAACGCCACAAATCATTTTAAAATATGAGATAGGCGTTACGGGAAAACTTGAAGCCTTAGAAGTTAATATATTTAAAGAAAAAATAATGAAAACATCACAATTATCCGAATGCATTATTTTTTTCGTTAATTTTAAGAGATAGTTGATTCCAGGAAACTGACACTCCTAGTTACCCACTACGCACCTCTTCCAAAGATATCTACTTACTCTACCGATCTGCTGTATCGAATATTGTTAGTAATTAGTTTGTGAGTTCGCCAGCCATATTCCCCCAGCCTCTCACGCCGTCGTCTCGCTTAGTTGGGGCTACTCTTGTACCAATGTTTCCTCTTCAGGGGGGGTTGTTTTCGTATCTCAAGAGTTCATTAGGTCTCGTTGAAAGCTTCAAAGTCAATAGCTGAGTAATGGAGAAATGAATGGATTGTTTAGGAGTGTATTGATTTAATATATTTCTTTTAAATTGTATCTGTTCTGGAATGGACGCAGTATATGGCACTTTGTATTATTTGTATAACCTAAATAGAAACTGTGAGTTGAATTATATATCCATTTGAAAGACGATTTGCGTAACGAGCACCAAGGAGTTGATTTTTGTACGAAGTTTTTAAATTGATGTACAATTAAAGTCTTTAAACAAATAATATTTACGACGAATGTAAAATTATAACCTAAGGCAATTAACACAACTAGGTAACAAAATTAAAATTTACCCAAAAAAACGTAATTTTATCTCTTGTCCTTGCATGCTACAAACAGATAAGTCACAACACATTGGAATCGTGAAGTGTTTGTATGAATCTTACTTTTTATGTTTAATATTTAACACATATTAAAGTTATAGTTTTATTTGTATGTATTGTATATTATGAGACGTGTGGGAAGGCACCAATCTCTCCACATTACCAAATAAATATTATTATTATTATGTTTCTCCAAAAAATGGACTCTTCTTATTGAGTTTATTGTGTATTTTACATACTGTAGGCAACTGGTCGTTGCACTAAAAACACATTGAAATTATTGAATTGCCAGTTGCTTACTGGTTTTAGATTAAACAAAAAAAGTCACTGCCAACTGTTAAATATTTATTATTAAATATTTAAATAATACTTATAATCTAAAACAAAAAAACAAAAAATGGTCATGACCGTTGTTCTTTTTAGTAACTGGCTTTTTTCTGTTTCATGTTTGTGTGTTTGGATTACTAATATTATTTAAATAATAAATAAGCATCAATGCTACAAAGTTGATTCCAATTTTAATGTTAAATATTTATCTATGTTTAAAAAGAAAGTCAAACACTCCCGAGTTACGAAAAACCTAACAATATTTGAAAAAACTCCCACTGCAGTAAGCGGAAGATGTTGTTTGTGCAATGATGGAGGACCTAGCTAGTAGAGGAATTGAACCGACGACGCAACGCCCGGATGGGAATCCGACGCGTTTCTCCACTCAGCTACTAACCGTTCAAATATATACATATTTTTTCAAATATATTTTTAAGAACGACAAAATTTCCGGGTTACGAATATCCAGAAAATATTTGAAAAACTCCTAGTACCATCATAGTAAGCGAAAAATGTTGCTTGTGCAACGATGGAGGACTTAACAAGAGGACAAAACATTATTACTAGCCCAAATGTACATTTTTATGAGGTTAAGGTTCCTGAAATTTTCTAGCTTTAATAATAATAATAATTTTATTTCAGAAGGTATGCAGGTAAAGCGCAATGCAATATATTCCATAATTAATACATAATACAACCGAAAATACAAAACAACAATACATATAACAAAAGTAAGAGTTGTAATACATATTATACAATAAATAAAAAAAAAAATAAATCATAAAAAAAAATTGAATTAAATAAAAGTTAAACATAATAATAAAAATAACTTTAATCGAGCGTGCTTCAAGGTGGTCTCCGTATCATCTGCATCCATCGCTCGTTGAGAGGAGAGCTGAGCCATTCGAAATTGAGCTCTGTGTCTCTTAATTTCAAATACATCCCATAAAAAAATAAACATTTCGACGAAATACAAAATAAATAAATAAATAAATATTCAGCCCAATTTTCTGCACAAAGCACGATGAAGCTAACGAAATAAATGGCGTTTCAGAATAGTTTGCGGGCAGTTGACAACTATGAATCACATAAAAGATTGATGATCACACTTTACCGGAAACTCACCACTTCTTGAGTTCGGTTAACTCTTTAAAACTGTCAGGGTTTGAATGCAGCGGAAATCGTCGCTTCTTGTTGGCCTGTCTAGAGGAGCTTTTAAATGACTGGTTAATCTAGTTGCACAAACCGATCCATCTTGTCCGTTCTGCTGAATAATTTATTTCAAATTTCCCCCGGACAGGAACCTCGTATAGCTTTCACCGATGACGTTTTTATTCTCGGCCGAGAATGAGACAGACGCAGAATGGTCTCGTAGTATACGGGGTGTAATTATTGGTCTGTGAATATATTTTTTTAATTATAACTAGTTACCCGTAAAAAAATCGCTGGGTGTAACTCGACTTCAGTAAAAAAAACATTAGTTCCGTTTCAAATGACGGCCTCCATAGTCGAGTGGTAAGACGCTCGACTACAAATCCAAAGGTCGCGGGTTCAAACCGGGCGTGCGCCAAAAACTTTTATTTAATCAATATGTGTCATAACACATTTAATTCATATAAAATTATAAAAATTATATTTGCGGCACGTTCCAGAGTGGTGGTTACTCTAAGTATCGCCCTGGTGAAAGACCACCATTCAGAATTGAAACGTTGCTTAAAATGGCTTTAGCCGTGTTTGGTGACCAGATCTGAATAGCCAGGTACTCCCAACTTTCCTCTTCCCAATCTCCTTCCCCTCCCCAGTACCTTCAACCTCACAACATACCCTATTTGGGGATGCCATAGTCTCACTGCCTTCTAGACGGTTGAGAGCAGTTGAGACTCTTGTGCGGTATTCATTTAAAAAAAAATGTACATAGAAAAATTCCTGCTAAAATACTCCGTGGTCAAGTGGTAAGACGCTCTACTACGAATCCAAAGGTTGCGGGTGCAAAACCCGGCATTCGCCAATAACTTTAATTTGATTATTACATGTCATTACACATTTGATTCGTATGAAATAATCTAAATCATATTTTTTATAAGTACCGCCCTGGTGAAAGACCGCCATTCAGAATCAAAACGTTGCTTGAAAAAGCTTTAGCCATGTTTGGTGACCAGATCTGAATAGCCAGGTACTTTCCTCTTAACCATCTCCTCCCTCTCCCTACTTCCTTGAGCCCCAAAACATGCCCCATTTAGGGATGCCATAGTCTCACTGGCTCTAGACGGTTGGAAGCAGTTGGGACTCTTACGCGGTATTCACCATATCTTTTTTTTTAAGTCCCAAAAGCTCGTAACGAGTAAGGGTTGGTGCTTTAAGGCTTGTGGATTTTGGCGAAGTCGCCGCTTGGAGATTTTCTAGGCAGAACGAGATTCTAGAAAAAAAATCCCGCATTAAAATAAACGTAGGTAAAGCAGAGTTGAGAGGAGTGATTCGGTTGAATTTAAAGAAATGAATTAATTTAGTAATGGGCATCCTGTAGCTCAAATAGAGGCAGTCCCGAGACTTGAAGATGAACCTCTCCGCTTGTACCGCTGTACTAGTTTACGGTGCCAGCACCGGCCACAATGCGATACCCTCGTTTGGGTGTCAGCCCGTCGACAATAGAACAAACAGGAGACTGTGATGGAGGAGATCCCCCTTGACAGCGGTCTGGAATGTCCTCCTTCTCTTCCCCTAGTTAGCGTGGCTATATTATTCTGAATTCGATACCCGGATTCAAACTGGCGTTAAAAAGGACCTATCAAAAAAAAAAATACTGAATGCCGCACAAGAGTCCCTACTTCTACCAACTCGTCTAGAACCAGTTTTTTTTTAAATTATATGAATATCGCACAAAAGTCTCAACTGCTCCCAACCATCTAGATCCATTGAGACTATGGAATACCCGAACAGCAGGCTTCATTGATCTAACCGTTAAACATACTCAGCATACGTACGACGTCTGTGAATTAGAAATAGCATTTATACTTACAAAAGATTTTTTTTTGGCTTTTGGCTTCAGGAGCTTTGATAAACCAAAGATCAATTTTGAAATATCACGTTTATTGATACTCATATGATAAGCTTCTTCATTATTTTTTTTACAGTGAATACCACACAAGCGTTCCAACTGCTTCCAACCGTCTAGAGCCAGTGAAATTATAGCTTCCCTAATTGGGGTAGTTGTGAGGCTGAATGTAGTGGGGAGGGGAATGAGATTGGGAAGAGAAAGGTTGGGAAGTACCTAGCTATTCAGATCTTGCCACAAAACACGGCTAAAGTCATTTCAAGCAACGTTTCGATTCTAAATGGTGGTCTTTCATCAGGTCGATACTTAGAGTATCTACCACTCTGGAACGTGCCGCAAATATAATTTTCATATTTTTTTTTTATATGAATTGATGGCGTTTTGCAGAAATGAGGCCTAATATACTCCATTAATATTTTCTTACTTATATTCATTAATTTATTTACTTTTATCTACATTATTATTATTTTTACATATATTTTTATTTTATTATTTATTTATTTATTTCTTATGAATTTCTGTTCATTTTTATTTTGTTTCTATTATTATTACAATGTATTGATATCAATTATGGAAGGTATTGCATTGCACTACTCCTGCATACCTTCCGGAATAAAACTTTTATTATTATTATTATTATTATTAATGTGTTTTGAGACATATTAAGTAAATAAAAGTTTGAACCCGTGACCTGTAGATTCGTAGTCGATTGCCTTACCATTCGACTATGGCAACCTCAAGTGGACGTAGTTTAGCCAAAATTGAGTTTTACGTGTTTTCATATAGATAAATGCGAGATTTCTATCTGCTGAAAACATTCAAGCTCCAAATGCAATAGATTTTTGTATAATTTAATTTTTTATTAACCCACATTGTAGATATTTGATTGAAATTGAAGTTTAAAAACGTAATGCGCTGACGGAAACTATCAAAATTATGCCAATCAATAAATTATAAATAAACCGTAAGAACCAATTAAAATATTTTTTTAATATCAAGTAGTATATAAGTCATAGTATTAAATAAAAAAGAATATAGATTATAATTAGATAATTTGTAAACTTATCAAAGTTACATCATACAGGTAAGTAAAAAAATATGTGAGCTTGCGTTTTAAATTTTAACTTATTTATTTACAAACTAACAGACAAATTGTCCAATTACAAATAAAATACATTACATGAAATGGGAAAAAAGAGCACCAGAGAAAGAACAGTGAATAAATAATGTTAAAAAAAATTCAAGACCATGGCTTGAGTTAACAAGTCTCGACATTCTGAATAGTAGAGAATGATACCCAAAATTAGTAGAGTGATGATTGAGGAACAGCAATTCATTGTTTCTGAGTATACGACAAGGAATGTTGAACTGGATGAGTCGCAACAAAGTAGGTGAATATACAATTAGTAATTTCGAAAATGCAAATTAAATCAAAGTCTTTCCCAAGCTTTTCTAATGAAGACATTTTCTATAATTGTTCAATTTCTTCATATTAATAATTGACTCTTTTTCATATTTAAAAAAAAACAAACTTATCTTATTATAATACCAGGAAAACTTTTTGTTTTTTAATTTGCTTTAAAGATTGATACGATTATGGAACAAGTTTTTGTAATGTTCTTTTTTATGTTTATTCTTTACTAAATTAAAGTACAATTACTTTCGTTATTTTTTTTTATTACGGCGGTGTCTAAAATATGAAATGCTGGACGGATTTAGCTGATAATATTGAAGTTGGTAATTTAAAGCACACTTTATCCTCTCGAGGCAAGTTAAGAATAAGGGTTCAGAGACAAGCGTAGATATAACGGAGACACTCGTGAAAAATATACCGGTTGAGAAAATGAAAGCGTTCCTTTGTTTATAATTTTTTATTCCCATTTTGGCGAGGGGAGGCATTGTTTCTTTATTCTAATCCGTTTTTATCATGATTTGGTGTGTTACTCACTCGTCCTTTGTTTTGAAATATTTGGGGTCGAATAACGTGAGAGGGTGGTACACTGTTGATACTTAAAGTTGATGCACAAACATAAACACCACATTTATTTTTGATATTTTTTTGAGGAAAAATTACAGATACAGACAACAATAAATAAACAATATAAAAAATAGAGCTCAGAAAATTCACCTGCATCCTAACTATTTTTCACAGATTGAATACTTATGAGCAGCAATAGATGAAGCAAGGTAGATCACGTAATACTAACATTCAAATAAATTGTTTAAGGCGTTGTTTAAATACAATAAGCATTAAATCTCATGTTATTATCATGTCCTTCATATTTCTAGTAAAAATGAGATATGAATTAAGGGGTAAATCTGGGTACAGTACACACATACAAATATATTTAACCTTTATGTGACTGTAAGGGTACCCGGGTACCTTTATTGGTTTTCAATAAAGATTTTTTAATGCTCTAATTAGTCTAATTAGCCGAAACTTTCTGACAATTTAACATAATCGATAGATATGTGGAGGGTGGGATGTGAGCGGAAAACGCTTAAGTAAAACTTACACCTTCCAACGTCTGACGGGATACCCGGGTACCCTCATATGTTTTGTATTGAATTCTTTACAAAATAAAATTAAAATATGAATATTTGTAATAAAGTTTTAGTTTCGCTGGGTTAATATGAACACAATAAGTACATTGAATGTTTGAAAGCACTATTTAGAAGTTTTTTTTGTAATTAAAGCGTTTTGGTTCGCTGATCGAACGTTTATCGCAGACTGGTTTTGTACAAAAAAGCACAACATTTTCAAGTTTCTGTAAATGTCACAGCTACCAACAACGGTAAAGTATCCAGTAGATTCCCTTATTGATTTCTTTAAAAAAAATCTACAGCTGGTAAGTGTGGCGGGAAAATTTTAAGGTCAAGGACCTATTCCATAGTGGTATGAATAAAAAAATCGAACAATGAAGGGAACTGTGCTGCAATATACAAATTCTTTTCCATTTCAAGAAATATAAATTACATGAAAATCTTCAGATGGCTACCGTCAATTTAATTTAGGACAGCGTACAGTTCTAGATTTGGTACACACAAAAACTTTGTGAGATACGTTATGACAGACAATTTTGTCACAAGTTTGCAACTGGCACATTTTTTGAACGTGTGAAACATGAAACTACTGAGAAACGTTAGAATAAATAAAAAAATTCTGCCAGTAAACATTCAACCAAACAAAAGAAAGATTTGCATTCAGAAAAAAAGTAATTTTATGCACGTATGTGCCTAAGAAAAAAAGGCAGTTGCTCTCTTTTCTTCTACACACGGATCTCCAATAATAAGAGACAAAAGCTGCTAAACCACAAATAATACGTATTATTTAAAAAGGCATGTTTTGTGTAAATTTTGTACATCCACGGTACACAAAAAGTTGTTTATCTACTGTCGAGCATTCGAATGGTTTAATGCCTTTTTGTAAATTGTTTTTCATTATATTTCACAGATCTCGAATGACAGCGGCTTTTTCGGTTATTTTTCATTGAGTTCAAGTATAATATCCATGTCAATAACATTCATTATCATTGTCAGAACGAATGAATATTAGAAGTATCTTAGATGCACGAACATATAAGAGGCATCGTTCTTTGATTCTAATATTGACAATATCGACCACCTAACATATATATATATTTATACATATATATACATATATACCGACTACATCCCTTTTCAACACAAGTTATGTTTCGTGGTCTGTATTATAAATCTTAAAGTTCATATTCGGTACCTTTAACAAACAAACATTTCACGGTGATGATTTTAATAGAAAATCATCAACTCTTTTTTATTATTATTATTCTTACTAAACAAATAATTTTAAAATACTCCCCTAATGCTGGATTCACGAGAGATGATTTGAAATTCGACACAACCCAGTTCAAAATAAAGCACTTTTCATTTGAAAAGTTCAATTTCTCTGCAAACAATTATTAGTGTGAATTTTCATTTACTTTTGTCTTTGGGCAGCTCTCGCCGGGCGGGCATATTCCTCGGCGATATTAAAGCTCTGATATCGTGTTACAGACGATCTCGGTAAATTTCTCTCCAAGAAAATGGTCCTTAGGATACCAAAAATGCAGGAACGAACTAGATAAGAATTCAGTAACATGTTTTTAATTAATCCTACAACAAAAAAATAAATATTTTGCACGATAAATAAGTAATCTTTTTTAAATACCGTTAATCCTTTATTTAAAAATATTGCGTAATTATAAAATCAATAAAATAGTACGAAAAAAAAACTTTTATGTAAGAATGATGTAAAAATTAATGCATTATGCAGAAATTGAATTATACACAATTAAAATAATATCGTAATTTACAATATAATAACGTTAACATTATGCTTATACACAACGACGACAGCTGATCACACTTTTATTAAAAGCTGAAACGGGCCGAAAATCAATGTCATAATTTTAAAATGTCGCCGATCGTCGATTTGATGATCATCAAATGTGACAGAATTTTAAATACCCCAATCGTAGTAAATTATCTAACAGTCATCGATTTGTATCGGTTTTTTTACCGTTTTTATTCATTAGTAAGTACTATCCCGAGAGCCGTGAAGTCATTTTTATATTATCCATAGAACTTCAAAATCTACATAACAACACCCAGACTTAGAGTGACCACCTTCTTTACTATGAAAGGTAAAATAAAAAGCTTTGGGAGGCACTTCCAATGTTTTTTTAACGCAATTTTTACTCAATGACAGTAACATTTTTCGACACGCAACGTATTTCCCCCATAAACCTGCAAAAAATATTCGTAAGTTATCACGAGACGCAATAATGTTTTATTAATTTATTCTAAGACTGAACCGAATAGTAAAAATAATTATTAAAAACAAAAAAAACAAGCCAATCATTTTGTTTATCGCAGGAATTGAACCCACAACCAACAGACTCGAAGAAAAATATACATACTATAATACTACTGAGACGGAAAGAAAGAAATTCAATTTTGTTTTGTTACGTAAATTAATTGCAATATTTTACAAAATTACCTAAATGCTAAACGCAGCGCGTAAATTATCTTGTTTTACTCGTGTAATTTATGGCGTTTTAGCCTTTTCCTTTGTTCATGTAACATAATATATAATGTATGAGCATACTACTCGAATGCACAGCGCCGGATTATTAAGAGGAACATTGAATACTTTATTGTTAGCGCGTTTATTTCGTAACACTTCCCAATTGTATTATATTATTAGTGCTTCATTCATTAATTGGTTGTTACCCATAAACCATCGCGGGATGGTACTTGACTTGTCATTAAAAAAGGATCAGTTGCCTTAATCCACCCATTTTAAATAAAGAATATTGCCTGCATTAATAAATTATACGTAGGTACTTTATTAGGTAGGTAGGATTTTGTAAATATATATTTTTAAATGTCATGATCTCAATTAACTTCAGTTTCAAATTTGAAAAGTTCACTCACAGAAATTATTTACAGTTTATAGAAATCAATCTGTGACATTGATATTTTTTTGATTTAACATGATAGCTGTTTTGTCTTTTTTTACTCCTTTAAATCTGTTATGAAACTGCCAGACATCCCTATAAAGCAAAAAAAAAAATACAATTTTGTTTTAGAAACAATAAAAAATTAAATTTTTCGATGTCTTATTTTATACGATGCCATACAAAAGGTGTGTCTTAAGTCAATAGGGCTATTGCCATCTTGTAGGGGAACATCGTAGAAAAGGAAAAAAGGTAATGTAGGTTAAAATATATCATGCTATTCAAATTTAGTTACCTAACATAATTAAAGTCAATTCTAACGACTTTTATATTTTTAATGAAAATATTCTCACTCAAGTGATACAAAGTTCAATCATTCTCTACGTAACGAATTTCAGGGAATGTTATTTCATAACCCTTATAAATCTACGCTACTTTATATCCTGCATGTGACTTTGAAATTCCTCAAAAGGTGAGAAAGCTGGTAAACAAGTTGTAATCAAATATGAATTCCTTCCAAAACTACAAAATTTTATTTTAAAATTAGCATATTTATAATGTTTCGATACATAGCGTACCATATGTGCACTTGATAAGTGGGTGAGATACTCTCAGTATTGCCCTGGTAAAATGCAAACAGAATACTTTCAGAATAAAAGCGATGTTGGAGATGGTCTAACGCTATTTAAGAGTAGATCTGAATTTCCAAGGTTATCTCAACCTTCTTTTTTCACTTCAAACAAAAACCTCAAACATTTCTCAAAAATACATTCAACGAGCTTAATATAGTTATCTTTATGACGGCTTGGCAAACTATTTTGTAAAATTTACAAACTGTTTTCACAATTAAGAAAGTATTTAGAAGAAACTTTATCTAATATTACGTTCGAGTTTACACGAACTCGTGCAGATTAATACTTACAAAATACAGTAAGATTTAAAAAAAAAGATAATAAAAATATCCGATATTTTTATTATAGAAATAGAAAGCTAAAAAAAATACGTGCAGTAATACAGTGTATAGATATATTTAGTTGATATATTAAAGCACCCACCCATACTGTGTCTAACTAACACGAGATAAATAAATTACAAATAATAATTGGTTGAGCAATAGTCGCTCTGGCTTTGGGCAGAGAAAAGAGAAACCCAAATGTTTGTATTATTTAATGAGGTTTTTGATCAACGGGGACGATTTAAAATTATTTCCAAAATAAAGAAAGGTTAAAGGTTTGGCGGATGATTGTAAGGGCCTCCTCCCAGAGGAAAAACCCTTTTTAATGATGAATTCATTGTCCGTTTTAATTTACTTTTCCAGTCAACCGAGCGGGTGAATTTGGACAGGCGAAGGGCCTTGCTGCGACTGGACTCAGCCCTGATTCGAAGCTATCTCTTTCACAAACCCGAGAGAGAAACACGAACCAGAGAATGCTCTCTGGAGTTAATGAAAAATAATATCCTGTATTGGCGCGGTGGGACAGTGGCTCCCTCAGCGCTCGTTCTGTCTCTCGGAATGGCTTCTCTCCGTGTTCTATTCCACTTCTGATATGTTAGACCGGCAAAGCCTCCGCACTTCGCGCACATATTATTATTGTGCCCGTATAACCTTGTCCCGGGGAGCGGAGCAGATTTATGGACGGTACTTGCTTTAACATTGTGTCAAAAGCTTTTCTTGTACTTTCAAGTTTGGGACGATTAGATTAAGATAAGAAGTTTACCTCGCTCTTTTGAGTTTGAGTATGTTGTACACATTTAAGAGCGCTCTTTACGTGGCCGAAACTTTCAGAGAGGACGTGTATCAGCAAATACGTTTTTAGTAGAAAACTAAGAAAATATAATCTTTAATACACTTCTTAGATGTGTTTTATTTCTCCCATCAAAAACTCGCAGACTGAACAAACCAGCGATATGAACTTTTTAATAACGTTGTTATACTGCAAACTTTGAATTAAATAAATAAAATTCAGTGCATAATGCTATTTTCATTTCGAGCTGAGCTCCTTTGAAGTTTTAATAAATAAAAAAGGGGCAAGGAGGTAGGTACACTCATTCATGAATTAATTATTAAAACGGGTGATGTATACTCGTTAAATGATAAATTAGTTTCAACGCTATTAAATTTTATGTACTTACACTAGAATGATATATGATACCTTACTGAGAAAAGACGTTTATAAAAAAGTCCAAAGATGATTTGTGGACAATTATTAAGCTACAAATTTTCACGAATGCTACTTGGAAAGACAGCCCGGGAAATGTTTCCCCACATTAAAACTCAATCTTTTTCTAATAATTTGATAATCCCGAATTTTTCTAACTTTTTTCCACTATTTTTTACTAAGACCGGACCGGTTTCACCTAATGATGGGGATCTTCAGACTTTCAAGTTTAAAACAGATGTTCAATTTAATATATACTCAATAAGCGTCTATTCTGAATATTAATAATATTTATATAAATACTTATATTTTTATAGTAAATACCGCAACTGCTCCCAACGGTCTAGAGCCAATGAGACTTAGCATCAACAATTGGGGTTTGTTATGAGGCAGAAGGTAGTGGGGAGGGGAAGGAGATGGGGAAGGGGAAGGTTGAGAAGTACTGGGCTATTCAGATCTGGTCACTAAAGTGGTCTTTCACCAGGGCGATACTTAGAGTATCTACCACTCTGAAACGTGCCGCAAATATCCTATAAATTATTTCATATGGCTTAAATGTGTTATGACACATATTAATTAAATTAAATCTATTTGCGAACCCGTAATCTCTGGATTCGTAGTCAAGCGTCTTACCACTCAGCCACGGAGGCCGTTATTTTTAGTACCATAAATTCACTTAAAACTGTACCAGTCTGAAGATGCTCGTTATAAGGTGAAACCGGTCTGGTATTAATAAAAAATAGCAGAATAAAGTTTTAAAAAAATACTGAACTCTCAAATGGAATTTCGCCACGAAGTAACAGTTTCAAATTTTGAAATCAATATCTTTATTTTGTCATAAAGTTTATTTAAGCAGCTTCTGCTTGGCCACCATTGGCCAACATGATCTCATGTAGAAATAATCCTAAAATATTAGTGGCAATATAAATACTTTATTGGGTTGGCAAATGAAAATAATTGAACAAATATCGTCTATTGTCAAGTTTAGTGTTGAAGGAAATGAGAGAATTGGTAATAAAACCTGGTACGGCGACTGGCAATAACATATCCTAATAAAACAAAATTGTAAGGAAATTATTTAAATTTTACCAAAATATCGATGTCTTTTGAAATACGAATATTGGTGTCATAACTTTTTGATTAAGAATTTATAAACCTAAATCACAATAAATTATTTCCTTTGTGATATGCACGAGTGTGAACTTTACAATTTCAAACTGACTAAACTACCTACCTACCTGATAAAGTAACTACCTATAATGTACGAGGCCTGTTCAAAAGAAAAGGTGAATTTTGAATTTTCACGGGCTGTGTACATTCGATTATCCATTTTTTTTGTTATGTTGGTACACATATGTTTATCATATGTAAGCATTATCAGCCATTTTGGATTACTGGTTTGTTTTTGACAACTGGAAAGATTAGTGACGTTTTTGTGTGTTCTTCGATTTTTTACTTTTGAAAAAAATGTATCAAAGAATATGTATTAAATTTTGCGTTAAAAATAAAATAAAGTGCTCTAACGCACTTAAAATTGACTGTGGCATTCGGCGAGTCTACATTATCTCAAAAAAGTTTTTATAAGTGGTACAAGCGCTTTACAGAAAGTCGAGAAGATGTTAATGACGATGAGCGTCCTGGAGTTGTGGAAAAACAAATCATAGATTTTATTCTTTGATCCAGTTTTTTCAAACGTAAAAAATCGAAGAACACACAAAAACGTGACTAACCTTTCCAGTTGTCAAAAACAAACCACTTATCTAAAATGGCTGATAATGCTAATATATGATGAACATAAGTGTACCAACATAACAAAAAAAAACGATAAACAAATGTGCACAGCCCACGAATATTCAAAATTCACCTTTTCTTTTGAACAAGCCATGTATATATCTATATTTGAAATAGGTGGATTTATGCAAGTCATATTTTTGCAAGTAATGTTATATCCCGCGATTTGTCACGGGTAACTACTACTTCGAAATATACATTTTGAAATACCTAGTTGTGATTGATTTTAAATAAAGAAGATCAATTCGGTAACCTAGTCTTCATTAACTAAAGTAATTTCACCAATAAGACTTCTATTGACAGACTCGGTGTGACCAAAAGTGACCAGCTGAAGCGAGTTCACTTTTGTTTTGGAGCTTCTACTCGAAAAACCCTGATTTCCATGACCGTTTTAAAAATGTGGATATCCAGGAGAGAATGCAAGGCTGATGTAAGAGTAATGAATAGGATCAAAAAAGGGACGCTTATATGGTTTGGGCATGTATACCGAATGAACGAAGAAAAGAGTGTGAAAATAATATATGATGCGAAAGTGAATGGAAGAAGATGTCAAAAACGCCCGAGGAAGACATGACAGGATCGAGTGGATCAAATACTTGAATCAGGCCATGTGAAAAGTCAGAATAACAGAAAGGTATGTATGAATGTTAATGAAGCAAGGAGTGTGTGTCAAGACAGAGTAGAATGGCAGTCCATCCTCTCTGCCTACAGCTGCAGGGAAACGGCGCGATGGTTAGTTCATTAGTTAGTTTTTATCAGACGGATATTACTTTTATTGAACTTGGGTGGCTTTGCTAAATGCTGAGTGATGAAATATCCGTATAACAAAACAGCATGTTCAAACATGTTGTTTCCAAACAAGACATGCAAAATATTTATCCAAAATTAGTAAGCCAGAGTTGTTAATACTCTCAGTATCGCCCTGACAAAGTACCACCATTCCGAATTGAAACTTTGCTTGAAATAGCTTTAGCTTTATTTAGTGACAGTATCTGAATAGCCAGGTACTTACCGACATTACCTTTCCCTATATTTTTCTACTCCACCCTTAATTTAGCTCCAGAACATGTTATCCCAATTGGGGATGCCATGGTCCCAATGACTCTACGCAATTATGACTTTCGTGCGGTGCTCAATGATTTATGGTTGTTGTGATTTTCATAAAACTAATGCGAAAAATAAACTCTCGGTGCAAATAGCTAGTAGTACCGGAGCCACTTTTTTTTAATAACACAAGAGCTTACATCCGGAATTTATTAAGGTTAAAGAAAATTAATTGAAAATAACTGACACTTGCCAGCATATTTTTCAAATCATTTTCTTTTGATTCATCACGGGTAGCGGTAGTTTTAATAAAAGCAATTTCCGCAGCGTCAATAATTTCATCTTCAATATAATACATAGATAGTATAATTATATTTTACTGTAACATGACAACATAAACGGTGACGTAGATTTGAAATTGAGGTTAAAGGACGCAGGCTATGTCTGAAAAGTATGCCTGCGTAGTGAAATCAGTGTTCACTTTAATATTCAAAATAATTGGTTTGCCTACTCAAAAGCATATAGGTGGGTCATACTTATTGTTCAAATTTAAATAACTGTGCGATTGAGGCAGGGCCTGCAACAGACCGAGGCCACTGACATAGCTCAAGATAGGGACGCATGGAGGAACTTTTCTCCTTCCTCTTCTGTGTCACGTTATTGGTAATGCCGTAGTCTCACAGGGCTAATAATTTAAAACAATTAAGTTTAGAAATATTAATTTCAGGAAATGTCTATTGCACTGTACTGAAGTAACTTGAAAATATCGAATAATCGGAAATGACTGCTTGCTAGGAGATTATACCGTGCTAGTCATTATTAAGGAGATGCGGGCGAATCTAGGCGCTACCTCGGGTTGCGATAAACTGCGAATAATCGTGCTTTTTGTATTTTTATTTAGATGTATGCTAATTATTTTTTCACACATCTAGTAAAAAAAATAACAAATTTCATAATAGAAGAACGAAACGCATTAGGCCACTAAACATGTATATATTTAAGTAGATATAAATCGAAATCTAAGTAAGTATAAAAATCATAGGTTTTTCTTAACATATTCAGCACAAATTTTACGAAAAGTGCCAGACTTGAGGCTTATTTAAGGGCTTTTGGACGGCTTTTAAAAAGTTTTTGACCTTTATAAAAAACGCTATTTTGTGTACACGCAGAAGCTTAAAATCAGGACTACTTTTCCTAGGATAATTTATTGTGAATATTAATATTATATATAATATTAGTTAGTAGATATTTAGGAATCATTTTAATTTTTAAGCTCGTAAATAATCGTTTGGTATTATATATTATATGTTCTTTATTTGTCATCATATTTAAATTTCTTAACATTATTTTAATTTTAGTAAAAGTATTGTATTTCAAAATCATCCTCACTCTCCTATTTTGTATAACCTGCAGTTTATTATTTTGGGCTTTGTTTCATAAGAATAAAACACTACAACAATAATTTTAACCAGAATATTACTAGTTTAGTCATTACACACACGTCAAAAAGGACATAGTGAGTGAATCGCAAAGAATCTTAATTGGAATAAACTTTCAAATTTTTGAACGTATGAGCAATTTTTTCAGTGTATTATATGTTTTAGAACGTGTTGGCAGAAGATGGTTAGACGGCTTAGGGTATTAATACAATAATATCCGGAGTTACAATGAAATTGTGTACAAGGCGGCACAACAAAACAGTGTATTATTTCGCTATATATGTTGTAATTCAAACAAGATTTATAAATGCAGGTAAGAAAGAATTCTAATTCGTTATTTTATTTTGTTTTCATCACCATTTCCAAAAATCGTTTGCTTTTAAACAGCGTCTTTCTGTTGCCAAAAAAAATAAAATGCTATTTTCTTCCCGTTAAATTGTATTTGTAAGGTCCATTATAAGGAGAATCCTAACTTCGAGCTAACATGCCGAGTGCTTTTTTAGTAGTATAAATAATGATGAATATTATTAATTACGTAGTCATCTACAGCGAGGCATTTTCAGCCCCGCGGCAGACTCAAACTCCTACCCGTATTTGCATATTTCCATGGATTAGCATGCCCTAAACATTTTAACGTTTTTCCACTGTCCTCGCATTACTTATTCCTTGCCGTTTTTATAATTCCAACGATTTTGGGGTTGTTTAAATAAACTTATTTTTAATTACCAAATGTTGGCGGTAAATAACGTAAATACGGTGGTCCATTAAAATATATTTCAGAGTATTCACCAGAATTTGACGCAAAAAAATCTTTAGTACTTTTAATCGAGTTGTAAAGAAAATGATTATTTTTAAAAACGTTCTAACGACATTTGAAGTAACAAATTTGTATTTGAATATTTAACATTTTCGTCTATCCGTCTTTGTAGATTTTTTCACCTATGCACGGGGCTGTAACGATAGAAAACCGCACACACGTTTTCACCGTGGCACGATTAACCGTGTGACGGCCTAACCGTGTGCGGATTTCAACCGCCAAGGCTCCGTGTGAACTTGGATTTACACGGCTACACGGTTATACGGTACATTGATAATTTGTTTAACTCCCTTATTAATTTATCGAAGGAAGCAATCACTTTGTGGCTTGACATTATGATTTAAATAAAAAATGTTTTAGTTTTAAGCCACTTTATTTATATACATATAACATTCGACCGGTCTCGGTTAAACTTAACCTTCTTCAGGAAAGTACATATATATAAACTGTTTATATATATAAACTGTTTATATATATATATATATATATATATATATATATATATATATATACTTTCATAATATATGTAGTTTACATATATACTTTCTGAAGAAGGTTAAGTTTAACCGAAACCGGTCGTATGGTAAATCAATATAAATAAAGCGGCTTAAAACTAAAACATTTTTTATTTAAATCCATATTATTTTTTTACAATCCAAAATTAATCAAATTTAATATTATATTTTTATATTGTAATAACAATAATCAACAACTCAAATATGAAACAGAAAAAGCCAGAAAAAAAACAATGGTCATAACACAGAATCGAACTCGGATCCTATATTCTATCCGGGAGTAACGCTTCAACCAATTCAGCCATTAAGACCTTATTATAAACTGACATTTTCAATCGATCTTTTACTTTGGTTGAATATAATTGATTTTATTTTTTCAATTTTTTGCTTCGATTTTTGGTTGCCATCTTTTATAAGTATGAAATTGATGCGTTAAGTTAATTCCAGTTTCAAAAATATTATTTAAATATTAAATTCTGAAAGTTTATAGTATATTATTATTATTGTAACGTCTGTTCGGTATTCGAATTCTCTATTAGTCATTCGCACGGACTTGGATACAACTTCGAACGGTTACACGGTTAAAAAATTACACGGATACACATTTACACATTTCGTCAGGTTGAATCTACGTTCCAAAATAGGCAGAATTCTTGTACTAATTAGCTTAAATACTACAACGAAGGGACGTTAATTAGTTCATTTCTAAAGAGGGCCCACTACCCTACAAAATAAATTGGTCAGGGATGTTCTGCCAGAGGTGTTAATTTCAATTGAATTAGATGAACATAATATAGATTCTGTAATCTTAAATATTTTCCGATAAATATCTTGGGAAGAAACAAATTGATTTAATTTAAAAAAATACAATCATGTCCTTACAGCTTATATTATTGCTGAAAAACGATTTTGAAATTTGGGAAATTGCTTTACGGTAAGAATGTCAGTGGTAAGTGCCAGTTTTGATCAAAATAAAATAAAAATAAATGATTACATCCCGAGTGCATCTTTAGAAACATTAGTTATTTTTGTTAATTCATTTTATTAATTCAAATGCAAATCTCAGACAACCCCCCCAGTGTAGTTATTAGCAAACACTACAAATCACAACAATTACAACAAATACAACGTACTTTTTAAAATAAGGACGGTCTCCGTGGTCGAGTGGTAGGACGCTCGACTACGAATCCAGAGGTCGCGAGTTAAAGCCCGGCGTGCCAAATACATTTTATTTAATGAAAATATGTAATAACACATTCAATTTATATTTAAAAAATATATGATATACTTGCGGCATGTTTCTGAGTGGTAGATACACTGAGTATCGCCCTGGTGAAAGACCATCATTCAGAATCGAAACGTTGCTTGATATGACTTTAGCCGTGTTTGGTGACCAGATCTGAATAACCAGGTACTCCCAACCTTCCTCTTCCCCGTCTACTTCCTCTCCCCACTACCTTCAGCCTCACAACTACCCCAATTGGGGATGCCATAGTCTCACTGGCTCTAGACGATTGGGAGCAGTTGGGACTCTTGTCTGGTATTCACTGTAAAAAAATAATGAGGGAAGCTTATCATACGAGTGCCAATGAACGTGACATTTCAAAGTTGATCTTTGGTTTATAAAAGCTCCTGAAGCCAATAGCCAAAAGCCGAAAAAATATATTTTGTAAGCACAAATGCTATTTCTAATTCACAGAGATCGTACGTATGCTGAGTATGTTTAACGGTTAGATCAATGAGGCCTGCTATGACGGAAATTATTTGCAGCATTGATTCCCCACACATCTCGTTCACGGCTGACGTAGGTAAAAGGATGTCATTTATTTGGGTTGTTCTTATATGCATCAAGATTCTGGCATCCATCTTTTCTCACTCAATTAATTCGGACCTCTTCAAGACCTGCATTAACAAATTCCGTCCTTGACATGACGTTGCTAAGCCCGGTGGCAATACATATCGTCACTGGAGAAGCAAAAAGGCTGAAGCGCCATTTAGGGAAGTTTTTCTCCGAAGCACTTTCAAGTTTTTTTATTTGTTTGTCTTCAGTACCTGATTGGATTTTGAAAGAAAAAAGTAACTCAATGCTCACTAAGTTACCTGAAACGAAAAAATGCTATAACAAATTCCAATCTTGTGTCGCTTCAGTCAAACCTTCTCCCAAATGGTAAATATATATTATATGGCTGAAGAGCCACAAAAGTCATCAAAATTAAACGAGAGTCAAAGCATTCAATGTAGAAAAAAAAATTGCATATTTAACTCATTTTTGACTAAAGTGTCGCTAAAGCCCTTTTACCTTTCCAGTGAAGATATAGAATGAGCTTTTTCATGTAGACGATTTTCTCTATAGACGTACGGATCGATAGTGATATGTAAACCTACTCTTCAAAGTGCATCATCAAACGTGTGTGTACTACATCAAAATGCTACAAAGATCGTTGCAAGCACATTGTTAGAACCTTTTAGGATGATTGTGTTCTGACATTACTCTTGTTACAACAATAGAGTGTTGTACCAAACACTCATTACTTAAAAGTATTGTTTTAATATATTTTTATTTTTCATTCTTTGGGTTTTATTTGTTGATTTATGCCCAGCAAGTTGCATGTCTTTTACAAGTTTTCAAATTCAAATCCATCAAGATGTTAACGATTTCGACTGGACGTTTGAAAAATTTGTTTGTTTTTACTTCTTTGTCTTTTTTCGTGTGAATACAGCACTAGGGTCCCAACTTTTCTGAGCCAGTGAGATTATTACATTGTCATCCCTAATTTTAAGTGCGAAAACTGTTGTCAATCTGAAAGAAGTGAGGAGGGGAAGGAAATATGGAAGAGAGAGGTTAAGAAATGTCTAGATATTTAAATGAAGTCACCAAATACAGCTAAAATCATTTTAAAGTAATGTTTCGATTCTGAATGGTGGTATTTCGCCAGAGCCACCTTAAAAAATATCTGTCACTATGAAACATGTGAAAATCACATGGATATAGCGAACTGGTCACAAAAATATAAGCAAAGTTTCGTTTCAAAGCGGTTGTTTTTAACCATGGTGATACTGAGTGAATTTTCCACTCTGAAGCGACGTGCAAATCACTATATATTCTTTTGCTGTAGGTAAAACCACCCACGGACAAGAAACACAATGAAGCAAAATACAACACTAGACAAAGAAATTTACCACCCCCCCAAGAAGTTCAACGACGATTGGGGTTGTAAAAGAAGAAAGCAGTTGATTTCGTCAAATTGACGTGCTCGCAGTCAGCGACCAGCTCGACCAGATTTTAATGGACATTTAAGAAATGAAAATAATCGAAGATCCCATAAAACTTCCGGGTTTTAATGGCTCTCCGAGGCATGGCGACATTATTTTACGGTCGCTTGAAATGCTGAAGTTTCAGTGCACGCTGCAGCACCTCCTCAAGAGGCACTAACCCGGAAGTGGGTCGCCCGGAAACGTAACCACCCAATCAACCATTAATGTCACTGCGGTGATTGCTAACTTCACACATAGTGTCAGCAAACTTTGCCTGCATGCTGTCTACGTTGAGTTCAAACATCCGGTTCTTAAAAATAAATCGTTTACGGTACAAGTACCTTTAAATACACAATTTGACGGGCTGCGTAGTCGAGTGGTAACACGATCGACTGCGAATCCAGAGGTTGCGGGTTCAATCCTAGCGTGCGCAAATAAATTTTATTTACTGTGTGTCATAAGACATTTAATTCATATAAAATAATGCATAGTATATTTGCGGCACGCTCCAGAGTGGTGGATACTCTAAGTATCGCCCTGGTGAAAGACCACCATTTAGATTTGAAACGTTGCTTGAAAAGGCTTAAACCGTGTTTAGTGACAAGATCTAATTAGCCAGGTACAACCTTCCTCTCCCCCATCTCATTCCCCTCCCCACTACCTTCAGCCTCACAACATACCCCAATTAGGGATGCTATAGTCTCACTGGCTCTAGACTGTTGAGAGCTGTTGGGACTCTTGTGCGTTATTAACAATAAAACAAAACGAAAAATGAAAAGATTAAAAAAAATCGTTTTGGTAAAAAATACATGTAATGTTTTTTCGTGAGATATTTCAGAACTGTTGAAAATATCCACTACTTTGGATTTAGATTGTTTGTGGCATAAGAAAGTTTGTGAATGAAGTATTTTTGAAATTATTATTACAATTCCGTCATCGGCAGATTTGCTTAACTGCAATACATTCAATACACTAATATAATCATTTGAACTAATACTATTTTCTTACTGTAAGAAATAATTTAAACACTACTTCGTTCATAAACTCATAGCTAGGTACTTCCCAACCTTCCTTTTCTCTATCTCATTCCCCTCCCCACTACCTTTTATATCGCAACATAGCCCAGTTGGGGATGCCATAGTCTCACTGGCTCTAGACGGTTGGGAGCAGTTTGGACTCTTGTGCGGCATTCACTATATTTTCATTTAAGAAAATAAATGAATATCTTGTAAACACACATAGCAATCACAATGAGTTATAAAAACTCACTCTGGGACTAGGGAAAATAAAAAATACATAAGTTACAATAAACATACAATATAGGGTAATCAAACTTACATATTTACATACAAAACTTCAGTATAAAAAATGGGGTAATTAGTATTAAGAGAAAATACAACAAAATAATAAAAATAGAAACAGAATAAAAACCTTGAAATGCAGTGAATGAGGATGTTTTTCCTCTACCGGGAAAAGAAAACTGATTAGATAATTAGGTATTAGGTAAAATAAACATTTCAAATACATTTGAGTATAAACACACATTATATTAATAATCCAGTACAGACAATTTTACATCTGATAAAATATTCCAACTAGTCTTTATAGTTTTGTGTTATTTAGTTTTCTTATTTCTTGCAGCCCACTTAGAAATGTATCGTTTTGAAATGTGTAAAATCTTTAGAGTAGTAAAAAATCATACCCATATCATCAAATATAATATTTGTTAAAGTTTGTGACAGGTATTTGTAATAGGAAAGTTACGAGGACTTGTACCGGTAGGCAATTGACGGTGGCTCGTGGTGATGAAGATGATGATGGAAGGCGGAACAGCTGTTTAGAATAAAACCCAATAAAATTATTAGTATTCAACTCGTATCAAGCCTATTCAATAGGACCGTGTGGCCTAATGGATAAGGCGTCGGACTTCGAATCCGAAGATTGCAGGTTCGAGTCCTGTCACGGTCGAAATAAAAATGTTTTTTTTTTTTAATTTCAATCCATTTTTTTAATCAATTGTATACGCAAACGTTCATTTGTCAGTTGGAAAAATACATACTTTACATTATCAACCTTCGTGTTAAGAACTTCGACTACGAATCCAGAGGCCACGTGTTCAAATCCCGGCCTGTAAGAGTAAATTTATATAACTATGTATTAGTATTTAATAGTATTGTAGTATATGTTTAATTTTACTCTAAGTAATGCCCAGGTGAAAGAAAACCATTCAGAATTGAAACGTTGCTTGAAATGGCTTTAGCCAAATTTGGTGATGAAAATATTTCACTCCACGATTTGAACCCAATACCTCTGAATTTACAGTCGAGCGTCTTAACTACTCGGTTACGGAGGCCATTAGGTCGTACTTACGATCGTATTTTTTCTTTATACCTAACATATTGATATTGTTATGGAACAGTGCTTTAATAATAATAATAATAACAATATTTTATTAATTTGTATATTGCCGTTTTTGTGAAAAATCACCTCAAGGGCGCTGTACAAATCTTAATTGTATTTTATTATAATTATTTAGAACGCAGACTACCATGGTACGGGAATTTACCTTGATTGAGTAGTCGTAATTTTTAATATTTAAAAAAAACTGTTAATTCAATTAAGTAAGTATATGTAATATTCTACATCATTAAAGAAGTGAAGCTAGCAGTCCACAATGGAGTGCTTATACCAACCCTGATGTATAGTAGTGAGGTATGGAACTGGCAGAAGAAGGATAAAAGTTGACTGAATGCTGTAGAAATGAGATCCTTGAGACGTATGTGCGGTAAAACCACGTACGACCGTATTAAAAATGTGGATATCCGGAAAGAATGCAAGGCTGATGTGTGCGTAATTAATAGGATCAAGAACGGAAGGGACGCTTAGATGGTTTGGGCATGTAGAACAAATGAACGAAGAAAGGAGTATGAAAATAATATATGATGCGAAAGTGAATGGAAGAAGAATTCGAGGACGCCCAAGAAAGAAATAGCACGATCAAGTAAATCAAATACTTGAATCGGGTCATGTGAAGAGTCAAAATAACAGAAGAGTATGTATGAGACGATGGATGAATGTGAATGAAGTGAGGAGTGTGTACCAAGAGTTATATGGCGGTCCGTCTTCTTTGTCTACCCCTGCGGGGAAACGGCGTGATGGTTAGTTAGTTAGTTTTTGAAGACGTTTATTCATACGTATTTCATTCGAAACGTCTTACATCATTTTTGATTTGCATTGTTTTAAAATGAATAAGGACAAGTGATTTGCTTCTTTGCAAATTGTGTGTGGAAATTTATAGTTCTATCGCTTTAACCTCACAATCCTCTCCTCGAAGAAGAAATGACTAAGATACCAACTCGCAAAACTTTTGCACAGTGCGTACTGCGTACCAACTCTTTACGAGCATTCCAAGTGTCTTCCCGACACCATTACTGTTAACGACGTCATTCTACGTATTCTAATATAATAAAATATAAAACAGATTAACATCTCTATAAAACCAGGGTTGGGTCACTTTCGTATAGGATTAACCCATTGTAAGAGTATAAAAGGCATAAAACCATTCTGGCCGGGCTTTCAATGAGGATTTAGCCCACGAATATCAGTACAGCGATTGTACGTACACCGTACACCAGTTAGTACTCGGTACTTACTCTGGGACTAAAGGCATTTGCAGTTATAACTGACACTTAACTTTTCTCTCGGGAAAAATAAAGGTAACAAAAGTGTTGATGGCATTATTTTTTACTAAAAACGATTCTGGCTCACACAGAGCAGATAATACATTTCTAGAGTCTGAAAACAGCTTTGTGAATCTGAAACAGCTTTTAGTCCATAATGTAAATATTCTTCCATTATCTCTTCTAATTTAAATACTCACATGATGAGGGTTCAGTCTATAATATTGTGCTTTAGTCAGCATTACTGATTTCAAACCATTTTAACGAGGAAGACTTTTTTATTTTACGTAATTATACAGTTTTAATAATTTCATTCAGAAAGTCGTACAAGCCTACGATATATTTAAAAATTCCGTATTTAAGTATAGAAAAAAACGGGAATTTGGTTTATCAGTACATGATGTTTGTATTGATTTAATAATATCTGACGACTCAAAATATGATTAAAAAAAACATTTATATGCGTTATACACACTTATGTCATTTTTTTGCGAAACATAATATCGTCGCTGAAAAAGCAAAAGAGCTTAAGCGACACTTTGGTCAAAATTAAGTTAAATATGCAGTTTTGATCAGTTTCTTTCTGCATCGAATGCTTTGACTTGTTTGGTTCTGAAGACTTTTGTGACCCTTCAGCCATCTAAAATATATTTATGGTTTGGGAGAAGGCTTGACTCAAGCGAAACAAGTTTGGAACTTTTTAAACTTTTTCTCGCTTCGGATAACCCAATGAGAGCATTGAGTTACCTTTTTTGAAAATCCAATCAGGTACTGAAGACTTAAAAAAAGATTAATTAAAGTGCTCTGGTGTAAACTTCCCAAAATGACGCTTCAGCCATTTTGTCTTTCCGACGATGATATGTTAGCACCTTTTCCTAAAGTTGAAGGTATTTTTAGTATCGTCTTGTTGAGAGACCACTTTTTGAAATCAAAGAATACCTTAAATATGTTTTGTTTATTGACCAGATCTGAAGAGTTAAATACTTTCCTAACCCTACTATTCCTCTCATAATTCCACATATATTAGCACCTTTTTCTATGGTTGAAGGTTTTTTTAGTATCGTCTTGTTGAGAGACCACTTTTTAAAATCAAAGAATACCTTAATACTTCCTAACCCTTTTATTCCTCTCATAATTCCATTCCCCATCTCCTCTAGACGCAAAATATTTACAAACGACGATGCCAGCGTTCCACTGGCTTAGTGCAGTTAAAAATCTAACATAAAGATAAAAATCAACAAATAACAATTGTGCTAAAATGAAACTTTGGTCAACCCCACGCGCTACAAACGGGCCTTATTGTCCCGGCAATCTAGTATAAAAATGCAAATTAAAACATTATTTTCAAATCTGCCAACTTGGGTACTTTTGTTTTAAATTCCTCCAAGGCACCTTTTCTCCGAAATTGTCGGTCGGTAGTCACTAGTTTAAATGGAATTTCCGAAGCGCTTTTTTTTAAATCCCGCTTTTCCGGAAATACGGATAATGCCGGCCGTTCCCGCCAGGGGCAACAATGGCGAATCTGAAATTTTTGACTTTGTGATAATTGTTTTTGTTTAAAGGGTAAGACTGCCTGTGTCGGTAAGAGACTCGTAAATAATTAGCGCTCTTTGCAATGTGGTCGAATTAGATAAGAAAAATATTTCGAGCTTAAACCTGGAAGCAAGTATTAGCAGATAAATGATGGCGCCTCTGCTGACTGTGAGAAACGGGAAGTTCAGAAAGTAACCTCACGCCATCTATAGAATTGTACTGATAAATTTTAATCATCATTTTGAAAAAACGGGTAGGTATTAATTTTTATGGATGGTGAAAAAATACACAAAAAATCCCCAGCACCCTTAAAAATGTAAAAATATGATTTATTTGAAGGGTGTTTGGGAATTTTGCATATTTTCTCACCGGTAATTATAAAAAACATGATTAACAACTGTAACAAGTACCTACCCATTTTCAATATTATTTTAAATATATTTCAGTATAATTCTGTACAAATTCATAAAAATATTCAAATTTATTTGTATTTTTATTGTGGATACCGCACAAGAGTCCCAACTGCTCCCAATCGTCTGAAGCGGATGTGACTATGGCATCCCCAATTGGAGTATGTTGTGAGGTAGAATTTAACAGAGAGAGGAAAAGAAGATAAGGAAGAGGATGGTTGGGAAGTACCTGGTTATTCATATCTGGTCACCAAATAGGCTAAATTAATTTTAAGCGACGCGACGTTTTGATTTTGAATGGTGGTATTTCACCAGGGTGATACTTTTAGCATTTATCACTCTGGAACTTATAAATAACTTATAATTAAAAATTATTGTTTATACATTACAATGTGTAATGACACATAATAATAAAATAAAATTTATTAGGGCACGCCGGGTTTTGAGGCCTCAACTACAAATCTCTGGATTCATAGTCGAGGGTCGTATCACTCGACTACAGAGGCCGTCAATACGAATTACTCAAATATTATCATAATGAAGGTTGATACTAGATACACATATATAAATATAAAAATAAAAACTAGTCAAGTCTTGACAAACACGTCAATAGGGACATGATAAGTAAATCGTGGAAGTGGTGCAATCGGAATAAAATTTCAAACTTTTTTACGTAAGAGAAAAAATTACCATACTTTTATGGTTTGAAAGTTTATTTTATAGAACTCCATTTTCATTTTTAGGTTTCTTAATTTTATTTAAACAATAATTATTATTATTTTAAATTAAAAAAATAAAAAATTTTAGTCAAAAGTTCTGCGATGTAATTATTTTTACGCGTGCTTGCAGTTTGATAATGCCCTCAGAAGGCGAAACAGCTGTCACGCGTAAAAATAATTACATTGCAGAACTTTTTACTAAAAATTGTTTTTTAAATTTTAAAATAATAATAAATATTGTTTAAATAAAATTAAAAAACCTAAAAAAAGAAAAAAAATACCAGTATGGTTTTTGCAGACATTAACGCCTCACAAGGCGATCCAACGAATCGTGTACAAAAGAAGGCTTAGCGTATTAATACAATCAGATAAAGTTTTAATTTCAGCGGAACGAGAGCGATGGGTGCAATACTTTGTCTGCCATATAAATAAATACAATAATAGAAGTGATAAATAACGAAAAATATAACATAAAAACAAAAAATAATAACGATAATACAAGAGCATATCTAATTATAATAAAATAAATTAAATTATAATGCAACAGAAAAGAAAAAAAACTTTAACGGCGGCTTAAGGGAAAGTATCCACCTGTGGTATAGGGGTGAGCGATGCCACTGGACGAGAGTGTTCTCGGATTACCTATATACAATTTTAACGGTACGCACTTAAACCGTGTAAATTTCAGTAAATAAACAATGATGGAGAAATGTATACAGGTTGGATGAGATTCAAACTACATCTTTCGACATCAGATAGAGTACACAAAAGGGAATTCGATAAACCGTTTGGCAGAAAATCCCGACCCACTACATAAAATGCAGTGATTCGATTTGGTAAACAAATTGCAGAGATGCAGTTTGGGATGCATTAGTAAGCGCTGCGCTTTGTCGAGTTGTTTCCAATAAATACGTCCTGCAGTCAAATTCTTTTGAAGTCGCTTTAAGCTCGAGTGTCCCAATTGGACCCTCTCTCGAATAAGGGCCTTGTAGAGCGCCATGAATCATCTAAAATTTACCATACTGTTGGTAAATAAGCATCTCTTTAGTGGTTTTATCGTTTGGATTTTGTGAAATGCCATAAAGCCACAGAATAAATATTTCCAATTAAATAGTATTAAAAAAAAAACATTGAAAAAAAAAATCGCTATTTGGAAAAGTTGAAAGAAAAATATGAAAGGGACTCTGGGGTAGTTTGGACATAGTTTGGAGCGGATGAAAGAAGAAAATAGTGAATGGTAGAAAAGAAGAAGACATTGCACGATCTACTGAATCAAATACTTGAATCGAGTAATGTCGAGAATCAGAACGACAGAAGAGTATATTGTATAAGATGATGGATGAATGTGAACGTGTGAGTGAAGCAAAATGTATATTGTGCTGAGACAGAGCTGTGTGATGGTTTATCCTCTCTGCTTACCCTCGGAAGGCGTGATGGCTAATTTGATAGTTTAAAAAAACTGAATAATTTTTCGATTTACGGGATACTCCAGAGGCAATATATATTCGTTGGTGTTTTATAATTTAACATACATCTGAATGGAGCGTACATGTTTTTTTAATTTTTTATAGTGAATACGAAAAAGAGTCCCAACTGCTCCCAACCGCCTAGAGCCAGTGAGACTCAATTGGGGTATGTTATGAGGTTGAAGGTAGGGCGAGGAAGTTGATGGGGAAGAGAAAGGTTGGAAAGAACATAGCTATTCAGATCTGGTCACCAAACACGGCTAAAGCTATTTCAAGCAACGTTTCGATTCTGAATGGTGTCCAAGGCGATATTTAGAGTATCTACCACTCTGGAACGTGTCGCAAATATACTATATATTATTTTATATTAATTAAATGTCTTATCACACATATTAATTAATTAAAATTTATTAGCGCATGCAGGGTTTGAACCCCCGACCTTTGGATTCGTAGTCGAGTGTCTTACCACTCGATCATGGAGGCCGTCAAAGTCTGTGCATATAGTTTTGCATTTTCGTAGAATTCGGAATTGATAATTACAACTCTTGTCTCTTCTATCACCGATGCTTGAAATAATATATAGCGATATATTAACATAGTCATAATTGGACGTAGTTATGTAAAAAGCATCCAACCCACAATTTGCCAAAATCGAGTTTCAAATGTTTTCTTTTAGATAAATATTGGATTTATATCCGCTAAAAACATCCAAGCTTAAAAATTGATTTTTGGTAATTAGTTTATTTACTAACGTACATTGCAGATATTTGACATAAATCGAAGTTTTAAAATATTACAAAATGTAGTATAACATAAGGAAAATATTTTTTAAATAAAAACGTTGATATATTATAAAAAACCTATTTATTTCACTGTACAAATACCGATTACGCATGTTAATGTTTTTTATCGTCATATTTTCAAACACCTTTTTCTCAGTTTAATCTTTTTAGGGTTGGATTGCTTTCTGCATAACTACGTCCAATTATGTTTGTTAAGTAAATACACTAATACGTCTATTCGCTCACTTTTTGCTAAGGTAAGGTGAAAATAAACAAAACGTTTTGGTTGAAATGTTATGCAGCGGTTTTTTTTTTTGCGCGAATTAGTATGTTCAGATTTATAATCGTATTCAGAACGAAAAGCAAGGCCAAAGTTTTTACCCCAACATTCATAAAAGCAGACGTAATAACCAATTTAATTCAGGATACTGAAAAGTTTTCACGGCTTAGTTTTGGTCGACAATGCGAACGAGCTTTAATTTCTGTGTTGAAAAAAAAAACATTTAGCAGCACAAAATATGAAAGCAGATAGCTTTAAATTGAAACTCCATTGTGTAGTGCGTGATTTAAAAAAATAATTGTCTGAAACACATTATTTAAAATATTATAACGAGTACTCATATTTAATTGCCGGCTTGTCCGAGTTTCAACTCCTCTCGTGTAATTTAAAACTAATGTTACATTTAATTTATGTTATTATATAAGGTCACTTGATTTTGCTTCAATAATTTGGAATCCTCAATATCAAATTTATATTGATCGTATTGAAAATTTATAAAACACGTGTCGTATCGTTTTAGTGATCATCAGTTTGATTCCATGCTCTTTAAAAACTCAGAAAATCTTGGATGTAATGTTCTTATACAAAATTGTGAACTGTCTTGTTGATTCATCATATCTGCTAGAAAGGATTGCATTCCTTTGCCCTGAACGCAACACCAGATCGAACGATTTACTTAGAATACCAGAAAACAGTGTGACTGTAAGTCCAAATACGCGCAATACTATTTAATAGGGCGATATTAGGGTGAGAAAGAGGCGATTATTTATATGATGAAATTGGACAATTATTGAAAATGTCTTCATTAGAAAAGCGCAGGAAAGACTTTCATTTAATTTTCATTTACAAAATCATTAATTGTTTTATTGACTCATCTTCTCTGTTGCAACTTATCCAGTTCAAAATTCCTTGCCGTAGACTCAGAAACAATGAATTGTCGTTCCTCAATCATTACAATACTAACTATGGGTATAATTCTCCAATGTCCAGAATGTCAAAACTTGTTAACTCAAGCCATGGTTTTGAAATTTTTGGTAGCCGTCTAAATGATTTTTGTCATTCTTTACGGTTCGACCAAAACTTTGACTAGACCATGGCTTGAATGTTCTCTCTTATGTTTATTTTGTCCTATTTTTGTCATCGCTTCATTTTTTATTATGTATGTGCTATTCCTTTTCTGTTGCTCTTTTTTCCATCTCGTGTTTTATGTCTTTCTTGTAATTGTACTTACAACTATTTATTTCCCTAAAAAAAGGTTAAAAAAAAAAAAAAAAAATAATAATATTTGGATGATTTGTATAGCGCCGTTTTTGTGAAAAATAAACTCTAGGTCGCTGTACGGATTATATTTTCTAGTTGATATTAATATTTATTGTAAGATAAAATAAAGAGGAACATACTTACCTGGCAGGTCTTATCATATACACACACTTATTATCTTAAAATAATGTTTTTTTGTTGTTTTTTCGTTTTTTATGTGTCTTTTAAAATCGTTAATTAAGAATCAAACTAGACGGAACATACTTTAAGAAGAACCACTCGCCGCTGAAGTCTCTTAGAGGTCAATTCTCTCACTAATCCTCATTAACATTTACTCTAGCGATTTACCACCCCTTAGACTAGAATATCTCAATTGCACAATTCATCGATGATACGGGGACCATATCAAGCACCTCTCGCTTTTTCATAGCTACCCTTCGCGTTGAACGCCAAAAAATCCTTATAAAAAATACTACAAATAAAGACGCATAAAAAGCAATCCCTCGACAATTGCAGCCCGTAGGGAGCGAAACCTTAACGGTCTTTAAATATAAAATTGTTTGGAAAGATGTGCCGTGGACTCTAACTTTAATACTGAGGCCTAACCCGAGTAAAATTACTTGAAGACACCACAAAATAAATAAAGCAAATCCGCCTCACGCTGCTTGACCACCCTTCACCTTATACTGTGCAGAAACAGTAAACTCTTAGTCAACAATTAGCTCCCTAGCAGGCCCGGCCCTGAGCCAAATGGCGCAGGTTGAATCGTTTGCGATTTTTATCACAACCTAAATTAAAACACTAAAACCTAATATATATATTGTAAAATAGTTTATTCTGTAATTTTAATAATAGGTGTTTTCTTTATTTTCCACACAAACCCATCAGTATACAAAAATAACACTTGTATACAAAATTTCATCACTGTTAACCACTCGTTTTTGGCAGGTTTCCTTTCTGAAAATAACTAAACATAGGCTAACAGATACAATGAATTATAATATTATAATTAATGACTTTATGTAAGACCACGGATATTATTTTAATTTTTATGACTGACCAGTTTTGCTTAACCTAAGCATCATCAGGATACAAAATTAAACTCAACAAAAAATACAACGTTTGGTTATATATATATACAGAGGAAGAACAAAATATAAAATAACAAAACAATAGAATAACATTTAAATTATAACAAAGGAACAGAAAACATGAGACAGATAATATGAATTGAAGGAGACGAAGGTGATTAAAGAATTATCACAAATTTTACTAGTTTATAGAAAATATACCTAATATTGGACTACTGGACCAATTTACTTAATTATTAAGCCTATTATTTTTAATGTTAATGGTTTTCTTTATTACTAGTGGTTTTAAATTATTCAATCTGATTCCATGATCATTTTTGTGAAGAATATGAGCACTTACACAAATTTATATTTAATTTCTTTAAAATTTTTCAAACCGCAAAGTGATTGGCTTCTACGAAAACTTAAATGTTTTGTTTTGTTAAATTTTCAGAGTAATATAATGATTCGTGTATTGTCAAAAACTAGATCAGCGCCCCCGTAATTCACTTGGAGCAGACTGCTCCTATTGCGCCTGCACAGAACCGACTCTGCTCTTCATCTACAAAGCCACAATCTGCCCAGTGATGACATACGCCGGACACATATGGAGAAATACAGCGCCCCCTTATAAAAAACTCCAGATAATTCAAAATAAATATGTGTAGATGTCCTGACTAGATAATAGATATCTTTATTCACATATACGCCAAAATACTGACAGTCAAAGAGTATCATGAACAAACTCGCTACCAACTTCTCTGCAGAAACACAAAGACACGAAACCAATTCCATCAATACTCTCGCTCGATACGAAGAAAACGAAATGACACGACGTAAAAACTAAACGCTAACATCTAACAATATGTGATAGATACTTTCAGGATCGCCCTGGTGAAAAACCACTATTCAGAATCGAAACGAGCCGTGTTTAGTGACCAGATCTGAATAGCTAGGTACCTTCCAATCGTCCTCTTCCCCATATAAATGGGGATGCTATAGTTCCACTGACTCCGCATAGCTTATAGCATTACGTTATATACACTAAAAAAATGCAATCACTAATATTAAGACATAGTACAAGTCTTCACCACTTCCATAAATATACCAACAATGTTCGCTTCATTTCGAAGAAGTATTAGCTTCACTTGTTGTATCATAAATTTCAAAGTCAATGTCAAAGTCATCTGTATCCATCACTTCTTTCAGTTCTTAAACAAAGATAGCGCCACCCCTGTCTCGGTAAACTCACAAAAAAAAGCGTGGCGCAACGTAAATACGGCGGTCTCAGACAATAAGGTGTGCCTCAAACCAATGAGTAGGGAAAATATCAAGCCTCGGTGACGCTTGGCTATGCTTTCATAAGCACTTCTATTTTCGGGGAGATACAGGTCATCCCTTGAGTATTCGCTAGTAATGGTTGATATCAGAAATCGGGTGTCACTGCAATTCCACTTACCGGTGACTGGCGAGGAACCGGTTATCTATTTAGTTATTTTTGGAACCGGTTCCCGGGGGCGAGAGGGTTTACCGGTAAAAAAAAATCTGGAAAAGAAGAAGCCGCCGGTAAGTGTTCTTATTTTTATTGGGGTTAACAGTAATATTATGGAAAAAAGAGTATGAACCGGTTTCTCGCCATTCGATAACTGAAAAGCTCCAGTTCCTATTCAAATATTATCTTTTTAGGGTTGGGGTTGCCAGAGGGAAAATATTGGGTAAAAATACCATCAGGTATTTAATACCTATTATGGATTTATCAGTAAAGCTTAGGAATGGTTGATATCTGAAATTGGGTGTCACTGCGGTTCCAGTAGCCGGTGACTCGGGAGGAACCGGTTATTTATCCGGTTATTTTTGGAACCGGTTCATAAAGGTACGAGAATTTGACGGTAAAAATATAATTGTGGAAAGAAGAAACCGGTTACTTTTTATATTTTTATTGGGGTTGCCAGCAATATTAAGAAATAAAAAAAACCAGTTCCTCGCCATTCATCAACTGAAAAGCGCCAGTTCCTCTTCAAATTTTGTGTTTTCAGTGTTGGGGTTGCCAGAGGTGAGAAAAAACCCGGAACCGGGTTCGCTTCGTCAGAACGTTGTGAAAAAGCACGGGTTATTTATTTAACAAAAGAAGTTCCAGTGACTGTAGAGTCACCGGAACAAAATAATCGGGACAAGAAAATCAAACATCTTTAGTTTTCAGAGATAGAGTAGAGACGGTAATTTTTTTTGGGAGGGGTGAGAGTGAGCGTGTTAAACAGCATGGTTGACAGACGTAGTATAAAAATAATAGCTGTGTGTGGTAGAAAAGAACGACGGAGATCACCCACAGATACGATAGGCCTGCAAATAAAGAACTGTCGTCTGCAGATATTTTAAAATTGTGAGTCTATTCAAAGTTGGACGTAGGAAAGATGACTAATAAGAATACGTTTACATCGTTTGTTAGTATTCAAGCTCCTTCATTGTTAAGCACAACCGCTTGATTTCCGAGTTTCCGATTCGCATAATTTCATTTTCAAACTTATATAAATAAAAAGGTCCGGGAGGGAGTGAGGGCATTAAGAATTGTTTCAAGGACGTCTCTACAATGTTTCCATGTTAAGCTCTGGTTTCATATACTCCGCGAAGAGATTACGAAGCATCCGCCGCCAGGAGCGCAAAGGGAGTTCAGAGGTCGAATGTTCGGGAAATTAGACTCAGTCCCACTGGGAAGTTGGTGAGCTCGGTATTAATTAAGAAAATATCAAAAACCCACTTAGTCTTCCATCTACTACAGTTTCATGTTGAAAGAAGAGCCTTTGTTTGCTCGCATAGCGGGTCTTCCGAGAGAAGCGTCGCAATAAGGGATATTATTATTTAATTTGAATACTTAAAGCTCTTCTTTGTGAGTGTTTGGAAAGTTTTTGACCCTCGGGTTCAATGTTCTGCCAAACGCGAAGGATTACTTAGGAAAATGGAAAACATTTTTAAATAAGAATATAAAAAGCACAGTTCAGAAAGGAGCACTAGTAAGTTTATTATAATAACAATTGGCTCATTTTTACTGAAAGTGTTTTGAGAAAACTCGCTTTATTGGCTCTTTGTGCGAGAAATAAACCTAAATAGGAATAAAATATTGATAACCGTTGATGAGCCCACTGGAATAGTGGTAAGAGCGTTTGGCATGAAGGTTGCGGTTCATAATCCGGAGAAGTGTCAAATAATACTTATTACTTTTGTGTGAGTTGTTTGGTGTTTTATCTACAATAAGATGCACTGCATTCTAACGATTATAAAAATGGAATGGCTTTAGTTTCTTATATAAAAAAATGTATTAAAACAGCATAAAAGTCATAACACTCCCAACTGCTTCTTATTGTCCAGAGCCAGTAGGATTATGAAATTCCCGAACGGGGTTTGTTTTGAAACTGAAGGTATTGGGGAGGGGAAGAAGATACAGAAAAGGGAGGTTTTTTTATTTTTTTAAATTTATTATATTTTTGTTTCTTACATTATTTTTTTAACATTACCTACCTCACAAGGTCATAAGAACCTGTTTTGAGGTAAGTGACAGTGAGTACAAGTAGAATAATTTAAAAAAATGATGATATTTTTTACACAATGTTCTAGTTTGTCATGGTGAAGAATTTCAAGTGCTATTTTAGGAGGTCTTCAATTTCCTTGCGGTCCTTACTCATAAGCCATTTAGTAATGTTTTGATCAAAGGAAGACATAGGTTTGGAAGTACCTGGTTATTTTGATCTGGTCACTGCAATTTTTGTATTCTAAATGGTTGTATTTCATCAGGGAAAGAGTCCACTCTGAAACGTGCTGCAAACATAATTACTACACATTATTTCAAATGAATTAAGCACTTGTCAAATAACACAAATTTCACTATTTATTTGCGCACGTCGGGGTTTAAAAGCGAGATCTCCGGATTTGCAGTCGAGGATCATAACCGCTCAGTCACGGAGGTAAATACTTTTGATGTTTAATAACCGGGTCTGAATAATAAGATATTATCGAATTTTATTTCTCGACCCCTATCTCGTTCCCAATTTCTTTTGCCTCACCACTTTTCCCAAAAGCACTTGCCTACCATAGATCTATTGGCTAATGTCAGAAAGCGTAACGATCAAAATGTACCATGCATAATTGACCGGTCGCTAGCTGAGTGGACAAACGCGTCGGATTCCCACCCGGGCGTCGTGCGTTCTATTCCTCTGCTGGCGAAGTCCTCCATCATTGCACAAGCAACATCTTCCGCTTCTTATGATGGTAGTAGGAGTTTTTCAAATATCGTCAGGTAATTCGTAACCCGGGAATGTTTGTCTTTCTTTTTAAAGATAAATATATAAATTAAGAAACATGCTTTTGCAATTTCACTTGATGCGTACATATAAAAAAAAACGAACTGGCTAATGTATAAAACATTTTTCAATAAGCTTTCATCAAACTGGAAAATCGGTCAGCTAATAAAAATAAACATATAAAGAAGTTGCATTTTCCATATCGTCGCTGGAAAGGCAAAAAGGCTTAAGCGACACTGGTCAAAATCGATTTAAATATGCAGTTTTGGTCAGTTCTTTTTTCTGCATAGAAAGCTCTGACTTTCGTTTGATTTTGAAGACTTTTGTGGCCCTTTGGCCATCTAAAATATATTTACCATTTGGGAGTTGGGACGTTTGGGACTTTTTTTGACTCGGTGAGAACATTGAGTTATCTGGGTTAACTTTTTTTTCAAAATCCAACCAGGTACTAAAGACTACATAATTTTATTATTAAACAAAAAAAACTTAATAGTGCTCTGGTATAAGCTTCCCGAAATAGCGCTTCAGCCCTTTTCCCTTTCCGGCGACGACATGTTATCAAATATATATTATAATTTCACCTTGTGCTATAGCTCTGGTATAAACATTCCGAAATGACCCTTTAGCTCTTTTGTCTTTTCGGCAGTTATCTGAGTTAACATATTTTTTCAAAATCCAGCCAGGTACTGAAGATTATAATTTTATTAAAAAAAAAAAACTTTAAGGTGCCATGCCGTAAACTCCCAAAAATGACGCTTCAGCCCTTTTGCCTTTCCGGCGACGATTTTAACCTTAAAAAGCTTCCGAGTCAACATTTGCTAGTCGTTACAAAAAATAGTTAGTTTGAAGGTGTTACGGCCAGAACTTCCCTTACTAAATCATTGTTCTCCTCAGCGCTGGTAATAATAACGTCTTTAGAGGTTTAAAAATTCATTTTGAGTCGTAGTACCTAACTATTATTAAAGGATCTCCCGTCCTGGCAATACCGACGGAACAACAAATGTGTCACCCAAGGAGCTATCCTTCGGGACAAATAAATCCCTATTTCCGAATCTACAGGACTTTCCGCGTCCTGTTGGCATATAAATAAATGAGAACAGATGCCCGTTTTCACCCCGGCCGATCAGCGAGGTTACATTTGGATTCTTAACGCTGAGAAATCTAATGGAAGCTGTCTACCTTTTTCAAAAATGGACAGTTGCTTGTGTAAATTTATAATGAATATATTTCTTCATGCGCGCTGAATGCATTTTTTATTTTTGCGATACCGCGAGAGAGGTGTTTCAAATGTTCGGGCCAGCGGAACGTAGACTTCCATTCGAGTATTTTGTTATGAGGCTGAAAGAATTGGAGAATAGAAGAAAAAGAATCGTAGGACGGCTGGGGAGTATCTGATCTAAATAATAAACATGGTTTTTGTAACGTAACGTTTGTATTATGAATGGTGGTTTCTCACAAGAGGATGCTGAAAGTAACTTCCTTTCTGGAACGATATGCAAATGCAATATGTATAATTATGTTGAAATTATTATAAATTATATTATTTATAATATATATATGTGAAATAAGCCACGTTAAAGAAATCTTTTTTTTTATTACGGTTTTCAATTTGAGACATGTGGGTCCGAAGCCAATGGGTGTACCACGCTAAATAAAAAACGACACACGACGATCTCCATGGTCGAGTGGTTAAGGCGCTTGACTACAAATTCAGAGGTCGCGGTTCAAATCCCGGCGTGCGCAAATAATATTTATTTAATTAACGATATTTCACATTTGATTCATATTAAACAATAAATTGTATATTTGCAGCACGTTTCAGAGTGGTAGATACTTTGAGTATCGCCTTGGAGAAAGATCACCATTCAGAAGTGACCTTATACGAATAGCTTTAGCGCCGTTTTTGCGCTGACCGGATACGAATAGCTTGGTACTTCCCAATCATCCTCTTCCCCATCTCCTTCCCCTCTCCACCACCTTCAGTCTCACAAAATACCCCAATTGGGGATGGAATAGTCCCACCAGCTCCAGATGGCTGGGAGCATTTGGAACTTGTGTGTGGTATTTACATAAAAAAATAGTTATTGTTAAAAAGGCGAAACAACTATTTCACTAAAACAAATATGTGTTTTACAGTAGCGTTTAAAACATTTTTTTCATATTTCCATGTTTATTATAGTTGAAAAACTTTCAACACTTAAACATAGTAATAATGAATTGAATTACTCCTTCTAGAGCGCCGTCTTCGTGAGAAAATCAACTCAAGGGCGCAGATTTGACGCATTAAAAAATCAAAAAATACATATATTTGAAAAGCATTTAAATACACATCATTCAATGATATAACTAACCACGCTTTAATAAAACCATAGGGGTCCAAGTATCATTTTGGTAGTTTCGAGAAAAACGGTTTTTTGTGATTTGAAACGCAACTAACGCAATTAATGCCTATAAAACAAATAAAAAAACACAACATAATATCGTGTTTATATTTATTAATAAAAAATGACTTTTTACATACTCAAAACCTTTTAAAAAAATATAAAAAGATCAATTGGATCCTTATGATTTTATAAATCTTCGTAAAGTGGTACTTAGACCTGTATAATTTCGAAGAAATATAACAAATAACACAGTAAATGTGGTATTATTTATAAGACTGTTTTTAACACTGTTTTAAAATATTATGTTGTGCCTTGAAAGTTTTTATTCGTTGGTATTTCAATATCGAATTATGCAGCAGATTAAATAATACAAATACGTAGCGCGTCACAGGACGTGATGCAGCAACATGTCAAAATCAAGCGTCAAACCACTAATTTCAGAATTCGATATGGAAAATTGTGCAAATTGAAAAATTTGCATTCTGTTTTCGTAAAACGGAAAATATAAACCTACCCGCACCCTTTCGGATATTTATGATTTTTTCACAAGTGTCATAAAAGTTGAGGTGTTTCAAATTTACGTCATATTTGACATCGTTACATTTCAATGATTAACGCCATTTTGTTTATTTTTTCCACATTTTAATGGTCCTCGTCAAACGTCTGTCTAGGCCTATTTCAGATTTTGAACAAATTGCGATCAGTTGATATGCACGACAACACGAACGTTATGCTTTTCAGTTGATTGAAATTTGTTCCAAAGCTAAGGCGGGCCTAGAATCGGTGTTTAACGGGGACCATTAAAAATACTGCGCTAATTTGTTGAAATGGAGACGATGTCAAATATGACAATGTCAAAAAAGGGCGATGTCAAGAATATGACGATGTCAAATATGGCGATGTCAAATATGACGATAATAATAATATACGGCAGATTTATATAGCGCCGTTTCCGTGACATAAATATCAGACCAAGAGCGCTTTACAGTATAATTAATATATTATTAAAACTAAGACTTAATATTAACTTATGCCTTAGTACTTATAACTAGTGACCTTGAGTTGTTGTCCGTCCCGTTGGACCTAGGGTAGAAAAAATGGAGTAAGCAATAGTAAACAGGATAGCACTCGGACTGAGCGATCAAAACTCTAGTGGAGCAAATTGACGTTAATGCGGGAATGGTAATTTTAAAATGTGACCGTTTTAGTTATTAGATTTCTACGCGCCGACTTAGTGTTGGTTTAGTTACAACGGACGTAGGCCATTAAATTGAAGGGCCGTGGCAAGTTTGGGTGTCTTTAGTTTTGCTCTGAACTCAGTTGAGCTGTCGAGATTTCGCAAATGTGAAGGGAGGTTATTCCAAGCTGTGGGGCCTGCTACGGAAAAAGCTCGGTCTCCGAAATTGGTGTTGGGATTGCGTTTAGGTACTGTGAGTTTACCTATGGCCGTTGAAGATGCTGATCGAAGAATTACTTATCACGTATTAGTATCGCTTGGAATGCACAGTTCCGACAAGTAAGGCGGCGCCATGTCATGTTTAAACGATGTCACATATGACTGTCAAATATGACGATATCAAATATGAAGATGTCAAATATGACGATGTCAAATATGGCGATGTCAAATATGACGATGTCAAATATGACGATGTCAAATATGACGATGTCAAATATGACGATGTCAAATATGACGATGTCACATATGACGATGTCAAATATGACGATGTCAAATATGACGATGTCAAATATGACGATGTCAAATAAGACGATGACAAATATCACGATGTCAAATATGACGATGTCAAATATTACGATGTCAAATATGACAAAAGTTTGACACAACCCGCACATAGTTTACGTGTTAAATTCGATGTGTCCTAATTAGCCATTTGATTTATTCCTGTGAATCTTGTTCTTATCTCCGTCATATAATTTTCTTTGCGTGGTCGATTGATGGCAATTATTTATTTTCGTACTTCATAGTAATCCAATGTAAACAATTTCTCTCGGTGTATTTAAAAAAAATACCTTTCCTCTGAACTCCCTTCAGTCTCCTAATTTACCCCAATTTTGGGATGCCACAGTTCCACTGGCTCCGGCAGCTTGAACTCTTGCGTAGAGTTTACAAAAAAAATAACTTCTATAATAGTATTTTTTAAGAAATATGAATATTTCCGGCAATAATAGATGACTTAGCTAGCAGAGGATTAAACCCACGAAAACTCGGTGCGAAACCGGCGCATTGGTTCACTCGGGTACTAACTAAGCTAGTAACGATAGAAGTCCTTATCAGGCTTAGCAATTAGCTCTTCGAATACTAAGATACTTTTTTTAGCAGAATGTCAAGACGTACGTTTTAAATCTTCAATCTCTGAAATATCTTAATTGCCTTTTTTTACATCGTTGGGCAATTATCAATGATTGCCAAAAACGATATTTACATTTTTGTCGCTACTTTGTAGCTTTTTGTGGAAACTGTATTTTTTCTTTCAATCATCTAATATATTAACTAAACTACCTTAAAAATAATTTTATGTTACTTTTGGCAATTTATTTTTATTTTTATAGTGAAAGAATTATATGAATACCGCACAAGAGTCGCAACTGCTCACAACCGTCTAGAGCCAGTAAGACTATGACATCCCCAATTGGAGTATGTTGTGAGGTTGAAGGTAGCAGGGAGGGGAATGATACGGGAAAGAGGAAGGTTAGGAAGTACTTGACTATTCAGATCTGGTCACCAAACACGGCTAAAGCCATTCCAAGTAGCGTTTCAATTCTGAATGGTGGTTTTTCACCAGGGCGATACTAAGAGTAGATACCACTCTGGAACGTGTCGCAAATATACTGTTTATTATTTTATATGAATAAAATGTGTGATGACACATAAAAATGAAATACAATTAATCTGCGCACGCCGGGCTTGAACCCGCGACCTCTGGATTCATAGTAGAGCGTCTAACCACTCGACCATGCAGGCCTTAATTTTAAAATGCGTAACTCGTATTGTGAGGGGAGTAAGTCAGTTTACCACTGTGATTATCGTACTTAATTCGTCGGAATGTCAGAATTTAAACGCGCAATTTTCTTCCACCTATTAACTAAACATTATTAATTTATTGTATTTACAAAAAAAAAAACTTCCGGTTATACCGTTTACTTTTATTTTTCTTACACACTAGGCATTTCGATGAGTGAATGCGCGCTCATTTTGGCGGGTGCCTTCGCAAAAGTGCCTGAAAAAGTGCGTGCATTTGTCATCGCGCTAATCCGACATGCAGTGAGGGGGCGGAGGCTGCTGATGTATCGCCCCCCATTTATTATTTACTTTGTGCAATACATTATAGTCCTCGCTTTCCCGCCTCATATTATCATAATACCTTGCTCTTTCTAGCGTGAAAAGTAAAAAGGCACCTACTCAGCATAAAGCTGAAGTGGAAAAATGTTATAAAAATATTTCTCTTAGGTGTCTACTTTACAAAACGTTTTCTTTCGATTCTAAAATTACAAATAGGTGAAAAAATCTTTAAAATCTCCACCCGTCAAGTCAATCATTACCTCTTAATCTAAGGAATGTATTTTATTACTTGTATTAGGTATGACTCGCCTTCATAATCGAAACAACCGAGTTTTATTCACAGTTATGTCGTTTTGCTTAAACTTTGATAGAAAACGGTATTTTTCGTTAAAAAAAAATTGCCAGTATAACTATGAGTGTTTGGATAGTAATCACAAAATTGAACTATAAAAATAGCCAAAAGAGCAGAATAATTCAATAAAAAAAACTTATCTATGTTTCACAATAATTATTACTTCAGCAGGAAAACATTCCTATTAATAAAATAACTAACCATTTCATTGGTGAAAAAAAAGCTGTTTCTGTAATTTTTTATTATGGTATTATCGATGAAAACTACAAAGAATTGCAGCTCGAGAAAATAACTATTCGAAAACGGCTTTTCCAATCATTTACCCCCTCACTTATAAACGAGGTGTAAATGTTACGCGTGTTATAAGTTCGGAATAGCGATAAACTTGCTTTAAAATAACGGCTTATCTGTCTAATTTAATCGCCTACGTCCGGTGTAACTAAACCAACGCTAAGTCGGCGCGTAAAAATCTAATGATTAAGACGGTATAACTATAATTTGTTAAAAGTATTTTAAATATAATTGTTTTCTAGTCTTGCGGTGGCCTCCCGTACAAACTACTCAATTGCAAATTGCAAACAATCTCTTACAATAAAAGACACACATTAAATAATAACTGAGGAAGCAAATTAAAAAGTTGTGTTGACTAAAAAAAAAACTAAAGTAACAATTTCACAAATCGGTCAACGTATTTCAATTATAGGCATTGGTAGGTTTCAAAGGTTTATGGCCGTACCGTAATACCTCCATAATAATAAACATGGCAAAACACAGTGGAGATATAGATTATACGATTCAATTTATTGCAAATGTGTTTATTTGTTGTCCTTCGCAAGGAAAATATGAACGAATACTCAGCATGTCCTCGTGCGGGGATATTATTCGTCCTCAACGCGAGGATATTTTTGTGCTGGCAAATAATTTACTAGTCTCCCACGTAATCCGGCGTACCATTTCAACGGTCCAAAGTGTCCGAGGATACCTGACGCTTTTTTTCTTTTGTATGGAGTGATATTAATTTTATTTGTATGGGGACACGAACCGTATGAGTAAATTTATTATTTTTCGTTACGAGTTATTACTACCTCGTACGAACATTTATGATAACGTGAAGACACTTTGCTTGGCAATTTTCCAAGATGATAGGGATAAAATTTTGTAATCAATTTTTTTATTTATTTCAAAACATATCCGCTTCTCGAATGAATTATGCAAATGTAGGCACTGCCTTCTATGCATCGAATTAAAACATTTTAAGTTTAAATATTTTGTCTGCACTGCTTGGAGCCAGTAGAACTATAGCACCCTCGATCGAATAGCATCGTGGAGCGGAATAAAATGGTGGAGGAGAAGGACAAAAATATAAGGAAAGTTTAGGTTAGGTTGAGCTTTGTTCTAATATTGTTACTTCGTAGATATTTCTACTAGTGGAGTGTTATGGAATTAGGATAAAGAAAAAAAATAGGAGTAAGGTTAAGAACTACCCGGCTATTCAGATCTCGTCAATAAGCTCAGGAAAAGCCATTTGACACTTCCGTTCCGAAGGGGGGTTCTAATCTCAGTACTACAAAAAGGATATAATCTTAGATTATATCACGAAAATGCTTTAATAAGCACGGTAAAATGGGGCACAAACGTCACTCCCTTTGGATCCTACGTTTGATTTTCAATTTCAGCTACGGAAAGGTCAAAGAAACATTTCGTTCCTGATAAATGATCAAAAACGAGAGTGTCTTCCACTCTTAAATAGGATACCAATAGATTTTTAAAATTAAAATTTTATGCGTTAAATAAATATAGCATTAATACAATTTGTTTATGGCAACGCTGAGATACAAACTGCGACCTTTTAGTTTAAGTAACGTTTCGATTCTTAATATACTCTAATAGTTTCTTACCAGCGCAAAAATATTCCATCAATTACCGTTAAACGACAAAATTTAAAAAAATAGATCTTCACTGGAAAGGCAAGAGGGCTTAAGCGACATTTTGGTCAAAAATAAGTTAAATATGCAGTTTCGATCAGGTTTTTTTTTCTGCATCGAATACTCTGACTCTCATTTGATTCTGAATACTTTTGTGACCCTTCAGCCGTTTAAAATATATTTGTCATTTGGGAGAAGGCTTGACTCAAGTGACACAAGTTTGGGTCTTTTTTAGCTTTTTGTCGCTTAAGATAACTCAGTGAAAGCATTGAGTTACCTGAGATTTAAAAAAAATCCAACGAGATACTAAAGAAGACATGAATTTTATTGTGAAACAAAAAAAAAACTTTAAGTGCTCCGGTGTAAGCTTCCCAAAATGGCGCTTCAACCCTTTTGGCTTTCCGGCGACGATATGGTAAAAGCTTTTTTAATTTTTTTATTTAAATATAAAATTGCACATTAATAATGAATACACGTTAAAAAGCACTTACCCGTATGTAAATATCTTAGCAAGTAATCTTACAAAGTATAAAGTGAAGAAGAGACGACGTACGAGTAGGTGTAGTTATTTAATTATGTAGGTCCACTCTAGGGCTAAAGAATATCCCCGGAGAAGGAAATAAGGAGGAGTTGGGTGAGGAAAATTTCTTGCCTTTCCTGTTATCCTAGGCAAGGCAGGAGAAGTAAGGCCTAAGAAGGTTATTGGCTGATACATGCTTTTGATAGTTTTAGAGAGATCTCTACGGAAAATGTATTTGATAATTCTAAATGAATACACCCAGTAAACAAGACGTGTTTTTTATGACTGCAAATAATTACAATTATTTTGAAATGATGCTTTATTTTATTAGTTTTATAAACATTTTAAAAATAATACGTGAATTACTTTCTTCCATTAAGTAGTGAAGATGAAATAATAATGATAATGGAAATATTTATTTTAATATATTATAAAAACATATTTTAATAAACTATTGCTTCTTTTTGTAATATTGAATTTTGATTGTACATTATTATTAATATATATGGCTTGTTCGCGTGCATGAAGTGAGCTAAATTTTACCATATTTCTGGTAAAATTGATCAAACATTTTCAAATATCGAAGTTCTTTCTTCAACAGATCAATTTCATTAGACATTAGTTTTCTTTCAAATTGGTATAGATCGCACTAATTGGGATTCTCTGTTCATGATTTTGACTTTTACTATTTTTTTTGTCAGAAACAGTAGAATTTCGAGAATTTCTGTATCAAATAAAAATAGTTATTTTTTAACCAATTATTGATTTTTTATAAGAGTTCCAACTGCTTCAGGTGTCCGTAGCAATTGATCTATGGTATTATCTATTAGGCTATGTTGTGATGCTAGAACGAGTGGGGAGGAGAAGGAAATTGGGAAGAGGAAGGTTGGGAGTTCCCGGTAATTCAGATCTGGTCACTAAACACGACTTATTCAAGCAACGTTTTTTCTAAATTCTGGAATACGGTCTTTTTGTCGGGCTATGATAAGAGCATCCAATACTCTGGAACGTGCCACAAATATCCTGTGAATACATTATTTTATTTTTATTGCCCATGCGGAAATTTGAACCCGTGACCTCTGAATTCGAAGAATCCTAATCACTCGGCCACGGAGATCGCCAGAGCTATAATTGTCTTTATCTTTAACTAAGAGTGCGATGCACACATTCTTACCTATCTGAATGCTGCACTCATTGCTACAATAATCAGAACACAGCTCCTAGATTCACTTGCCAGCAAATGTGCCAGTTGGACACCCTCTACTATAAACACCTATTTAATTACGCCAGTATTGAATTATTTATCTGCTGAATCAAAGACGGGCCGTAATGACAATTGATTAATCTCATGTATGCAGATTAACGCACTTAGTGAGATTGCACCGGGAAGCGACGTCGGAGATATCAATCTGTATGCACGTTAACGTCTACCGAATGTATCAAATGGCTTTTACGTGCTAAGATATCCCAAACGTAGAAGCTTAGTATATAACGTAGGAGCTTAGTATATAACGTAGAAGTGCCAAACTAGCAGGGGCGTGCGGGAACAATTTTCGCACTTAACGAATAAAAATATCATCGATACGACATTAAATGATTCGCTCAACTGGAGTTGGCTGTAGCCACAGCTCAGCCGGGCCAAACAGTCGTTTAAACGCTGTCGACGTATTGCTAGCTAAACAACTTTGGCCTAAAATACCGATAAACCGCTTAAGCCGAGGTATAAATATTACTAAAAATAATGGAAAAGTCGGCAAAGTTACTTTCCGCTGGAAGGGTATTTTTTATTTCAATAAAATATCTGATTTATAATCTTTTTTTTTTGTTTCAAATTTGAAGTTCACAAAACTCAACAACTGTCACATTGCGTTGCTACTACTATCGTACGTACAACACGTTCGGCTAATTTTGGCAAGGGTTGTGGGAGTCCTTCTCCTCACCGTGTCTCCCCCGAACTAAATGGAACACGATTTCAAGTCTCCGCCTGTATGAATACTCTATTTTATAAATCTCTTTGATTTTTTATCCGCTATTTAAACATGCTGTCAAATAATACATATTCAGTGGCGCGCATAGAGTTTGTTGTCAGGGTAGGCAGTAGTAAAAACAGCGAATTTATTGATAATATAAATAGGTACTAACAGATGTAACTAATTTCCATTGCATTTGTTTTGTAAACGCACTGCCTAGACACTAACAAAGATACTGACATAAACGAACCACTTGAACGCGCACATAGCTCACAGCATATACGCACACATATTTTATGTAGTCTAGATAACATAAAATAATCTAATCTGACGTTGGCGGCGTTTGGGTAAATGTAGTTACTGCTTTTGACGCGTTATAGTAAGACGGTCTGTGAGGCGCTCGCGGCGGTGTGATTAGCTGAACTTATAGGAATATAGCATTTTATTCATCATTTTTATTCGAGTCAGTGCTTATGTGCCTATATGAATAAAGAAAACATTAATCGTCAGAGTCATGATTAAAAAAAGGTATTTAAACCTAAGCAATATTCAATTGAATTATTGTCTGTATTTTTGTTGTTACTATGGTAATTATTTAAGAGATATTGTGGGCCAGTCCGGATTAAGCCACATTTTTATATTTTGAAAATGTTCACTTTTGTGTAGCTTATGAGGATTACATGGGTTATGTAGTTTTACGTAATTTAGTATAATGTAACCTTTAAATACATGATAGAATTTTACTACACTGAATATAAAAAAAACGGTAGAATTAGTTTTTGGAAATCAGACAAAAGAACATCAAATTTAGGAAAAAAATAAAAATATTGTCTTTAGAATCATTTAGGGTAACATCACAAGGTGACACTCTTACAACGAGCATCTTTGGGAGAAAATAGTTACGCATGCTGTTTTTATGCTATTTTGTTGTATATTATGGAAATGTACTTATTTACCAGCTTTTTTGTTTTTATTTTCTTTTAAACTCTCCCAAGGCAACTCCAAACACTGGAGATTGGGGGCAAAAGAATACTGTTTTATATAACTATTTTACCAAATAAATAACATCGCAAACAATAGTACTGAAAATCGTAACCCCTTCTAACTAAAACACATAACCCTAAGGTTGAAGTGTTTCATACTCTCATCACATATCGTCCCTGGAAAGATAAAAGGTTTTAAACGACACTTTGGCCAAACATGAGTTCAATACGCAGTTTTGATCAGTTTCTTTTTCTGCATCGAATGCTTTGACTCTCGTTTGATTCTGAAGACATTTGTGACCCTTCGGCCATCTTAAATATATTTACCATTTGGGGAAAGGCTTGACTTAAGCGACACAAGTTGAGGGTCTGTCGTAGCTTTTTGTCGCTTCAGGTAACTCAGTAAGATTATTGAGTTACCGGAGTTAACTTTTTTTTCAAAATCCAACCAGGTACTGAAAACTTATGAAGTTTTATTGTTAAATAAAAAACTTTGAAGTGCTCTTGGTGTAAACTTCTCAAAATGACCCTTCAGCCCTTTTTCCCTTCCGGCGATGATATGAAATTGTTAAAATTAAACGATTAGCGCCATTATTTTGTTTTTTTTTTTGCATTTTAATGGTCTTTGTTAAACGTCGATGTTGAGTTCGTTTCAGATTTTCAATAAATTGTGTTCAGCCGAAAAGCCTAACAGTCATGTGGTTGGGCAAAGCGGCTTATTATATTTTGTTCAAAAGCTGAAACGAGCTTAGAATCAACGCTTAATGGAGATCATTGAAATGTCGAAAAAACAAAATGGCGCTTACCCTAGAATTGTGACGAAAGCTGTAAACACACCAACCTAAAGTTTGTTGTTTGGGTGAACTCTCATTGCGTCACCTGTACCACAATGAACCCATGTAAACGGGCGTGCGAATGATTCAAAAGAGCTGATTATCTTTTGCTTAATTTGTACTGCATCTTCGGAAACACTTTATATGATGTTGTCGTTGAATATCTAAAATGTCTAAGATGTCAGCTGAAAATATTATTGAACATGTGAAAATATAACAATGCCCAAAAATATTATCGTGGGTAAGAAAACATTAACAAAAAATTATTTTGGAAAATTTCGAAAGTCAGAAGAAAAGCCACGGCACGTCACTATTATTTTCTATTACCAAGATGTGCAAATACCGTGCGGCAGGGGTACGCAACATTTCCCTTTTCAGGGGCTTACGAGGCCGAAAATTTTAATAACAGTTAACAAAGGATGTTGTGTTGATGTTTCTCACTTAAATTTAATGGGGTTTATTCACAAGGAGGGTCGAGCCCATCGATCCGGAGATGAGGGTTTATAATACATAGAAAAAGGCAAATATTAATAGGTAGACAACCTAAGCTCTCGGAGAAGTTTTATGAAGCTGGTTCGATTGAATCTCCTACCTCACCACTAGAAGTTGAGGTTGTTTGTGTATAAATTAGCGATAATTATAATCAAAACATGTTGATGGTGGAAAACATTTTAACAGTGGAATAATGCTTGGAAATATTATCTCTGATAAGTAAAACCGAAATATTCTACTTTGCCTGTTAAAATTTATTCCAGGTTATTTATATTTTTTTATTATCACCTGTTATGACCTCCACGAGAGATCGGTAAGATTCAGGGTTCTTACTCAACATTCCGGGAACAAATCCCAGCCACAAAATATTTTTTTTCTTTGTGGATAAAATTCGTCAAGTCAAAAGATTTACAGGCAAAATGCGAGTCTTGGGGTCGGAAATTTAATGTCGTTTTCTTTGGCTTTTTGGCATCGATTGAACTGATATTTTATGATTTTAGCTAAATTTGATGGTTTGAAGACGATTTAAAGACAAAATGTCCGAGAAGTAATTTTTGTGAAAAAACCTTAAAGTTTACGGACACAATGCGAGCATTGGGGTCGGAAATTAAAAATAAAAAAAATAATCTCTGGTGCCATAGCAAAAACAAAAACAAATTAAATCAATCTTTTAGGTTCGAAAACGAATAGATTAAAAATACCTTTTAAAGTTACTTTTTCCGAAAAATGCATCAAATTTACTAGAAAAATGCCAGCCTTAAGCTTAAAAATTAAATGCCGTTTTTTCTGGTCGTTTGAAACCGATTTTACTTAAAATTTGAATTCGGACTCTTGTATTGATAGACTATAGACGATTCAATAAAAAATGTAAAAAATTTTTTTTTTTTAAATCTTCAAATTTACGGGCTTTATTATAAGTTCAATTTTGAAGAATTTATTTCGAAGAGAATGGTTACTTTAAGCAAATTTTTGTTTCTTAGATAGCGTGTTTGAAAAATGACTCGTTTGTTGCCGATATGAGCTGTCTTTAGTTTTCAGTTTGTACAGCTCCGGTGAAACTCGCGCGTTGTCATGCAGGAAGCCGACTCTGAACCACCTACCCCACTTTGTGACATGTTGTTGATTCATTACATCACTACCATAAACTTTCACGAGCTTACGATAGATATTAGCGGCAGTATTGTTCTGCCGCGAATACCAATGTGAGGTGGCGGAAGCGCGCGAAGACCTCTCAATCGAAAGAATTTACTGTGACTGAAAAAAAGGGCCGACAAACACGAGGGGCCATAAAAACTGACCGTTAGGATCCTCCCTATACGCCAGGTGCGCCAATTTTGAAACGAAAAATTCCTCTGTCCTCAGGAGCCCTTGTAACCTTACTTTATTAACCCTCGTATAACGTGGAGCACCACCCATTCAACGATTCTCCCGTTCAACGTTGTTTACCATTTGTAATATGTTTATAAATTACGTTTCCGCTATATCTTTTTTAACGGCTTTTGGTTCTCTATCAGCTTTAAATTTTTTTAGTGAATAAAGTTGAGTGGACGATATAAATTGTGAATATCTCAAGATAGGTAGGCTCAAAAGGTTTGTTTTTTAAAGAGATTAAATTTCAACCTCCACTAACTACTCTTGTAGAACTTGAGCGACGGTTACCCACGTCTGCAGTACACAGGGCCCGTATTTACCGACTTAGGTAAACGTTTAATTTGAATATTTAATGTCACTTGACAGAAGTTCGACGCGGGAAGGGGTGAAAGACAACGAAACGATATTAGCTACTGGGCTTAGGGTTTATGTTTTATTTGATTTTATTTATTTTTCTCGTATTGGTAGATTAGGTTTAAAATGGTGTTTTAATAATCTTTTAAAATTAATCATGATAAAAATTCTTAATTGTTTAATATACATATAAGCTTTGCAAAATTTCATTTTGATTGAATACTAAATAAATAACTTAGTTTCACGAACTTACTTTCATTCACTTTGTTTATTAACATTATTTCTCGAAATTCACTTCGTTAGTTATAAAATCAAATATTTAATTTTCTGCTACAAAAAAGGCTGTCCTAACAAGCCATATTCATGGAGGGTTAATTCACCCATTTCAAATAAAGAATAAAAAAATATTTGTATATTTTATCGCTTGTTTGGATTTTGAAAAGATTATTTTTTTAATTTGATAATTTTTGAAACGCATTCATTGGTTTCAATTTTGAAAAGTTCACACTCGTACGGATGTACTCAAAAAGGAAATAATGTATAAATAATAAAAAAAAATATTGGTTCCCTTTTCAAATATGGAATAATGTCTGCTGAAATACATTAAAGGTGGGTACTTTCTTAGGTAGGTAGGAGTTTGAAAAAAGGTTTGTTTTAAATTTTGATAATTTCAATTAACATCAGTTCCAAATTAGAAACATTCACAAACTTACCGTCGTACGTACTCACAAAGGAATTTATTTAAAATTAATGAATTATTTTATAACGTGGTGAATATAATGTTATTGTAAATAATTAAATTCGTGTTACGCCAAACAACGCTATTAATAAGATATCAAGTTGCGATTATGCCTTTATTTAATATGCACGGGAAAGAATAAGAAAAATAAAAATAAATTGTTCGCTGTGCTTATGCAATATTGAAAAATACTTCTAAGATTTATCATTTTTTAAAGATTCCACGGTTTTTCTTGCGTTCGAAATCTCTGTTGTATATCGTTTTGCTTTTAACTATGGAAGCATAAGTTCATAACATAGTTTTTATTAATCTCTTTGATAAAAAATTTAGAGAATACAGCTATTCAAATAATGTTTTATAAGGCTTACAATATTATTAATAATTAGTAGAAGAATAAGATTGCAAATATAAATAGCTTACAGTTAATATTGAATACATTTTCATGTATTGATTAGATATTTTTAAAGAAAACCAAATTATTATTTATCTCCTTTTATATTAAGACCATCGTAGATTATCAAAGTTTATTGTGACATCTTTAAGCTTCCTTTGTGATAATAGTTTTTATTATGAAAAAATGAGTGGACCCAGATCTTGCAGAAATACGTTGTGTGCGACGGAAGAAACCCAAATACAGTAAAAAGCCATTTGTTAGCATTTGGTAAATGAAAACCGTACGTACATTTTAATCGACTTTTCTGTGTCTGGCAGTGCACCGACGCTGAAGGAATCAATGCTGCAAATTATTAGAAGCACATTTATTGGACGTACTAGTAGAACGAACACAGCTTTCCGGTGAATGGCGTCCATGTTATAAGGGTTCCCATCCGTCTGTTAACGATATAAGATAAGGGAAACTCTCAAATTGGCCGTTTTTGGTGTTGGTTTATAGAAGGATGTATAAAAAAATGCCCAAGTAAAACTTTAAAATACAATACTTTTACAGTTTTTCCTACTAGCAAGTTATGTTGAAGACTTTTCATAATAGCGGTCAAATTTACCTCAAAGTCTTGCGTAATAATTGATTCAGTGGAAGATTTAAGCTATATGTCGCCAATAAATCGAGAATGCAGCCTTACCATCCAAACATAAATTAATTTTTATATCGATTTTCATCTTGTAGGTAATTTCTAATTCATATTTGTTAGTAATCTATCAATAAAAATCTTGATATTTAATTATTTTGGTCGGGTAATATGTTCATTTTAAGGTATTTAGCAAATATACGTCAGTAATTAGAAATAAAAAATCGGTGGAAGAATATATTTATGTAAGGATTTTAGAGATGAGTTTCTGATTTTTTTGGAAATTTATAGCTTAAATTTTCGATTGAATCATATATTGTAGAATGCTTTTACGCAAATTCGAAATTTTAATGGTAAAAAATAGAAATAAATTAAAGAAATTTAAAATCATTATCACTATTCAACTCAAAGGCCATGCAAACGATTTTCCATATACATATCTTAAGAAGATCGCGCCTTTGTAAAATTACTTTGAATAACGTCTAGCTATACTCGTAAAACTTATATGTTTTATCTCGATGATAAATTTGACATAAAACATAAAAAAACGACAATCTAAAATAATGACAAACATTAAGGGTACCGCAACACCTGGCCTAAAATACGTCGCCAGTCTACGGTGACGTACCGAGTCGCTAAGCTCGGCGTATCGATGTAGTATCGTCTACGTCTGAAGCATTTTATGTGGAAGAAAATATTGCTCTTACCCTCATTACGCTATTGTTTATGGATTTTCACATTATGGTAACATAAAGCACCTACTTTGAAGATTCAATTTTATTTCGAATCAACAGCCAGAATACCTACTGCGCACATGTTAAATATCGATGTGTTTTAGTCGAAAGCTAGACGGAGTCGAAATTGAACGTAGTAATGCAGAAAGCATCCGACCCCAAAAAGATGAAACCGAGAAAAGCGCGCATGAAAATATGACGATAAAAAAGCAATCTCCAAAAACGGTTCTGTAGCATTGTCAACTTTTGAATGATTATTATAAACAAATGGAGAATGAAGTGTAAAAAAATGTTAGTGCACATTCAACTAGGAACAATTTGAAACAATTATATCTAAATTTATCAACATATTCACAAAAGAAAAGTGCATTAAACGTTAAATCAACTTTACAAGAAATAATTTAAAATGAAGGAGATTGCTGCCTTTGCTTCTAAGCCCCTCAATTTACTTTATCAGTATTTGTAAAGTGAATATCAGTTTATAAAAAATATTAAAAATAGGTAATTTTTAATATATTTATGTATTTCTTAAAAAAAAAATATTTCTAATGATACTCTTCATTTTAGTGTTTTTAAACTTTAATTTATGTTCGAACATATATCTACAAGAGCGTTAGTAAAAGGCATAATTACCAAAAATCTATTGCATTTGGAAGTTAGGTGTTTTCAGCAGATATAAATCTCGTATTTATCTGTAGAAAAACATGCAAAACTCGCTTTTGGCAAATTATGGGTTAAACATTTTCTGCATAACTATGTCCAATTGCTAATTCAAAACTAGCAGTGGGTTACAACTCCCAATATAACTACAAACTACAAAGTAAAATTATCGTAAACCTCAATTAATAAGTTGTGTTCTTATAGATATTATAAGAACCATATTGCAAATAAATTAGATTTGAAGCTTTGGTTTTAACCAAGGTGTAGTTTTATTTACTATTTCTAGCAGATAGTATCAATATGATAAAAAAAACACATTTAAATAGATTTTGCCAAGCTACGTATTTCAAGAAGGAATTGACATGGCGAGTTCAAAGTAGTTGCAAACACACGGGACTATAACAAGTTTGAATAGATATACTCGTATTTGCAATGACCGGTTAGTAGCCTAGTTGATAAATGCGTCGGATTGCCGTCCAGGCGTCGTAGGTTCAATTCCTCTGCTAGCCAAGTCCCCCATCTTGTACAAGCAACATTTAAGAAGAGTTTTTCAAATATTAGCACGTCATCCCTTAAAATCATAGAGACCGAGAGATGAACAGGTGACAGAAAGGCGTGAAGTTCGTAAAAATGTGGAAACAAGTGGATTTAGGTGTGTTTTTTGTGTCCGTTAACCGTTCGAACCGCATGAAACCAACAACAGTACACGCGTGTAGCGTAGTGTTGCCATACGAAGAATGTTGGAAGCGTAAAATAATATATAAAGGTTCTGGAATACGTTATTTCGACGTGCTTCACAATATTTTCAAGTATTAAAAGATATAAGAGTTTGTTTTTTTCTGTATTGGTTGAGAAAATAATGTTATTTCCCGTTTGAGATTATTTCGACTCTAACGACTCTCAAGTCCTCACAAACAGACGACATCGCCAAATCACATAAAATAAATTATTTACATATTTTCCAAACTTTCAGCATTAAACTGTTCAGTCTTCCAATTTGATTTAAGAATATTTACATACAAGATTCGGCTGTACTCGGGTATATTTGCTAAGAGGATTTCCTAATAACTTCGTTTCTCGACTCTAAGAGGGGGGGTGAGGGGAAGACGAAGTGGGAGGAGGCGTAAGAGAAGAAAAGGGGAAGGAGGAAAGGAATAAGACGGAGAGAGATTTACAGAGGAGAAACAGAAATTGAAAGATTTAGCGGAAAGTGGGCGCGATGTACAATTTGTATGAAATCAAGCGGTGGGTGACTGTCTTTTAATCTTAAACGTTCGAATATTTTAATAATAATAATAATAATAATATTTTTATTAAATTTCTTATACATGACAAATTTTTGAATTTAATGCATATAAGAAATAAGTTAATTTTTTTACAAAATAAATACAAATTATAGTAACAAAAAAATAAAATTTCAAAAAATAAAATTTCAGGCAGTGGTGATGATCAGGTCAATGAGGAGAAACTCTTTCAAGAATCAATAGGATTTCACTTCTGAATCTCTCCTCACTGACATGAAATAAGTCGATATCGGAAGATATATTTTCACTCTCTCGACACCTTAACAGTAATCCGATTTATATTTTATATTGACATTTGTTTTGCAATCATTCATAGATAACATTTATTTAGTGAAGATAAAGTAATTACTTTGTATAAGACCGCAGATTTTATTTTATTTTTTATGACCGACCGGTTTCGCTTAGTCTAAGCTTCATCAGGGTACAAAATTAAACCTAACAAAAAAATGCATAGTTTGTGGTTATATATATATACTTGTACATATGAAGGAAGAACACAATATGAAATAAAATAAGAGAACAGTAAGAAAACAAAAAAAAAACATTTAAATTGTAACAAAGCATAAGAAAGAAAGAGACAGACAATATGAAATGAAAGCGGCAAAACGTGACTTGAGAAGGTGGATTAAAGAATAATGAGAAATTTTATCAGTTTGCGGGAAATATCCTTAACATTGGACTACTGAACCAATTTAACAAATTTTATTTTTTACAGTGAATACCGCACAAAGGTCTAAACTGCTTCCAACCGTCTAGAGCCAGTGGGACTATGGCATTCCCATTTAAGGTATGTTGTGAGGCTGAAGGTAGTGGGGTGGAAAAGGAGATGAGGAACGGGAAGGTTGGGAAGTACCTGGCTATTCAGATATGGTCACCAAACACGGCTAAAGCCATTTCAAGTAATGTTTCAATTTTGAATGATGGTCTTTCACCAGGCCAATATTTAGAGCATCTACCACTCTGGAACGTGCCGCAAATATACTACATATTATTTTATATCAATTAAATGTGTTATGACACATATTAATTAAATCAAATTTATTTGCGCACGCCGGTTTTAAATCCGTGACTTCTGAATTCGTAGTCGAGCGTTTTACCACTCGATTATGCAGGCCGTCATAAGAATATGACTTTTAATTTTAGTGGCTTTCTTTATTTCTAGTTCTTCTAAATTATTTAATCTGTTACCATGACCATTTTTATGCAGAATATGAGCACCAGTAGAAATAATAAAATCTGTGATCATATACAAAGTTATTATTACATTTTCATTAAACATGTCAAACCACAAAGTGATTACTTTCCACAAAAATAGAACATTTACTGATTTTATTTTTGAGTTAGCTTTATGTCTCTTTTGTAGCGTAATGGTTGACGGATTCGACTTGGATTCTGAATGTGGAGTGTTTGATTCCTATGCACATTACATCGATTCCACACTGTCAGGGCAAAAGAGGATACTGCAGCCATAACACGAGACTGCGCATAATGCTTTGTTTTGTGGACCTTAGTTGAAGGCTTAAAAGGTATGGTGTTATATGACTCATATAATGCGAAAAAATTCATAACTAACAAGGGAAACAAAACAAGAATGTGGTGAGGGAGTTGTCCAGATGAAGGTAGTGATAAAAGTAGTCGTGGTTGCGTCCGTTGTCGTAAAATATGAAGTTATGTAGCCATTCTGAAAAAAAAAATGCCATTGTATTAAATTAAATTAATCAGTTTTACACACCCGGCTACAAATTTTTCAAAAATGACTGATCTGTTTTTACTATAATGTAATACGTTAAGTTAGGCATATTTTTTTTTATATATTCGTAAAAAGCATTAACTTTGTGGCTTGCCATATTTATAAATAGAACATATATACTTTGTTTTTAACCACTTTTTTTTTTGAAAAAAAAAAGTGGTTAAAAACAAAGTATATATGTTCTATTTATATTTTTTAGGCTATCATAATTTTATAATTCGCAATAAATCAACAGCCTATCCTGAACAAGTGCTAGTTCCATGGCACTCTCTGCTTATTCTGATGAAACGTAGAGGTGTAAGAAACGGGGTTTAGAAGGAGACTTATCTCTCTGGAAAGGGAAGAGAACGAGGGAGACCGAGAGAATCTCTCAATTTGGATCAAGTCGCTAAACATTACTTTAACCATTTCAAGCAGCGCTTCAAATTTGAATTGTAAACTTTTGCTTCTGCTACGCTATAGGCCGTACTATCTCCTGACAACTACTAAGTCAATAATAATTTGTAGATTTCAGTCGAAGTATAGAGGAAAACGTTGTTACGTAGAAAGGTTAAATATAAGAGAGAATTTACTATATTTAAGTTGAGATTAGCTGACTATGGAAATTTAAAACTGAAAGATTAGTTTGTATTGCTGTAGATTGTGGATAAACTTACCTTCTTGCTTTACAAACAGTTTATTTCTATGCGTAGATTAATACAAAGGTTTTTCATTTATGTCGAATAATATCCATTCATTATTAAAAACAAAGAAATTGCAACAAGGTAAAAAATAGAGGGCGGGTGAGATCAGAAAATTGTGATATTTTAAATATGTAGATACACGCAAATTTAATCAATTTATAAAATAAAAAAATAAAAAATTGGACACTATTTTGTTCCTTCTCACTTTTTAGGCAAGCCACAATCATTCTATTCTGTGGCCACAGAATTCAGAAAAACGATATATTTAAATATTTAAGATTGAGGTGTTTCAAACTTCCGTCACATTAATTTGACACATTGAATGATTATGGCAAGTGAGTTTTTTTTAACATTTGCAAGATCCCCGGCAAACGCCAATTGTTGGTCCGTTTCAGCTTTTGAAGAAATCGTGATCAGCTGTAAAGCAAAAAAATCATGTTGTTATACTTGTCCCTGTTCCTTGTTCTTCCCCTAACCACAAGAATTTTCTCAATTAGGAAGGTATTTATCATTAACTAGCAACTAGACATTGTATATTAACTGAATTAATATTATACCTACTGTTAGTATTAGGTAAAAATGTTTATTTTTGTACAATTGATTAAATAAATAAAAAAATAAAAAAATTGTCAGCTGCTCACAAATTATTCAAAAACTAAAACGGGCCTAGAATCAAAGCTTAACCGGGATCGACAAAATTGCGCCAATCGACGATTATAATGATGCCAAATGTGGTGAAAGTTTTAAGCACCTTAACCTTAAAAAAATATTTATTCTTTTTTCTTCTCTGAATTGTATTAATTGTAGCTTAGAGGTAGGAACTTTTGATCACGCATCCTTACTTTTTCTCTTCACGCATTACTGTAAAAAAATACCCCATTATATTAGGTTTCACGGATGACGCCACTCACTCGTTATGTTTTGAGAGCTTAGTACAAGCAATACAACAAATAATGCATCTGTTAATTCTATGTGGATAGTTAGAAAAATGTCTGAGGTTTCCACTGAATACAATTATTAAACAATCTTTAAAATTTATTGTGAAAAACATACTGGGATTTTAGGTAAAATGTTGAAAAAATCCTTTCTTGGTTTGAAAACTACACCTTTTACTAATATTTTAGCATGAATTTCGTAAAACCTAAAGGATTAAAGATATAAAATTGTATTTACTAAAAACCTTTGACATTTTTCTAACTACACAATGAAAATTTTCAGTTACATCATTTGTAGGATTGCTTGCATTAGAGTGCTCGAATGTAACGTTTAGTGTCATTTTTGAGTGCTGACCACATGACTAATTAAAACAAATTACAAACCGAATCTTCAATATTCTTCCAGAAAATTTAAAACAAAGTCTAACATTAAATAATTTCAAACATAACATAAAAATTTGGATTAATAGCAAAGACAGAGCATTTACCGGTGCACTCACCCTAATTCGAAATCATTGAATAAACCAATCACAGAACAAATAATTACTTATTCATATATGTACAATTTTATGTTACTATTTCTATATTAATATTAAATTCACACTTTTAAATAACATTAACCATAGATTAATTTAATTTGAAGTAACCAAAACAATCGGCAAAAATTACTGCCTCAACACAGGCTTGCCTAGTGAGGCAGATTACGAGAAAACAAGTAATAACTGTATACAAATATACGAAAACTAAGTTTATATGTATTTAAACTTTATTATTGATAGCATGAGCAATAATAAACACATATGGGTATTTTATAAATGTAATGTTAGTTATAGATTCCTAGTTCTTAAGTCTTAGATGCAAGTCAACAGTCGTAATTCTTAGTTTTAATTCATTATTTATATGTCTTATATATGTTATTTTGTTTTTGCAATTGTACACTAACTGAGTGTTTGTCACGTAAGTGAGAACATCGGTTAAAACCTATTATAAATAAATAAATATAAATATTAAAAAATATATAAATAAAATATAAATATGTATTTAAGCAAATACGAATAATGATAATGATCTACTCCAAGGCGAATACGCAGACTAGTCTATACTTCTTTTTGATCACTGTGTTTATTATATATATTATGTTTCCAATGTATCGATCTCTAGTTCAAATATATTCATCATTGTACATACACCTTTACACAACCTTATATTATGTTTATCCTTTTTTATCGTTTTTACTGTAAACTATAATTAAATAAAGATTATTATTATTATTATTATTATTATACATTAAAAAAAAAAATTAAACTAACCAACTTAGAAGGAAAACCAAAAATCGTGTTTGAGTTGGGGACTAAATCCAATTTGTATTCACTGTTGAAATTCTTGAATACAAATTCTACTTTCCTTTTTACACATTTTGTTTGCTCCATATTTTTCAATTAAAATCATGGGCAAAGTCGTAGTAAGGTTAGACGAATAAAAAATTAAAAAAAACTCGCGTCTAACACTAGGTTTATGGCACAAGTCAAATTGACGGATTTCCAATTTGCTTAGCAATTTTACTAAACAGACAGTACAGACTATATAATTGAACAGTGTAAACATATTTAATGTATTTTTATTTAAGGAAACTTCTTATTTATGAAAATTTTGTCGCTATATACCTATCTCTTAGGCCAAATAGTCACCCCGAAACTTAATACAACAACAGCACAACATCACTATTCCTACTCAGCAATTAAGATATTCAACAAACTTCCTAATGACATAATAATCTCTATGGACACCCGTTAAATGGCAAGGTAATACAACGCTTTTGAATTTGTCCCATTTGTGAATTGATTATTTCTGAAACAAAATAACCATAGTGTAACAATTTGTGTGAAGCAACGAAGAAAGAATTTCATCGGTGTGAAGGATATTTTGTTAGAAACTCAAATTACAAATAAACGTTCGTTGCGTAACAAATTCGGCGCATTATGATTTATGGGGCAGTAAAAAAGGTCTCGACGTGGAGTCTAATTTCAGTCAAATAAAACATCTGTTGATTTGCGGGTGCCTGTAGAAATAGGTAAATAAAAATGCTCGTAAACCTTGTGTTAAGGGAGTATGATAAAATTCCCACTCGTTTAACACTGGAAAGTGAATCTGCAACCTAACCTAGCGAAAATTTGGCTAAGTTTAAAATTTATTTTCTAAATTAAATGACTTTCCACCCGACCCTCGATATCTAAGTATTTTATCTGATGCACGATTGAGAAAAAGCTGCATGACGCAAAGCCCATATTACATACTATCTACCTTTACCAGGGTAGAAACACTATGCGGCGGTTTTATCGGCTATCCCCATGGGAAACGACATTACCGTATGCATTCTTAATGTCCTAAGAGCCTTTTATAGAGACGTTCACCGTCTTATCATGTAATATTATGTAAGTTCTCATACGACTTTCGTTTTGGAAGTTTTCGAATGTTCCCCGAGCTCCATTCTTATAACTTCTGTCTACCCCTTCACAATAGGCTTTAAGAAGAAAATAAAACCTTAGTAATATCGGAAGTTTCCATCTTATAAAGTACAAAGTAAATAAAAAATATAGGAAAATTAATATACTCTAAATCCCATATTTCTTTTTCACAACACAGTCTATTATTTTAAATCTTAATTTATTTTTATGTTCTGCTAATTAGTATTTATATAAATATGTTTTTATATTTTCGTTGAAAGCAATCACTTTGTGGTTGAACATATTCAATGAAAATGAAATAAGAACTTTGTATAAGACTACAAAATTCAATTTAATAAAATAATTTACAAAAGATAATTTTACTGCAAAATATGACATTTTGTAATAAAGATATGTTGAAAAAAATTATATACACAGTCCTCCTCACTAGGGATTCCTATTCCGAGGTGGACTGTAGGTTGCTGCGTTGGTGTCACTGGTTTTAAGTTGACTTCATAATCTTTATAATATTATATTACCTGTCTCTTTTTCTATCGAAGCAATTTCAAACTTCAATAACTCAACTAAAAATTGACACAGCACCGCTATCTTAGTTTAATTTTAATGAAAAAGAATTTAACTTTTTTTTTTCGTAAGAAGTAATCACATGGTGGTTGGTTCCAAATAGCTTATTTTCATAATATTAATATAAAATTTCAAAGATAATTAAATGAGACGTATGCGCAGTAAAACCATGTATGACCCTGTTAAAATGTGGATATCCGGAAAGAATGCAAAGCTGATGTAATGCATGCGTAATGAATGTGATCAAGAAAGGGACGCTTAGATGGTTTGGGCATGTAGATCAAATGAACGAAGAAAGGAGTCTGAAAAAAATATATGATGCGAAAGTGAATGGAAGAAGAAGTCGGGGACGCTCGATAAAGACACGGCACGATCAAGTGAATCAAATGCTTGAATCAAGCCATGTATATATTCAGAAAAACGGAAGAGTATGTATGAGATGATGTATAAATGTAAATGAAGCAAGAACTGTGTGCCAAGACAGAGTTGTATGGCGGTCCTTCCTTTCTGCCTACTTTTGCGGGGAAACGGGGTGATGGTGAGTTAGTTACTTAGTTGTGAAATCAAGAATGCTGAAACTGAATCCAAAACTAACGTTCATTACTGCTTTGAATATAGGTAACGTAAGCGCACTCTGAAATTCAGGCGGCATCTGACGAGCCTGGGTCAAGTATGGATGTGAATTTCGTTTTGATAAAATAACTGCGGGAGTCTCCGACACTGCCTTCTATGTTTTTTTTTTTAATTTGGAAGCTGTTCAGCTATTAAAGTTTAAAATAAATTAATAGCTTATTAATAAATAACTTTTCTGTTTTAATTTACTTATTTATACATTTTTATTAGTTTCTTGGGCTCTAATAATAATAATAGTGGTAAAGTACAAAAAAAATAATTATAACGTTTGTGGATTAACAAAAAAAAATTAGTAGAACAGAATATAAAAGAAGAAAATATACCTGATGCAAGCTTTTCATATTTATGCGAAATACTCGGGAAACGGGTAAGATGCATCGGTTCCACATGAAAAAGGATGTTTTTGTTTAATTTAAAATTTTTTGATCACCAATTTGAAAAAAAATCATTTGTTTCTTTAACGTGTTTTTTTTCATTTCGTGCTCGGCTTTTAAGCTGTCGATTTTGCTGTAGTTTATTGATACTGTTTTTTTATAGAATCATATTTTATAAAAAAAATCACCGACCGGTAGTGAAAGATCCCTTATTTTTATTGAAATATTAATATTTTATTTGATGTAGATCTAAAAACGGATTTGTGCAATTGGGAACAAAGATACTGTTGATAGAGTCATAGGTAGTGAATCTGACCACTATTTAGGTCAAAACAATAGTTAGTTAGAAGTACCTTTTCTGGAGTTTTTTCCATCCGTGAAAAAAAGGTTTTGATCTGTACCCACCGATTTTTAGGTAGGCAGATTTTTTTATTCAGTCGAAACCCGTTAAACAGTATTTTATCAACAGTTTTGTAATACAAACTAAATTTATAAAGGAAACTGTCTAGGTGGGAATTTGTTTATCCAATTTGTTAATTTATTGAGGATTTCTCTGAGGATGACTCTATCCGGAAGTACCAATCTGCTAATTGAGCCATTAATGCCCCTATTAGAAAGCGGCATTTTTAAACGATTTCATACTTCTATTGAAAATGATTTACTATTTCAATTTCTTGCGATTTTGAGCTGCCATCTTTCGATGATATTCAAAGTTCTACCCGAACACATATTGAATATCTAGATGGTGTCTTCGATAAACATTATTTTTTTTTCTTTTTAGTTTCTGTTTCATATTTTGTATTTTAGATGATTGATATTATTTAAATATTTAATAAAAATATAAGCATCATGCTTTACAGTTAATTCAAATTTTAATATTTATTGAGTGTTCGTCTACATTTTTGTAATTGTTTTACTATTATAGTTCTAAAACAAGTAACTTATTTATTGGACAGATATCCATAGACACTCAAAATGACAGTATTTATTTACGCATTCTAAAACTAAGCACACAGACCGCTAGCAAATCTGGCACATAGGCCGGTTCTATCTCCGGTATTGTTTCAGTTAAATTAATATTATGAAATGCGGAAATCAACAGCAGTACCAACATAGTGGGTATATCGGAAGTGTAACACCGATTGTCTATCTCAATGTTTTTGATAGGTCCTACGTGGTGGAAATGCAAAGATAGTGAGACGGCCGAACACGGAATACCGAATATTTGGCTTAAATTTAGGACAAAAATTAAGTTTTCTGATTTTTGATAGTTTAACTGTAGTTTCTGTTCAAGGAGTGTAGTATCTGACAAAGGAAAAACTTTTCTTCAATGTTTTTATATACTTTAATTTAAATTTGTATTCTTTTGAATACTATCAGAAATCTAAAACACAATATGAAACAGAAAAAGCCAAAAAAAGACAATGGTCACAACCGAAAACTCAAAATTTCATATTTGTGTTTTTAGATTATTGATTTTATTTAAATATTTAAAAAACATAAGCATTATAGGCTTAAAGTTATTTCTAATTTAAATACCTTAAATTCGTTTTCATAGACATATTTTATTTTTATTAATTTTTGGTTTGATACATTTTTTTTAATATTGTCTACCTCACTAGGTTATAAGAACCTATTCCGAATGTATATATGTCGATAGGTACTTATCCACTTCAATATTTGTAAACGACATCCGTGACAAAAATGTTAAAATCCTTGGCTCTGGGACTAAATGGGTTCAAATCATAACAAAGCCAAATGAAAAATGATATGTGAGTTTTTTTCCCACCTTTGTGAGAGCATCTAATATTCAAAAACAAAACTAAATTTGAAGATTTTGCATCTCGTTCCGGAGTGGAAAATACTTTCAGTGTGATTCTGGTGAAAAGCCGCAATTGTGAGGAATATAAACATTAATTTTAATTTAAAAATGAATTTTAGACATTGCAAAAAGTCATAGATCCTTCGTAAAATAAAAATGAATAATTTTATGCTTTGCCATTTATTATAAAAATGAATTCCTAATATTGCAAAAATGTAATAATAACATGGTATTAAAAGTCTTAAAAAAATATGAGATTGTAAAATATGACGCTGAATGATTTGATTGGGAAGGAATAATTGGTTTAAGCGCTACTCCCTGGATAGAGTAGAGGTCTCGAGAACTATTCATTTTTTAAATAAAACACATTCGACTTTGTTTATAACCACTTTATTATTTAATATCACGTCTACCGGTTTCGAAAGTACCCTTTCATCATCAAGAAAATATAAAATTGGGATCAATTTTAATTTCAAATTGTCCTGATGATGAAAGGGTACTTTTGAAACCGGTAGACGTGATATTAAATAATAAAGTGGTTATAAACAAAATTTATGTGTTTTATTTATAAATATGGCAAGCCACAAAGTAAATGCTTATTACGAATATATTCATTTTCTGTTTGTTTTTCTTTTTTCATATTCTTTGAAGGTTGTTCATATTCATTTAAAAATCAAATCTAAATAATAGCTTACCACAAAGGACTTAACAGCTGATGAAATACATACATTTTGGTTTACATCTTGCGTACTAGGTTTTAATTTTTTATGGTGAATATCGCACAAGAGTTCCAACTGCTCCCAGGCGTCTTGAGGCAGTGGGACTATGGAATCCTTAATAGTAACGCTGAATGTAGTGGGGAGGGAAAGGAGTCGGGAAAGAGGAAGTTTAAGGTACCGTGGCTATTTTTAGATCTGATTACCAAAACATGGCTAGTGCCATTTCGAGCAACCTTTTGATTCGTGAATGGAGGTCTTACTTTGTTTACGCGCAACCCATAACTAATGAATACAATTCAAACCAAAAACTTACAACAATTGACTTATTTCAACTTACGACTACTAACGTCATGAATAAAATGATCTATTACAATCAAGCTCTGTTATTACATTCAGCCCTCATTAGTCAGGTATCTGCTTAACAATCTTTCCCACATTCATTTTTTCCCTCCCCTACGACCTGGGTACTGTTCAGTTTCGAAATAAAATAATTTATTGTAATTTTATTCAATTTCATTGAAATCCATGAATCTACATGTTAACTTTTCTACATTTAAGTCTTTTGAACTATCAAGCAAAATAAATTCTTAAATTTATTAAATTATACAATTATATTTTGAAATTTGGTTTTCAATAATTGACAATTTTCTTTGAATTTAAAATATGGTAGCACTTTCGTTTGTACCACTTGCATGTTTCCATAGCGAGTGTGTACGACAGCTTACGGTATTAATACGATTAGATATTTTAGCTTTTCTTTTTCTATTCAACATCACTTTCACATCAAGTCACTTGATACTATCTAACATAGAATTTTATCTGTTTATTTTCCAACTACAGTCGAATCGGTAAGAAATCTACATAATATTAATCGAATACACTAGTACGTTACATCTTTTCTGCTTGCGAATATTTAGAAGTTTTTTTTTTTAACAATTCAGCACCCGGCAAAGGCAACAATATCCCGCTTTTTTGGCGTCGAGTAGATCAGTTCATCACATTTGCATCTGCGAGAGGAGAAGATGCTGCGAGAACTCTCAACGGGGAATGGACCGTGTCGTTTCCTCCGCTCTCTGATCTCCATTTCTGCTCCTCTGGTGTGAGCGCTTTCCAGATAGCGGCGCTGTTGTGTCTTTTGTGTACTCAGTGAGAATTGCAAGACGATTCTCATTATTTTAGATGAGACTTTATTTACACATAGATAAGAGAATTAAGTGCAAGTTTATATGAAATCACGTGTGGAAAATAATATACAATTTTTCACGTTCATTCCGTGAAGCTTTCGGGGATTAACTAACTAACCATCACGCCGTCTCTCCGCAAGGGTAGGCAGAGAGGTCGGACCGCCATAGAACTCTGTTTTGGGACACACTCCTTGCTTCATTCACATTCATACATCGTATCATACATACACTTTTGTTATTCTGACTCTTTACGTTGACCTACTCAAGTATTTTCATTTAATTGCTTTTTTTCTCTTTTAATAGTAAGACAGACCAGAGCGGTAGATTGTGATTGTGTGGTAGAGTGAACGACTACCATTGCGAATCGAAACGTTGCTTGATTGAAATGGGTTTAGCCTTTTGTGACTAGACCTGAATAGCCAGGTACTTTCCGACCTTCCTCTTCCCCATCTCCTTCCCCTATTCACTACCTAAAGCTAACAACATACCATAATTAGGGATGTCATAGTCCCACTGGTTCTAGACAGTTGGAAGCAGTTGGGACTCTTGTGCGGTATTCACTATAGAAAAAAGACAAACATTCCCTGGTTAAGAATAATCTGTCAATATTTGAAAAACTCCTACTGCCATCATAATAAGCAGAAAATGTTGCTTGTGCAATAATGGAGGACTTAGCCAGCAGAGTGAATTGAACCCACGACGCCCGGGTGGGAATCCGACGCATTTGTCGATCGTGTCATGTCTTCCTCGGACGTCCCCGACTTATTTTCGGGTTGTTCAGAGCTGTAGGTATTGTCAGTATCTCGCTGGTAAATAGCATTTTGAATACAAAAGTTTTGTGAAATGGCATAAACCGTGCTATATATAAATATATCTGAATAGTCAGAAACTTCCCAGAAACCATTCAACTCCCTTCTATCCTATTTTTTCAGTCAGCCATAAGAATGTTTGTTATGTAATACTTATTTCAAAATGATTGCTATTTTACTAAAGCTTAGCTTCTTGAAAGTAGATTTCAGGCATGATGGTCAGAAAACACCGCCCACCTACGAGAGAATTATAAAAAACGATACGTTAAAATGAGAAAGTTCATTCTTTATCCATGGCTGTTTCCAATGGCGTTTTTAAGTATTGCACTACTACCTATAGTGCATGCACTTCTGAGCGGTTGTCAATAACAGATATTCTGAAAGAGATAGGATTCTACGTCCCGGATAATTACACGCGAGGTCGCCAACACAGACTTCGGATTCTTCCCAGTGTTTATGCCTCTAGGAAGACTTACTACGTTAGTAAAATGCCTCGGAAAAAATGTGGATGACTTGCACATGAAGTATAATAAGTTCAGGCATGAACCATGCAAAATGTGAAAAAAAAATGTGTTCGTTTATAATTATAATAATTATACTGTAATGCCAATGTTGATTTTCTTGCACTAATGAAACTCGTATTGGAATCAACTACAGTCATATTTTATGAACATCTAAATTTGACTGTCTTAAAACGGGAAATCTTTCCAGTTGGACAGTCAAAACCTTTCTTTGTAACAATTGTGTTTTTTTCATACTAAATTAATACAAATATAACTATATCGTCACCGGAAAGGCAAAGGGTTGAAGCGCCATTTCGGGAAGTTTAAACAAGAGCACTTGAAGTTTTTTTTTTTACACTAAAATTCATAAGTTTTCAGTTCCTGGTTGGATTTTGAAAAAAAAGTTATCTTAGGTAACTCAATACTCTCACTGAAATACCTGAAGCGACAAAAAACTTAAAAAGTCTCAACTTGTGTCGCTTGAGTCAAGTCTTCTTCCAAATAGTAAATATATTTCAGATAGTTTAAGGGCCATAAAAGTCTTCAGAATCAAACGAGAGTCAAAGAATTCGACGCAGAAAAAAAAGAACTGATCAATATTGCATATTTAACTCATTTTTGACCAAAGTGTTGCTTAAGCCCTTTTGCTTTTCCAGCGACAATAATATGTTTATGCAAATTATATTTTTTGTTAATTTTTTATCGTTTTTGCAATGTATTGGTTCAATAACTGTCTCTGTAAAAATAAAACAAAATGTGATAATAATAAATTGACTGAAAAGCCTTTTTGTTCATATCACACAGTTGTTTGAACGTCTCCGTTTGTGGGGATCTCTATTTTATGACGAATTCCACGATTATATTACACAATAGTCGCCGGAATTGGGGTTTAAGCAAATTGCAACCCCGTCTTCAGTATTGTTTCGTAATGTAGACTCAAATATCTAACCATACCGAGCTGCCCCCATTGTTCCGCGTCTTTAAGAAAATACAGTTTGTTCGGCGGAGGGGTGGAACGGGGTTGCATGAGCTGAGTAGTGTTTTGGAAATATTTCATGTTTTGATTAATGGGCCGGGCCGGCTCAAGAATCAAGGATTTATATCAATATTCAGTTTGCTCGTGGATTAGCATCCCTCGTTGTACTCGCAGTAGCTTGTAGGCCCTTGGGGGAGGGCCTTCTCGAGAATAATCGGCAGACAAATTAATAAAGATGATTAATTTTGTTTGTTAGTACCTGCTGTTTGTCACTTAGGAAAAGTTATATAATTGCTCTACGGGAGTTTCAAATGTTTTTAACCCTTATTTTAATTAATGATTTTTTTAATGAGAGCAGTTAAACGTGCGTAAAAAAAACTTATTCTAAGATTCATTTTTATTTATTTGTTTTCTCCACATAGAAGGCATTGAGGTTACACGCATCACCTTTTTATCCCTAGGGATGCTGAACAGGGGTTATTTTAATACAAAAAAGTGTGAATCTGGAATATGAAGAGTTTTTTTTAGAACGAATGGAATATTGTATGAAAATGAAATAATAACTTTGTATCAGACCACAGATTTAATTTTTATTTTTATGACATCAGGGTACAAAAATTAAACTTAACAAAAAATACAAAGTTTGCTGTTATATATACATACAGAAGAAGAACACAATACAAAATTAAATAAGATTAAAAACAATAGAATAACATTTAAAATTATAACAAAGGAACAGAGAAAAAGAGACAGACAATATGAAATGAAAGAGGCAAAACATCAACTGAGAAGGTGATTAAAGAATAATGAGATTTTTTTATGAGTTTAAAGGAAATAAACCTAATATTGGACTACTTGACAAATTTAACTGATTATTGAGAATATGATTATTAATTTTAATTGCTTTCTTGTTAAAAGTTATTAGTTAATTTTCATTAAATATATCAAACCACAAGGTAATTGCTTTTTACGGAAATATTGTATGTGAGGTAGTTAATTGTTTGAAAGGATATTTATTTAACGTTCATTATAAGTTATTAGTACCATGGTTTATTTAATTTTTTTGTTTACGTTTTTATTTTTTTGGTTTGTAACTGTTGACTTGGTTTGTTACCTCCATGATATCTTCAGAGCAAACAAAAAGAGATAAACATTAAAAATTAACGTGCATGAAATTTGAAACACACATTTATAATATAAAAAAATATGACAATAATATTTGAAGTAGTTATATAATTAATATAACACAAATATGACTTCGATAGTTCCCAATGAATGTCATATTAATAAAAAAGGTGATAACAGTTAACTGTTCGCCAAATACTAGAAGATCCTAGGCCGTTGTTGTGAAAAGGGTTTGTTTATGAAAATGAAGTGAATTTGGTACTTGAATAGAGCAACGTTGTAGGAGCCCGAAATTTCAAAGCTGAGGTCTTTTCTGCACATAAGAATGTATCGTAAAAACGATTCATTCTCTTTGAAGTAGCAAATTTCAACCATGTACGGGTGCAAGGTACGCGTTTAAAAAATCTATAAGATTTGTCTACCATATTTTCTTTTTCACCGACATCATTTAAAGATATCTAACATTGATCCTTAAAATATAAATCAGCACAAATAATGAGTTTTATTTGAGTATTTGAGACTAGAAAAATGCAAAAACTGAATAAAATTGAATCTGTATAATTTTCTGGTAAGATCAAGAAATTCTCTGTGCCTCAAAGAGATTAAAATATATTATCAGGTCCGCCTCTCTTATTGGAAAATAACCTCAGACCGGATAAAATGTTTGTCACCCCAAATATTCTAGCCTTACGATTCGTAATACTAAAAACGTAATTACGTTTGCTCGCGGAAATGAATCAAAAGGCTTAGTTTGAAAGAAAAATGAGCTTTTGGGGTAAAATAAGAATTATAACAGTATTTTGTATGTTATCTTATTAAAATAGTGACTTTGAAACGTAGACGAACATTTGACGGCCTCCGTGGTCGAGTAGAAATACTTTCGACTTCGAATCCAGAGGACGCGGGTTGAAACCCGTCGTGCGCAAATAAATGTTATTTAAACTACATGTGTTATAAAACATTTAATTTATATAAAATAATAAAAAGTGTATTTGCTGCACGTTTCCGAGAGGTTGATACTCTCTAAGTATCTCCTTTGTGAAAGACCACCATTCAGAATCGAAACGTTGCTTGAAATGACTTAGCCGTGTTTGGTGACCCCATTCCGCAACTTCCCCATCTCCTTCCATTTTTCACTATCTTCAACCTCACAACATACCCCATTTGGGGATGCTATAGTCTCACTAGCTCTAAGCGGTTGGGAGCAGTTGAGTCTTGTAAAATATTCACTATAAAAATACATTTATTAAGTTATAAGTGTCAATAAGTTATGAGAAGATAAAAAGTTTTTACCAAACTATATTTTTTACAAGATACACTAAAAAGGGCCGACAGCGCACTATTCAAGGAATCAAGATAAGACTAGGTCTCGATATGTACTCAGACACCTCGCTGAAAGGGACGATACATCGCGCTATCAGGAAGCAGATGTGGAGACTAAATCGGGAACTTTGTTCCTTCAGGGACGCGCAGTACCTTTTGTAGGGCTGCGAGAAGTATCCGTCGGCACATGGTGGGAGTAGTAGGTTCAATTCCACAAATTGTGTGACCAAGTGCTCAATTGGTGTCTGGTGAAGAGGCTAAGCAGCGGGACATTGCCATTAAAGGACGGCGCTTTAGACTCATCGTGTTAAAAACATATTTTACTTTTGTGAGTTGTTAATATGACGTATTTTCCTTCGGTGAAGTGTACTGAACTAAATACGGTTTTAATTACAATAGTATACAGTAATTAAAAAAAAAATACTATGATAGTAAAGTTTTAAGCGGCTTACTAAAAAAAAGAGCATCTTTGCAATTTTAAATCAAATTAAATTTCTTTCTTACATATCCTTCAAGTGGTCGGTCCGTGGTCGTCGGTCGTCGGTCGTCGGTCGTCGGTTGCGATTGATATGTGGGAAGGAACAATGATATTATAATAATTCATATATTCTGGAATGGGCAAATAAACTTTATTTAATTTACCTGCGATGTCTTACTAAAAAATAATAAAATATTCTAGAGTGGTATTTACTCTCAGTATTGTCCCGGTGACGGACCGCCATTTTGAAACCAAACATTGCTTGAATTGGCATTAGCTGTGTTCAGTGACCAGATATGAATAGTTAAGTACTTTATAACCTTTCTCTTCCCATTTTTCACCTTCTCATTTTCCTTCGCCTTGGAACATACCCTGATTGGGGATGTTATAGTAATACTGGATCCAAGCAGCTGAAAGTCATATAAAAACCGGTTTTTTATTAAATAAATAAAATATTTTTTAATTAGTAAAGTAATAAATTTGACGTGGGTCAGAAAATATGAGTTAGTTATTTGTATCAAATAATCAATGAATGAAGTTCAGTCAAACAATTCTGCGAAGGAAACTTCAGAAGTAAGTCTGGAATGGTGTTTGCCGAGTAAAGGAGCAAAGTTATTCACATTGCCTGCAGTCTCGAAGTACGATGCTCATTTCGGTTTTGTAGCTTGTTTTGTATATTGTAGTTAGATTTCAATTAGCCTTGCTTTGAAAAATTTACCTTAAGTCAATAAATTTTTGAAGACTGTAGAAATACAACAATTTTATGAAATTACCGATCGTTTTTTTTACAATATACGTTAAAATCCGTGGCTATTTCACCTTTTTTGAAAAAGATTTGATTAATTGTCCTCTTTCTTTATTTTGATATATATCTGAACAGAATGTTCTTTTATGAAAAAATAACCACGTTGGGTAGACCCTTAAAATTTAACGCCAATAATTTGAAACTGCGAGTGAAAATTATGATTTCAGTTTGTTGTTGTTTTTTTTAAAACTACACGGTAAACGTAAAAAAAGGTAATTTCTCTAGCTTTTACAAAATATTCAATTTTACGACATGAAAAAATACTAATTTTAAAAATTGATTCAGTTTTGAAAAAGCAATGATAAAATGAAATGTATCATAAAAATACTTTACTTTGACTTAAAAATCCTTCCTGAACCAAAAACTACTTTATTACACAAGTTGTTAATTAAAAAAATGTGCGAAACTGAGATTATCTGGAAAAAAACATTAAAATAATTACCTCTGCAATCATCCATTTTTTACGACGAGGGATACTTAAGAACGTCAAACGGTTCTTGAAAGTTCTGAGGCAAGAACATATATATTTAGTTTAAATCTTTAAGAGATTATAATGTTCTCTGTAAATGTAAATGTACGTTTTTTTGTATTATTATTAATTGTGTGTAACTTATTTAGAAATTAATAAATATATTTATGTTTAAACGTGGTAGTCAGACGTTAAATAAATAAAAATGTAACGAAAATTATATAGTAACATTGTGTAAGATCACAGATTTTAGTTTTATTTTTATTACTGACTGGTTTCGCTTAGCCTTAGCATCATCAGGGTACGAAATTTAACAAAACAAAAAAACGGTGTGTTCGGTTATATATACACAGAGATGGAGAACACAATATAAAATAACAATGAGAAAACAATAGAATAACATTTAAATTATAACAAAAGAACAAAGAGAAAGAGACAGATAATATGAAATGAAAAGACAAAACGTTAATTGAGAAGGTGATTAAAGAATAATGAGAAATTTTGTGAGTTTACAGGAAAAATATCATTTGAAATATAATTTGATTTAAAAAAAGTAATTTCATTGATTTTTTTTAATGGATTTCTCCAAAATAATGAAAAAGCGAACGTCATATATATTATTGTACAACAGTTTTATAAATATGAAACAAGCTTTTATATCAAACGTAGTTTGTAATCAATCACACTTGTATTATAAGGTTAGACATCTTTCATTTATGTGTAGAAGTTGTCCAAAAAATAAGGTGCATGATTGAGGTTTTCTCGGCAAATACGTATTAAGTTAACTGAAACAAACGAAAATGATGATGAAAACCAAAAAAAAATCTGCTAAACTAATTTACTTTCATACGCTAGAAAGTTTACTTTTGATTATTTAATGTTGGTAGAAATTTTCCACTTTATAATGCAATAACGCACCAAACATGAGATGAAAACTTTCCTGAAAATCTTTAAGAATCTCAAGTTTTGAACTAAACTAAAAACTTGGTTGAAAAGCTAATTAAAGGATTTTAATATTGTACTCAACCCATAAAACTCGCTTCTGAATAATACTTGGTTGTGTGTTGAAAAATTTTCTTTTGTTATTTTCTACGAGGTACACTTTTTTTGACACAATAAAAGAGTTTGACTGTCCGAAGCCAGTGAAACTATTGCACCCTCGATTGAGCCGAACCGAGGGTTTTTTTCAAAAAGAAGTGCAAAAATAAATTAAAAAATGGTAAAAAATAAACTAGCATACTAACGCATAACGACTGAGAAACTAGTTCAAGCAAAATATCGCCATTGGTAAATAATTTGATTTATTAGTGCATAATTATTGTCTGTACCAAAAGCTAATTAAATTTGCCGTTGAGTACGTTATCTATTCGTTTAGTGTATTATTGTCTAGGTGTATGTATGTATCAACCTGTATATATGTACCAAGGTGTATGTATCTACCAAGATGTAAGAAAGTACCGGTGTGCATTTTTCAAATTAAATCGTCGGTTTCAAAATATTCGTGGGGTGCAATTTTTTATATCTGGGCTAAAAAATCGCCGAGCAGGTAAACAAAAAAACAGTTTTTTTCTAATCAAGCTTTTATTTTTTTAATGCATGCTTTTAATATTTATATTTACTCGTATATATGTTCAGCCGAAACGTTCAGAATCGAAACGTAGCTTGAAATGTCTTTACCCGTGTTTGGTGACCGGGTCTTAATAGCCAGTTACTTCTCAACCTTCATCTTCTCTGCGACCCTTTTCTCCCCACTATATTCTGCCTCACAATTTACCTCAATTGGGGATTTCATAATCCCACTGGCTCTATACAGTTGGGACTTTTGTGCGGTAATCACATTTTAAAAAAAATGTTTACCCTGATACATGGGTAGAAAAATAGACATTATATAATGTATACTTAAATAGTTTTTGAGAAAAAAAAATGTATACGCACAGTACATACATTAAAATGTTTGCGTATTAAAAATATTTCAGTATTATGTATTTTTCAAAAGGTTGTTATTATTTTCATAGTTTACCCACAATATTTTCGTAACGCTACCAATATAATCCACACGTAATATTTATACGTTCACGTAAAGGTATACTGCCTACGTTCGAGCGGATATCTTATTGTCTGTCCACGTATAAAAAGGGACACGATAAATCATGCGACAGGGCGTGGAGTAGGAAGGGACAACGTGGAAATAATTTCCTGTCTCTTCTTTACAAATCCATCCATAACCGGATATTTAACTCTCAATTCTCACACCGGACGTTTACCTCCGGGCACCTCGAAAAAAATCTAGGAATTTATTGAATCTGATAAAAATAATGGATGAGCCAGTGCGACCTTTTCGTTGAAGTGGTTGTCATGTATGATAAGTTTGAATTGTTCGGGATGGGGGAATTTGTTGTATAAGATAACCAGGAACATCTTGTTACTATTGTTAGAAGGTATATAGAAACCTACCTTTTTGTATAGATTTTGTATGAACTATACAACATGAGTGTGTACAAGGGTACATCTAGCTTATAACTATGTTTGTGTGTTTGGGTATAAGTTTTTCTACTTGTTCATCGATTTACTTTCTTTACATTATGAAGGTTGAAAGCAAAAGCTTTGATGAAGCTCATTTTTCATATGAGTCTAATATGTTAGGTTTTTCTCTTCAGCGAGCAAATTCTATATTGCCGTTATATTTTTCCCGAATGGTAACCGTTAAAATTATTTATTCTGAAAATCATATTTTGTTAATTATTTGATTTGATGCAGATTAAATTTTTTTCTTTTAACACAAAGCAAAGTAAAGATGAATGCGAAATATCGTAAAAAAAAAATCAAAACAAGAATAATAATGTTTGTTTAATTCGTTATTTTTTAAAGATTCTATTGTAAAAAAATAATTAATAATTTAGTTATCTTCAAGTTTTTACAAATTCGAGTATATTTATTATTTATTTTTTTACTATCATTTTTTTATTTGAATTTTTTGCACAGTAGTCAAATATTAGGCTTATTTTTTTGTAAACCCATAAAAAAATTCATTATTACAATCACCTTCTCGGTTGACGTTTTTCCTTTTTCAATTATTCATATTATCTGTCTATTTATCTCTGTTCTTTTGTCATATTTTAAATGTTATTCTATTGTTGTCTTACTGTTTTCATATTTTATTTTATATTGTATTCTCCTTATGTATGAATATATAACCGTATACTTTGTATTTTTTGTTTGGTTTAATTTTGTACCCTGACGATGCTTAGACTATGCGAAACCGGTCGGTTACAAACATTAAAATTAAACCAATGGTCTTATACCGAGGTCTTTTTTCATTCCATTGAATACGTTTTTTTTTTTATTTCAATCATTTTTTTTAATCCCATAAGATTTTGTCACTTGTTAACAACTCAAGCAAGGGAAAGCAATTATAAATTAGTGCAGATATTTAACAGAAATGAACAATATAATTTCTTACAGATTATTGTATTAATTTTTAACTAAGTATTTCTTTACATACCTTACGTATGTCATAAACAAGCGACAAAACTAGTTTGCAAAAAAAAGTTAATTTATATTTATGTTTTTTTTTTATTTAAAAAAACAGAACTAAGGTATTTGGTAATCATTTAGAATATGAATAGTCTTCGAGAAGTAGGAGGTTGTCAAAAAATGGCGGTGAATATATTGGTAGGGATGGAAATGCAGGTTTATGCGCTGCTTTCGGATAAAATAGAGGTCTAGAATTAGTCTCGGTGACCCTTATCTTTTCTTTTGTCATTTTTTTCTAGTTTCATATTCTTTGAAGATTGTTAATATTACTTCAAAAATTAATTATAAAAATAAAGTACAACTTGGAACGTTATTTTTTACTTGAATAAAATAATTGTAGAGCAGAAAGAAAAAAAAAACATTACCGTTACCAAAAAAATAAACTATCTAAACTTTGCCTTAATAAAACGAAACTCTTTTTATATAAGTAAAAAAAAAAAAAACTCAAGTTTGCTTTTAAAACTTTTCAACGTTCAATATTCAATATTATCCCGCCAATGTGGAGAGGAGATGAATTTATTAAAGGGTTTATATTTAGCTGTCCAGCGCGACGGTACCTACCTCCTATCTACCCCTACCTACCTAGCTTCACACCGGGGTCAGTTAATAAGTTATGAGAATTATATTTCTCTCTCTGGCGATAAGCTTGGATGAAGGGTGTGCCCTCCCAAGTGATCGAATAAATGTTTTAACGTTAGTGGTTAAAAAAAGTATGGATATAAGTATAAGAAACGAAAACATTTGCACATTTACCAATATTTGAAAATTTTTAAAAGTTGAATAATTTGACATAATAATTTCAAAATCACTATTAATTTATGTAGTGGGTTATTTTTTGATAAAAAATGTTTTTTTTCATATTATAAACCCGAAAAAAACTGGTCACAGCTAATAATAATAATACAAAAAAGCAGTTCGAAATTTCTGTAACCCTAACGGTGTTTTCGTATTTAAAAAAATGTATAAAATGGAATCAAGATTTTTGAATACATGGAATTTTCTATATCTAAAATTAATTATGATATGAGAAAGAAACTATTTTTGTTGTAAATTCAGATCCTGTATTAAATGTTATTATGTTATTTACATTAAAAAATATTTTCAACAAACAGTTTTTTTTTTATTTTTGGTTATTTAATGTTCATTTGCTTAGATGTTATAATATGTGTTAGATTAATAAAAAAATGCTTTGTGCTCTGATGACGACACGAGTAGTTTCAAAATTGTTTTCCGTGTGTAAAGAACTATTTGTTTTTATTTAATATTAAAAAAAACTTTCAAAATACGTGTTTTATTTTATTTAACGTCTAACAATCGAGCTTAATCTCAAACTCTCCAATTTTATACCAAAAAACAGTTTTTTATTGTTTAATGAGATAGGTCAACGCCAGAAAGCACATTTAAGATATTTGCAAACTGGGTAATAAATATGTTTTTTCAAAATAAACTTAAAAGGTTTCATATCCGTTTTAATTTTATGCCTAGTAAAAAGAAAACAAACAAGAAATAAAAAAGCTCTATTTCTAGTTGGGAATTGTTTTCATGTTTTGAAAGAAAGCATTCAAACAACAATATAATAGAAAATGAACTAAAACTTTGTAAATGTCCCTTGTACATTGTACATTCGCCTCTGTATTCCATATTACCCCTCTGTATTCCGCATTATCTCCTATTCCATATTGCGTTGGTAAACACCTTCTGGTTCCTGTTGTAATTATGAGAATGTTAAACGAAGTTATTCCTCGCGAATCGAGGCACAAAGCGAAGTGTAATCCGGCAGGATTAGCCGCAGTGCGAGAACAGCCCTGGGAGATGAAAGCCTGAATGCGAAATAGGCTGTATGATTTAAAAACGAAAATTGCCAATTTTATCGCTGACCGGGGTAGGGTGGGAAATAAACTGTTTGGTTATTGATGTATTAAAGCGTTTGCTTTTAATTGCCAAACTTTGTTTACATATGGATACATTAATGGACATGTTATCCTGGTTTTATCAACGGAAAAATGTTGCACTCGTGATGTATCGTTGCTGTATTTCGTACATTTAATAATATAACTATTTTATGTTAGGTTATCGTGAAATATGACATTCGAATCGATTTTTATATAGAAATTGCAAACTAAGAAGGGATAGAAATTGAGAAAATTATTTTTAAATTCTTAAGAGATAAACTGTGAATGATGAAAAACTAAATTTAATGAGACCAAGAAGTTTTTAAAAATACCAATTTCACCCCAGAGTGCAAAAAGAGCACATTTTCGCTGCTTACTTCACACGATTACTTAATTCCAATGTAATAGGGATAGCTTTGAAATAAGGGTTTAAAAATGACATGTTTTTTTAAAGGTCATGGTTTTCAGAAATTGGTGGATTATTTATTTTCAAAACACGTTTATATTCTTGAAGGACATGGAGGGGTACCTTTGCTAGACAGCGTAGTCAGGATTGTTGACTTTATACTGACTCGATAGAAAAATATATATTAAAGGATGTTGGATAGCCCATTTGTTACCGCCCACATGGAATTCGGATATTTTTAATAAATATATTAAACAAAACAATATCAATACGCTATCAAAATGATTTATAAAATCAAAATATCACAGAAACACTTATAACAGAAAGTTTTCCTAAAAAAATGATTGAAGCTTTTTGTTGATTTTATGTCTTATAAAAATGTGAACATTCTACAGTTCGGTCAAAAATATTTTAAGCTGTTGAAATAACTCTGAAAAGTGATGTTTTATAATCTTTGTTTGGTCTCATTTGAACATTTACTCATAGCACATATCACCATCATGTTTGATTTATTTGTATAACCACTGCAAGTATTTTAATCAACACAAATACGAGTATATAAAATAACCTCAAAATCCATTGAGGTAAGTTATGCGACTCGATGATGTGAAGTTAGCGCGGACGGAGAAAAAATCCTTACATACTTAGGAGTGCTGCGATAATATGTGATGTCTCTTCGCGTCTCATTCTCTCTCATGGTATACGACGTAGAAACCCAGAGAAAGTGATTTATCGCAAATTTGTATAGGTCGGGTAAAAACATTAGCTATACCTCTTTATATCGTAACTCCAAGTTTATTCAATAATATATTTTAATAATATGGGTGAAGTATGTTTGAAAAAAACCTTGTCATGTAGGAACGATAAACAGCTGTTGGCAGGAAGATAGGGAACCCCGTTTTTTTTGCAAGATTATCCACATGATTTAATAATACTCTTACTTATCTATTTAATTTATCTAAATGGGTGAAATTGTTGGAAATATATGAGGATACGAAGCTTTTAGTTCGGTCGCTAAAAGCCGTATTTTATTTGTGCACTTGTGTAGAGTTTCTTTGAGGCGCGTCCTGGCGGAGAAGCGGTCCCCCCGCTAAAGCATTTCGCCCCGTTAACTGCAGTTGGTATATTTTTTTCAAGACATCCGAGTGGAACATTTTAATTAAATGGAGCTTACTTTAAGCTCTCGGCGCCGCTCGGCACTACCAAGATTCCATTTCCTCGTAGGAAATGCATCTCAAGCTTCCGTTGAGTGCTCGACTTTCCATTCATCTGGCCTCGCTGCGGCGAAGTCAAATCACATCACCACAAGTTTCCGCCGAGAAGGGACGAGACTTTTAATTAATCTGCGATAAATAATTCATTTTGTTAGGGCAACGACGTCATTAACGGAATCTTTGAACGGCAATAATGATCTTTGAAAAGTTCCCCTCTAAAAGGCGCCCCGTAAACAATAGCAAATAGTTTTCTACCTGTCGACAGAACCTTTTGACACGAGAGTTTGAATCGACGATGGTTGGGTGTTAATTGATAAACTTTTTTTTCAATGAATCCTCTTTTCATCTCTGGTAGGGTGAATCCCAGGTTATATATTTGATTATTATCAATGCAGTCCACAATGGAGTGCTTATATCAACTCTGATGTATGGCAGTGAGGCATGGAACTGGCAGAGGAAGGATGAGAGTAAACTGAATGCTGTGAAAATCAGATCCTTGGGGGAGCGGGTTTTAATCTACTAGTTAATATTATTACAAAAATAAATGTATTTTTTATGATAGCTTTCAAAGGAAAAAGTATGAAAAGCTTGCGAAAAAGGATTGAGTAAATGAGAGAAGCATCCAAGAAATTGCATTAGTACCTATATAGAGGTTTGAGAACTTTTGCGTATAACTTAAAAATTTTAAAATGCAGGTTTCCTTAAGACAAGTGAGAAAAACTAATTTCTTGCTAATTTTTATTATGTGGCATATTTACATTTTACTAATACAGAGTCCGGCAAAAGCCAAGAAAAAATAAAATTAAAAATAATATATTGAATTTATGTAGTTAATTACAAAGAAAATAAGTGTCATAAATACAATTTATATACTCTTATTTAAATTATCAAACAAGTAGTTAAATTATAAAAAACACTTCAAACTTAATTCATTTTTGATAACTGATCTCGCTTTTCCACGAAATTTTGAATATAAATAATTACAGAATCGTTAATTTTGGGTAATTTACTCCGGTTTCTGACCCCTGCATTTGTGAATACATATCACCTCATTTGTTTGTTTTTTTTTTATAGTGAATACCGCACTAGAGTCCCAACTGCTCCCTACCATCTGGAGCTAATGAGACTATGGCATCTCCAATTTAGGTATCTTGTGAGGCCCAAGGTAGTAAGAAGCAGGAGAAGATGAGTAAGAGGAAGGTTGGAAAGTACCTGGCTATTCAGGCCTGGTCACCAAACACGGCTAAAGCCATTTCAAGCAACGTTTCAATTCTGATTTTGGTGGTCTTTGACCAGGGCAATACTTGAGTATCCACCACTCTGGAACGTACCGCACATAAACTGTTCATTATTTTACATGAATTGCGTGTGTTTTGACACATTTTAATTAAATCAAAATTATTTGCGCACGCTGGGTTTGAAACCGTGACCTCTGGGTTCGTAGTCGAGCGTTTTACCACTTGACCACGGAGGCCGTCTGCATATTATTTTACAGAAAGCAGTCAGGTCGAAAAAATAAATAAAAAAACTTGCACACAACTGCGAGAGCATACTAAATAAGTAACAGCATTATTTTATAAAGTGGATAAAATAAAACGGATATGAAATAGAATTCTAAAATAATTTTCACCCATGAAGGAAGATTTTATATTCATACCCAACCTGTAATCAAAAGTTTGTAGTTGCCTCCTGTACCCCTCGCAAAGGCTCTTTGTTTTGCCGCCAGCAAAGGCTGAGGATATTTGAAACTGTTATCTATGCGTACCTACCTACCCTCGAAGGTAGTACAGAAGATATGTTTCCCCTTATATTGATTTCTAAAAGGTACAAAAACAACGCGATATGTTCAGTTCCATCCGAGTTGCCAATAGCAGATTGTACAAGCAACGTTGGGCACGGGGCTTCGTACAGAGTTATAGAGATTTTGCATTAAACAGATTTATTTAAAATTTTACTCTAATTTTATTTCATTTGATATTTTACAAAATCGTTTAAAAATGATACAGATTTCTTTTTAACCTATTACGACCTCCAGAACTAGATGTAATAATGCCCAAATCGTGGTTTTATATTTATTTTTTAATAGTAAATAACGCCTAAGAGTCCCACCTAGAGTCAGTAAGACAATGGCATCCCCAATTGGGGTATGTTGTGAAGCAAACTCCTATTGGGAATGCCTCACAGCATATAGTGGGGATGGGAGGAAGGTGGGGAAGATAACCGTTGGAAAGTAATTGGCTATTCAGATCCGGTCACCAAACACGGTTAAAGCCATTTTAAGCAACGTTTCGATTCTGAGTGCTGATCTTTCACCTGAGAAACTGCCTTAAAAACACTTAATTGTATTTAATATAAATTTAATATGTTATGTCACATATTAATTACACAGAATAGAATGTGTACGACGTATTATGTCTGTAGTCAGAGAAAGAAAAAGAAAAGACAAAATAAAGTAGAGGATTAATACTTATACATAAATGTCGTCCGGAAGAGTAAGACTCAGGGGTAAGTCGCTCTCCCAATTATGTGTATTTGAAGCTTAATAAAAATGTTATTGTTGGTTAATTATGATAATGTTTCTAGATCGAGTTTATGAAATAAAAAAAACAATATATTCTGGGAAAAAGCCTTTCGGCAGAAAAACCCAATTTGTTAATATACTCGTAAGAACAAAGAAAAATGAAATGTGAGGTAAAATCCAAAACAAAATGCGTTATATGTAGATGTGTGTGTGTGTGCGTGTGTATAAAGATACTTGCGTGAATGTCTAGGACCACCGAGGCGATGGAAAAAAGAGGTGAGTGCGAGCAAAGGTTACTCGACTTTCAGGACGCGGTGTCCACGGGTCGGTTGACCAAACCGACCGCGTTCTCGTCGCTACGAGAGTAATTTCTTGAGTTCGTGGCCACCAACAAGAAAAATATGGCGATATGTGCTCGTCTAGCCCGGCCGAGCTGGCAGCCCCACTACCCGATTCAGGCAGACAAACCTGAGCGGGAGAAGAAACAAACCAAGCTGGCGCGCAGAAGCGTGGCGTTGGGAAAACTAATACCCAACAAATCGTGATATCCCGTTTATAAATGTATCTCACCAATGCAAAAATGATGCGGTGTAACGAAATGTTCTTCGGCCGAAGCGTAAGAACAGTAAGCCAGTCGAAAAAAGAGTGACGACCCGACGCGCATAAGGCGAGCGCGAACGCCTAGCCCAGCCGAGTTGGTCGCCCTGGCCATCCGACTCAGGTAGACAAACCTGAGCGGGAGACGAAGCAAACCGAGCTGGCGCGCAGAAGCGTGACGTTCGCAACATACTCCTCCGCGATTAATTGAATACTTTTGCTATTTCCTATTGTAACGTGTTGAATCTTTGAATGTTATTCTAAACTTAAGCCATATCTTCTTGAGTGTTAATGGCTCGAGGAAACAACGTAACATTAATTAAATAAAAGTTAGTTTCGCAAAATAAATTACAAATTTCATGATGCCATAATTCACCTCCTCTGTCAGTTTCCTTCAAATGTATCCAGTTTAACCATTTTTGGTGACTCGACCTTCTTAAACCGGTTAGTTTCTTTAAGTCGTCAGTCATCGTCACATTTCAAACGGTCATCCGTTAGTCGTGCTACGTGCCCATCATAGTCATGCTTGAGTGCGGAGATCTCGAGAGTAAAGTCGGCTTAATACTCACATCTTCGAATTTATCCACCAATGCGTGATATTATTAAAAATATACATAATTTAAAAGAGCTTGGAAACCACTGCCCTTTATGCTTTAAGCTCGGAGAGTGGACGAATGAATAAAGAAGTGTCAGAAAAATAAATGACGCGTAAATAGATGGAATAATAAATCGGACCTCTCCCAGAAAGATTTGAAGCGATCAGATCAAGTGGTTAAAATCCTTGACTAGAGGTTATGGGTTAATATCCCAGAATAAATCTGCCATTGGAAAAGTCGCTTTAAAAATTATCGAGCTTTTATATGGACCAAATCTTGATATCGACATTTTCCATAAGACAAAGCTTTATTTAAAACGCTAATATATATGTAACAAGTATCGTCTAATAATACCTACCTACTGAATATTGATTTTTGAAGAAATTATTCTTTATTTTTGAAAAGTGAATTAAAACACCTTGTCAAACATGCTCAGTGGAAGATTTCGGCTCTGTAGCCCACCAGTAAAAATAACACTCTTCCTGGCGTTCTGTACTACCCTATACACGTGCGAGCTCTGGACCAATTTTAAGAAGAGTAGCATGGAAAGGCTTCTGGTCCAGTACAACAACGCCTACCGCATGATGTTCAGTCTTCCCAGGCACTGCAGTGCTTTCGGTATGTTCACCGATGGGCGAGTTCCAGGATTTGCAGTCCTCATGAGAACCAGGGTAGCAGGAATGCGGGAAAGGATTAACAACTCCAGAAATTACCTCATTATGGAATCCCGTCAGATCCCGAATTCAAGCATAGAAGCGCATTGGAGTAAATTATTGGCTCTATCAATCTTAACGCCGCCAGAATGGACTCCCTCTTGATGGCGTTTTGCAGAAATGAGGCCTAATAACCTCTATTAATATTATTTACTTGTATTATAATTTTTTTTTCTTTGATTTTTTTTTTAAATTTATTTATTTATTTATTCTTATGAACTTCTGTTCATTTTTACTTGTTACTATTATTAATACAATGTATTTATATCAATTATGGAAAGTATTGCATTGCACTACTTTTGCATACATTCCGGAATAAAACGTTATTATTATTTTTATTATATTCTTTCTCGGTAAATCAAGTTATATTCCATGATTTTTCTCGAGTAAATATAAAAAGTTAGTTTCATTAAACACAACGTAAATAAAAAAAAAAAGCTTGACAAACGAACCTCACTTGTTTTATTATCTTGGTTTCATTCGTACCAAGAGATACAAACCAGAACAGACGGGATGTAATTTTTATCGCAAATGAAGAAATTTTTCCACCGACAATTTTAGTAGCGATAAAGAAATCACGGTGGCTGGCAAAATTAAATTTAACGAAGAAAATATTATTTATCATTTGCAGCATTTTACAGTTTACACGAGTTTATCATTAGCTTTAGACGTGGACACTAATTGTATACTTACTCATTACACTCAACTTTAAGGCTGAAGTAAGCGCCTGTTTAGTTTATACGTATTATAATTTTTTTAATAAATAAAATAGGCAGCCTGGTTAATTTTTTTGTTGAATGTGAGTACCGCACAAGAGTCACATCTGATCCCAACCGTCTGTAGCTAGTGGGACTGTGGCATTCCTAATTTGGATAGGTTGTGAGGATGAAGGTAGTGGGGAGGGGAGAGAGATGGGTTAGAGGAAGGTTGAGAAGCACCCGGATTCATCACATGGATATTCAGATCTGATCACCAAATATTGATTAAATTATTTAAGATTAATTAATTTTAAATAACACATAAATTTAATACAACTAATTTGCTCACGCAGGAATTCGCTACCTCTAGATTTGTAATCGAGTGTCTTTACCACTCAACCACGAAGGCTGTTCATATATATTTTTTAAGATAAACTTATGAAGGATAGTTGGTTGTACGTTACATTTTGGATGATGACAGGTAAGGACAGGTTAGGTTTCACCCGAATTTGAACATCATTTTTTTTTAAAATGTTTATTATACATTATATTGAACGATTTGAATCATAATCAATAAATCAAAGCTAGCTCATGAATAAAATGATGTTGTGGGCTAAAAGAATTAACGCTGAACCAGAAATTTCATAGACTAAATGCTGCGCTAATTTAATGATGCAGTAGCTCATTGTTCCAGAGATTTTGTTGAGGCTATGTGGAATTAATTGTTTCAACAAGATGTGACAACGAGGTATGACAGTCAGTCTCAAACTAACTTGGCTCCATTTACAACATCTTACCTAAATTAAACCAGTAAAATTATTATTTTTAAAACTTAATATATTTTCTTCAGTCTTTAGTTTTTACACAGCTCAGTTCATTCGTTTAAATAACACAGCAAATTGCTATAAGACGTACAAAAAGGATATATTGTATAAGAAGATGAAGAGCTTTTGTAATTTAATTTCTGAAAGTATGTTTTTATAAACACAAATCAAAGCATTTCGTCTATTGAAGTCTAGCAGTTCTACAATACCAAAGGCACTTGTATTTTTAAATATCCAGAATATTTAGATAAAAGATACATACTCGTACATTATTTTGACATTGGATATTTTTTCACAATAACTGTATTTTTCCCTATAAATAAGGCTTTTCAATTTTCGTGGTAGTAAGTTGATATTTGCATGTCAATGCGGCAAATGCCAAGGATTAGTGGAGACGTTGAACAACTTCCATTCAGCGAGGAACATTTCACCCTCTGTTGGTTTCCCTACAATGGTAGTTTAAGGGAAACTTTATCTTGTTACGGTCTGTGTCTCCAGAAAATATCTTTCAGGATATGAGGTAGGGTGGATTTGTTACACAGTATCTATTCACGCTTTCATTCCTTTTATTATTTTGAAAAAATCAATATATACATATATATATATTGATTTTTTATATATATCTACCTGTGTATCGGCCTAACCTTTATGGCGTCGTTTGTTCATTGTTTTTACGTCAGGAATAATTTTTTAAAAATTTCCAATTTTTATTTGCGAAATATTATCGTATTATCTTTTAACAAACTTTGGGGCAGTTCGGCAATCTACTTGGTTCTGCACATTGTGGCTGCGTATCAAAAACCTTACGGAGATTAGCATCTATAATTGGACGTAGTTATGCAGAAAGCGTCCAGCCCACAATTTGCCAAAATTGAGTTTTGCATGTATTTCTATAGATAAATACGATATTTATATGTGCTGAAAACATCCAAGCTTCAAATGCAATAGATTTTTGGTAAAACAAATTACTAAGGCACATTGGAGATATTTTACTTCAATTAAAGTTTAAAAACATTATAAAATGTAACATTTTTTTAAATAAACACGTTGATAGATTATAAATTACCTATTTATAATAATGTTCAAATAGAAAAATTCACTGACATTTACTTTAAAATGCCGATTACGCATATGAATGCTTTTTTACCGTCATATTTTCAAACGCCGTTTTCTCAGTTTCTTCTTTTTGAGGTAGGATGCTTTCTGCATAACTAACATTAACGTCACATTAACATTAACATTTTATATTAATACATATATATATACATACGTGTTAATGTAAATATGTTAGTCATAAGTCACTAATTATAATTATTAGGCATAAGCTAATATTTGGTCTTAGTCTTAATATTATGTTAATTATGCTGTAAAGCGCCCTTGAGGTGATATTTCTGTCACGAAAACGGCGCTATATACATCAGCCAATTATTATTATTATTAATCACCAATTTTCATCTTCCTCTGCACTATTTCTACCATCACTTCTTTCAGTCTCACAATATTCTTAAATTGGAGTTGCCATAGTTTTGCGGACAACGGGCAGGTGGAACTTTTGTGTAGTACAATGTATTATTAAAAACGGCTCCATGGTAGTACCTTTGCGTGATTTTTATGCGTTTTTAATAAAAAAAACAACATGTACAAAGATTGCCATAAAATTTTCCGGGGTGGACCTACATACGAAACATAAATAATGCCTGAATTAAGTTGTGTGCGAAGTGTAAACAGGTGTGCGTTTAGGAATAAATTCACAATTTATGTTTTATATTAGTCAGAAAAAATATTTCATGAATTTATTTTAGACCATGAAAAACGGCTTGCCGGATAATACTATCCGAGGCCGACGAGTATATTTTGACCGCTATTTAACCTCGCATTAATTGGATCGGAAATTTGTTTGAATGAGCAATAATTCATCGAAAATTAATTGACTTCCTGGACTGACCATCAACAGTAATTTTTAAAATAACTAAATTTTGACATATCACAAACTACTAAATTGGTTCATGATTTAAATGCATTACTTCCATCACGAAAAACGTTATCACCTCCACTTTACATAGTTGATATGATCAAACATTTAAATGAGAAATTTATTTTCGGAAAAAAATTACCATTTACAAATAAGTAAAATTTACCGGAAAGAATATATTTTAACTGTTAGAGATTAGTACCAACCGAACAAAAGAGAGATTTTTTAGTCGTGATCTGCCAAAAAAAAATAATTATTTTTTATTAGTTGAGTTGAATTTATTTTATGGTAATTTTAAATTTAAATATAAATTATAGAATTTGTAAAAAGTCGTAGGTCCTCCGTAAATGAAATTGGATAATTTTAACCATGATATAACCACCATACATATGTGCATTTTTTTCGGGTAGAGCTTTTCTCAGAAGTATACTGATAGCTGCCGATATCGAAATAACGTAAACATAATAATAATATTTTTCAAGAAATATGAGATTGATAAAAAATGACCGAACTTAAAATGGTTTCGATGGCACAATTGGTAAATGCGTTACTTTCGTATAGAGTAAAGGTCTTGGGTTCGAGTCTCAGTAATAACCTAATATTTTTATTTTCTCTTCTTTGTATTTAACCATGATCTAAAGAGAGTTAGGGTAAAATTTAAAAAAAAATTGAAGAACGTAAATTAAAGCAAAAATACAGTAGTATAACAAGATTGTAAAAATAGATTAGAGTCAAAATGTATATAAAGAGATGTATGAAAAGTATGTGGTTAGTTGTGTACCCCGACCCCACTCTTGTACGTTTGCCAAGAGATAATGGCAGAACTGCACTTATGTGCATACAAAAATATATTTAAGGTAGTTGCAGCTTCATTAAGCAGTTCCATCGTTTTAGATATTGATATGTTTTGATGAGAGGAAGTTCTGATTTTCGGTGCATAAAAGTTCACATGGTGCCTTGCACGAATGTATTTAGCTGAAGCAAACACGGGGATCTTCTTCAGGGTACATAAATTATACGAGTGTATATATATTTATTGTTTAAAAGTTTATTTTGTAGGAAATCAATAAATATGTAAATAAATATATTTATAATTCAAACAGTATAAAAAACTTATCGAAAGGCGAAACCGCTGTCATGCGTAAAAATAATTACAATTTGAATAATAATAATAATTACTTTAAAAAAGGGTAATATAAATATACTTCGAAAATCAATTTGGTTTGCCCAAAAACATCTATTGATGGGCTTGTAGGATGTGGAAATTGAGCATTCACCATAAAAAACAACGGAGAAAACCAAAAAGAGTGATACGTATGCTCCCTCATATACAAGTAACGCATAAACCTCTATTGAACTTTATCTATTTAGAGCATATGGTTCTGGTCCAAAAGAAACCCATACGATGACAGTACACTCCAGAATGCTACAAACTAGTGCTTTCTACATTCTACGGATTACGATTCCGTTTGTAAATGAGCTTGCATATTTAAATCAAATATGTTATGCGAGACTTGCATGAAAGATTATTTAGTGGCAACAATTTTAAATGCTTGCTTTTGATAAATGCTTGTACGAGTAATGTATTCTTTATTGTTTTAAGTTTAACATTATAATTATAATATGTTTACTGCTTTTACACCCTAACTTCGAAGTCTATTTAATTTTTGAGCTATTTTTTTTATATATACATGAACATATTTACTAATAAATCAAGAGTAACACCAATCATTGAATTTAATCTGATATACTACGTATCTTGCTGTTTTTGTATCAAGTGAGCTTTTTTTTTTTATATGAATACCGCACAAGAGTCTCAACTGTTCTCAACCGTCTAGAGCCAGTGAGACTATGGCATCCCCAAATAGGGTATGTTGTGAGGCTGAAGGTACTGGGGAGGGAAGGAGATTGGTAAGAGGAAGGTTGGGAAATACCTGGCTATTCAGATCTGGTCACCAAACACGGCTAAAACCATTTCAAGCAACGTTTCAATTCTGAATGGTGGTCTTTCACCAGGGCGATACTTATTAGTATCTTACCACTCTGGAACGTATATACTTTTATTATTTTCATATGAATTAAATGTGTTATGACACATATTAATTAAATAAAAGTTATTGGCGCACGCCGGGTTTGAACCCGCGACATTTGGATTCGTAGTCGAGCGTCTTACCACTCGACTATGGAGGCCGTCGTATGGAGCTTGTTTTACATAAACGCTCACTTAACGTCAGTGAATGTGCGAATAAATAAGTGCCCAGACTTATGCAAATGAAATATGGATAAAGATAACTACGAAGAGACACAAGTATTAGTATATAATCTTAAGATAAAATGTCGAGTTTGCATGATATTGTTCTTCTTTTCTCATTAATTTAATCTGGTCACCAACTGACTGGGCTCGTGAATAATTTTCCCATTCAATTTGTTTGTAATTTAGCCGGAGCTACGTTTACGACATAGAGGGACCAGAATGGGCCCATGAAATCTGAAATAAAAGCGCTTTATTCCATGAATTATTGGCGGATATACACGCAAAGTGACCCCCATCATAAACTTATATTGAATTAAATGAAGACAAAGTTGAGTTTATCGTCTTTTGAAAGTTAACAAAGTATTCTAGATGCTTCGGGAGGCAGATTATTATGTACATTCGTATGAGACGTTTGCGTCAGATTCGCTCCGACTCGCATTATACTCGCCCCATGATATTTTTTAGTTTTCTTTCCCAGAAATGCCCGGGGATATACTCTTTGTACATAGGACCTGTATAATTCATTAAAGTTCTTTCTTGGGAAATATGAGCTCCGGCCGATGAAAGAGCAAATAAAGGAAAAAGGAAATAAAATGATTTTTATCTTATATTCCTGTTTATTTCTGAAGAATACACTGAGCGGAATTTCTAAGGGAACCCTTTTTTATATTTATACTCATACCCATTCAAGGGACCGAGGAAGGGCCCACTTCGCTGTGAGACGGGACTTAGATGCAAAGAGCGGAAATATCAAATAAACTTATTGAGAAGGAGAGCAACTGGCCATTCAGAGCACTTCAGCTAACATTTAATTATCATTAGTTTAACGAACATTAAGCATTGCATGTTTGGAAAATACGTATCTAACTTGACTCTCTTTCCTGTTTATTTACGAAATAGAGGCCCGATGTTGGTTGTCTTCAATTTCTTTCGGTTGCTCATCAGTTTCATACACGAGTCCTGGTGAGTCTCACCCATAAATATGACAAATTATGATTTTAATAAATAATAAACCAAATCAGTTAAATGCTCTTAGCACCAAATCCCTTGTGAGTTTGAATTTTGTAATAGACTTTTTAGTTGTTTTTTTTTTTACATTAAATTAAAATAAAATAAAATATTTTTACCATATATTATTTCGGAGCAAGCTAAGGAAGAATTATAAAAGATCAATTGAAATAAAATCATACCAATGCAATGAAGTACACATGAACACCCTTTGGTCAAACCGCAAGACATTCCGCTGATAGATTCATGGTTACCTCTACTTATTTTTCATAAACGACGTTTGCAACAATGAAACAGGACGCAGCGGAGCTCTCAAGGGCAAGACCCCACGTCAGCATTATGATTACGAATGAGGTGTTTTTACAATAAGCGTAATGGTCACGATTAATGAAGGGACGCCTTAAGTAGTTTGCACACGGAAAGCAAACAGATAAAAAAACAAGTATCAGAAGAATGCAAGAGGATGGAAGAAGAAATCAAACGTCTCCCAGTAAGAAAAAAGTTAATGAAATACCCTAGTAGAGTCATGTCGAGAGTGGGAATAGCAGAAGAGCTTGTATGTTTTTAAACGTGTTTCATGCTTTTATCCGCAACAGGCTCGACACCCATATGGATCACTAATTCGCTGGTTTGTGGTGTAGGGCTCAAAATATATAAGCTTTAACGAGGTTAGCAGAGGACGCATTTCTGGCCCGGCTGTTGATAACAGGCGAATATTATCTGTCCAAAGTACGCAGCTAGACCAACATAGATTTCATTCCAACAAATCGTTGATCGTCCGCCAGGTAACGGTTACGAAAAAGCTCGAACCTGCAGCCTGTACGGAGTTGCACATTTAACAAAATGCGACCACTTAAATAATTCCCTTTTTATGAAAATGAAATAATAACTTTGTATAAGACCACAGATTTTATTTTATTTTTTATGACAGAACGGTTTCGCTTAGCCTACGCATCGTCATAGTGATTGTTTATATTGGTATTTATATGATTTATATTGGTAAAGCAACCCTATATGTCAATGTTAGAATCAAAGAACATCTTGGATGTTTAAGTAACCACGGTTTTTCAAAATTCGCCAATCACCTTATTGAAAAAGATCATACTTTCAATAAAAGCACCGGTGCTCATATTCTCCATAAAAATGGTCATGGCAACAGATTTAATAATTTAGAAGCACTTGAAATTAAGAACGCCATTAACATAAATAGTCATATTCTTAATAGTCAGGTAAATTTCTCCTGTAGTCCAATATTAGGTATATTTCCCGTAAAATTATCATAATTTCTCATTATTCCTTAATCACCTTCTCAGTTGACGTTTTGCCTCTTTTATTTCATATTATCTATCTCTTTCTCTCTGTTATAATTGAAATGTTATTTTATTGTTTACTCACTGTTCTTTTATTTTGTTTTATATTGTGTTCCCCCTCTGTATGTATATAAGTGTACACTTTGTATTTTTGTTCAGTTTTTTTGTACCCTGATGATGATTATGCTAAGCGAAACCAGTCGGTTATAAAAATAAAATCTATGGTCTGATACAAAGTTATTATTTAATTTTCATTAAATATGTCAAACCATAAAGTGGTTGCTTTCTTCGAAAATATAATTCCATTTAAAATGATTTAGATACTGTATTTAGATTTTATATTTTGATGCACTACACCATACAGATACCATAACATTACAGATATCTGTATCCCATGAGGTAAGCCTGATATAATCATCTGTTTCACTCTGACAACTACGTCACGAAATACTTATATAACTGACCAGTGCAGCCTCTTCATTGGACTGCCAATACCAATAAAGAACCAATAAAGCATCAGATGTCAAACATTTCTGTACTACACTGTACAAAGTATTTTGAGTCTAAATTGTACAGAGTATGTTAGTACTTAAGCAAATAGTGAAACCACTTTGGAGAAGTCCTTTTGTTTCGTTTCGTATTTGCACTGATTGGTTGAGAAGGAAAAATCTGCAGTTTTGATCACTTTTCTTTTCTGCATCGAATGCTCCGACTCTTGTTTGATTCTGAAGACTTTTGTGATCCTTCAGCCATATAAAATAAGGTTACCATTTGGGAGAAGGCTTGAATCAAGCGACACAAGTTTGGGATTTTTTTTAGCTTTTTATCGCTTCAAGTAACTCAATGCTCTCACTGAGTTACCTGAGTTGACTTTTTTTCAAAATCCAACCAAGTACTGAAGACTTAAGAATTATATTGTAAAACAAAAAAAAAAACTTTAAAGTTCTCTGGTGTAAACTTCCCAAAATGCCACTTCAGCTCTTTTGCCTTTCCGGCGACGATATTGTTATTACGAATTGAATATAGGTACTGATACTGAATTAGGAATTAATTTACACTCAGTCGATTTAAAATATCTAAATAACCCCTAAAGCAATATTTCCCGAAGCTTCGTCGCAAAATGGAACACCCCGGCACCGCGGCATCCCCTTGTAAGTTGTCGGGCGAGACTCATAAAATATTCATATTTTAATCCAGCATGAGAATTTGGTAAATGATAGACTTGTATTATTTATACCCTTTTATTTCTCCATGCAAATATCCCACCGCCTGTCTCGTCTTATACAGCCAAGAGATTTATAGAGCATCCTTCCTTAACAATAATGCCCCCTAAATATCAACAATGCTGCGAGATTTATCGCTAAAGTTCGCCAGGTAATTTGTTCCGTGAAAAATATATCGATTTACGTGGAATAGATGAAATATTTTCAGTGAGAATCTTTTCTTACAGCAGCTGTTATTTTTTTCAAGGTTCTATTCAGAAAAATGGAAAGAGTGGGACCTTAAACAAGAAATGTAAAAAAAAACTTTATTTCCCTTTGTTTTACTTTTTTCTGGATGTACAATTCGAGACGTTGCGAAACAGAATAAACTTTTTTAAATACTCTTTTTGAAATGTATTTTGAGGAGTTCCATTAAAACATTACACAACGAAAACGTTACAGCTTTTCGTTTCACTAATTTATTTTAAATCTGACCAGTTTCAAGTGCATTTCCACTGGCATATTTAAAAAGACCTTGATAATATAATGCATTCAATAATATTATATATAGATCGATCTTTCGATTTTATTGTCACCAGTAGTCTTTTCTGTAGTTTTAATTAACCCACCATCAAATAGGTTTGGCATATCTAAAGATGCTCGTAGCAGAGTGTAACCATTTTGGTCTAAAATAAATAAATGCATCAATGTTAAAAAGCTTTTTCGTCACAATATTAGAATGTATTCAGTAGTTAAAAAGAAAACAGAGATACATTTTAATATGAAACAAAGATGCGTGTGACATTTTAATTTAAAATAAAACAGTAGAATAATACTGCTGTGATGAGGCTACGATGTTAGCGAAACCTATTAAAACGTTGGAATTTCGGATAATAGAAGTACTTACTTTCTTCCTTTTAAATTAGAATAGACATAGTTTAAACCAGCCTTAAGTTAAACGGCATTTGGTGAATGTAATGTTTTTCGTTCGGATAGAACAGTGATTCCTAAAGTGGTCTATATCGACCCCCAGGGGTCGATTCCGACCTACAAGGGGTACACGTCAATGAAAAAAAAAATTGGGGGTGCATGAGACGTAAATGGGGGTCTACGGGAGTGGATTCCGTTTTTAGTAAATTTTGTTGATTTGCTAGCACTTTTTGGGGGAGGATTTTTTGTCGATTTGCTAGTACTTTTCGATTTCAAATCTCTACCGACTAGTGCTTTTTTTCAGAGAGGAATTTTTGTTGATTTGCTAGCACTTTTCGATTTGGGATCTCTGCCGACTAGTACTATTTTTTGACGAGTTCGACTACAATTGAAGTGTTCACCGCGAAAGGTTCATTTCAAAGAACTAGCAGTTCCTGAAGCGTTCACAAAACTTTGAAATTTTCCCAAAGCTAAAAAAATCAATACTAGGAAAGCAGGGGGTCTATACAAAACAGAAAAAATCGACAAGTGGTCTACTGGATAAAAAAGTTTGGGAACCTCTGGGATAGAAGGTTGGTACCAACTCGTATCAAGTATAAGACGAGAGGCGCGTGTTTTTATGCCACGCCGTCAGGCCGGAAACTTATGGGTTCAATTGCTCTCCACAAATGGTATGTTTTTTTCATTTTATATCATATTTGTAAAGCACTGTGGTTATGTACTATTTATCAGCGCCTTCACTATTCGCCACCTGGAGCGGACTGCTCCAATTGCGCCTGCACAGGACCGGCCTTGGTTTGAAGAAATGTAAGACCTTATTCTACAGATATTTATTTTAAGTACCAATACGAAGATCTTATATGCACAACTTTGCTTCCATCTAACTCAGTTAAAGCTATCAAGATATAGTAAATCACCTCATAAATAAAACTTTTCTGTAATTTTGACTGTAGACATGATCCGACTAAAATATTTGCTCGTGTTCAGTGTTCCTGGCACGTCCCCGACTATTCATATGTTTTTTTCCAAGCACTCGCGCGTTATATATTCTCGGTCAAACTCAGTTGCAATGATTCAAACATAAATATATGTTTTACGAAAAAAACGGTATTAAATATATTATTTGAATGGGTTAGCTTAGTAACCGCACTGTGCATTTTCCGTTTACTGTGGAAAACAATAGTTCACCCTAAAAAATCACTTAACCTACAGTTGGATTGCAATAGAATCCACGAGTGCCGAGCGCGTTTAAACAAAGTGTACATTAAGGTTTATTTATTTTAAACAGTATACAGTTTATTTCATGCCTCCGTGTGCTTTCTGGAGGCTTTAAGCGGCCGGACATGGACATCCGGTGAGTAAGTGCTGCGGAGCTCTCCGTGGGGCAGATGGTCGGATGTGACGCTATGCGAGCTACACTGCTGCAGCGAGCAATCTCATCTCTTGGCAGCTTCTTACTACTAACTCATTCTGCACTCCTGATACTCCGATCCTAAATACTAGGGATTATTTACTTCCTGAAATGTCTTTATCTGAAGTGTTACTAACACAAATGTGCTGCCTTTTAATGCCTGAGAGTGGAGTAGTAGATGCAGTCCACTTTACACTGTGGAAGGTATAATTTATATGCATACATTTAAAACCCCACTACAAAACTAACTCACCATCACGTTATTCTTCTACAGGGGTGAGCAAGGTGTAAAGAAGTTTAATCCATACAAGATGTAAAGCTATGCATAAAATATCCGTGGATAAAAAAAACACAAAAAATTCCCATTTATTAAAAATGAAAGACGTTGATTTTCCAAAAATAACAAAAGGAATTAAAGAGGAATAAAACACAAATCATTCCTCAGTCGACCTATTAAGAACAATTACGTGTAAAATATCTGTTTTAATTTAAATTGAGATTCCGGTAAAATATATACCTACATCATATTTTTAATTCTCACCTCACGTCAGTGAAAAGTTTTCAATCCGTCTGCTTTGATAAGTATATTCTTTCAAACGGATTTACCCATTGATCTAGATTCTTCAAACCAGAAATTTTCTCGTTAGCAATTGTATAGGTACTATTATTATTGAGCATTAGCTTTATAATCATTCAAAGAGCATCTGCTAACATTAAAATAAAGCCAAAAATAGCCTCAATCCGTCAATAAAAAATAATGTTCATTGAACAAACATCGTTTGTATCGGTTTTCATTTTCAACAAACCGCGAGCAATTAAATGTTTCCCTTTGTAACAGATAAAGGACGAAACGGGATTTCCTACGTGTCTTCAGGGACTAATTGATAGATAAACATCCTAAAAGTGATCGATTGTCGTTTGGGCGGCGATTTATTAGTCACGAATCGGCTAATACCTTGGAAGAGTATCTGAAACGGACGAACCGGTCGATCGGACAAATAGGTAATACATTCTGTTGACAAATGGTGACAATACACGTCACCAGCATCCGCTACTCTGGAAAGCTTGCTAAGCGGGCGTATTCTCAACTCGAATTTTCATTTACTTAAATTGACCATTGAAGGGATAATTTTGATATTGAAAATAAAAAGCTCCAAAGAATTGTGCAGATAAATTAGAGTATTGTATTCGTTAATGTTAGGTTAGGTGAGATTATGTAGAAACGTAGTACATTTGAATCTTTGGTGTTGATTAACATACCTTTATTGGTATATTTTATTCGTAAACACGTGTATTTGTTTATTCAGCAGATTAAAATTTTCTGTATATTATGTAAATCTTTAGTAATTATTATTTTGTAATGTCATTTTGTAACTGCAACAACAATACTAGCTAGGTAACTATCCTTTATGAAAGCTTAAATGTGTACATACAATATTAATGTTACTAATTATTTCATATACTTGCCTGTTTTATTCTTGTTGGGTTTTGATACTTTTCGAAATAAGCAAATATGTATATTCCTAAATGTTTATCTCCTCCCGTATGGGGCTGAATTTGTTTTAAATATATCGAAGCTACTTATCAATTATTACATAGTCCATTGCCAACAAAGTTGGAAATAAGCTTTAATATTCGAAACGACTTTTAAAAACAAGATAAAGTATATACTAGGCCTGTTCAAAAGAAAAGGTGAATTTTGAATTTTCGCGGGCTGTGTACATTCGATTATCGTTTTTTTTTTGTTATGTTGGTATACGTATATTTATCATATGTTAGCATTATCAGCCATTTTGGATTAGTGGTTTGTTTTTGACAACTGGAAAGGTTAGTCACGTTTTTGTGTGTTCTTCGATTTTTTTACTTTTGAAAAAAATGGATCAAAGAATATATATTAAATTTTGCGTTAAAAATGGAATAAAGTGCTCCAACGCACTTAAAATGTTGACTGTGGCATTCGGCGAGTCTACTTTGTCTCAAAAAAGTGTTTATAAGTGGTACAAGCGCTTTATAGAAGGCCGAAAAGATGTTTATGACGATGAGCGTCCTAGATTTGTGGAAAAACAAATCATGGATTTAATTTTTTGATCCATTTTTTCAAAAGTAAAAAATCGAAGAATACACAAAAACGTGACTAACCTTTCCAGTTGTCAAAAACAAACCACTAATCCAAAATGGCCGATGATGCTAACAAATGATAAACATATGTGTACCAAGATAACATCAAAAAAAGTCGATAATCGAATGTATACAGCCCGCGAAAATTAAAAATTCACCTTTTCTTTTGAACAGGCCATGTATTTCTTATAAATTCTCACACAATTCTTCATACGAGGGCTTAAAAAAAACGGTTTTCAGAATATGACAGCCACGCTGGGAATTCAGAGAGCTAAAAATACAAAAAATTACAAAAATGATGAAATGACGAGAGTTAAATTTAACGACTCCTCCCCTGGAAGCGGGCGATAAGGGGTGTAGCAGGAGTAATCTTTATGACAAACGTAAAGTTCCAAGGGTGGAGTTGCGCACATTAGCGAATCCATTTAAATCCATTTGTTACACGGGTGATGCATGGCCGACATGAAAGGATTGTTCAGGAATAATAATGGTCACTTTTACAGAAAAGGACTCAACAGGTAAATTATAATCATATTTTATGCCTTAAGTGATTTTCTTGCTTTCATTTCAGCAAAAAACATGGACCCAAATATTTCAGTAAGCAAACAAAAAATCCTATTTAAAATGATAATTTTACTAGCAATCTTTTTACATCAACGTAATGAAAATTTAAACCGTTTTTTTTTTGGGAATTATTTAGTGAATACATCCCAGGCCAATTCGTATATTTTTATTACTGGCTGGTTGTTAAGTAAAATCCAAGGATAAATTTTAATGTTTAGTAAAATTTGAAAATTATTAAACTTTGTAGGTTTCTAAAGAATTAGGTACCTGCTCGAAAATGTTATTTGAAAATATACGGAATCTACCTCCTTTTGCTTTACAAATTGTATGAATATCGCTATGGACATCATCAAATTCGTATTTGATTTGAATGCTGTTTATGTTTTCAAATGAAAATGTTTTGCGATTTTGATTGAGGGATAATACGTTTTTCACTGATGGTGTCACTTTGAATGTTGACAGCACATTTTGAAAATTTACCAAACTATTTAAAATTTCCCCCAAAAAAATCATAAAATAATATACAATATTATTGCTGACGAATAACTTCAGATACAATTTGATTGTTCAACGATTCGCGCCGCTTTTACTGACTAATGCAAGCCGATATATTTATAGATGTTCCCAAAAGCTTACATTATAGGTAAGGAGTGCTGGCTATCTTGGAAATCACAGATGAATAGACTAGCGTTGTGACCGCTTTGAAAGAACTACTTCAAAGAACTACTTCTTTTGGCAACAGTTCCTACTTCATTCATTGTTCATTGAACAAATACTTCAATTGAAGTTGGTAGTTCTTTTTAGCGTTCATTCATTTCATTAACTTCATTTCATTGAACAAATATTTCAATTGAAGTTGGTAGTTCATTTTAGCCTCCATTTCATTGAAAAAATACTTCAATTGAAGTCGGTAGTTCATTTTAACGTTCATTCATTTCATTGTAAGAACTACTGCAATTTGCAGCAGTACAGTTGCGAAGGTGAACTTTATTTTGGCGAGGAACCGGTTCCAGTTCTTTTCACTTTGAAATCTCTACCGACTAGTACTTTCGTTTTTGCGAAGAACAGGTTCCAGTTCTTTTTTTTGGCGAGGAACCGGTTCCAAAAATAACTGAACAAATAACCGGATAAATTCAAATCTCTTTTTTGCGAGTTTGACTTCAATTGAAGGGTTCACTTCGAAGGGTTCATTTTAAAGAACTAACAATTCGTGAAGCATTCACAAAACATTGGAGCTTTTCCCAACGCGACCATAAATAGACCATTAACACATAAATAAATACCTAATTTTATTTTATTTATTTTTCGACGATGTAATGTACAAAAAATACAAATGTCTTCCACGTATACAACAGAAGGTTTATGCTGTGTTGGAGTTGGCGAAAAAATGTTTTCTAAAAACGTAAAATGATTATTCTGTTGTCCTACATGTTACCCGGATTATCCGTCTGACCATTTTGTCATAACAAACCCAAACATAAATATTAATTAAAGTTGTTCGTATCCCCCCCTAAAAGGTAAAAAGAGCGGACCAATGAACAAGCGAACTTCGCATAAAATATCATTTACTTTTGATGGGTGCTCGTTTGTGCGTACAATTTTGTGTTAAAAACTCCTTTAATATTTCTTCTATTGGTTTCTGAATGTTGAAAGTTTTCTTTAGAAAAAACTTCACACTAACCTACAAAGGTCAGCATGATTTCAAAATGATGTAGATATCCCAGCAAGCGTAAAGTTTTCCTCCATATCATGTGGTAGATACTCGTAGTCAGTATCGCCCAGGTGTTAGTTCACCATTTAGAATCGTTTGCGGTATGTTGTGAGGCCGAATAGGGAAAAAGGGTAAAGAAATGGGGAAGAAGAAAATTTTGAATAATTGGTCTAATCAGATCTGGTCTCTAAACACGGCTATTTTCATTTCAAGCATTGTCAATTGTAATTGAATAGCAATTGTCATTGGTTGTCCTTAACCATGTCGATACTTAGAGTAATATTATCAACTTATCCAGTTCAAAATTCCTTGTCGTAGACTCAGAAACAATGAATTGCTGTTCCTCAATCATCACAATACTAATTATGAGTATAATTTTCCAATGTCCAGAATGTCAAGACTTGTTGACTCAAGCCATGGTCTTGAAATTTTTGGTAGCAGTCTAAATGATTTTTATCATTCTTTACAACTCTACCAAAACTTTGACTAGACCATGGCTTGAATGTTCTCTCTATGTTTATTTTGCCTTATTTTTGTCATCGCTTCATTTATTTTAATGTATATGCTATTCCATCTCTGTTACTCTTATTTCTATTTCGTGTTTAATATGTATTTTTGTAATTGGACTTTAGTCCGTTAATTTATAAATAAATAATAAGCCGAAGATGTTGCTTGTGCAATGATGGAGGACTTAGCTAGAAGAGAAATTGAACCCACAACGCCCGGGTGGGAATCCTACGCGTTTAACAACTCAGCTTCTTACCTATCTATCATGAAATTATTACCACATTGACATTTTTAACTCAACAACCGTGATATTAAACAAAAATCCAAAACTTGACTACACCCAAACTAGATCACTGAAACTAACCTTCCATCTGCTACCGTCTTCTTCCCTCTATCCCATTCCCATGTGCCCTTCCACTTTTCAACCAACGTGACCAACGTAGTTGAGTTACAAAAATAAAATTGTATATTTTCACACCTTACTTATCATTTCATCTTCATTTGTGGAAAATTTATAATTGGCATAATTTACTGGTTGTATTATTATAAGAGTATACTCGTACATGTTAATTACTAACCTGCGGTTAATTTTTCCAAAAATGAAATAAAAGTGATCGAATTAAACAATATAAAACGTTTTGTTTGAATGTTATCAAACGTAGGCTGATGCTACACGCGTCCTCCACAGGCTCCCACCTCTTTTGTAGCAAGGAACCGACTTAAATTGTTCTGAAAAGACCGAATTGTGTTATTTAATTAAACTTTCATAATAAAAGTCAAGTGGTTCTAGTACAAAAGAAGGTCCATGTGGAGGGAATAAATTATCACCGATTCAATTATAATTTACATAGGCCCGTCAAAATGCGGTATAAAATGTTATACAGATCTTTGGAGGGTCGTGAATTTTATATTTAGGCAAGGGCACCTTCCCCATGCGGTTTACAGCCCAGCGCCTTTATAGTCTCTACCCCTAGTCCCTAGCCACTATATCCTTTATTAAACACGTGTATTGGTACACGTTTTAATATAAAACGAACATGTATCACGGATTTTATTTAAGTCTTATGCTAATAATGAGTAAAGTCAATGTTCAAAGTCATAAAAATATTGTAACTATCTGTTTTATTATTTAAAGGGAGTTATTTTTTGGGTAGCGCAGGAATATTACATTTTTATAATTGATATATTTTTTTATTGAGGATGTTTGATTTAGTTTCTTATTTTTAATTTGATTTATAAAGCAGTACTTTAATTTATTCGAGTGTAATCTTTGTGTAAATGCATTGCCAATAAATCTCCATGAATCATCATGTTATGTAAGTAGTTAAATAGCTGAGTGGACAGACGAATTCCCAACCGGGCGTCGTGGGTTCAATTACTCTGCCAGCTTAGTCCTCCATCACTGTACAAGCAACATCTTCTGCTTATTATGATGGCATTATAAGTTTTTTTTAAATATTGTCTTATTCGTTACCCGGGATTGTTTGTCTTTTTGTCTTTCTTTAAAAAATAAAAAAAAGTGTTGGTAAAAAATGCGTTTTAATTAAAAAAAACAACAGATTACATTTACTCACTAAATTCAAATTGAATAAAGAATTTTTTGTGACGACGCAGGTAGTTTTATTGTTTGTAGCAAATAATTCGAAGAAATAATTTTCCTTATTGTATAGAATAGAACAAAAAATAAGTCGTATGTTTTTATTTTTGTTAGTTTGATTTAATTTTGATTTAATAGTTCCATTGTTTATGATGGAACTAAAGTTGATATTGCGAGCAGAAAATAGTTTGGTAAACCTAGAAATTGCAGACAGAAAAAGTTCTGTAAATTTAATGATGCCAAAACTCAACGTTTAAGGTATTGGATTTGGTGATCATCTTTATCATTCATCAGTTAGTCAGAGTATACTTGGTCAATATTCACAGCAATAATAATTTAGATTTTCGTAGAAAGCAATTACTTGGTGGTTTGACATAATTGAAGAAATGGAAAAATAACTTTGTAACCGACCGGTTTCGCTTAACCTTTATAATATAATAAAATTGGTAGTCTTATATAAGGTAATTTTTTAATTTTATTAGATAATAATTTAGTTTAAAATATTCGCAAAACCAATAAAAGATTTTTTCATTTTCTAGAATATTTCTGATGGTAGAAAAGGCTTTAATTTATTATACATTTTGGTTTTGTTCTCCAAACTTTCCAGGTTTATTGGGCTAGCCATACTACGAGAATATTTTTCTACGCTTTGAAGCGTAACAAACTGGATAGTGTGTCCTGAAACCCTCACGGGGTGGGATACTCTCTTACGATGAAAAGGGTTCAGATTTTTTTTTTAAATTTCTCTACGGAGTGCGATAATTGTGACCAAACTTTTTTGCTAGGCTTCGCTGCCTACATATCAGAAAGGAGGATTGTGCCGCCACTCACTTCATCAAATCGCTGCTGGATTGTTTCTACAACTCTGCTAGTTTGGATAGCTTACGTCTCTTAATTACTAACAAGGAAGCGTCAAGATAGATTATTTTTTATCAACTGTTAAACTAACCTGATAATTGTTTTGCAGGTGGAAAGGCGTACATTCAAAACTCTTTTATCTACAGATTTACAATGTCATACAACTTAAATTATTACCACATTGACAATTTTAACTCAACTGTACGTGACCCAAAATAGATCACTGAAACTAACCTCCCATCCACTCCCATACTCCCTCCCTTTATCCCATTCCCATATTCCCTTCTACCTTCCTCTCCCCCCAACAACCAAATTAAGTTTCTAAAATAAAACTGCGTATTGTCACACTATATTAATAATATTTGTCACAAGCAGAGGAAAATTTGTAATTGGCATGATTTGTCATAATTATATTTCTATAAATTGTTGATTTGCTGTTAATTTTTCGCAAAAATAAATAAATGCATATCGTTGCTTAATTGAATCACTTCTAACATCGACGAATTTTACTTCAGCTATGAGCTTTGAAGCCTCCATGGTCGAGTGGTAAGACGCTCGACTACGAATCTGAAGGTCGCGGGTTCAAACCGGGCGCGCGCCAATAAATTTTATTTAATCAATATGTGTCATAACACATTTAACTCAAAAAAAGTATATTTGTGACACGTTACAGAGTGGTACATACCCTGTGTACTGTCCTGGTAAAAGTCCACCATTCAGAATCGAAACGTTGCTTGAAATGTGTTTGGTGACCAGATCTGAATAACCAGGTACCCCAAACTTCCTTTTCCCCATCTCCTTACCCCCCACTACCTTTAACCAGACAACATTTTTTTCCCTCCCTAAGCACCAGAATTTTCTGAATTAGGGAGGTAATTATCATTAACTAGCAACTAGACATTGTATGTAAACTGAATTAATATTATAAATACTGTTAGTATTAAGTAAAAATGTTTATTTTTGTACAATTGATTTAATAATAATAAAAAAACATCCCGATTGGGGTGCCATAGTCTCACTGGCTCTAGACGGTTAGGAGCAGTTGGGACTACTGGGCGGTATTAACCATAACAAATAAGCAGATAAAATTGTCTTCTTTTTAGACATTTATTGAATAATTCCTAGTAATGTGATTGAAATATTAGAAGATATTTAAGGAAAACTAAGAATGACGTTAAAAAATTGATGAGATATTTTTCAAATCTGAAAGTGAACCCAATGATACTACCTCTGCGGGAATCAATGATTCGGTACTAGTAGTACAGAAAGAGGTCATGCATCTGGGCCACATACTCGTATTCACGGAAGACGTAGCAGATGACGCCGAAATTGAGCGGAGGAGGAGAATGACAAACACTCAAGTAAACATGCTCTGCCGTCGTTCCTGTTGATGCAGCGTGGAAATGAAAAGAACCTTTTTTAGATCAATCCGTATGCGCAACGAGCATGTATACGGTACACCTTTAAGCTATAGTCTAGATGTGACTAAGCTGCATATAACCCACAGTAGGTGTTATAACATATCGACGCTGGAGAGGCAAAAGAGCTTAAGCGGCACTTTGGTCAAAAATGAGATAAATATGCAGTTTTAATCAAGTTCTTTTTCTTCTTCGAATGCTCTGACTCTCGTTTGATTCTGAAGACTTTTGTGGCGCTTCAGCCATCTAACATATATGTACCATTTGTGAGAAGTCTTAACTCAAACGATATAAATTAAGACTTTTTTAGCTTTTCTAGCGTAACTAAATGTGAGCATTGAGTTACCTAGGTTAATTTTTTTTTCAAAATCTAACCAGGTACTGAAGTCTTAAAAAATCTTTGAATTGCTTTGCTGTACACTTCCCCAAATGACGCATCAGACCTTTTGCCTTGTATGCGATTTATGATATAATGCAATTTGGGCTCCCGCGCTCTTGCAGCGCTTTGACGATGGTAGATGAACGAATTGAATGATGTTTTTTAAAACACAAAAAGATATTGTAATCATATGAACACAGAATTACTTTGTTTATGAACACTTTAAAACCAATGTTTTAAAATCTATAAATGAATTATATTTTTTTTTTCTGTGATATTTAACTACTTCCTTGGTATTCGATTTTTTTTATTAAAGCCCTTACTAAACCGGTCAACAAACAAATATATAAATGAGTTGAAAACAGCTTTTTTAAAATTAACTCATCTTTGACTGTAGTAAGAAATAATATTAAATACATGTTTTAAAGTATGCGGTTATATAATGTGGTGTAATTATATTATGAAATTTTAAACATCTCTGAAATATAAATATATCGTTATTACAGTGCTTTTCTATTAAAATAATTAAGCCGAACAGAATCTAAGGATCGTGACATATTATTAAATGCATCCTTATATTGTTATCACAGTGGAGTGCATGAGAAAGCAATAATCGCGACTGATGGCTTAAAGAAAGCTTGATGTAGAAAAGCGAATGAGAGGTATTTTCAAATTTATTAAATCAGAATTAACTTAAAAGCTTTTACGCTTATTATTTTTATAAATATTTGAAATAATATCAAAAATCTCCAACGTAAATATGAAACAGAAAAAACATAACGGTCACGACCGAGAATCGAACAAGGAACCTCTCCTCTATCCGGGAGTAACGCTCCTGCCAATTCAGCCACCCCGACCTAATAAGAAACTGGCATTTTTATTTGATCTCATTTTTATTCTTATTAATATAATTTATTTCAATTTTTTCTTCCGATTTGGCTGCCATCTTTGAATGGTATACAAAGCTCTAACCGATCACGTACTGTATACCTAGATGGTGTATTATATGAATAGAGTAGAGGTTCCGAGTTCGAGTCTCGGTCACGACCGTTATATTTTTTTCTGTTTCATGCTTACGTTGAAGATTATTTCAATCATTGATAATTTTTAATTATTGCCAATTTATCTTAACAACAACTATTTAACCCAACCAACTGCAAACCTATGGAAAAATATTGAAGAGAGAGTTTTATGAGTTGTCCGAACAATATGCTTTTCTGTAAATTAGGTGGATTAATTTATTATTATATAATTCATAATATTCAATAAATAACAGGTCCAAAATACTGTAAAAGAAAAAAAAATACTAAGTAACAGGTCTATTAGTTTAGCTCTTCCAGGTGATAACAACTGTACTAAACTAAACTTATAGTTTGATATTGACGTGTTAAATATATCAGCGACATCGGAGTATAAGTTTCCTAAATGTTGTATTCGTCGCATAGGCGTGTTGAATTGTGAGTTTGAAGCATAATTGCTACAATAATACGGTAGGTACTGCCTTGTAACCGTATTGCCACACTTGAAAAAAAAACTTCTTAAATAAACACTTGGTTACAATTGCAACCCTATAAAGTTGTTTATTCGGGACTGCAATCCCTTTTTATCATCTCCAGCCGAAGATATGAGAAAACGTATTTTTCTCCTTTGTGTATTAAAATATCAAAAAGCGTGCATATGACTTAAACATGGAGGCAATTTTCAAAGTGGTACAAGCGTTCTCAAATTCGGGCAAAAATATTTGAAGAATTGTAGAATTATTATGCCCCACGGTAAAAATCGTATAAATGCCAACATTACCAAAAACAATGTTTCGCAGTTGGTGTTTTATGCAGGAAACGAAATTCAAATTAGCAAAAGAGCTCATTCTTCATTCAAGAGCAGCGAATTTAATTCCCCTTTGTGTTGATATTAAATCGAAAAGAAGATAAACTGTATATATTAACTCTGGATATAATAAAGACAATTCATATTAAATTCATAATGTTCATATTGTAATACTTGAGATTACTACCCGGCTTGGCCCGAGTGTAATTTTTTTTTTCGAAAATTTTTAATAAATTTTAGAAAATGAAATAATAACTTTGTATCAGACCACAGATTTAATTTTAAAAAATATGACTGACCGGATTCACCTGATGATGTTTAGGCTAAGAGAAACCGGTCGGTCATAAAAATAAAAATAAAATCGGTAGTCTCATACAAACTTATTATTTCTTATTCATTAAATATGTCACACCACAAAGTGATTGGTTTCTAAAAAAATATTTTAATAAATTAATCAAATAAAACAAAACGTTTATTTTATGTTTTGATAAAAAAACAATTTTTCAAATTTTTGCTAATTTAATGATGCCAGAACTTACCGTTTGCAAGTTTTAGTGATATAAATATTTTTTATGCTATGTAATTAAGACTTGTGGATATCTTATTGCGTCTTGTCCATAAGCTCATGACGGAAATGATGATTTAAGTAGAAAATAATAGCATCGACGTTGTAATATATATATATATATATATATATGTTGTATATCTATACAACATATAATGCAACATTTCACTATCCAATAACAATCTCAAACTAACAGTTGACATGAACAATTTAAAAACCATAATAAGTCCTTGGATTTGGACAACCATTTATTGTAACCTAATATCATAACTTTAATAGAGTATTATTAGTTTTGTATAAAATCCATTACTGAGTTAAAACAGTTATTTTTGTTTTAACTACTTTACTATGCTATTTTGGTTTGTTAAATAATTAATAACACTTAACATATCATCACTCCAATTTATGACTTAATATTATGTAGTTGCTCCTCCTGTAACCACGAACTATTAGCCCAACTTATGGAGAATAAAATAAATAAAAATACAAAACTTTATTTATGATAAAAATGAATATTTGCATAAATTTATTTAATCTTTCTTCTCTATATTTATAAATAAATGTATGTCTGTTTCTCCTAGTTTTCTCAAAAATTACTTGACCGATTTCGCAAAAAAAATGCAAAGTTCTTTCTTATTAGTGATGGAAATGTTTGAAGAGTAGTTTGAATAAAATATATGTAAAACTGCTGTGACGTTTTAAAATTAGTACGAAAAACATTGAGCCCGTCATGTTTATTGAGGTTAGCCCATTGATATACCACTCTGGTAAGCCATAGATAATATATTTCACAGACGAAGGTTTGTTTGGGTAAAATATTTTAAAAATAGAAAACACAAGTAGGAACTACTTACTACTTAAGAACTTTTTTTTTATGACGATACAATTTTTTTTTATATAAATAAATGCTTAGAATGAAATAAAAATTTCAAATTAATTCATTATTATTTAGAGATAGAAATAGTCGTAAAAAGGCATTACTTCCTCTGTCAAGCTACTGGTCGATCTACACCTCAAGCACGTAAGAAACAAGCATCACAAGCAATGACCTTACACACGTATATTTGTAACATCATTGATAACGAACTCCAGAAACAGTCGAACGACGAGAAGCAAGTCTGAAAACCGATCGAGTTTGAATAAATCACGCATCTTAATGATTCCGACAGATATGCCATTCAAATTCAAACGTCTGCAGTTTACCATGCAACTCACATTTGCAACAAAGCACACGGACAATCGCCACAAGCGTGTGGACTAAATTTGGAAAATCCGTGCTTCTTACATGGACAGCTGTATGTGACCCGCTCACGCGTCGGAAAACCTTCTGATTTATTCATATTGGCACCAGACGGAAAAAAAAAGTTGTGTATTAAAGGCACTTCAATAAACATAATTAAAACACAAACACTTTTGTTATTTGAGTGGCATCGCAAAGCATGCCGGGTACTCGCTAGTTATATAAATAAGTATTATTTTATATTTTTATTAATAATTTAATATTTTTTCAGTTTAGATAATATTATTATTTATTGGAATCCGCCTGAGTTTTAAGACCCTTCTATCGAAATATCTTATTGAATAATGAAAAGATGGATGCCACCCTTATTATACCCTTGAGACCCCGGGGACACTATATTGCCGTTCTGTTATTGCTTTTTTCTTTATTACTTATTTTTTTACGCTGCTTTCAATTTATTTCGACAAACAGTACTTCTATCTCGAAATTTGCTGCATTGCGCATTTTTTCATGATAATACTATTTAACAGTTTTCCAAAGTGTTAAAGTTGCTTTGCGATTATTATTTAATTAATTAAATTAAATATTCCCCAACTGTTTTTAAGTATTTAAATGTGTCGAACAAAAAGTTGAAGCATTTATGTGCTCCTCAGGTCGGCAGTGTGATGTTTTATGTAAAGTTTAATAGTTGAAAGAGTAAGTTAAAGTTGTTTAAATACTTGTTTCCACGAAATTAATGTATTCATGAATCTTTTTTTTCCTCAATAATAAAAGCTAGAAATACAGCCTCAAAGGCCCTGAAACCTCGAAACAAAGGATAACAAAAATATGTCACACTTGTAATGCATGCCAACTTTACATATGTCCATAGCATTTGAATCCGTTTTGCAAAAAATGCACCAGTCCCATGTCTCAGGAAGCTGAAGACTGATTTCATATTATTCTTATGATAAGAAGTTTGTATGGTCTCTTTTTTGGTCTATAAAATTATTATCTATTGAGTCCTTCGTATTCAAAATTACGTAAGTTGTGTTTTAAATTTTATTTTGCATGTGTTAATGCTATATCTTTATGAGGAACGGAAGGAGTAAACCTGGAACGTTAATAAAAGCTTGATTTATAAATTTTATTGGCGTTTTTATTATTTTATCTTGTACTCAAAGAACCCTTATTTAATAAATATTTATCATAATTAAGTAGTCAACTTTTAGTTTGTAAAAAAAATACTGCAAAAAACCGGGTCGTGACGTCATCTTCTGCGTAATTATGTTCACGCAATTGGCGCCGGATTCATAACATCTAGTACTGAATTGTTGCGTTGCTCCCAAAAATTATAGAAATAAAAATATGCACAAATTTCATAACAGAGATCACCTTTACGCTTCAAGAACAAATTTTCTGATTCGTACACAATTTTACGAACCTATAATAAATATTGTTTTATTGAAATTAGAATTAACTTTAAAGCATTAATGCTTTTCTTCTTTTTTTAATATGTAAATAATATCAATAATCAATAAAACAAATATGAAACAGAAAAAAGCCAGAAAATAAAAAGACAATGGTCACAACCGAGACTCAAACTCGAATCCTCTACTCTATCCGGGAGTAACGCTTCAACCAATGTTTATGGTTGAAGAGTTACTCCCGGATAGAGTAGAGGATTCGAGTTTGAGTCTCGGTTGTGACCATTGTCTGTTTTATTTTCTGCCTTTTTCTGTTTCAAATTTTTGTTGTTGATTATTGATATTACTTAAATATTTAAAAATATTATTTTGTACCCAAATGGAAGACAAAGGTAGAATGTATGCAAGGTAAGGTAGGGTTTAATTCGAATCCTTATTTTGATCTCTGCGCAATCTTAACATCCCTTTGTCGCCTTTTACACCCTGGAATATTTGCCAGTACAGTTGGCCATTAATAACATAGTGCACCCCACTTGATGTGGGTTGCCCTCCCTTCCGCTAATTTCCTACGGTCCTTTTAATTAATTTGCGGTCAGTTAATTATTTGTGCTGGCACTTGTAATTAATTAGTAATTTATTCGGACGGATGAAATATTGTCTGTTTGCTGGTCGAAATGTTTTTTTTTAATAAATAATGCAATATTAATGATGGAGTAGTCGTTTAAAGAAATTATCTGTAAAACGTTATTCATTTTTCAAAAGATTTTAGCCTTAAAAGCATTCTATCTATCGTCCATGCACAAACCAAATAATGTTATGTATGATTTAAGATTACTTATAATTATATTTGACCAAATTTTTATTTATTCATAGCTTGTCTGATAAATTTTAAATTTTATAATTAATTTGTTTAAGAAAATAAATTCAAAAATAACAAACAACAATAAAACCCTAAACAATATAATTTCTTAGGTTAATACGCTAAATAATCAATAAACAAAAACTATTTAATTCATACAAAAAACTAATGGCTAAACATACGATAAAAGAATTTTAAAAAACTACTTTTATTAAAGCAATAATAGTTAGTAATCAAAAAATCAGATTTTCATGTTAAGTTTAGTTTTATTTATTTCATATTACTTACTTGTACTTCAAATTTTACAAAGTATTCAAGGATTTCATATTCCTTGTGACTCAATAATAATATTATAACTTTTAAACTACTTGATATTACTAATGTATTTTAAAGAGTTCTTACAGGCTATTTTAAAATTTATTAATTGGCATAATTCTGATGTTTTTGTTCCTCACAGAATAAAACATTCAAAGATAATTCTGTTTTTGCCGCAATTAGTAATTTAACAGTGAACTAAAATCATATAAATAAGTAGTTTCCAAGTGACCCAACCGCAATTTGACAATAGACTTGAATGCCGAAACAACTGTATTTAAAATAAAAATTAATACTAGCAGAACTACATAATAATGATATTAAATTTGATGTGTAGAGTTAATTTGTTCTTTGAAAAAAAAAACGGTTTTGATAACGTTAGGGATTTTGCTCAGAGTCGTTAAATTAAATCATCTCAAGTCATTAATATTTAATTTAAATAAAAAATAATTTTTTTTAAACCACTTTATTTATACACATATAACAATTCGACCGGTTTCGGTTAAACTTAACCTTCTTCAGGAACGTATATATATAAACTGACTAACTCAGTTTATATATATACGTTCCTGAAGAAGGTTAAGTTTAACTGAAACCGGTCGAATTGTTATATGTGTATAAATAAAGTGGCTTAAAACAAAATTATTTTTTATTTAAATTATAATGTCAAGCTACAAAGTGATTGCTTCCTTTGATACATTAATATTTAAATACTTCCAATAGAGAAAATAAAGGGCTTTGGATTAGCATATGTTCTTTGACAATAGTTTTTCCATTCAAACATAAAACTAAAAAGCGTAAGTTTGCCCTTCATTCTAGGGGTGAATACGAGTACCCCTTGAGAGACCAGCATTCAGAAATAAAACATTCCTTTCATTTTTGTTTTCATTGAATACCGCACGAGAGTCCAAACTGCTCCGAGCTAGTGGTACTTTGGCATTCTTAACTAGTTTATGTTTTGAAGCTAAAAGAAGTGGGCAGAGGAAAAATATGGGAAGAGGAAGGTTAAAAAGTACCCCCTGGTCACTAAATACGGCTTAAGTCCTTTCGAGTATTGCTTCTATTCTGAATGGTGATCTTCCACCAGGGCACTACGATCATACTAACTACTCTGTAGAGTGCATCAAATACAATATACTAGATCCCCCCTATACAATTTGTATTATGTAAGATACAAGGTATAGTGTTGACATGAACTTTACATTTTTTTCTATTAATTACATTTGAAATAACACACAAAAAAAAGCATAAATGTAAATATATTTCACAATCTGGGTTTCAAGCCCATGACCTCTGGATCCGTATCTAAGATTTTTCGACTACGGAGATCTCAATATGGCTTCAGGTATGTTATGAAGTGGTTAATAGTCCCTTCAGTAGGTTTCTCAGTAAAAAGCCTGTTCTAAGTTTTATGGTTTAAAGCTTTCTCAGCCTTCACAAATCGTCTCACTTATAGACGTTAGACTCTTATGTGTTATCGATATAAAAATGTATGCACATTTAACAATTTATTTATTCAACCCCAATTTTATGATAGGATAAAATAAAAATGATAAATTGATTTTCTAAAGCTATTTTTATCGTGAACCCGATTAAACGAACTAAAAACAGCCACGCGTTTGCTTTTTAATTCATTTTCCCTTAAATATGAATTAATTCCAGATCACAATAAATTATAATTGTTGTTTTTGACAGCTACCGTTAGCCGGGATAATATTATTTAACTGAAATTCTGTAGAAAAGTGTTTTAAATTACAACCATATTATTTGGCATTTCATTAGTGAGCCGTTATCATTTTTTCACATTTTAGTTACTGTTATTACTAGACAGCTAAATTACAAACAGGGAATGTTTTCCATTTAAATGTGGTTTTATTTATATAATATTAAATTGATATGATAATTGTTTTTGAGCTGAATTTCCGTAAAAATCCATGAAAATTTTTCAACGAGATTATTTTATTTATTTAACAATATTGTTTTACCAACCAATTTTCAATTAAGATCAATGTTATTGGAACTTTGACTGTTAATTTTTTAAGCTTATTTTTGAGACGGATAGAAATGTGGGAGGGGAAAGAGATGAGATGAGGAATCTAATCACTGAGTAAGGTCAAAGATATTTCAAGCATATTTTAGATACAGAATGGTGATCTTTTACCCGTTCGTCATAATAAAAACTCCACTATGGTTCGTCCTCAGAACGTACTGCAAAAAATATTTTGAAACATTCCATTTGAAAAAAAAAAAGTTTATTCCTGTATATGAATTTCTACATACTTTCCCCAACCTTCTGCTTTACCATTAATTTTCCTTCCCTACGTCCTATAGTTCCACAATAGTAACCATGATGTTGGAAAGTTAAAACTTTGGTGTGGTATCAATTTAAAATATTTAAAAACAACTTTAATACTTGTTTTAATTATTCACCTGGTTTGATTTTGCAACTTATGTATTTATAAACTAACGGACTGTTTTCCAATTGCAAAAATACATAACATGAAATGAGAAAAAACAGCAACAGAAAAAAAGAACAGCACATACATAATATTGAATGAAGCAATGACAAAAATAGAACAAAATATACATAAGAAAGAATATTCAAATCAAACTCAAGGTCAAGTCAAAGTTCTGGTAGAGTTGTAAAGAATGACAAAAATCATTTAGACTGGTAACAAAAATTTCAAGACCATGGCTTGAGTTAACAAGTCTCGACATTCTGGACAGTGGAGAATGATACCCATAATTAGTAGAGTGATGATTGAGGAACAATAATTCATTATTTTTGAGTTTACGGCAAGGAATGTTGAACTGGACGAGTTGCAACAAAGAAGGTGAGTCAATTATACAATAAATAGTTTTGAAAATGCATTTCTTTATAAAGTAAACGACTTAATTTTGAGCTTTTAAATTCGTATTTGATTATAAGTATTAATTTATTAGTGTGAAGGTTTTTTTGCTTGTATCATAATAAAACATCAAGTACAATAGAAAATAGATGGCGCCACTGGCCTTCCTGTGTTTCCTGTGGCTCCTTGAGCGCTCACCTTGGGGTTATATTGTCTTGCACAAGTTGTGACAATGCCCGAGCAAATCTACTTCGGATAAATGCCGGTGCAACTTGACTGTGTCAGACGATAATGGCTTTTGGTGCTCCGACCTCAGGCGGTGTCCTCATTAAACTTGAATGAAGGAGATTGGGAAACACAACCAAACGCTGCAGCTTTAGCCTCGACGCTGTGGTTAGAGGCTGTGCTGATTGGATGCAACTGACATCCGAGGTAGTCATGGCGGAAACCATCATATCACATGGTGATGGAATAAAAAGGACGAATCTTTTCTATCAAAAAGGAACCATATGAATATCACTTATAAATTCTAAATGAAGATGAAATAATAACTTGGTATTAGACCACAGATTTTTTTTATTTTTTTTATGACCGACCAGTTTTGCTTAGCCTAAGGCTCATTTCACTAAATATGTCAAACCACAAAGTGTTTGCTTTCTACGAAAATATAATAAATAGTAAATTTGTCAAAATTATTTAATGCATTGATTCAATCTTTTCCACTGATTGGATATTTTTCAAATATATCATAGATTATCTTCACTGCGTTAGTAAAAATCAACTTAAAATATAATTCCGTCTCCATTTTTAAAATTGAATAGCACAAATTTATAATGTTCAACAATTTTAAAATAACCACACCCATTGAACAAATAAAATAGAGAGGTAGATACTCTCAGTATCGGTTTGTTGAAAGACCACAATTCAGAATCGAAACGTTGTTTAAAATGGGTTTAGCCATGTGTGGTGATCAGATCTGAATAGCCAGGTACTTCTAAACTATCCTCTTCCCCATTTATTTTTCTTACCCACTAACTTTAACCTCCCAATATACCCCAATTGGGGTGCCAAAGTCACACTGGCTACTCGTACTTTTAATATAGAAAAGTAAATGACCTAGTGACTAAATCAAAGCACGAGACTTCCTGCGTTGTTCTATGTTAATTATTCAAGGAATCAATTATTTCATTCAATCCCACTCCAAAGATTATTAAATACAAATTTATATATATTTATAACATAATTTTTTTAAAATAAAAGTCTTAAAGGGCGTAAAAAAATAACTTAACTAATATTCAGAAGGGTTTAAAAAAACATTCCATTTTGTTCTATGTTGATTGTTTGAGAACAAATTATTTCGTTCATATACAGAATATAATATTTTAAAATAAATGTCTTAAAGGGTGTAAAAAAACAACTCAATTAATATTCAGAAGAGCTTTTAAAATTTTATTCCAGTTTGGTTATGTATTGTGTAGGTAGGTACTATACACAACTCACATGAAAGAAAAACAAAATAAATCAACCACGTTTTTTTTAAATAATGTAGAAAAAGCAAATCTAACAATATTCAGTTTAAAAAATAATACTTTGTGAAATTTGGAAAAAATATTTGACCAAAGAAGAAAGTTGTTATTTAATAGAAATAATAATATGTACCTACCTAATATAAACAAGCAATAAATAAATGTTAATATTTTTAATATTACAGAGTGGTAGATGTTCTTAGTATAGCATCGGTGAAAGGCCACCATTCATGATCTAAACGAGGCATACAATGGTTTTAGCCGTGTATAATGATCATACCGAAGTAACCAGGTACTTCCTAATTATCCTCTTTCCTTTTCTCACTCCCTCCAGCCTCACAATATACCCCAACTAGGGTTGCGAAAGTCCCACTCACTACGAGTAGTTGGGACTCATGTGCAGCATTCACATACAAAAATACTGTTTTGTATGTCGCTATCGTGTAATTATAATTACTCTCATTCCTTCTTTTTGGAAGCTCTCGTACCATGCTCAAAAAATTGAGTTGATAGTCTCTTCTTGTGACTAACGACTCGGTGCCTGAGGGAGTAGAAGCTGTGAATGTGGAACATCGTCGAAGCGCTGCAGTTGCGCGGTAGCCCAAACAGTATATTCCATTCTAGCCACCTTGTAATTGGTTATATGAGCTTGGTTTACAACGGTTTCAAGGTTGCTCTCTGGACCTGTGCCTTTGAGGATGATATGGGCGATCGATTCGAATCAAATGTCTACCATTGTGCTAATCAATGTCTCTGTTAAACTTTTTAATTTGAAAACACCAGCTGTACAGAATCTTAACATTATACAAAAAAAGTTTATTTTATACTTGTATTGTTTATTTAAAGCGAAAAACGATGCCATTTAGGCAAAAGAGGAAAACAGCTATGTTAGATAGAATATATTTTAACACCAATTACCCACAAGAAACTTAAAGTTTTTCTCGGAGCTTTATCATTTTTGAGGTAACTATTGACCATTTAAAATGTGGAACAACCAATAGTATAGTTTTGAGTCTTATTTTTTTGTGAAATGTACATTTTAAAGCTCCATGCTGTAAAATTAAGTAACAAGAAAAAAATGGTGATTTGCGACAAAGACTTCTCTGAAAAGAAAAGAAATCTGTGAAAAATTTTATGATACCAGAGCTCACTGTTCACGTATTTTTATTACTGTAATTAACCAGATTCCTGCTTTGAAGTCATGTTTTGAATGCTTTTTTTTCACGAGCTCTAAAAGCTCTGTCTATTAAAAAAAAAACAATATTTGGTTGGTATGTTTTATCGTGTGATATTTCTTATAAAAAACTGAAATATTTTCATGGTGAAATATTATTTTAAAAGAAAACTAGAATCCAAACGTTAGATCACATTTTAATAATATCCTACTACGCAAGATATAAATCATTCGGGTTTTTTATACCGAAGAGACTGGATATTTCGTATTTATTTTTTCGTCGGGATGACGTCAAAACGTAGACGCCATAATATATTATTATGTGGCAAACGATATTTCGGCATTAAAAAGATACGCAAATATAAAATAACAAAAATTACGATTGTACATCGGTTTCCGAAATGTGTTGCTTTGTGAAATTTGAATTTTCCGGACATCTTGAATGATTATTAAATTTATTGATTATAATTTGACTTTTCTGATTTATAACCCGGAGTCTTTGATTTGCGGTAATAGTTGTTCACGAAACACCTGTGTTTAATTAAGTTGTTACAAGTGTTTCTCAAAAGTATAAACCGTGTACCAGCCAGTTTACTACGCTTCATTGAACTTAAACGAGTCGTATACTTAAAATATGTTTTCCTCATTTATCTCTTGATGAATATTGACTAGTATTTGTCCAGCGGTCTTTGCAACTTTTGTTAACACTTTCAACGTCCCAATATTTGTGTGATATAGGTTTTTTGGTATAATCCGATGTAAAAAAGCAAAAAAAAACAAATGATTTATTTAAATATCCGAAGTAATAAAAATAGCTATAAGCTAAAATTCTTTATATTTTTTAATGTTTTATTTATTTTATTTTAGTTACTTGTACATAAAAGTTTACAAAGTATATAATTGTAATTCATATTTTTTTAACATAATAATAATATTATAACATACATACCTACCTGACATAACTTATATATTTTAAACGGTTATTACAGGTTATTTTAAATGTGTTAATTGGTATCATTTCAATGGTTTCCGGTAGCGCATTATAACATTTCATCTCTTCATAGGGTAAGATGTTTTGTGTATTGGCTTTTTTATTTTTTGTAGTCTGATTTCTTTGCATGTCCTTGTATTATGTTTGTGAATATCCACATAGTAAATGATTTTCTCAGAAAATATTTTGGTGGCAAGTTGTTCTTCATTTTATGTATGAACATCAATGTGTTTAATGTTAGCATCTGTTTCACTGTTAACTGATTTAGTTCCTCGGATATTTTAGCTGCTTTTGAGTATCTCATTCGCCTAAGTATAATTCTTGATTGCTCTATTTTGGAGAAATTGAAACTTATTTTGTTCTCTGTCGTTACACAAGAAAAGAATCGTTGAATAGTAATAAAAATGTGGAGTTATAATGAAGTTGTAAATTTTAATTTTGTTGCGAATAGAATTTAAAAAAGACGACGAAAGATTAAATTAGTTTTTTTTCACAATTATTATTATGTAATCATAGTAGTTGAAGATTTTACGAATATAGTATTTATTTTATATACAGGTTTTTATTGTGAATATCCCACAAAAGCCCCATCTGCTCCCAATTGTTTGGAGCCAGTGGAACTATGGCATCCCCAATTTGGGAATGTTGTGAGGCTGAAGGTAGTGGGGAGAGGAAGAAGATGGGAAAATATTTTTTTTTAAAGTACCTGGCATTGATCTGGTCACCACTCTATCTACCACTATGGGACGTATCGCAAAGAATGCTATATTATATTTTTAATGAATTAATTGTAGAATAATATTCGTAATATCTTTGCCCACGCCGGGTTTGAACCGGTAACCTCTGAATTCGAAGTCGAAAATATTAACCACTCGACCACCCTATTAATTAAAAATTTAAAGTTTTTTTTCAATATTATGTAGTTGTTATCTTTATATTTTACTTTGAGTTATGTTCATACATAATTTTAGTGTTCCGCATTTTTTTTCTCACACTAAAATGTGTTCAGTTATTTTGGAAAAAAATATGTTGAAAAAATCCCTAGTACCTGTCTTATCGTAGCTGCGAAACGTTTTTTACATTTTTTTTCAATAAATTCTTTAATAACAGCCATGAAATTTTTTTTCTTCTAAAAACTATTGTTAATGTTTTTACTGCTTTCGTTTGTAAGAGTGTTTCTGCAAGATACGCTAAAAACGTGCCTCAGAGCTAGGTTAGCGCATTGCTAAATGCTTCTTTTGTTTGTTTCTTACTGAATTACGGATACAGGAATAACAGTTGTATGCGTTGGTACTCGGAAGAATTATTATCAAAGTCCTAATAAAATCGATTGTTTAGAATGTAATTTATAAAATACCTAAAATGTTATGAATCCGTTGATTAGTAAAGCAAACGCACAATGCGCAAGCATTTTTAAAATGTCCAGAAAAAGCAAAAACGCAGAGTTACAATCAAGTTTTCAAAAGAAGCAAACACGTTGTGGCCTGGCATTATAATTTAAATAATAATAAATTTCATTTTACACAATTTTATTAATACACATATTCGTGTCTCAATTAGTTTCAGTCAAAACAATAACCTTTTTCAAGGAAATATAATATTAACTAAGGTTAGTTAATATAAAGTATAGAACATTATATTTTACTAGTTGTTACCCGTTAAATCGCCATCGAAAAAACATTATTTTTAATAATAATAATATTTGACATTTTTGTGACATATCTCCTCTAGGCTCGCTTTACAAAACTTAAAAGCTTTGGCTAAATTTATCCTAAAACAATCTAAATCCCTAAAGCTATAGCTAAAATTGCCTTATTCATATTTAAGTATTAGTTATTTATTAGTTCCATTTCAAATAAAATAATGTCTGCTAAAATTTCTTTATAGGTAGGCAATTCATTAGATAGGTAGGCATTTAAAAAAAATGATTATTTTCTGAGCACATCCATCAGTTCCAATTTTGAAAAGTTCACACAGTATGTTTGTGCGTACGTACTTACAAGAAAATCATATCGTTTAATAACTTAACCTCACCACTGACCAAAATAGCATTTGGCAATCTATGAAATACTTGTTCTATAATATATCAAGGTGATGAAAAGTCACCACCGTATTAATAACTTGGTCAACGAGGAATATTTAGAGGGTGATTTACATTATACGCTGGCAGTAGAAAATATTTTCTAATGTGGCTATGAATCCGGTGTTTATAAAGGAAATCTGATATAAATGGTGTCAATCCACTCATTAATTATTTATATGATGAAATTGAACAATTATTGAAAATGTCTTCATAAGAAAAGCGCAGGAAAAACTTGATTTAATTTTTATTAACAAAATTATTAATTGTTTTATTGACCTTCTCTGTTGCAACTTATCCAGTTCAACATTCCTTGTCGTAGACTCAGAAACAATGAATTGCTGTTCCTCAATCATCATAATACTAATTATGGGTATAATTCTCCAATGTCCAGAATGCCAAGACTTATTAACTCAAGCCTTGTTCTTGAAATTGTTGGTAGCAGTCTAAATGATTTTTGTCATTCTTTACGACTCTACCAAAACTTTGAATAGACCATGGCTTGAATGTTTTCTGTTATGTTTATTTTGATCCTATTTTTGTCATCGCTCATTTATTATTATGTATGTGCTATTCCTTCTCTGTTGCTCTTTTTTCCATTTCGTGTTTTATGTCTTTTTTCTAATTGGACTTTAGTCCGTAATTTATAAATAATTTAATTATTTTATAAAAATATACACTTTTCTCCAGTATGACAATATTCAACTGGCAGAACGTGTAATTATAAAAAGCACCTGCCATACCTACATTATTATTCTGGTAAAGGGGCTTATATTTGTACCATTGTATTTGTGGTCAGAATACCAGTAAAATTATTGTATAGTTGACGAATGCTGACAAATGAAATATTTTATTGAGCGAAAATGGTCGGGTTTATGTTTCGGCGGTTTGATAGCCATTATTCGTAATAATCCTTTCACATGAATTGCGGTTGTAAACGATTCAAACCTTGTTTTATGAATGAGAAAACATATTGTATGGCCACTCAAATAAATTAAAATATCAATGCCAAATCGTTATTTATATAGGTACCTGACTAGTTGTAACACATGAAGCATCACGGCACGAAACTTAAAAATATTAGTTATTTCAATCCACCGATTTCAAATATTGAAATATGTCTGCTAAAATACACTATAGGCAGGTACTTTAATAGGTAGGTAGGGATTTGAAAAGATTAATTTTTCAATTTGAGATGTTCAAACTCGTTCGTACCTACTCACAATGGAAAATATTATTAATACTACCGTACAAAGATTTAATGCCTCAACTTTTTGTTACTTTAGTCAGCGTTTTTTTTTTTAATTTCCGTTTTTTTCCGTTCATCGATAAAGATGTTTCCAATACTTGCTAATAATACAAAAATCATTTTGTCAAATACGCAGCTTATGTTATAACCTACGTGAAATAAAAATCATGTTTAGAAAAAAACTTTCAAATTAATGATTATTTGTTTTTGTTTCAATGTAGTTATATCGGCAGTAATATTGGTGACAGGTTAACAATCAAGATATTTACCTAGGTAGGCATAATATACTTTTATTAAATATTTTTTGTTTGTCAAAAAACAAAATAATATATCCTTCTTTTTATTTATTTTTTATACTGAATACCGCACAAGAGTCCCAACTGTCTAGAGCCAGTGAGACTAATGCATTCCCAATTGGGGTATGTTGTGAGGTTGAAAGTAGTGGAGAGGGAAAAGAGATGGGAAAGAGGAAGGTTGGGAAGTACATCGCTATTCAGATCTGGTCACCAAATACGGCCACCAAACAACGAGCGTATATGAATTTTATTGATGCGATGGTTTTCTAAAAACCTTTGAAAACCATCGGAAGGTAGTACTTCTTGTCTACAGCTCCAAACTTATTAAGCATTTGCCGCAGAGCCTTCACACTTTTACCATATTAAAATAGTGTATTTTACGTGGGATTTTAGTTTACTCGTATACCTCGAAGACAGCGTAACCCGTAAACTAACAGAATAAAAGTTCTGATGGTACAACACAATAAGTCAGGTATTTGTATACATGCGAATTCAGTGAAGTGTGTTCTATTTCGTTTACAGTTTCAAGCTACATGGTGCTTATTTGCTGCCAATTTAAAATACCTACATTTCAACGTTTACGTCGCTTTGTGTGACTATCGCTTGCTCAGCTGTTTCTGTTGCTGAAAGTCTGGTACATCACTGCAAAACACAATACAAAATAAAACTGCAACTTTTCACTTGGATGTATCGACATGCTTTTGAGCGTATTGTTTGTTTGTTTTTGTATTTTTATTTAGATGTATGCAAAAAAAAAAATTCACACATCTAGTAAGAAAAACATTTATACATTTCACAATAATAAACAAAATAAGGTTCCTATACAGCAGATATAAATTAAAATTTTGGTAATCTTAAGAATCACAGGTTTTTTTAACATATTCAGCACAAATCCTACGAAAAGTGCCAAGACTTGAGGCTTCTTTTAAAAAGTTTTTGGCCTTTATAAAACACGCTGTTTTGAGTACGCAGAAGTTTCGTTTTGGGAAGCCTAAAATCATGACAACTTCTCGTAGGATAATTGTGAATATTTACATTATATATAATATTATTTGGCAAATATTTAGGGAGCATGTTATTTTTAAGCTTGTAAATCATCGTTAAATAAGTATTATGTATTATATGTTGTTTAGGTGTCATCATATTTAAATTATAATCATTGTACATGCCTCTGTTAAAATAACTTAACTAAGCCTCACCTAACCATCCCCTGTTTGTTTCATCCCCATATTCGGTTTTTCTATTTAGCTGGGTGAGGTTATGTCACTCCACCCCGTCAAAAGTTATTTTGACTAAAACTGACCACTGAAACTAAACTAGTTTTGGTATAAACTTGTCACGAATATATTGAAGTAGTAAATATAATAACCTTTTTGCTGTTGTGTATATTGAATATATTTTTCTAGGTTTTATTAATTTGGCATTGGATTACTTTAAAAAAATATGTTAAAAAGTTTTAAAAAAAGTCGTTTGTAAGGTTTGCATAAATTAAATTTTAAAAAAATCTTCGTTTTTAATATTTAAATATATATATTTTAAAATGAATGTAAAATAATATACTAGTTTTTTTTACAGAACAATCATGTACTGGGCAGTGGGAAAAAAAAAACTGGGTCCTGACTATCAAAACCCCTTACGATATTATTATAATTAATCATTTCCTGAGATTTGATGATAGTGTATATTAGATGTATAGTTAGATAGTATATATATGAATATAGATAGTGTATATTTGATGATAGTCTATATTACTCTATACGACAGCGCCCTTGAGGTGATTTTCCACAAAAACGGCGCTATAAAAATCATCCAAAAATAAAAAAATAAAAAATTACATAAATAACTTCGGCAGAAAAAATATCTATTAAGCTGTCTTTATATTTAAAAAAAACACACACAAGATGGTCACGTTTACCGTAATTTACGTCAAAATCAACATGCAGCAAGGCAATAAACCGGCGTCGTTCAGACCTAAGACCATGTGCAACAGAGGAGGTAAATTGGCGCCGCTCGGACGGGATAAGGTGAGCATGCACAATGTGATTGTTAGCATAAAATACAGCTACGCAAAAAAATGTTGAATTATTTTGGATTGTATGTTGCGTCCGTGTAACAGCGAAGTACATACCGAAAGCATTTTCAACACTGGTTCAGTCGACTCTTATCAACGCAAATTTAATAGTCCAGACACCGCGGAACTAGCACATGGATCGTTCCCAACTAGCAAGTATGTTATTATATACTTGAACATTTATGAGAAGACCCAAATATATTATTAAAGACAATTGATTTCAAACATTTTGTTTTGCTCTTTTGACTGCAAATTTACTTATTTGCTAATTGAGAATGGCTTGGGATTAACTAACTAACAATTGAAAATGTGGATATTCGGAAATAATGCAAGGCTGATGAAAGTTTAATGAATAGGAATAAGATAATAACGTTTGGATAGTTTGGGCATGTGGAGCGGATGAACGAAAAAGGGAACGTAAGAAGAATATTTTACCCAAAACTGGATGGTAGAAATAATCGGGGATACTCAATGGAGACATGGCACGATCGAGTGAATCAAATCGCTTCAGTTTCTTCCCGAGGTGCAGAACTAACTGGGAAGACTAACTAGGTTAAGTTAGGTTAGGGTTAGGTTAAAGCTAGGTTAGGTTAGGTTCATTAACTGTCTCGCAGGAAATGTGGATATTTTTTTAATGACTTATAACAAGTTTTAAGCACGAACTGGCTACTAAGTTATAACTATATTATTTAACTTCTAAAACCTTTTTTTTGTTTTAAAACTTCCTTTTCTCTATTTTTACCTTTATCTGTGTGGAATTATGATTACCGTTTTTGTGTTTTTTTGCAATGCATTGGTGTAAAACTGTTTTCGCAAAAAAAAGTACTCGAGTTGGGCCTTGTCAAGAGTCAAAATAACAGAAGAGTATGCTAGAGATGATCCATGAATATCAATGAAGTAAGGAGTCTGTGCCAAAACAGAGTTGTGTGGCGAACCATATTCTCTGCCTATTCCTGCGGAGATTTGGTCGATAGTTAGTTAGTTGGGGAATGGCTCACGAGCATTCTGGGGACTGTCTAATGATGAATTGAGTAAGCGGTGCATATCTGGAATACCAACATACTTCTTCAATTTGTTTTATTTGTATAGTATATACCGCACAGGAGTCCCAAACACTCCCTGACGGTCTGGAGCCAGAACCAGGGCATCCCCAATTAAGGTATGTTCTCAGGCTGAAGTTAATGGGAAGAAGAAAGAGATGTAGAAAATGAGGATTGGGAAGTTCCTGGCTATTTAGATGTGGTCACCAAACATGGCGAAAGCCATTTCAAGCAACGTTTCAATTCTGAATGGTGGTCATTCACCAGGGCGATACTTAGAGTATATACCACCCTCAAAATACTTAGATTATCTACTTTCTCAAAATGCCGTCTGTATTAAATATTTTAGGTCTCCCATGCTCAGACAAGAGATCAGATCTCCTTGTTAAGAAGACATACATTTTATTAGAATAAAATTAAAGATTCGACAAAAAAGCCATTACAGCAATTGCGTAAAAAAACTGTCCCAGCCTTCCCACTGTCCCTTAAATTATGCAAATCGGCGCATTAAACATAATACCATCGATAAATGGAAGATAAATCAAAAACAGTCCCCAGAGGGGCTAGCCAAAATATTTTACCCAAACTTTCCGATGTAACCGATTTGAAATTGAAATCTGACTTCGATTTTACTCATTTTTTCATATCACGGTGTAATTTACTTTTACAGATTAAGAATACTGTTTTTTTTATTGTGAATATCGAACAAGTATCCTAACTGCCTGGAGCCAGTGGTACTACGGAATCCAAAATTTTTGACATATCGAGGCTGAAGGTGAGTTTTAGTTTTATTTTAGTTACTTGTACATCGAAGCTTACAAAACATCTAATTATAATTCATATTATTTTTGAATTAATAATAATATTACAACTTATATACTACCTTATATGATTAATGTATTTTAAATGTTTCTTACAGGCTATTTTAAATTTATTAACTGGCATAATTTGTATGATTTCCGGCAGCGCATTATGACGTTTCATCCCTTTATAAAGAGTAAACTGTTTTGTGTACTGGTTTTTTTTTTTTGGTAGTTTGATTTCATTTGCATGTCCTTGTATTCTGTCTGTGAATATCCACGTTGTGAATAATTTTCTCAGAATTTTGTGTTTGTTAACAAGTTGTTCCTTATTTTATGTATAAATATCAATGTGTTATTTATCAAGTCAATGATAACTAGCCTTTTGTCTTGCTTACGCCTACTTATTGTTGTCAGCGAGAAAGGGATAAAAGATTTATTGATTTGTACTTGTGTTTTGAATATTGAAGATTTGTTCAAAAACTTTCGAAAAGCTTAAAATATAGTAATACTCATTATTTTGAAAAAAAAGAAGATTTTTTTTTCGAAAAAATTACATATTTTTTATTTTTTCCAGAATTTTCTGGTTAGTAGCTGAGCAAACAAAGGCGTCAGATTCCCACCGAGGCGTCATGGGTTCAATTCCCCTGCTAGCTAAGTCTTCATCACTACACAAACAAAATCTTCCGCTTATTATGATGATGGTAGAAGTTTTCCAAACATTGTCAGGTTATTCGTAACCCAGGAATGTTTGTCTTTCTTTAAAAAATAAATAATTATGAATATTGAAAATGCTGTATGCAAGCAATGTATTTGTGTGAGTATTGTGTTAAACTGCGATAACTAAAGCTCTATGAATGAATATTTCATAAATAAAGCTGCTTTAATTTCAATTTATAGCAGTTCGACCGCATATTGATGGGATGGATTGAATATCGTTATTAATTTGTTTTTGTCAGTTGACGACGGTGCAATCTTCTCGAGCCCCATCCTATTTGCTATCCACCGCGTTTGTGGTTTCAGGTTTGGATCTGTGGTGGTTGTGATCCCAAAACAATTTGAACTCCCCTCACGGTTTCAGTTTTAATAGACTGGGAGATATGACCTGCAATCAGTAATGCTTTGATTTCATATTGTTCATGGATATCGATATCGAATGCACCCAATTTAATGAATCTGATTGTTATTTGTTCAAATGATGACAATACTGATATCTTTTGTGTTATTAACTACTGCACGACATTATTTGTAGAACAAACGTGAAGATATGTATAAAACTAGAAACGTCGGTAAACATGAATATGACATTATTTATCATTTTTAGTTTAAGAAAACATTGTAAGTTGTACTAAAAAAATTCGTCATCAATTTCTACAGTATCGTAAATATTATTTCATGGACATATCATCGCCGGAAAGGCAAAAAGCTAAAGCGTCATTTTGGTAAGTTTACACCAGAGCACTTGAAAGTTTGTTCTTTTATAGTAAAATTCATAAGTCTTCAGTACCTGTTTGGATTTTGAGAAAAAAGTTAATTCAGGTAACTCAATGCTCACACTGAGTTACCTGAAGCAACAAAAAGCCACTAAAGCCCCAAATTTGTGATGTAAATATATATATATATTTTTTTTTTTTCATATTTATATATATATTAATATAATATACTTTAGATGACGAAGAGCCACAAAAAATCTTCAGAATTAAACGCGAGTCAGAGCTGGTGCAGAAAAAGCAAAACTGCATATTTAACTATTTTTTACCAAACAGCGCTTAAACACTTTTGCCTTTTCAGTGAGGATATATTTTTACAAAAATCAAGATGAAGAGAAGATAATTATAAGAAAATTTAAATAGAAGAATGTAAAATAAAACAATACAAACATCATTAAAGAATGTAAACAAAATAATTAAAAAATAATACGAGTTGAAATAAGAAATAAAAAATATTACTCAACAGGGTAGACCGGGTGTAAAGGATATGTTTAATAAAATGACCATAAAAACTGTCGAACTTATTTCAATTGAATATTTGCGAGTAGTTTAGAAGATAAAAAACTAGAAAAATTAGTCATCAATTTCGTTCCATGTCGGCGGAACTCATAAATATTAATGGAAATAACCTTCAATGTTTTGCCAACATCCGGAAACGCAGAAAAAAATTGGGAAAACATTTTTTGTAAGGAAATATATTTATTTTAATTTTGTACCCTGGTGGTGCACTCTGCAGAAAAAAAACTAATGCCGCAAGCCCGTCGGTTCTTTTAAAATATTGACAATCATTTTTCATAAAAAATATAATTCTTTATCACTAAAAAAAAAATTATAAATTTTTCAAAAATAATTATTATTTCATTCACGCTTGGAAAAAATAAGCTAAAGGAAATTTCGCAATTTTTGAAGCAGGGTTCAGGCTTGTGTTTTCAGGTTGACAAATTTAACGACTATCAATGACCATATTAAATATTTTTAACACATGATGTCAACAAAAAAGACTTTAATTTATGCCACCTATTTAAAGTTTTTGTGTAAAATTTTTAGTGCTCGATTAATTTTTTTATATTTTAATTTGATCAATAATGTCATTGTGATCAGCTCTTTTAGTTTTATTACTTATTTTTAGCGACAGATTTTTTGGCGTTGAAGACTGTTGTAAAGCCATATGAAAATTACTTATTAATACGATTTAAGTTAACTGTATAACAAGTTTGGTAAAAAAACAAATTATTTTATATTTCATCAAACTCTAAGTTGCTTAAGTATTTTTAATATCACAAAATATCAACGATCCATTTTACTAGCAGACAAATTTACTTAAAATATTGCTTTTAAAGATTCAATCAAAGATCTAAACTATAAATCCTGATAAATCTAGAATATTTCATTGCTACCCAAATGTAAATATATTTTACTATCGATTTCTATGTTCTTATTTCTAATTTATATGAACTAAATATCTTATAGTGAATATCTACCGACTAAATTTGGCATATGTGAATAAATGAACACAGTTGGTGGTACCGGGTTGATGCTAACTACCTCATACCACACGGTATAGGGATAGAGTATAAAGACACGGTGTGTAGAAAGGGACTGAGACATGTTTATCCACCTGGAAACGTGACTAAAATGCTGATGATCTTAAAAATGGCTCAAATCCGGGCGTGATTCGTTAAACTATCTCGACTACTTGTAATAACCGAGAGATTTTTTTAGCAATTTGTGTTTATTTGTATACGTTCAAATGGGCTTTTACATATTCTAACGATACTGGTATAAATAATTTGCGCATACGAAAGGTAAGAATGAGTTAGTATTGAAGCGATAAACATGAATATTTCCTTCAGTTTGTTTGGTTAGGTTACATTACTATCGATTGAAAAGATATGCCTTTATTATTTAATCTTATTTATTTATTTTGACGGCATTTATGGTCGAGCGGTTAAGATCTTTGGCTATGAATCCTTAGGTTGCGGGTCGAAACCCTTGTGTGCACAATTTTTTTTTGATCAATTTGTCTTATTTCACAATCAATTCACTTAAAATAATATATAGTACATTTGCAGTACGTTCTAGAGAGGAAGATGCCATCAGTGTGACAATAAAAATAGCACACTGAAAAACTTTTCGATTAAACGTAAAAAGTTTTTGGAAATTATATTTCATGATTATGTTAATTTTCCAAAGTTTATACTTGCTATTCCTTTTTTGCTAAAAAATAAACATGTGTTAACAAGAACAACGCTATTTTTTTATTGACATTCAACAAGAAAATTACCGTCGGAAGTGTAAACATATGCACCAACACGCACAATCCTAAGTTTGTGTTGTTTGGGTCAACACAAATTGTCCGACCCTTATTTAGATAATGCAATGGACATTTAAACTGAAAATGGCAAACATAGTTTGGATCTATAGGCACATTATTCGGTTAATTCTATTATAATTTACGAGATCAAAATTTTAGTGTAGTAAATATTTCATGTTCTGGCAGCTTTTGTCTATGGTCTAACCAGGCTCATACGAAAAGCGTAGCATTTCTATGGTTGCCTTGTACTGGAGGGACCAACCAAATAATTCACAGTCAGCTTCGCGTTTAATAATAAAATTCCCTCTGATGTAATATTGATATTTTAAAACAACTATAAACAGTGGTTGCAAATATTTGTCAAAATATTTTTTTAACCCAATACCACATTACACACAATACTTAAGCAATTCATTAACTTCGTACCTATTTCATATTTTTCTCTTTCAAATGTCGTCGTAGCATTATTCACTCTTAAGTCAAATTGTTTGTGGGTGTTTCATGATGTGTCATGACTTACTACTAAGCTGAAAAGATGATGACGAAATATGAAATCGAGTAGATCGACGAAAGGTTTATTTTATGAGTGTTGATGAAGAATATGTATTAAATTTTGCGTTAAAAATGGAATAAAGTGCTCCAACGCACTTAAAATGTTGACTGTGGCGTTCGGCGAGTCTACTTTGTCTCAAAAAAGTGTTTATAAGTGGTAAAAGCGCTTTACAGAAGGCCGAGAAGATGTAAATGACGATGAGCGTTCTGGAGTTGTGGAAAACAAATCATGAATTTTATTCTTTGATCCATTTTTTTCAAAAGTAAAAAATCGAAGAACACACAAAAACGTGACTAACCTTTTCAGTTGTCAAAAACAAACCACTAATATTAAATGGCTGATAATGCTAACATATGATAAACATATGTGTACCAACAAAATAAACAAAAACGATAATCGAATGTACACAGCCCGCGAAAATTCAAAATTCACCTTTTCTTTTGAACAGGCCTCGTACAATACATTGTTCCGAACTCGGTAACTGGGAAGATCATCGTCCTCCGTTGAATTTTACAGAGGAGTCAACAGTGCAGTAGCTTTGTTGCTTAAGCAGTCCAGGAAGTATTAGCAACTTCGCCATATCAGCAGTCTTGGCTATTGCTCGTGAATTCAGTGGCGTCAGCAGTACAGGGCATTGTTTATGTAGTTTGTCAATCTATATGAATTTAAAACTGTTACGTGCTCCCATAATTTTCAGATTTTGAAATAATTATGGAAAATAATAACGACTAATTTTTCATCCCGTATTAAATTTATATCAAACTTTTAGTCAATATACATTAAAAGTGAGTTAAATTCACCCTGACATATTATTTTTCCACGTCTTGGACTATCGGTAAGATAAATCACCAATCTATTTTTTTGTTGTTTTCAAGGTATTTCAGTTGATATTTCCCAGGTGAATAGGTCCGGTGATACTTGATCGCCTGCAACCAAAGGCGGTGAAAATTCTTAGATCGAGGCAGCTTTTCTTTTTATTCTTCATTCTCTTTCAAACCGACATTAAACCAAGTCACAGGTTTGTAGGAAAAATATACCCACGTATTCAAGGGAGGTTTGAATTCTGACAACGTTTGTGAAATAAAATGAAAAATTATGAAAAAAAATGTGATTTCCAAATAATCTGAACAGGTTCTGAGAACATTTTAAAAATTGTTTTATGAAACACAAAAGGGGAAAAATATAAATAAAATGTACGAAAAATGGCGATGTTTGAAATGGTTTTGGCAATGTTTAGTGACCAGATCTGAAATTCCAGGCAGGTACCCATACTATACGAAACAACCTAACCTAACCATTCTCTTTCGCTTTTCTTTACCCTCCTACTTACATCAGCCTTATTACATGCTCTAATGCTTAAGGCCATAGATTTTTTGGTTCTAATTCGTGGGTGTCTACTGCAGTATCACATATTATGTACCTTTTTTAAAAACAAATTGACAATTTTTTAATAAATTATCGATGTGTGAGACATTATGTTATTCAAACAAAAATGACTTTAAAAAATCATGGCAAAAATAAATATGTACTAATAAAATTTGCAGAACTTCATTATATGTAATGTTAATAAGTTCTACTGGTTTTTAGTTTATTCTTGTAGTGACAGCTGTTTCGAAGTTCAAAACCACTAGCAAATTGTGGCTAGGCCACATGCAAACTACTTATTTTAGAATATCAACGTATACACATGTAATTATTTATCAAACTCAGAAAAAACAGGTTTTTCACAATAAAATAACACGATATTGTTTTAATGGTTTTACTAAAAATGTTTAGGTTAAAAGTTATATTTGGTTATTGACCTTTTTACGTAAAGGCTTCTGTATGCTTTCCTAATACGGTATCTAAGAAGCCTTCGGCATCTTCAGCCAATGGTGCCACGAACCCGCCGTTTGAATTCAGCCATTGTGTGAAGCTCAAATAAGAAGTAACGCTAAAATAAAGGTTGGTTGGGAGTCGCTATGTGCTGCGAATGAGGTGACTAAAGATTGGCTCACAATTCTTAAGACATTTAAAGTTTTCCGTTAACTTTGTGTAAGATTTAATTGTTTCAAAATACATTGAAATGACAGTTATTAAAAAACTACTAATATTGAATAAAAAAAACTCTGCGGAGTCTAAGAATTCTTGCCACAGCACAAAAAAAATGGCGTTAAATCTCACTTTGTAGCATTATAACACAATTTTAAGGCCTCGATATTTTGACGGCCTACGCGGTCGAGAGGTAAGATTGTTGACTACGAATCTAGAAGTCGCGGGTTCAAACCCGGCGTGGGTAAATAAATTTTATTTGAGAAATATGTGTCATAACACATTTAATTCAAATAAAATAATGGATGGTATATTTGCGGCACGTTACAGAGTGGTAGATACATTAAGTATCGCCCTGGTGAAAGACCACCATTCAGAATCGAAACGTTGCTTAAAATGACTTTAGCCGTGTTTGATGACCAGATCTGAATAGCCAGGTATTTTCCAACCTTCTTCTTCCTCCCTCCGCTAACTTTAACCTCACAATATACCCTGATCGGGGATTCCATAGTCCTACTGACTCTAGATGGTTGAGAGCAGTTGGAGACTCTTATGCGGTATTCAGTGTAAAAGAAAATCATTAAGAGATCTAAGACCGATTTTGTTTAATCTCCAATAGTAGCAAGAAAACTTTATAAATTCAGGTTTAAGTAGGTAAACGTAATATGAAAAATAACATAAATATTGTTTATTCACATTGAATTCACGGAGGTGGCAGTAAAAATGGCTATTGACTGAAGAATGTACAAAATTGAGCTTTATGGGAAAGTTCTATTGTGAGGCTCGTTTGAAAGCAAACGTTTAAGATAATATGAATTTCGCGTAAGCGTTATTTTATGTTTTTATGCCCCGCTTTGAAAAACCATTGTTTAAGCTCAGATTTACCCATTTCCCTAGTCTCCTAAGCGCGAGAAAAACTGTATAAAGTAGCGATGGAAAAACTTAAGAGATCAAGTTACACTAGTTAATCGAGCGAATTTAATTTAAAATTTGTATTATAATTTGTATAATTAGTTGCATGTGAATACCGCACAAGAGTTTCAACTGCTCTTAACCCCCTGAAGCCGGCCCATCTTCAATTGGAAGTAGTTATGCAGAAAGCATCCAAACCTAAAAAGATGAAACCGAGAAAAAGTCGTTTGAAAATATGACGATACAAAAGCATTAATAATCGGCATTTGTAACGTGAATATCAGTGTTTATTCCTCTATGAAAATGATGATAAACAGGCAATTTATAATCTGGCGATTTTTTTATCAAAAAAAATGTATTTAATATGTTATCCTACATTTCGATGTTTTTAAACTTCAATTTAAGGTAGATATCTGCAATTTCAATCAGTAAAAAAAATAATTACCAAAAATCTATTGCATTTGGAGCTTGTCTAATTATCTATGGGAAAACACGTAAAACCCGATTTTGGAAAATTGTGTGTTCGATGCTTTCTGCATAACTTCGTCCAATTGGAGTAAGTTGTGAGGCTTAAAGTAGTGAGGAGGGAAATGAGATATGAAGGAGAAAGGTGGGGAAGTACCTGGTTTTTCAGATCTGGTCACCAAACACGGCTAAAGTCATTTCAAGCACTATTTCGGTTCTGAATGGTGGTTTTTTACCAGGGCGATACTGAAAGTTTCTTCTACTCTGAAGAGTGTAATAAATAATCATTTTGTACTAGCGGGTTAGTTCACGCAATTAGAGTTGACCCAAACAATACCAATTTAAAATTGTGTGCATTGGTGCACGTGTACATGTCCTTGTCAAACGTCACTGAGAAACAGTATTTTGTCTTCTTTACACCTAGTCATTGTTACTAGCGAAAAACGGACCACATGTGAATACTATAATTGTATTTGAACATTCGAAAAGTTTTTACGGTTTTCGAGAAATTTTACGGTGTGTTTTCATTATTATCTTTTTCATTTTCCCTGTATTTTTTTGATGAAACCGAATAACAAGCCTAAAATAGGCTATATGCTAGCAATGCATCTGTACGAATCAGTTGTGATTGAAATATCTAAACTATCCGACTAAGATCCAGTTACAAAACCCTTATTGTAAATGGCACTAAAAATATGGCGTCTTGCCCTATTTTATTACAGTTTATTTGGCGATTTCAAAACTCAAGTGACTGTAGAAACACTAGCTATAAATAATTGCGTTGACCTAGAAACTCCACACAGATAAAGTCGTTTAAATTTAGAAAAAAACAGAACTGACATATAGAATTAATACAATTAGCTGTTTCACTTTAAAGCTAACGATTCAAAATAATAAAATACATTTATGTCAAAATTATTTTTAAATGGGGTTGTCTATTTTTTGTATTACTTTTGGTGGAAATTCTTACTTTCCTCGGCAGTAATTTGACTCTTGAATCAGCTTAGTTTTCCGATTAGAAGTACGGTATCGTCTGCGAAATAATATTGTTAATGTTTCTACCTACTAAATAACCTATTTTCAGAGAAATGATCATTCGGAAAACTCTATGTATTTAAGGCACTAATTTTTATAATAAATAAACTTCTCTCATCGTTGTCTGCTTCTTCAACAATTATCCTCTCAAGTGTATAAGAAGTAGCTATGGCAAATGGAAATTTCCATTATGTTTGTGGGAAAAATTCCGCTGCAAGAGATTTGCTGTTTATCATCTAGTGCTCCGAGAAAAATAAACATGGCGGCAAATGCTAAATTTATTCAACTGGGAAATGAGCTGTGCTTTGACATACGTTGTCTTTATTAGCAACCTGGAAATTTGACGAATTTCTGAGACTCTTCTCGTCATGTGCTAATTTTTATTATAATCAAAGTACTTTGTTTTAACTATTATAAAACCGCTTTTCGTACCAAGAATAAATTATCAAATGACAGTGAGATTCGGTTTTGTTACAAAAAAACATTTTTTAATGTTATTTTCCACTAAACTTTTTACTTAGAGTATTGTAATCTAAATTTTTTATATTTTCTTTTTTTTTTAATTTTAGGTCATTAAAACCTGTTCTGAGGTAGGTGACAGTAAGTGCAAGTAGAATAAAATAAAATAAGTTGATATTTGTTACACAATGCTAGATAATACAACAGACACTGACCGTGAAAAACTCTTTTGATACATTTATTATTCCATATAAGATACATTGACAGCAGGTAAAGTTGCAAGGTACTAAATCCTATAATTAATGACAGTGGATACAGTGAGACAGTGGACAAATATACATACATTTTACATTGTAACAATCCTACAATTATTGATAGTGCTAAGATAAAAAGCTAATTTAAAGTAGTATATAATATTAGTGGAATTAAAATAATTATTATAGAATTATGATGCAATAATATCGTCTTAGTATGTAAGAGAAATGTAATTTTTTAGGGTCGGGAATTTTATAAAGCTGCTCTATTTTTCATGGAATGAGTGAAGAATTTCAAGTCCTATTTTAGGAGGTCTTCAATTTCCTTTCGGTCCTTACTCATCAGCCATTTGGTAATGTGTTTATTAAAGGAATACATATTGGTGATGGCTGCAGTCTGTGGTGGGAGTTTGTTTTGTTATATATACATGGTTACTTATTGGTTCTTTATATTATACTTGCATATTTTTGAGGAATCTCGTTTACCAATTTCTAGAAAAGGTATTGTATTTGTCTGATGAGATAAATTCATTTCGTAAACTGTCTTAGATAAAACGATGAAGCAACGCCAAAATATTATTTTTCAAAATAATGTTCTCTGGGTGAGTATTAATTTGAATGGAGAAATGATTAAAACATATATCCCTTATTTCAAATAACATTTAAAACTATTAATTATATATTTTACTGATATGTCAAAACTGTTCAAAAAAGCTCGCAAATTCATTTTCGCAGACAACGCTGTACTTGTAGTAGCTAATAAACCTTACGTAGCGGTTCAAGAATTACAAACCGACTTTAACGAACCATTAAAATAGGCAAACGACGTAAGATTAATGATAAATGTAAAGAAAACCATATGTACGTAGTATATATTAGATCAAAAAGCTTCGAAATGTGAAATATACTGAAATTAACTGGGCATAATTCTAAATTTATCCATAGGAAACAAAAAAAAATCTGTGAAAAAAAAAAATTGTCAATGGATAAACTTATACGAAAAACTTAATACTTATACGCGAAGAGAAGAACGGAATGAGTAAAAAAAACAAGTTTAGTATGCAGAATTGTTGCTCATAAACATATACAGTAAGGAAAAATGAGATGAGTCGAAAAATAAAATAATGTATTATTATTTTTTGAAAAATAACATGTGACATATGACATAATTAGATAAAAAAAACGAAATTCCAAATTTTTTTTGGCTCTCCTGATCATCTGCGTTTATTAACTTATTGCGTTCTTCCTTGCGCACACAGATATATTCATTGACAAATTGAGATTATTTCAATGGGATTTTCGAGTGGCTAAAAAACGTTATTAGCTATGAGTACACTCAAAAGTAATATATTTTTCTTAAGTACAATCTATCATAAGATGTGAATTTTGAACTTGAAAGCAAACCAGCATTACTTATATTAAATATTCACTTAATTTACAAACCGCTATCATAAAACACCGTCAATATGCAGACAAAGAAACAATGGCAAACTATTTTAGTGTTGAGAATCTACCCCTAATAAAAGGTTTCCTCTGGTTCATTACTATTGTAGGCAACTGGGGAAAAAGTCTGTACAAAAACTACTGGTACATAGTCACGGTACGAGATTAACTGGATAAAAAAGGTTTGAAAAATCCGTTTTTATCTAATGAGTATGAAGACCAAATGCTGGTGTACCCATGATTTGAATTTACTGAATCATAATCTTATATTGGAGAACAATAAGAAACCTAGCAACAAAATGGTAAAGATGTGGTTAGTAAACGAAAAATGAAAATACTTATCATAAAAACGATTACGTTCCTTAATGATCAAGGAACGTGTATTTAGTAGAACCTGCTGACAAACTGCCAAGTGACAACTTTGGATGTCAATTTTTTAAATTGTTTTTCTTTGTAAACACTACAGCATGGGTGTGTCTGTAAAAACTTCTTCAACAAGGTTCTTCAACAGTGAATAGAAAATCCCTAGAGGTGCAATCCCTACATACTTATGGCCAATTTACGTAGCCTCTTTTGACTCCCAGGCCCCAGACAAGCCAATAAAATTTATTATCTCTTCAAGAAAGAGATAAAGTTACAAAAGAGATGTCACTTAAAGTAGGAGAAAAATGACTTACTTTGGGAATTCCAGACACGCATACAGCATGCCCTTATCGGTTTATTGATTCAGTGTTTTTCAATCAATTGTATAATCCGTATTGGAGTGATAAACATTACAAACAACAACATTGTCAGTCCTCTAATATTTTTTAATTTATGAAAATGATAATATACTACAAAAAAAAATCATCATATATTATTACCAAGGAGTTAAAAAGTCATTCCGGGAAGGACGGAATTATAAATTAAAAAGGAATAATATTATATACCCTACCGTAACTTAATGTCCTTTAAGTAATGCGTCCTTTCCTTAACTAAAAAAATTACAACCTTCTAATATACCCTAACTTAACTCAATGTCCTTAGTACCACATGATTAAGTAATTCGTCCTTCCCTTAGCTAAAAATTTCATATCGTCCCCGAACCCACGCACATCAAAGCGAAATCATAAAATTACAAGCTGAAAGATCTAAATTAACATCAGCCCGGTAAAGGAAATCACATCTGCGTTAAAAAGTACGCTTTGGCACAAAACCGGTGAGAAGCTCCCGCCAAAATACGAGATATAAAAGTACTAGGCAGTGACAGTCATTTAGTCGAGGGCCGTATGTACATACACTACATACGTACATACGCTGCGGCAGTAATTCCGCGAAGCCGCGTTCAACTTTATGCTTTTGACATACGTTAAACATTTTAATGGTAACTGACCATTAAATTATATGGTGATGAATCAAAGTGCGCTTTTTGTAGTGCCTACTCGACGAGAAATACAATTTATTTAAATTAGAATTGACTTTAAGGCTGTTTGCGATTTATTTTGATATTAATCATTAATATAATTTAAATAATCTTCAACTAGCTATACAACTGTCCTCGGATAAAGCCTTCCAAAGATGGTTACTTATATCGAAGAAAATTGGGATTAAAAAAAAAACGAGGAATTAAGATTGATAAAAATGACGATTTCGTTAGCTCATTTGGTAGAGACGTTACTTTCGGATAAAGTAGAGGTCCTAAGTGAGAGTTTCGGTTGCGACCTTATTCTTTTTATTTTTTTAATATTTAGTGTTTATTGTTTCATGTTTCGTCGAGGATTATTAATATTATTTCAATATTAAATATAATATCGTCACTGGCAAGGCAAAAGGGCTTAAGCGACACTTTGGTCATATGAGTTAAAAACCAAGTTATGATCAGTTTCTTTTGCATTGATTGCTCTGACTCTCGTTTGATTCTGGATACTTGAGGGCCCATCAGCCATCTAAAATATATTTACCATTTGGAAGAAGGCTTGACTCAAGCGACACAAGTTTGGGACTTTTTAAAAACTTTTTGTCGCTTCAGGTAACTCAGTGAAAGCATTGAGTTAACTTTTTTTCAAAATCCATCCACGTACTGAAGACCTATGAATTTTATTTTAAAACAAAAAAAACTTTAAAGTGCTCTGGTGAAAACTTCACAAAATGGCGCTTCAGCCCTTTTGCCTTTCCGGCCACGATAAAATTAGTTTTGCTGCCCGGCTTTTGCTACGGGTGAACATGATCAGTAATTCGGTTAGTATTCATATTCCCTTACATTTATTTAATTCACTACGAAACACTGAAAAAAATTTTATGCTTGCACAAAAGATAGTTTCACGTGGTTTTTAACCATTTTTTTTGAAATCTAGGTTTTAATGAACAATTCGCACACCCGCAACAACACTGTCGTTAGTCAAAAAATGTCCAACTAGTCATAACGCAATTGAAGCTTAGCATCTTCACTATGTACCTGGTCACATAGATATTAATCAAGATTATGATATGCGTATTATAAATTGAAATAATTAATAATTATGTTATCTAGTGGTTAGAGCTCTTAAGGGTTAGTTTTAATAATAATGATTTTATTTCAGGATGCATTCAGAAGTTGTGCAGTGAAATGTATTTTATATAAGCACTGTGTAGTTACAGTAAAAAAAAGTAAATAATCTACAAAAATAGAACAAAAAATATATGTTTATGGATAAAAAAAAAATAAAAACAAAAATCAATGTCATATTTAAAAAGGAAGCCGAATAAAACACATTTAAAAAAAAAACACATAAACAGAAAATCGTCAGCATCGACGTAAGGTTAAATAATACTTTTACGAGAAGGAAACATTATTTTACCAAAACACAAACTCAAGGTTTTATTATTTACAGAGTTTGGATGAAATTTAAAAAAATATATATATCTTGAGTAGTTTTTACTAGTCATACATAGAACAAAATTAATGGTTTCATAAAAAACGTTTGGCGTTAATTAAAAATACGCAAATTTTAACATATTTCATTTTCATCGATATTTATTCGATGTTTATCATATATATTATGTTGTTTCTGGATATAATGTGAACAAACATTTTCGAATATGAATTTACTGGAAAACTTTGAATTGGTATTTATCTTAGTACACATTAAGCCCAACTCTTCAGAACCTTTACCCTTTAACAGCGATCGGTTCATTAGCCATGAATTATAGCACAACAACATTAACTGTTTCATAAAACCACCCCCATTTTCCTGCTAGAGGTTTTTGAGAGGATTTGATTAAAAGCCAGCAAGTATAGAGAACCGCAGGTCCATTGTGGTTTGGGTGCTATAATCATGACAAACACATTAGCAGCAAAATCTGTTGATTTCAATTCAACGGTCGGCCCGGACCGGCCCTAACCGCCGGATTAAATTGATTCGGTAAAACTTTAACAACATAATATTTTAGTCGTTCGTCCATTCTGCCCATTAAAGGTCGCAATTGTTTTTGTTAATAACGTAATAATTAGAAAGTCTAGTTTATTTTAATAATAAGTAGAATGTATAGTTTATTTGAAAGTAATTAATTTTGTCTTTTGTAACTTATTAAAATTAAATTTCTCTAAAAAGTCCATTTGCTTTGTTTCGGTTTTTTTCCTTCTTCTATCTTTATAACTCAATGTCTTAACTGTTTACTGAAAACCCTAATCTCATCGTCATAAAATACTTATTGTTATTTTTTTACTTGTAATATTTACACTGTTTGTACTTTTAGACTCGTTTATTTAAAATACTTGAATATTAATGCTTTTAAGTACTAACATGTTTCCTGACCTCAAAATATATATTTTTTCTTTGCTTTAACACATTTGTCAATATGAATTCATACGTTTCATCTATATGTTTAGACCCTTAGCATCTATAAAATTGTTTTTTTCAATCTGTTGATGTACGCATGCACTGTTATACCCATATTTGAACTTTTCCTCTCACGATTTATGAGAACAATTATGATTTTAGATAGTTTTAATTTGAATACATATTAATTATTATTTTCTCCTTGTTAGTTAGTCTTATTCGCTTAGTTAATTTAGTATGAAGCGCACTTGGTGTGAAATATCACAAAACTGTGCTATATAAGTTCACTGTTATTAGTATTATTATATGTGTTCGGCGTGTATTAAAATGATCGGATGGTTGAAACTGTTATATTTATAAATACATAAATATTAAAAATGAAGCTACCAGAATTGTGTTTAAAGTAATCTAATTTTTCGTACGCATGTTTCGAATTCGAAACAAATGGATTTACCGCATTGGAGACAATTTTCAATTTCCTTTAAAATGTGAATAAGATACGTAAGGCTCGGCACCCAAAAATGGCGCTAAACATCACTTTGTAGTATTTTAATAAAAGCAACACTGCAAATAATTTTTCTGTTTGATTTTACATGGGCAGTTGAAAATATATCTGAGGCTTCCAATGAATACATATTTTTAGCTGTAATCTTTTGAATTCTATGAAAAACAAACTGAAATCTCAGTTAAAGGTGCGGTTTGAAAACCGGTGCAGCCATTTTCGAACGTTGTACCTAAAATTCCAAAATGCATTTCATAATTTAAAAGATTGCTATTTAAGAATTGAATTCCCTGAAAACCTTAGATAAATCGTTTGTATTAGAAGGCCAAAAATGGTGTATTTTTGGGTGCTAATCCTAAATACGTAAACGATAAATAGAAAGGGCTAACTGTAGTTATGTGCATGAAAGGATTTTTTTTAAAAACTATTGAACGCTTTGAATGGAACACGCTCTTAATATGTGTAATGAGTACACTTTTAAAACGGTTTGCTACCACAAAACAAAGCTATTAACGAATTAAACCAGAATGGTCACAAGGAACTAATTAATATAAAGAGATCACATTAGTTCTTAATTGTGTGACCTAATTTTGATGTTAATATTTTAACTTTATACACGATGAAGTTGTACAACTAATAATAATAATAAATGGATAACTTTTATAGCGTCGTTTTCGTGGGAAAATAACCCCAAGGGCGCTTTATAAATTTATTTATCTAACCCATAACTTATCACTTAAGCTTATAACTAATAACTTACGGTTAAGAATTATTCATAATGGCTTACAACTAATGTTTCAACCAGTGACTTCCAATTAGGACTTATAGCTAGTAACTTAGTACTGAGTATAACTTTTATATTAGGTTTTTAGAAAAAAATGTATTAGTGTGATTTAAATAGCCTGTACTGAGGTTAATATTTTTTTTTACGTCTGCAAAGATTAAAAAAAACATAATTTATTATCTGCGTAATTGTGTTCTTTATAATCACTGTAAAAATATTAAATTTTGTAAAGACCAATCACATTGTGATTTTACATATTATTATTTTTTATGATAAATTTAAATTAACTTGTTTAATTGTGAACCTTGATGATGTCAAGCCTAAATGAACCGGCTCGATCATAAAAATTAATCACAAAGTAATTATTTCATTTTCATTAAAAATATTTAGATCTTTTTTTTTTTTTAGGTTTTTTACTTTTATTTATCAATAATTATTATTATTTTAATTTTTAACAGTTTTTAGTTAAAAGCTCTGCGATGTAATTATTTTTACGCGTGACAGCTGTTTCGCCTTCTGATGGCATTATCAAACTGTTTGATAATGCCCTCAGAAGGCGAAACAGCTGTCACGCGTAAAAAATAATTACATCGCAGAGCTTTTAAAAAACTGTTTTAAAAAATTAAAATAATAATAATTATTGTTTAAATAAAAGTAAAAAACCTAAAAATTAAAATGGAGTTCTACAAAATAAACTTTAAAACCATAAATAAATTAATATTTAGATCGTTACGTTTAAGGTGAATATGAGACTTACGTTTAAATAGAAAAAACGTATTACCAATAAAAAAAAATACACGGTAAAAATATGGCATATTTTCACTCCTTCTATCTTGTATTTCACAAAATAAAATGTTCAAATAAATACCTCTTTTAATACGAAAACACAAACTCCGATAATCCCGAAAGCAATTAAGCCAAAAATTGAAACGAAAAAAGATCCCAACATTTTTCTTTCCTGTCATTTCGTTCTCAACACGTTCTAAGACTTCTTCACACCCCTCAGATGAATTTCCAGGAAAAAGCCCCGGCAAAACATTTTCACTTCCCGAAATCTAATAAAAGTATCCTGATCGATCCTTTTTTGGACTTAGAAGATATCTGGAAACGTTCCTAAATTCCCAAATTAAAACCTTGATCGGATATGAAACTATTTACCAAGTAGTATCCTGCTTTTAGAAGTAGTTTTGCGCTGATGGCCAATACATACATACTTAAACACGTCTATGGTTACATACACAATATAGGGTGTTTCAAACTAAAAAAAATGTAAAAAACAGAAAAAAAAACTTGGTATAAGAACACGAATATTATTTTATTTTTTATGACCGACCGGTTTCGCAACAATTAAACGAAACGAAAAATACAAAGTGTGCAGTTATATATACATGCAGAGGAAAAACAAAATATAAAATAAAATAACAGAACAATTAGAAAACATTAAAAAAACATTTCAATTATAACAAAGGAATGGAGAGAAATAGACAAATAATATGAATTGAAAGTGACAAAAATAATGATAATTTTTATGAGTTTAAAGGAAATATACCTAATATTGGAATACTGGTGAAATTAACCTGATTATTAAGAATTTGACTATTTATTTCAATGACTTTCGTTAAAAATTGAAATAATATTTTTTTTTTCATTTCTTTGACTACGTCAAGCCACAAAATGATTGCTTTCTATGAAAATACAAAAATATACCGTTTAAACTTATTCAAAATACGTCTGCGAAATAACGCAAGTAAATAGTGCCAAGAGTGTTACCACTCCGCCACTGCGGTCGTCTAAGCTCCTGTATTCAATCAATAAATTGTTTTATTTTGGTTTTGCTTACTTATTTGTAAATCGACATTTGTGATAACCTAGAACTGAAAGCTTTTCCGTGATATAAATACTACTCATTAAATATATTTTCTAGACCTTTTGTATTGCTCTTCAGGAAAAATGGTTGAACTTATAATATTTATTTTTAAATAGAAATTAAAGTAACTTATCGGGGTATCCTGTCTTAAGGGCACATGGTATATGGTTTGATATATTATAAAAAAATAGTTGTTATCTGTGAAAAATCACGGGATGTAACTTGACTTGCAATGCACCCGACACTGCAATCAAAAACTACAGACCGGATAGTTAAATGTCATTAATTTGTTTTTGTAACATATATTGTAGGTTAAGTACCTACTTAATCGTTTATCTGAGTTTGAAAAGATTGTGTTTTAATTTGATAATTTTCATCCACTGCTCCAATTTTGAAAAGTTTACAATCGTACCTACGTACTCACTAAGAAAAATATTTAAAGTCTATTGTAAGTCAAATTACTTTGGGCAGGTACAGTGAAATAAATGTTGATAAAAAATATGCAAGATTAAAAATATATATTACTAAAGAATTCATAAAAAATAAGGAAGAGAAAAGTCTAAAAATATGCAAATGATATTTATATATACGTTGCGATCGTGACGTGTATTTTAGTATTAACAATCCATTTTATTATGAACTCCAGTTTAAACAACAAAAAAACTAATTTAACCACTTATTTCTATATTCAAATAAAAGAACACTTTCTTTTAAACCATGATTTTTTATGTTTTAACGCCAACCGGTTTCGCTTAGACCAAGCTTCGTCAGGGCACATATAATAACAGTTACTATATAATAATAATTGACTGATTTCTATAGCGCCATTTTCGTGAAAAGAAATATCACCTTAAGGTCGCTTATATGTGGCCTGACAAAGCTTGATCTGAGCAAAACCGGTTGACGTTAAAACATTGTATATTCTTGGTCTGAAAAAAAAAATCCCCTGTTCTTTTATTTTAATTAAAATGTTTTGCCTTGTGAAAACGGATCCGATAAAAAGTAACCGATGAGTGCTCCGTAGTATTTAGAATCAGATGACGTCACATTAATGGCCAATACCTGCAAATTGCTATACAATGGCGCTACATACGGGGTTAAATGACGTCGCGGGCATTTTGATGTGTTGACTCTTTAAACAGTTTTAAAACTCAATTAAATGTTTTCGAATAACCGAATACAATAATGCATTAAAACACAGAATCGTCGTTTGTTGGTTTATCTAAATTAAATTAGTCATAATACAGATTTTCTTTAAATTTTTATGACCGACCGGATTCCCTTAGCCTAAGCATTATCAGGGTACCTCATTAAACTAAACAAAAAATACATACTGTGGGTTTATATATACTTATACATATTGTAGTGAGAAAATAAAATATTAACATTAAAATTATAAAAAAGGAGCAGAGAGAAAGAGACAGATAATATAAAAATACAACTGAGAAAGTGATAACATATTTTTATATATATTATCATAATACTGTTCACTGAAAAAACTGAACATTTAAAATAAAAACAAATTAAAAACAACAAAAAAAACATCCAGATGATCTCGGGAAATTCAATACACAAAACTTCACGAGTGAGTAAATGATCTCTTTTTAATTTTATTTAAAGGTTTTTAAGAAACGCAAAACAAACAAGTGATTTATTGAAATGCGAGTGCGAAGCTCACCCAAAAATGTTAATCTTCGAAGTAAGTACTTAAAGGGCTTATAAGCGACCCCCGCAATACTTTCATCCCAATATGATCACAATCTTACGATCAATCAAGCCCGCAACTATTCGCGTGAAAGTTCGAAACACCCGGTAAAGGTGGTTTTGTAGGGTTATACCATATAAAGTTTGAAAGGATATTTCCAATAAGACCCCGGGTTATCAAGGGTGAAAAAAAGTCTGGGATCAGTGATCAGATTTCAAAATCTCATTAGGATTAAGGATTCCTTTCATATCGGTCGTCCTTAAATTATATTGGCTTTCCTCAAATACAATTTTCTGAAATAATTATATTTTAAAACTGTAGGTTAATAAAAAAAATAATGCAGTTTATCGCTGTAATATTAATTTTTGTATTTAATAATAAAACTCGGAAAAAAATTCAAAGCATTAATGCTAATATTTTTTATATGGTCTCGGTTGTAACTATTGTCTTTTTATTTTATGGCTTTTTCTGTTTCATTTTTCTGTTTTAGATTATTGCTGTTATTTTTTTTATGGAAATACTGCACAAGAGTCTCAACTGCTCCCAACCGTCTAGAGCCGGTGAGACTATGGCATCCCCAAATAGGGTATGATGTGAGGCTGAAGGTAGTGGAGAGGGGAAGGAGATAGGGAAGAGGAAGGTTGAGTGTACCTGGCTATTCAGATCTGGTCACCAAACACGGCTAAAGACATTTCAAGCTACGTTTCGCTTCTAAATCGTGGTCTTTCACAGGGCGATACTTATAGTATCTACCACTCTGAAATTTAAATATTATACTATTTAAATATTTAATAATAAAACAGTTGATTTAAAGGTTTTTATTGATTTCTTATATCAAAACAGGAAAATTACACATTCGAAAGACGGATGTTGGTGGCATTTAAAAAAAAATCATATCGTGGCTGAAACCAAAAAGGTATAAGCGACCTTTTGGTCAAAAGTGAGTCAAATATTCAATTTGGTTCAGTTTGTTTTTCTGCGTCGAAAGCTCTGACTCTCGTTTGATTCTGAAGACTTTTATGACGCTTCAACAATTGAAGATATATTTACCATTTGAGAATAGGCTTGACTCAAGCAACAAAATTAGGGACTTTTTTTAGCTTTTTGTCGCTACAGGTATATCAGTGAGAGCATTGAGTTACCTGATTTAGGAATTTTATTGTTAAACAAAACAAAAAAATGAAGTGCTGCGGTGTTAACTTCTCAAAATAGCGCATCAGTCCTTTTGCTTTTCCGGCGACGATATTTTTCAAAAGTTAATGGCGTCATACAGTTTTTTTTTTAACATTTTTACCAAGGTTTTACGCTTAATTGTCATATCAATTATTCAGAGAATATGAAAAATATTCAGAGAATTGACTATAATGAAATTTACGTATTTTTCTAAAGGTACGTAGGTCCGAACTAGTGTGAATTTTTCAAATTTTCATATGTTAGTCGAAATTCATTAATGTTTTATTTGTTCCTATTTATAATTTAATTTTATAATCTTTTATTGATACTAAGTACCCCATCTTTAATACTGTATTTTTTAAGTTAGTGTATAAGTTTGATTACTTTGTACTGCGTATAATTTTAGTAACTCACGTAATGCAATTTTTCTTGTCCCGGAGTGATTTTTTATAACCCATCAGGATTGCTATGTAGTAAAATATCAAAATAATAATAATGTATTTTGTCAGATGGTAGGTATACCATATTTGAAATGGGTGGATATTTTGTTGACTAGTATATGTTCATGTTAAAAATGTTCTTTCAATAATCAATTAATTTGTTCATTAAATTGCAGTGAATGAACCGCAACAATTCGTTTAAGCTCGTCAAAGGCAATGAACCGTAATTATGTGCACACAACTTCATCAATTAGGACTTCGTTTAATTCATCAATTAAACTAGGACTAGGTGCCTGTACAATGGTGATTGGGTCGCTAATATTATATCCAACCAAACTAAGTCAAGCCTTCTTATCATTACACCATGGAGGTCGTTTACGTCATTTGGAATAATAATCTTCTAAGGGTCAAAAGATAAAATTAACAAAAATCACAAATATTTTTCAGCTTTGACATTCAGCGAAAAAATAATTGCCTTTGAAAGACTTTCATGCTTGTTTTCACGAAGGAAGAAAGTCCGGAATTATCAAGTAAGCCTGTTATCCGAGTTAATGTTTCCAATCAGAATAATTTAAGTGCGATTTAAGGAAAGCGCGTAAGCCGGGCCTGGCGGAGCGACATTTTGTTCCTGGGAATCTAAGATTCCGAACGAAAATTCAAAGTTGAATTGATGGGTCTAGTTACTAAGCGCCTCAGTTCTTGGTAAGATATAAATATTTTTCTAATGAGAAATTAATTAGTTTTAACCGTTACTTCGAAACTAGTATGAAGTATAGTAATGATGTCTATAGCATTTTCGGAACGAGGAAATATATAAGTATCTAATGAAAATAAAATAATAACTTTGTATAGAACCACCGATTTTTATTTTTATTTTTATTATAGGATACACAAAATTAAACTAAAGAGTGTGCGATTATATTTACATACAGAAGGAGAAAACACTATGAAATAAAATAAGAAAACAGTGAAAAAACTAAAGAACAACATTTAAATTATAACAAAGGAACAGAGAGAAAGAGACAACTAATATGAATTGAAAGAACTAAGCGTCAACTAAGAAGGTGATTAAGTAATAATACATTTTTATGAGTTTACAGGAAATATACCCAATAATGGACTATTGGACAAATTGAAATGCTTATTAAGAAATGGCTATTAATTTCTGGTGGGTTTCTTCATTTCTGGTGCTTCGAAATTATTTAATCTGTTGCCATGACCATTTTTTTAAATAATATGAGCACCGGCGCTTTTATTGAAGGTATGATCTTTTTCAATAAGATGATTGGCGAGTTCTGAAAAAACGTAGTTATTTAAACATCTTAGATATTTTTTTGATTCTAACATTGACATAACGGTTTGTTTTACCCATATAAAATGCAGAACAATCACTTCAATCCGATTAATAAATTCCCGAGTGACCTAATATTTCATATTTATCCTTCGAATTGATTAAAATTAAAATTTCTGGTCTTATACAATGTTTTTTTTTTCATTTTATTTAATATGTCAAACCACAAAGTAATTATTTTCCACAAAGGTATAAAAATATCTATTAAGTCCTAATATAAGCATACGTACGTTTCTGAGTAATCGATATCTTCTTTAAAAATATTGTTTACAGTTTTAATAACATCTGAGTTTCAAAGGGTTTCTGAGAATGAAAAGGCAGAAAGGAAAAACTCTTTTGGGTGCAATTCAACTGGGAATAATAAAACTGTTACCTTCATTATAGTGTTTGTATTAGTATTTTAAAGCATCGTATTGTATTCTACCGTACAATGAGGGGTACTAAAAGATATTGTCATATTTAAAAAAAAAATAATGAGTACAATTGGTTATTGTTTTAATTTTGAATTGCCTGGAAGTAAAGAAGATAAATTACAGATTTTTTAAACTATTTTTGGAGTCCTTGTGAAAAATGACATTGAAATAACCCCAAGTGAAAGAAATGTATTTTTTCTAGCTTTGATTTTTTTATTACTGTGAAATTGCCACCAAACAAACTTTTTTAATTACAAAATACCTCCACGAAAAAGTATTGATCACCGTTTTTGATGATTTATACAAAAATACTCTTACAGCTAGTAAAACAATTTTTGTTATATTTAAAAAAAAACTTTTACAGCTAGACCGGTTTATGATATATTTGAAAATCTTTACAGCTAGTTAACCAATTTGAGATCTATTTTTAAAAGCTTACTCTTTCAGATAGTAAACCAAAATTTAGTTTATTTTGGATGAAACCATTTCAATTTTACCGAAATACGTATAATAAATACGCATTTTGCTGTGATTTTTAATTGAATTAATACTGATTTTAGCCAAAACATAGGTTTATACCCTTCTTTTATAGATACGGTGTGGTGTGAAAATAATATTAAATCATCGTCTTTCAAAATCTTTTCCCAGGTTTACATACAATATAAGTTTTTCCAAGACGAGGTGAGTGGGGTGAGTCAGATTTGTAAAAAGATTTTTGGTTAGCCAGGCGACTGCTCTAAACCGTTGAGTTATCGATGTTTTTACCTGTTATGTATAACCAATATGAATTTACTACCTTGAAACAAAAATTTCAGTTTTAAAACACCCTAGAAAATAAATTATCTAGTAATGAAACTTAGGTCATTTTCAATACAACCTAAAGTAATTTATTTTAATTTAAGTTTTTTTTTCTTTACTAAGAAAAATTCTGCTCCCAAAAACATTACTTCTGCTCTACTATGTGTTAAAATTTGAACAGAAATGTTACACCACCCTCGAGTTTAATTACATTTTACAAGTTACACGTTAGTGCGAATTAGCCCAGATGAACGTCGTACTGGGGAAATTGGATGCTAAGAAGTCTTGATTTCATTTGAAGAAGATCATTTATTTGAGTTATATCTTATGTAAGATGAAAAGGGTTTTGTGTACCAGTATGTTCATCACACTCGCACACATATTTGCCGGGTTAACCTTAAGGTTCCTGTATACACGCAGTTAGTTTATTTATATCACATTCATTTGTAGGACGAATATATTTGATGGAATTGTGAGAAAGTTTTTAATATACTTGCTCAAAAGATTAGCAAGTTCGCTTTTACTAGCCCATAGAAGTCAGTAAGAGTACAAACATTTGATATTAATCGGGTAAGTTGTTTCTGGGCGTTGTTATAAACAATCTGCCATTGTTAGCTTGAGAAACATTATAAAAGTAAATAATTCACAGTCTATAAAATATATGACGTTTCTACCCATGTAAACAACAAAGACCATCCAATATTCTAAACTTTTATGAATAAGGACAAATTGTGAATACCGCACAAGAGTTCCAACTGTTCGGAGTCAGTGAAAGCATAGCATCCCCATTTGAGGTATGCTGTCAGCCTAAAATGAGAAGAGAAGAGAAGAATATAGGGAAGAGAAAAGGTTGAGAAGTACATGACTTTTCCGGATCTGGTCACCAACACAGATAAAACCGTTTCAAACAAAGATTTGATTTTGAAATGTTTATAATTGACCTTGGCTTTGACTAGAATGTTCTTCTAATGTATATTTTTGTCATTGCTTCATTAAAATACTATGTACGAGGTGGTGTTTTTTTCTGTTCCACTTTTTTTCCTTTTTTGTAATTGGATAAAAGTCCCTTGGTATATGAATAAATAAATAATTAAAATTCCTTTAATCCAACCCTTCATACCACATCAATACCCCAATTTATATAATATGCTTAACAAGGAACTAACTCTGAACTCTCGATGGGCAGTTAACACAGAATATGTGGGTCTTTATTAAATTGAATCATAAACATAATTGAAGAGGCATGTATTTTAAATGAAACAGAAAGCGTGAGACAGTTTCATTTCAATAGTTATTTGTAGTTTTTCTCAAATATAAATCCCAAAAAAGGATCATTATAATACAATTAGATAAATATAAGTTGTTACTGGTGAAAATCACGGGATGTAGCCATAGACACAAAAATCATATTCATGAAAATCTTACAAAAAATGTAGCAGCACTAGTAGCGTCTTGTATCCGTTTTAAAAAGAATAGCCATTCAAAAGAATATGTGAGTGTACGAAAGAGATAGCTATATGAACGTCCCGCGCTACTGTTATAATCGGGTATTGCGCCACTAGCTCTAGTTGTCTTTCACACACTTATGTATTTCTGCATTCGCTATCTCACACCGTTTTCATGAACCTTTAAGCCTTGTGTATAATTGTATTTATTGAATTGAAATAATAAGTGATTTGAGGGTAATTGTGAATGGAAATAAACTCCATGAGATATGTTTTTTACTCCCGAATAATTTTTACACCTTTCAAGGCATTTTTTATCAGAAATGAGCCTACAGCAACGCTTTGTGGCAGCTGGTGACAGCTGGTCACAGCTTGTCTGTCGAACGAATGTTTGGGTGAACTAAACGTAGTAAATCTCAGGTATGTCTCGCAAACTCGGTTTAGTGCATCCACGCGCGTTGTCTCAGTAAAGTATCTACATTGTTTAATTAATCTAAGGATGTAACTTGACTTGCCAATGAAAAAATAGTTCAATTTAAAATTTTGAGTAATGCCTGCCAAGACCCATTATAGGTAGGTAATTTATTAGGTAGATAGGGATTTTCAAAGTTTTTTTTTAAATAAGATAATTTTTTTAAAATACATTCGTTAGTTGCAATTTCGAAAATATCACTGTGCGTATGAACGTACATGCTGACTTAGTTATTGCTTATATTTGAATAGATACATATCACAACAGGTCTCATAAATTTCACTATGTACTTGTAAAGGAAGAATCTGCGTGGAAAAAATATATTAGAACAAAAATAATATATTCGCCCGTTTTCTCTTTCTCCTTATAGGACTAGTTTTTTGTTGTTGTTTAAACTATTATTTTTAAACCCAGATTATTACTGTTACCAAACTAAGTTTAAGAGAAGGACTAAGTTCTAAAGTCTATATATTTATTCAATGTGAACTTTGTGAAAAAGTTTTGCAGCGGTTCTCAGAAACAGTTTCCAATGAAAATTGTTCTGTTTGAGAAAATAAATTCACCCGATATTGAACTCGTGAAGGCTGCAATGGAAAAATTGTAGAGCTTTAGTTAATGTAACTTTACAGGCGATATCAATACAAAAATGATTACACTATTTTCCACGATCATACCGCTCATCTTCAGAAGGGGGAATTTTTTAATTAACTTTTTTTTTAAATATAAAAAAATAGGACTTAAAAAACATCAGTTTCTAAACAAATAACTGTTAGTACTCTATAAGTCATGAACTTGGATTCTTTTACAATTTTTTATTTTATAAATAATAAATATTGACTCACCCTCTGTTGCAACTCATCTAGTTCAACATTCCTTGCCGTTGACTTAGAAACAATTAATTGCTGTTTCTCAATCATCACTCTACTAATTGTGGGTATCATTCTCCACTGTCCAGAATGTCGAGACTTGTTAACTCAAGGTATGGTCCTGAAATGTTTGGTACCAGTCTAAATGATTTTTGTCATTCTCTACGACTCCAGAATGTCGAGACTCGTTAACTCAAGGTATGGTCCTGAAATGTTTGGTACCAGTCTAAAGGATTTTTGTCATTCTCTACGACTCCAGAATGTCGAGACTCGTTAACTCAAGGTATGGTCCTGAAATGTTTGGTACCAGTCTAAAGGATTTTTGTCATTCTCTACGACTCCAGAATGTCGAGACTCGTTAACTCAAGGTATGGTCCTGAAATGTTTGGTACCAGTCTAAAGGATTTTTGTCATTCTCTACGACTCTACCAAAACCTTGTCCAGGCTGTGACTTGAATATTCTTTCAAATGTATATTTTTTTGTAAATATTGAAATAATAGCAATAATCTACAGCACACATATGAAACAGAAAAAGCTAGAAAAAAAAAAGATAATGGTCACAACAGAGACTCAAACTCGGATCCTCTATTCTATGCGGGAGTAACGCTGCAACCAATTCAGCCATTGGGTCCTTATTAGAAACCGATATTTTAATCGATCTTTTACTTTCATTGAAGATTATTGATATTATTTTTAAAAAATTTTCTTTCAATTTGTATAATCTACGAGAATATTATGTAATCGTATGTGCTGTTCTTATTTTGTAACTCTTTTTTGATGGTCCGTTATTATACAAATAAATTCTTGTGTTTTTCGAAGAAGTATAGTAATATTATAAAATTTCTTTGGTTAACACGGACCTTTATAGATACTTGAATAATTCTAGACGTTCACTTATACTTACTAAGAGGACTTTCGATACACCTCTTCTAACAAATTACTTACCCCTACGCGTTTACTAAATTGTATTATTGAAGTTTCGCCTGAGTTAAAACACATTATAACATTATCAGGACAAACAAGATCCAAGTAGTGCTTGACAACTAATATTATTAACTAATTTTCGGGCAATTATTGTCATAAATTATCATCATTACCGAACTGGAACGCCTTTTGTGTGCCGTTTGAAAACAGTTCTGGGACAATGCGCAGGGCTGGTGCGAGGGTTAAAGCCGCCTAGAAATTTAAAAAAATGCCGCTTAAACATAAAAAAAGCGTTTACTTAAAATGGAACTAATAAATTTGTCATACGTGTTGACAAATTATTCGAAAATGGCAAGTGAAAGGTAGCAAGCAAGCTTTTGAAGATGAAATAATATTAAAACAAAAACAAAAACCGTTATTAAGTTTAAGACACTGACTACGTTTTGTTTGTATTTTCAACGTAAAAATAATTAAATAATTCTGTCACGCGTAAAAATAATTACATCGCAGAGCTTTTAACTAAAAACTGTTTTTAAAATTTAAATTAATAATAATTATTGTTTAAAAAAAAAAAAAAAAAAAAAAAAAAAAAAAAAAAAAAAAAACAAAACAAAAACCGTTATTGAATTTAGGACACTGACCACGTTTTGTTTGTATTTAAACTTACGATATTAAATATGAACAGCTTTGATGACGCTCGAGTTTAAAAAAAAACGTCTAAATATGAATGGTTTTTTTTTAAAATTTCGGATTAATCCGAAATGTGCAAGTGACTCTTGTTTGATTTTAAAGACTTTTATGGCCCTTCAGCCATCTGAAATATATTAACCATTTGGGAGAAGGTTTGACCCAAGCGACACAAGTTTAGGACTTTTAAAGCGTTTTTTCGCTTCAGGTAACTGAGTTAACTTTTTATTTTATTGAAGCCAAGACTTGAATATGAAGTGTTGCTTGTGTAAACTTTCCAAAGTGGCACTTCAACCCTTTTGCCTTTCCGGCGACAATATGATATTTCATTCATAGTTATCGTATCCCGAATAACGCCATAAAATCATAAAAAAAACTTATTTGTGCAATTGATTGAAAGCAAAATGATGCACATTTCAAAGAAATATATACTCAGCGATAATATTTTTTTGTAGTACGCATCCACTTTTGCATGTAAATGTGTAGATTAAAAGGCTATTCAATAGTAATGATAACGAATAAATTAAATTGCCTCAATTAATGAAAACAGGTGTGACCGATTATCAAATATATAAAGGGGAGACTGAGGCGTCTGCACTGCGGTTACCCCTTGGTCCAGCCGCCCTCGTGCATTGCACACATTATTAATGGGGATGCAGCGCTCCTGGATACACGTTACAATATTGTGTATATGCAAAACCAAGGAGTCCATATACTAACACTCCATAGCTACACCTTTTCCAAAGGCATATCAATTGGTGGAGTGACACATTGAATTTAATACCTACATCTTTAAGGGTACACCGAAACCAACAGGTTGCACCACTAAAGTCCAGGGCGGAATCGTTTTTTTTCGAAATTCGTCTTTTAGACGTTCATATGACATCATGTATCATACAACTTAATAATTAGATTTTTATCTTTTCCTTCTACGGTGCTAGAAAATTCCGGGCGCTTCGGTCCTGTAAACTTGTTTTTTTTTTTAATAGTGAATACCGCACACGAGTCCCAACTGCTCCCAACCGTCTAGAGCCAGTGAGACTATGGCATTCCCAGTTAAGGTAAGGTGAAAATTGAAGTGGCGGGGAGGGAAAATAAATGGGAAGAGAAAGGTTGTTAAGGACATGGTCATTCAAATCTGTTCACCAAATAGGGCTAAAGTCATTTCAAGCAACGTTTGCATTTAGAATTTTGTGATTTTAAGTCGTATAAATATGAATAACTTACATTTATTGTATACGGTAAAAATAATAAAAATTGTACATACATAAGTGAATATGTATATAAATGATTGTTTATAAGTGCTGAAAACAAGAACAAAAACATAGGATACGTATAAAACACACAATACATCAATTAAAGCTGGAAATCAGCAATCTATTCACTTAACTAACCAATCTTGAAGTAACAATATATGGAGGGATAGCTAATTTGTTTTACCCAACCCATCCGAAATTGTAATAAAAATCACTTTTTCCGAGTTTTTACATCGTACACCATGAGAGAGAAAGAGACAACAAATTTCTTGGACCGCTTCTATATACTGTCGCAATGATCTTAAGCTGGCTATCTTTGCTGGTTAACGGCGGGACTCCGCCCACATTTTTTATTTTGGCACTAAACTTGACACAACTAAACGGTTTTTTAGGTTAGATGCTATATTTTTGTTGATAAAAATACTGTGAAAAAGTGCCTATACGAACACATAAAAACATTATATCGATATGTGATATGAGTGGATGTATAAATACCGTAGCCTTAGTCTTAGCCACACCCATTTGCGCCGAGTCATGTTAAAATCATCAAAAACAAGTCCAAAACTGACTTCACTGCCTTGGCTTGGGCTACCTCTAGTATACTCTAAGTAACCAATACATAATTTAGCAGTCAAAAGGGCTATATAAAGTGCATGAAATCATATGTGACTGTAATAATATATCCGGGCCTTTCCATTATCGTTCAACTAGTACTTGTACGGACTTGTCTCGCTCATTAGACGCACGCTGCGCGTTTGAACGAAGCTAAACACCGTCTTTGCAACGCACGCACACACACTCGTAGATACGTATTGAGAAATTTATGCCCGATTTTTCAACAAAATATTTTTAGAAATGAATAAATAACTTTGTAAAAGACCACGGATATTATTTTCATTTTTATGCCCGCCCTTTTTCGTTTAGCCTAAGCATCACCAGGGTACAACATTAAACTAAACATAGTGAATAATACATAGTGTGCGGTTATAAATACATACAGAGGGAGAACAAAACAGTGAGAAAACAATGAGAAAACATAAAAATAACTTTTAAATTATAATAAAAGAACAGAGACAACGAGACAGATAATATGAATTAAAAGACACAAAAAGTCAACTGAGAAGGTGATTGAAGAAAAATTTTATGAGACAGGAAAGTGATTCTAAATGGTTTAATCTGACACCATCATCATTTTTGTGAAGAATATGAGAATATGTGCTTTTATTGAAGGAATGATATTTATTAAAATAGGATTAGCGTTGGGAAAAACTTCAATGTTTTGTGAATGCTTCACGAATTGCTAGTTCTATAAAATGAACCCTTTGCAGTGAACGCTTTAATTGAAGTTGAACTCGCAAAAAAGAGATTTGAATTTATCCGGTTGTGTTCAGTTCTTTTTGGAACCGGTTTTTCGCCGAAAATAACACGTCCTAGTCGGTAGGGATTTGAAAGTGAAAAGAACTGGAGCTGGAACTGGTTCCTTGCCGAAAAAAACACGTACTAGTCGGTGGGGATTTAAAAACGAAAATAATTGGAACCGGTTCCTCGCCAAAATAAAAAAATACTAGTCGGTAGAAGATTTAAAACGAAAATAACTCCCAAAAAATCACGTTCCTTTGGATCGAAGTACGTTTTTAAGTCGAACTTCAATTGAAGTACTTGTAATTAAGTTCAAATTCACAACTGAACTGCTGCAAATTGAAGTAGTTCTCTGTAATCTAACTTCCATTGAAGTGTTTGTTCAATGAAATGAATTGAATGATGTTAATGAAACGAATGAACGATAAAATAAACTACCAACTTCAATTGAAGTATTTGTTGAATGAACAATGAATGAGGTAGGAAATGCTGCCAAAAGAAGTAGTTATTTGAAGTAGTTTTTTCAGAGCGGTCACAACGCTAAAAAGTATGATTAGCTAATGCAGAAAAACAGTGGTTATTTAAACATCTAAGATGTTCTATGATTCTTACATTGACATTACGGGTTGTTTTACAAGTATATGATGCAGAACAATCCTTACAATTTGCGGATGATAAATACTTATTTTTTGTAATTATTGTATCCCATAAAAACATATATAATGAATGAATGCCTAAAATAGGATCTCTGTGTAGAGATATTTAAATAGTAAAACTGATGTCAAGTCAGTTAACAGCACCGGAAAGGAAATGTGTCACCTGCGATTTGACGTAGGTAGTAAATTATATATGATAATTTTTCATTACTCGTAAAAAGTTATTATAAAACAATTTTCAGTAAATATAATTGTATTAATTACAAATTAATGTTATTTTATTCACTTTATTTAATAATCACATTGAATTCAAAAAACATTAATCTAGGAGGTAGCTGACATCAATCCAAAACAATTATTTCAAAGCCTACAGACACGTACGAGTACAATGCTTTCAAAGTTTAATTAAAATTAATGTTTTCATAATTAGTTGAAATGGTAAAATAAATTATTTTTCATCAATTTCATTAATTTTTGTATTCGAAACATTACCCGTTTGATTTTATTTAATTATTTAACTCAACAAGGATCGGACATGTGCCTGGTTTGGAGATGGATAGCGAAAATGATATTTACCTTTTACAAAATAAATCATTCTATTCTTAGTTTTTTTACGAAACGGATTTTTTTGTTTTTTTTCTTTCTACATTATTAATTATGCATGAAAATAGAATATTTTCACGTGAATTGTGATATAAAAGGGGAAGGAGATGAAGAAGATGAAGGTTAGGATGTACCTGGATATTCAGATCTGGTCACCAAACACGGCTAAAGCCATTTTTAAGCAACGTTTCGATTCTGAATTGTGGTCTTTAACCAAGGCGATACTTAGACTATCTTGAACTCTGAAACGTGCCGCAAATATAGTTTTTATTAAAAAAAAAATTATTTGTATTATTTGTAGTGAATACCGCACAAGAGTTCCAACTGCTCCCAAACGTCTAGAGCCAGTGAGACTATGGCATCCCCAATTGGGGTATGTTGTGAGGCTGAAGGTAGTGGGGAGGGGAAGGAGATGAGGAAGAGGAAGGTTGGAAAGTACCTGGGTATTCAGATCTGGTCACCAAACATGGCTAAAGCCATTTTTAAGCAACGTTCCGATACTGAGAATATTTACCACTTTGGAACATGCCGCAAATGTTATTTTTACACAAATTAAATGTGTTATGACGTTAATGAAATAAAATTGATTTACACACGCCGGGTTTGAACCCGTGACATTTGGATTCGTAGTCGAGCGTCTTACTACTCAACCATGTAGGCCTTCAATATTAATCAGTTTATTTAATTATTTATTTATAAATTAACGGACTGAAGTCCAATTACAAAAAAACAAATAAAACACGAAATGGAAAAAAAGAGCAACAGAGAAGGAATAGCACATACATAATAATAAATGAAGCGATGACAAAATAGGACAAAATAAACATAAAAGAGAACATTCAAGCCATGGTCTAGTCAATGTTTTGGTAGAGTAGTAAAGAATGACAAAAATCATTTAGACTGCTACCAAAAATTTCAAGACCATGGCTTGAGTTAACAAGTCTTGACATTCTGGACATTGGAGAATTACTAAATTATAACATTGGTTATTGGAGAATTACTAAATTCATGACATCACGTTAACACGGCATACCATAAGAGGAAAATTATCCAAATTTATAACACGAAAACTGGTATTCATAATTCTGTGAAAAAAGAGCCTGGCGTGTAAAAGCGTTTAAAAAACATTTTAACCGTGTTAGCAATCGCGAAACACATAAGTTCTCATAAAATTTGATTAGTTCTGTCTGATTGCGGCAATAGTCACGATTTTGGTCAATTTGTCTTAGTGAATTAGTTCATTTCAGCGGCAAGTATCCGACTGTACCGAGTAATAGTTCGCTTCCTTCTTCCTCCAACCGAATAAATTCACTTTAATACGGATAACAGGCACGAACCGCTAATGAATACAGCCTTGAGCTGGAAAGGAAACGACTCGCCGCGTTTTAGGCTACAAGGTAAATAGCGTACACCGCGTATGTTAATAAGTTGTAAAAATTCTAAATTGATATTCATAAACCTCTATATTGTACTTACCTAAGTGAAAAAAGCTCGTACAACGTGTATAGCCTAGAGAATTTTATCATTTTTCACTGATTAATTAAAATACAAAAATAATTTCTAAATTCCTACCGATATGACTCTTCATATATTTTGCACTATACATATGTTAGCTTAATTACCTTCCATGTACCTAACAGATCCACTCGATCCAAAATTATTTTTAAATGTTACAATAATATCAGGACTGAGTCATTTAAATATTCGCTTGTACCTAGATTGCATACAGTGGGTAATTCTTTCGCTGAAATAGTAGATATATATCTGCACTGAATCTAGTTACAAGAAGGCCTTAATAGCATAGCTCGTTCAAAAACACTAGTGTTAATTTGCATTATAATATTTCTATCAACTTAATTATGTTTTTGGGTGCTAATCATTGTTATTTTTATGTCACTATTATTTTTTGTTTTATATCTTATTTTATGTAAAAGCCCATGAGGGCGTATATAATTAATTAAATAAATGAATAAATATGTTAAAAAAGATGAAAAAATCACGATGAATATGACGGCCTCCGTGGTCGAGTGGTGAGATTCTCGACTACGATTCCAGAGGTCAGGGGTTCAAACCCGGCGTGCGCATATCTTTATTTATTTCTTCAATATGTTTTGTAACACATTTAACTAATATAAAATAATACATAAGTATTTTTGCGGCACGTTACAGAGTGGTAGATACTCTAAGTATCGCCTTGGTAAAAGATCACCATTTAAAATCTAAACGTTGCTAGAAATGACTTTAACCGTGTTCGGTAGTCAGATCTGAATCCACCATTTAGAATATTCAGAATAGAAACGTTGTTTGAAATGGCCTTAGCCGTGTTTGATGATCAGATTTGAATAGTCAGGTACTTCCTAACCTTCCTCTTCTCCATCTCATTCCATTTCCCACTACCTTCAGACTCACAACATACCCCAATTGAGAATGCCATCGTTTCACTGGCTTCAGATGGTTGGGAGCAGTTGGGACTGTGCGGTATTCATTTCTACTAATTTATTTCAGCCTCACAATATTCCTCAACTGGTGACGCTATAAAGAGGCCTTTGTGCGGTGTTTATAGAAAAATTAGTAGTGTTTTGAATTATTTGGGTATTTGGACGTTTTGCATGATTAAAAAAAAATATTCTAGGACCAAATAAGAACAAGGCTTGGCAACATAAAATAACTCAAAAAAATATATGATCAAAGCTCCTTCTCGTTCATAATACCTGTTTTATCATTCTTCCTGATATTTCCAGAACACATATTAAATAAAAATAAATAAAAAGAAACCTTGGAAAAAGACGTGATAGTTAAATTATTCCCAGAATCACTTGTTTTACCTTGCAGAGTAAAATTTTACTCTCCCTCAAAATAGACTAAGAAATATCACAAAAAAGACTTTTATACTTTATTCTTTGATATTATTAAACGAGAGGTGTTAACAAAGAAAATCTACATTGGTAGAAGTAGTATGTATGTCACTGTAGCAGTCTAAATGATTTTCGTCATGGCACACAAAACTTTATTTTGAATGTTCTCTCTTATGTTTATTTTATTTTTTTGTCATCGCTTCATCTATTTCAATTAATGCGTGTTTTATATGTATTTTTGTAATTGGACTTTAGTCCGTTAATTTATAAATAAATAAATTATTTTATGTTATATATTACAAAAGCCCATGAATTGCATATCTTCGATTTTTCAAAGCGCCCAGATAAGAAATTTGCCATTACAAAACGCCAGAATGGGTTAAGATTATTTCAAAGGTCGAGATACCACGTTCTGTATACGGAGTTCTAACAAAATAACTTGACCTTACCACGGAACGAGGAATATTTAAAATAGAAAAATTCTATGTAAAATAAAACCCTTTGATAAGATAAGAGAATTTTTCAAAAATTCTTCACATTTTGCAGAAAACAGTCACCTCCCAACAATGTATTTGAAAAAAAACGTTTTGGAAAATTGGATAAATTTATAAATAAACAAGTTGATGCCCGTAAAAAATCACAAAATATAAGTTGACATGTCAAGAAAAAAAGAGTTTATTATTACTCATTTCAAATATAGAATAATGCTTAAAATTTGATAATTTTATTTAAAATCAGTTCCAAATTTGAAAAGTTCACACTTGTGCGGTCGTACTTACTCACTCATAATGAAAATTATTCTACTCGTATCATATATTGTAATACTTCACAAAAATGTGAATTCATATTGTGTCGATGATTTTTTTTCAACAACTTTATTCTGTAGCAGATACGATGCAAAATAATTAATTCCTAAATAAACATACTTTTAGAATATCGATTCCTTGAACTAATTTCTAATTCCTTTTTTCTACGTGAACTAGTTTGATGCATTAAATCTGGTTTTCAAACACATCCATATTTATATTTGTTTTGTTTTACATTTTTTATCCATCCAGCTTGAAAATGAAATAAAATTTAAATGTTTTGAAATGAAGAAATAACGCAATATTTAGATTTGAAAACGTCTCAGTTAGCAGCATTATTAAATTTCATTCATGACATGTGCTACAAAACACATATTTTGGGTGTATTCCTGGGAAGAAAGGTATGATCAAGTGAATTTAATAACTAAGGCGGAATACGTCAAGTGTCGAAAAAAAATTAAGCGCGTATGGGAAGATGTATGAACGTGGAAAAAGGGTGTGCGTGCCAGAACAGCTGTGTATGATGTTTTTTCATCTTTATCCACTCACACGGACGTAGTGAAGTAGCGTGATAGTTAGGTAATAAATACGCAAGATAGAATAAACATCTTACTCTCCGTTATTCAGAAATGATTTGAGTTTTCCCGGCCAAAAGTACTATCGTAGATTTTCTTAATTTTTTTAAATTTTTTTATTTTTTTTTTCAGTTTTTTTAATTTTATTTAAACAATTATTATTATTTTTTTTCAAATTTTTAGTTAAAAGCTCTGCGATTTAATTATTTTTACGCGTGACAGCTGTTTCGCCTTCTGAGGGCATTACAAACAGCTGTCACGCCTGAAAATAATTACATCGCAGAGCTTTTACCTAAAAATTGTTTTAAAAAAATTAAAAATGATAATAATTATTGTTTTAAATAAAATTTAAGAAACCTAAGAATTAAAATGGAGTTCTACAAAATAAACTTTAAAACCATAAATAACTATCGTAGTACGTGATAAAAGTCGTATAATTATATGCCCAATATACGAGTATACCAATATCAATGACATTACAAAAATATAGACACGTTGTTGTCTTAGAATATTCACACAAAATGTGGCAAGTAACAAACACGCGTACGCTCCTAGTAAATTCAAACATTGGTCATGTATGACAAAGATAGACATTCAAATAATATGTGTTTTTTTTACGTAAATACCACAAAAGTCTCAACTGCTCCCAACCGTCTAAAGCCAGTGAGACTATGACATCCCCAATAGGGAAATGTTGTGAATTTAAAGGTAGTGGGGAGGAGAAGTAGATGGGGAAAGGGAATGTTGGGAAGTATCTGGCTAGTCAGATACGGCTAAAACCATTTCAAGCAACGTTTCGATTCTGAATGGTGGTCTTTCACCAGGGCGATACTTAGAGTATCTGCCACTCTGGAACGTGTCGCAAATATACAACATTTGTATTTTATATCAATTAAATGTGTAATGACACATATTAATAAAATACAGTTTATTTGCGTTCGAACCCGCGACCCCTGGATTCGTAGTCGAGCGTCTTACCACTCGACCATGCAGGCCGTCCATACATGTGTATGGATATAAAACAAGGATTAATAGATATAGAACCGGATGGTGCTAAGTCAGCAAATAGGAAACGTCCTACAATACAAACTACTGCTAGTAGGTTGGGTTATACTTATATGTTAATGTGTTGCTAGGTTCACCATCTCACTCTCTCTAATTGCGCTTAAAAAGTTTGGAAAACAGTGGAAATAATTGTTTTATTTAAAATAATAAGTAATTTGCGTGTAATTATTGATAAAATGTTATTCTTTGGCTTTTACTAGCGTTTTCAGTATAATGGAAACACTTTGCAAACACACACGAGTGCATTTTGGCACTTATTTATCTAACTTGTTTTAATATAGTATACGACTTCAAGTGACGTGTGACAGTTTAATACTAAATCCGCTAAATTGAAAGTACGGCAATTACCGTATATTTTGCTTGCCATTTTCAGAGCTCTACAACGTGTCTATAAGATTGTAATGTCATTGGTCCATTTGGCAGAATAACCCAAAAAATCCATGACGAAAATACTATTTTATCCATTCTGACGTTTACCCACACTAAAAACTAATAAAATAAAACTATAACAACTAAAAAGCTTTTAAAAAATTCAACCTAAACTAAGATAGGCTATATTTTGCTTTCAACTTTGAGAATTCTACAACGTGTGTATAAGATTATAATGTCATTGACCTATATGGCATAATGATCCAAAAATCCACCACAAAAATACTATTTTATCCATTCTAATTTTAACCAAACTAAAAACTAATAAAATTAAACTATAAGAACTAAAAAGCTTTTCAAAAATTCAACCTAAACTAAGATAGGCTATATTTTGCTTTCGAATTTGAGAATTCTACAATGCGTATATAAGATTATAATGTCATTGGTAAAATAACCCAAAAAATCCAACAAGAAAATCTTTTATCCATTCTAATTTTAACCAAACTAAAAACTAATAAAATAAAACTATAACGACTAAAAAGCTTCTCAAAAATTCAACCTAAACTAAGATAGGCTATATTTTGCTTTCAAATTTGAGAATACTACAATGCGTATATAAGATTATAATGTCATTGGCCCATATGGTAAAATAACCCAAAAAATCCAACGAGAAAATACTCTTTTTATCCATTCTTTAACCAAACTAAAAACTAATAAAATAAAACTATAACAACTGCAAAGCTTGTAAAAAACTCAAGTTAAAGCAAGATAGGTTTCTGATTTCAGAACAATAATTCTGAGATTTCTTCTTAACGGGATAATGTAGGACTACTATGGCGTGAGCAGTTTCAAAGTGCCATACAAAGGCTTGGGGCGCCTTTAAAAAAAGTGATTGAAACTACAATTTCGGGAAAGACCCAATTTTGTATTCGGCAATAATAAAAAAGAAGAGGATCCACCCAGCCTGCCTTCTTTGTTTTGTTGATTGGTTTCCACATCTCAATTCATGAAAGAAATCTTTTTGACAACTTGAAAAAACATCTTAGTAGAAAAACACTTCTTATATTATAAATAATAAAAAAAATCACATTCACTATGTGCGTATTTTTTAGGGTCAAAGTTGCCGATATGAGATTTGAGAGGCGTGGCAATAGACATACTATGGAGTAGGTCTCAGAGCAATAACATACAGGAGGGAGCGCTTCTGTAGTCAGTATTAATGATTTTTGGCTAAATCGGCTAGACCTGGGCGTTGCTAGGTCTAGGGCTAGAGTATTTATACATCCATTCATAGCGTACATGGCTTGTTTAAAAGAAAAGGTGAATTTTGAATTTTCGCGGGCTGTGTACATTCGAATATCGATTTTTTTTTGTTATGTTGTACACATATGTTTTTCATATGTAAGCATTATTAGCCATTTTGGATTAGTGGTTTGTTTTTGACAACTGGAAAGGTTAGTCATATTTTTGTGTGTTCTTCTGTAAATTTAGTATTAAATTTGGATCCATTTTTTTCAAAAGTAAAAAATTGAAAAAACCACTAATCCAAAATGGCTAATAATGCTAACATATGATAAAAATATGTGTACCAACATAACAAAAAAAATAAATCGATAGTCGAATGTACACAGCCCGCGAAAATTAAAAATTCACCTTTTCTTTTGAACAGGCCTCGTATGTCGACATAATGTTTACGTTTATTTGTAAAACCACTTTCACAGTATTGCTACAAACCAAAGTATAGGATATAACCTAAAAAACCATTGAGTTATGTCCTATTATGTCGCATATCAAAACGTAGTGGGCGAAGTCGTCGGAGCCGTGGGTTAAAGAATGGAGAAAGAAAACATGCCTTCATACCGAAAAGTGGTGCGATATTATGTGACAACTTGTCTTGTCTCTTTCTCTCTCACGGTTTACGACGTGAAAACCCGGAGTAAGTGATTTATCACAAGTACTTGTATAGGTTAGATAAAAATATTTAGCTATACCCCTAATGTCGTTACTCCAAGAAGTAGGTAAACAAAACTGAATAACTCTACAATCGCTGGGCATGAAGACTGAGCAAATTTTAGTAAAAAAATAAGTTGGTGGCAACTTGAGGGCCTTCGTAGCAAAATGGCAAGCTCTTTTGTTTTCGTCCTAGGCAACAGGGTTTTTAAAACACGCATGATATTGGTTATTTCAGAAAAGTAATTTCAATTCATTTGTACAACATTTTCCATATTTGCACCTCGTGCCCAGAGTTGCTAATACTTTCAGTATTGCTCTGGTGAAAGACCACAGTAAAGAACAACATGTAGTATATTTTCGTAGAAAGCAATCACTTTGTGGTTTGACATATTTAAAGAAATGAAAAAATAACTTTGTAAAAGACTACAAATATTATTTGAATGTGTGAATGACCGACCGGTATCGCTTAGCCTTAACATCATCAGAGTAATTTAATTATGTATCCTAATGATGCTTAGGCTAAGCAAAACCGGTAGGTGATAAAAAATAAAATAATATTATTAGTTTTATACAAAATTGTTTTTTCAATTCTTTAAAAATGAAAAAAAAAATGCTTAATCCACTGCTTTTTAAGCACATTTGTTCTCCGTCTAGACTACAGTTTGATTGTAGAGGATATCGCAATCCCTAGACACTAGTCAGTGATCTCACCGCTTCAATGAAGAGTAAATTTTTATATCCATTAGTGGTTTGTTTAGGCGTCGAAGTCAAGTAGGCCGAAGTAATAACAGCGCGTTTCAATGTTCAAACCAAACCGAAATTCTCCCAACCTAATTCTGGTGTGAGAGACAAACACTCGGCAATAATCTAACCTCTCTTCAGTAGAGAGCGTGGCGTCACGGTCCAAGTTATATTAATATTGTTTATTGTTTGCACGGGTTCTCATCAACTCGGAGACTCCGGCCCATGGACCCCAATCTAAGGGTCAATTGAAGTGTTCTTCAACAATTGACAAGTTCTCGCCGGGAGATTGTCGCCTCCCGCGAGCAGGCGCGGACAGGAAACTACTCGGAGGCGAATTAAACTTGATCCAAAATCTACGAAATATCTTGGATTTGACATGTCCAGAAATAAGGCTTGTTAGTCGCATTTGCAATTTGAAATTTAAATCCTTTAATGAGTACGTCCATTTAATCTCAAATCTTATGTAGTCTTGTACAATATGCCATAAAAATATCTACGATATTCAGAGTTGCATATTCTCATCGTATCGCCTTGGTGAAATACCACCATTCAGAATCGAAACTTTGCTTATAATGACTTCAGCTATGTGGAGTGATCAGATCTGCATAGCCAGATACTTTTTAACCTTCCTCTACCCCATCTCCTTCCATTCTCCCCCACTACCTTCAGTCTCACAAGATACCCCATTTGGGGATGACATAGTCCGACTGACTCCAGTGCGGTACTCACTATAAAGCAAAAATATGTATATGTACAAGGTAAGATAAAAACACATTTTTTATATCTACCCTGATAAAGGCACGGTTGTGCCGTGATATCCACAAAGCTACACTGTTTCATATTCATTTTAATATGTATGTATATATATATATATATACCTTTTTTTCGCTTCAGGTAACTCAGTGAGAGCATTGAGTTAACTTTTTTTTGGTTGTTATTAAAATTATTTTTTTTTTGTTGTTGTATTTTACTGTAACAAAGAAACAAAATTTAAAAAATTCAATTAAAAAGGCTGTCTTTTTATTTTGTATCACCATTCCATCACTGCCCACTGGCCACTGCCACAACCTAGACTGAATAAATATTAAATAAAGTTTATATTTGATGCGGGTGCTGTAATGCTGTTTCGGTGCGGCCCCCAACCAACTTACCCTATCTATGGTAATTTAACACGCGATCAATCTTGTTTGTCATAGAACACTATAAACATGCGGGGGTTGAACAATATGTACGTTTTTATTAAAGTTTTGAACATTTTTGTGGAGTGTTTTCATTAAATATGAAGTCCTGCTGTTTGAGGCACGACAGTCAGCGCCATGTTTGATTACAGATCGTCCTTGAATTTTTTGACACGATTTTACTTTGAAATAATGGTGTTTTACAAGGCTATAAGCTAATTTAAGAATTATAGTGAAATACACACACGAGTACTAGCTTTGCATCGTATTCTATGCCTCACTTGAAAACTAAGGGAGCGAATTCATGCAAATCTAAGAAGAAAAAAAAACACCAAAATAAAATTTAAAAAGATATGTGAACTTACCACCACCTTTTGTTTTTTTTCACACACTTTTAGATATAATTAATGTACGTTACTTAAGTAAGTGAAGCCGGACGTACACTATATTTTTATAATAAAACATTTGAAATAACTGTAGTGAAGTTTTGAAATATACACTCCGCCAAAAGTAATAGAGTTTTTTCTTCGGACTTTTAATTTAAACTGAAAACAGTTTTTTTTTTTTTTTAACTGTGAAATCTCTTGCGAAACCGGAGAGTAACTACTGTTCTTTATGCAAAGGGGTTTTTTTACGTGTTTGGTTTTCGTGAATCTCAAACATGAATTCAATGTGTTTATCTTGATCACTTCTACTTCTCAGATTTTCAAAAAATTTCATACGTTAATCAATTAATCAAGTTTGATGATTGACCGACACCATTTTTGTTTTTGTTTTTATTTTATTTTTTTTTGAGAAAACACAGATACAGACACTAGCAAATAAACAATATTAAACATAAATCATAGAGAATTTGCCTGCATCTAAACTATTTCTCACAGATTAAACAGTTTTCCAATCACACAACTTATATAATAACCAGCCTCTAACGATGCCGCTACAATAATATTTGAAAAAACAATCACGATTAAAATCACACAAACGCTCGAACGATAAATAAAGAAAAAAGGAATCATCAAGTGGAAGGAGCCGGTAACAGAATTAAGCCGAACAAATAATGTAGTACGAATCCCTTTTGATTGGATTAGTTTTGTTCAATCATTGCGATCGGTATGCAAATGTACTCAGAGAACTCTGATTGAAAACCGATGTGTGTTTTTCTAAAACACTTCCCCCCATAAATGACGGGCGGATCTGAAAAAAGGCGGAGAGGCCATAAAAAACGATCCTTGGGGAACGCCCGGCCTAGCTGCGACTGTTAAAGAACGGTTTTTCATTCACTTGTCCACCATTACCCCTTAAATAAGATGAAAGCACCGTGAAGTAGTCAAAAGAGTATTTCAGATTTGGCTTAGATTTATCCACATACCCAGAAGTTAGGTGTGAATAAAACGAAAAATTTAAATCTACTTGGCTTCGAGATACCGTCACACTTTAGTGAAGCAGCTTTAGTGTTTTTAATTTATTTTCTTGTAGTGTTCCAAATGGTTATTATGTATTCTTTAAAATGGAAAACCAAATACCTACGTCTGCATCAGTTAGGTACTTACAATTAAAATATTAGGAAAATTTGTATGGTAACATCTGATTTCTTCTTGAAAAAATTAATATTGCAAATATATGTAACTTTTAAAAATGTCCTTTATGACAATAACATATCAGTATTTAAAAAAATTCTTTTGTTGAAAAGGAAACATGATGTTGCCTGTAATAATGTTTAGCTAAATCTAGAATATTAGCATATCATTGCCGATGTATCCTTTGAAAAGGTAAAGTAATGAAAAATTATGATACCTTGTAAAACTTTCGTCAAATATTTGCTACCATTGCTACTTTAAAAATATATTTGACCGTTTTAGTAGGTTAGTGATTTAGTATATCTGCAAATAATTAGGTTAAAATATTTGCAGAATACAAGTAGTGCTATCTTTAGATTTTTTTACAAAGAAATCTCCAAATATATTTGTTCACTCATTAAATAAACACTAAAACATTTTAAATTGGCATCCTGTTTGTGTTACAACTTCGATTCCATGAATTTTGTGAAGAAATATACACGTCCTTGCTCCCACTTTATTCGAATAATAACAGACGACGATTCACTTCAACACACGTAATTTATGAAATAAATTCTAAAGTTTTCTGGAAACGCAGTTCAAACTTGAGTCGGAACATTACCTGTTTACTCAATTACTAGAACGTCAACAGTTGTATACATATTTTATGCTTCAACTTTAATAGCAATGCTCTTCTTTTCATTCGATCGAATGAAAAACACGAATATTTATGTTCTTCGTCAAATATTGTACGTATTTACTTAACGTGACATTGTACTACAGTCCAAAAACGTATACTTTCAAGAATATCTTCAATTTTACGTCTTGTGTATTACATCTTCAAACCCTGGCGATAGTTCTATAAAAAAACTTTTTCGTTCGATCGAATGAGGCGCACCGCACGCGGTTTTCATCAACAAATCATATAACACATTCGAAAGTATCCTATTTCGGAATTCGATAAGCCAGTCGAAACTAGAGGGAGGAAACCGCGTGAGTGTTGCGGCGTCGAAGCACCGCGTAGAAACCGGAGGGAATTCGGGTTGCGGCGGGACGTGCGGGGCTCGACGCGGAAAAGGTCATAAAAAATCGCGGTTTTATGAGCCGTCGGTGCCCGCGCTAGCTATTGTCTGCCGCTCGTGGGGTAGCCGGGTGCCGCTGTAGCCACCCGCACTGCTGACTTACCTACCTTCCTGGAGCAGAGTCTGCGGTGAAATTTTCACAGTAGGCTAGGGTTCAATTAAAAGTAAATGAAATTGTTTTTTCTTCGAATAAATCAATTTTATTTGTAAAAATACGATATACCTAGCCCACAACAGTTTTTTGTCCAGGAAGAGATTTAGAAATCGTATTGTTTCTGTGTTTATTCTGTTAGCCTACATTTTTTTATTTACTCGTTCTACCGTACAGCTTCTACGTGAGGAATTATTTTTTTTATCTCGGTCTATTGAGGTGATGCTATAAAAATATCCTAGTAACTAGTTTTTTCACGTGGTTTCAACCGTTGGTTAGTTCGATTCTGTGGCATTTAGGTGAAAAGGTGTATTTCACAATTCTCTAGTTGTTTAGAAGAGGCAAAGTTAATCTCTCACCGCCTTATACGAGTATATCTTAAAATAAGACTTAGCGTACTTTGTATGTATAAATTATAAATGCACTACATTATTTACCCGAGTAATATCTTTTCACCAGACCTTCCGTAGACTTTTAAAAATAGAACGGCATGATTGACTTTCATAAATTATTTTGGGAATTATCTGTTATTTATAACTTTTCTAATAGAAATTATTCTATTTATTGAATCATTTTTTTGCTGAACGTTGCTTGAAATAGCCTTAGTCGTGTTTGGTGTCCAAATCTAACTTGTCAGGTACTTTCCAATCTTCCTCTTCTCCATCTCCTTTCTCTTTTCACAACCTTCAGCCTTCCAATATACCCCAATAAGGGATGCCATAGTCTCACTGGATCTAGACGGTTGGGAGCAGTTGGGACTCTTGTGCCGTATTCACTATAAAAAAATATATATACTCGTATATATTGTAGTGCTGTTACTTTTAGACTTTTTTATTTGAAAATCGATAAAAAATACGGAACACCCCTGCTGCAGATACAAGTACAGAGTGCCTCACCTTTTACAAGGCAGAACCTACAATCCGAGACCAATTCTGCTATTCGCCAGTTAAGCTGTCACGCTATGTTAGGATGGCAGTTTGACGTAGGTACCTGCTGGCAAATTACCCCTAAATTATAGGACAGATGACGGAATACCCTGAATCTTGCACGCTTTGTAGCACAAACGTTATTTTTTTACAGAGGTTGACTATTAGAAAATTGTTGCTTTGATTTCTTGTTGCAACGAATGCGATTTTGCTGAACGTAATCATAGGTTTTAAATATATTATCTATTCGGTGGTTTACCTCATTGTTGACGGCTTTCGCGGTCGAGTGGTAAGACGCTCGACTACGAATCCAAAGGTCGCGGGCTTAAGCCCGGCGTGCGCAAATAATACATTTAATTCATTAAACATAATGTAAAGAATATTTGCGGAACCTTTCGGAGTGTTTTTTCTTCGAAAAAAACAATTTTTATTTGTTAAAATATGATATTCCAAAACCACAGACGTAAATATCGGCACTTTCCAGAGTATTAAATACTCTTAATATCGCCTTGGTGAAAGACCACTATTCAGAATCAAAAAGTTGCTCGACTGAAATGGCTTAAGCCGATTATGACCAGTTCTGAATGGCCAGAAACTTCCCAACTTTCTTCTCCATTTCCTTTCCCTCCCCACTACCTTCTGCCTTACAACATACCCCAAATGTTGATGCCATAGTCCCACTGGCTTTAAACGGTTGGGAACCTTGTGCAGTATTCACTATAAAACAAACAAAAAAACACTAATAAAAAACTAATTGGGAAGGGAATTAGTATATTTAGGGAGTATGTTTACGAGAGACGGAAAGGCTGATAAGGATATTGAAAGAAGAGCAAATGCAGAAAATTCCATTAATGGAGGACTGAACTTTGCTGGCGCAAATAAAAAAATGTTTAAAGAAGCGAAGCTACCAGTCCACAAGTGACGTGGCTTTGCCAACCCTGATCCCCTGGTAGTGAGCCATGAAACTAGAAGAAGAATGATCAATGTAGACTTAATGCTTTAGAAATGAGATTACTTAGGCGTATGTGTGTTCAAACCATGTATAATTGTACTTTTTACCCTATAACTTATACTTTTACCTTTGGAAACCACACACGCAACTAATTTAGAAACAGTGCATAAAAAAACACAGGGTTAGTGTATTCTGTATATCCAAGATAAATAAATTCATTTTTAAACCAATAATTATTTATTGAAAACCTGATTTCTTTGTCTATGTACATCACTTTTTCGTTGATTAAAATTTTTAAAATATTTCTTTCTTTTATAGCTGTTATGTTTACAGTATATTTTAGATTTATAATTATTTTTGTGCACTGATAACGACACGGGTCTCGAAACTAGGATGCGTATGTAAATAATAATTAAAAAAACACAAATTTATTAGGTTTTTAATATCAATCTTTCATCACAAAATCAAAAACTTTAATGTAAATACTTACTATGTAGGTGTATGATTATTATGTTCTGGCAAAACTTAACTGTTCGCCGTTTTGCCACCCCGAAATTATATTGTAACCAGCAATTTTCGCGTATCAGACACGCATCAAAAAATGTTTTACTCGGTAAACATTCTTTTATAATACTTTCGTAGCACAAGTTAAGATTACGTAAGATAAAGTGAGGTAAAAAAATCGAACATTTTCCGAAGGTTGAACTGATTAGGTATGTAAGTAGTTTTATTTATAAGATTAAGAATCTCAACTGTGATTAATTTCAGAATAGTTTTACTTATTTTGGAGAGATCTGTATCATCTGCCATGGGAACACATGCTAAAAACATGTATTCACTGACGAAAAAGCTTTCCATGAAATAATGTCTATAGTTGCAACAATATTACATCGTTAATAACTGCTTTATTTAAAATAATATTAAATTCATCCCACACTAGAGACCAAAACAAAATACATCAGCTATTTGCTCAATTTAATAAATGTATTATTAAATAATTAAGATATAATACTTATTATGCTCTATTGCACACCCAAAGAGTTTCTGAAGAGCCTAAAATAAATTAACACAAAGGTAATATTTTTTAAAAATAATGTCAATAAATTTCAACGAAATATAAAATAAACGAAAAGACAGAAAATAAAATACATTTGGTTGCGACCGAGACTCGAACTCGGAACCTTTGAGCTGCGGAAACCTTTTTTAAATACTGTAATTGAAAAAACTAATTTTAATTGCACCCTTTTATTTTCCATTAAATCATTTTTCTTACTTTTAATTTTTCTCATTTTATTTGCTGCATTGGGCAATTCAATACACAATGTTTATATTTCCTTAGAAATTTAAAATACCCACATTCATGACATTTTGATTTCTGGAATAATTTTATTCCGACTTATTAATATAGTGAATTTTTCCCTCAATTTCCATAATAATCATAGAGGTCATCCGTTGAAATTTGAATTCTAGCGGTCGTACGTTAATCGTGCCACGTGTCCAACGTCTTGCGTGTGCCGGTTATGTTGACAACCTACGTTTCGCTCTAAATCAACTCATCAATCTTGCAAGAATTACTATTGTAGAATGTCTCTTTACAGGATAATCTCTTATGCAAAAAATAATGAAAAGTCTTTAAGTAAACCAAACAGATAAACTTTGTTTAAAACTACTTTTATTTGAATTTTTTGACGATCGGTTTCGGAAGTACCCTTCTATTTTCGGGACAATATTAAAATGAACCTAAAACACTAAATACTGAAATATATATACGTATTTAGAGCGGTTTTCTAGAAAAATATCTAGGGTAGGACTATAAGACGTATGTTAAGTAACCAAATTAATAACAGAGCAGCTTACTGGAAATATATCTAGGTTAGGACCATAAGATATATTTTGAATAACCAAATTAATTAATATTATAGTCCTATCCTAGATATATTTCCAGTACGCCACTCTGTTATTCCCATAAACCCCACAATCACCCCTTCTCCTTCCCATTCCAACACCTAAATATGTATACATATCTCAGTAATTTGTATTTTAGGTTAATTTTAATATTGTCTTGAAGGTGGAAAGGTGTTTCCGAAACCGGTCGACAAAATATTGAAAATAAAAGTGGTTTTAAACAGAGTTTATCTCTTTTCTTTATAAATATGGCAAGCCACAAAGTAAAAGCTTTTTATGAGTAAGTTTTTAAGTATTTTGATTAGCAGAATACACCCGTATGACTTTAGTGCTGCTCCCACCTCCCATATGTTATAGCTGGGCTATGTCTTGTTTATGGTTAGGCTGTAAACAAAGCTCCGCTGAGGAGACAGGCTTTGCTCAGCTCGCCGCGAACTCTTCTGATCGGTGGGCGCCAGTTTGATAGAAGGCAAAGCGCTTATCGCGATCCGTGAAACATGTTTGAAACCTTTTAGTGCCGGGGGATTTGAGATCTGAGCGCGTGGATAAATATTGCCGCGCGGCAGGGTGTGAATGGGGAGGGGTGCGGAATGCGTACGTCGAGAAGAAAACTTTTTTTTGTTATTGTGTGTTCATTGTGGCAGTTGTATTTAGTAATTCATTTTTCTGAGGATGCTAACACCATAACTCTCAGACCTTGCGAGAAAATGACAACATTTTTGTCAGCAGTTACCTTGAAGATAAGACAATTTCAAATATATTTGTCATTTTTTCACTGCAGTAATGGTCACACTTTTTAAACAAATGTGTTAAACATGACACCTTTGCCACTAACTTTAAAAGCATATTTAGCGGGTATTAGGTATATTTCCTATTTAAAATTTCTCATTATTTTTTTATCACCTTTTGTCTCTATCAATTCATATTATCTGTCCTTTTCTTTCTGTTCCTTTTTTATAATTTAAATGTCATTCTATTTTTTTCTCATTGTTCTGTTTTTTTATTTTATATTTTGTTCTCCCGCTGTATTTATATAATATAATCGCACACCTTTTTTTTAGTTTAATTTTGTACCCTGATGATGCTTAGGCTAAGCAAAACCGGTCAGTCTTAAAAATTAAGATAATATCTGTGGTCTCATACAAAGTAATTTTTAATTTCTTTAAATACCCCCTTCAAATAATTTTATTAGTTCAAAAAGTCTCCATCCTAAATACAGGCGGTTCTCAACTTTCGTACCTAATTGGTTCCTGAAATGTGTATAAATATTGAAATGTACGAAAGTAGACCAATGTAAGAACACATGTTTAAAAAATTATTTTAGAATCAGGTGCATTAGTATATAAGTAGGTAAAACTTTATTTCCTAGTATCTGATGTTTTCTTCATAAATTTATCAAGAGTTAGCTGAACAGTACTTTTCTTTTTCATTTCTCGATAAATAGTTCTTTTCGAGTGTTTTTCTATTGCCCTTCGTACATGAGATATACGCTCTCCATTAAGATCACATTCCTTCATGATGGTAAAAGAATTGTCATGATGCTTGAAGATTTCGTTCAAATAAGCTTAATATTTATATTTTGACAGTGAGTTTGTTATCAGTTTCTTATTTTTTTCTCCTTTACTTTGAAGTTCATTTATATTTTGCAGATGAACCAAATCTTCAGTTAACAAAAGTTCTGTGTGAGATTCTATTAACTCATTAATATCTTCATTGTTGATATTTTCTTATACTTATAAATGCAGTGTAAATGTTACGCGTTTCGTAAGGTCGAAATAGCGAATTTGATGATTAACCTAGGTCCGGCAAAACTAAACCAACCTTAAATTAGCATAAAAGTATAATTAGCAAGACGGATTAAAGTTAAATTAATTCATTGTACTTACTATTTCAGTTGTTACTTTTCAAGAGTTGACGGCCTGCATGGTCGAGTGGCAAGACGCTCGACTACGAATCCAGAGGTCGCGGGTTTGAACTCGGCGTGTCCAAATATGTTTTATTAAATTATTATGTGTCATAACACATTTGATTGATATAAAATATAATAAAGTAGTATATCGGCACGTTCCAGAGTAGTAGATACTCTAAGTATCGCCCTGGTGGAAGACCATCATTCAGAATTGAAACGTTTCACTGACTCTAGACGGTTGGGAGCAGTTGAGACTCTTGTGCGGTATTCAGGTTAAAAAAAGTCGAAAGTCGAAAGTCGATAAAAATCTAAATTTTAAATATGTACGAAATAGAGAATTGTACAGAAGTAGAATGTACGAATGGCGAAGACCGCCTGTACAAAAAAAACCGTTCTACGTATGTGCTTCCAAAAAGTGAAACCACAGGGGAGAAAAAATATGCCATGAACATTCAAAATACACAACTTTATCGGAAAGTTACTAGCCTCTTCGGGCCCAAGCATTTTTTTCAAAATTAGAATCTCTTCTCAAGTATTTTCATATTTTCTCTACCACATAACAATTAGATCACATTTACTAACTTCAACTCAGCACAAATGCTCCCGATCGGTAAGATAGGAATCTTCATTATCAGATACTTTGGGCCTCTATCAGAAATAATGACAAAGAAATATTTTTTTGAGCATAAAACGGCAAGTATCATATATGATACCTGGGGGCCGAAGAGGTTCCTGAAAAATAAATTTACTAATATTTCTGCTCGTGTTTTTCTGACAACAGGAAATTGTTCCCGAAAATATAATTTGCAACTTAAAAGAAAAATACTCCTCTATTATTTACGAAACTAATGTCATTCAAGAAGGTTACGTATCATTATGAAATTTTGGTTAGGTATGGATTTTCGTAAAAAACCCGTGAATATTTCCAAGTCAATTTTAAAACCAATATTGTTTAACCTTTACATGCTCCAATTGTCTCCAGGTAGTAGATCGTCTATTTTTAATGTAAACAAATCATGAATACATCTTAATTTATTTAGTTATTTTTTATTTATTTAATTAAGCCCGTTTATGGCTTTTACACAAATATTTACATATAAAAAAAATATATACTAATGAGCAGTGTAAGCATCAATATGAAATTTATAAAAAAATAGTAGTAAGTAGGAAGTACATCCAGATTTAAATGATTTCACCAAATAAACTAGCTCTTCTATCCGAAAAAAAACTTAACTAAGTGTGCTTATATTGTGATTATACAAATTGTATTTATTATTAGAATTTAGTATCCACATTTCACAGAACTACATGAGATACTAGTGCTACGCTTGAATCCATGCATGGTGTAAAAGCAAAAAAACACAAGCTCATAGTGGCGACATACAAAAATACACACCATATTAGTATTTTCCGATTGCGAATGAAAATCTCGAGCATCGTGTGCTTCCCTTTATTTTATTATTGGTGCTATCTTTCACGAAATTGGTGTTTTTCACAGGTTATCAAAACATCAAAACAATGCAATGTTCCAGAATGTTGCAATTGTGTTATTTATTATGCGGAAAATTTTCCGCATGTCTTTGGCTTAATGTGAAAACCTTCCAAGTCTAAGTTTTCTAGAAAAGAAGTAAATAATATAAAAAAGGTTTCGATATTCTCGATAACCATATAAAAACTAAATTATCTGTCTTTTTCCCTCTGTTCCTTTGTTGTAATTTTAATCTTATTTTATTGTATTCTCATTGTTTTGTTATTTTTTAAAAATATTTTGTTCTCCCTCTGTATACATGTGTGTATATAACCACACACTTTGTATTTTTTGTTTACTTTAATTTTGTACCCTGATGATGCTTAGGCTAAGCAAAACGGGTCGGTCATAAAAATTAAAATAATATTCGTAGTCTTATACAAAGTTCATTTTAATTTTTTTAAATATGTCAAAAGTGATTGTTTCTTCGAAAATACACAATATAATGCATTTAAATCAATGAAACAATTTTCTTGCTCTACTTGTTTCTGTTATTTTATAAGTAACTAATCATTACGCCGTTTCTCAGCAGGGTTAGCCAGAGAAGACGGACCATCACACAGCTCAATATTGGCATACACTCATAGCTTTATTCACATGCATACATCATCTCATACATACTCTTAATTCATTCTGACTCTTGACATGACCCGACTCAAGTAATTGATTCACTTGCTGGTGCCATGTCCACCTCGGATGTCCCGACATTTTCTTAATAAATTCCTAAAAATAAAGTACAACCATCTTCATACAGTAATTCCTAATTACTGTGTGAAGATGGTTTTACTAGCATTTCTAATGTTTTACTGAGTAAAATCACTAATATTCGTGCTAGCTGTATCGCCTTCTGAAGGCATTCTCAAACTGCAGTGAAGCCACTGACAGGTGATTTAATAAATTAAACATACAGAAAAAAATAAGTTAGTATTCTAAAAAAATAATTTGAAAAAATTAACACAAATGCAAAATTATAATGGTTTTAAACTTTTTTTCATATTAATCAATTTAACAATTTTTTGTACAAATAAGGAAACATGTCGCTATCCGCTATGAGATTTGATTTCTGTCCTTCTGACAGCTAGCCTAGAGTTTTGCTAACCGACCTATCTACCGCCTCTAATTATGAATCTTGAAAATTTGATCCCAAATACTCGGGCATATAACCAACATTAGAACGATAACTAAACCAAATTCTCTGTATTATTTAAAAAAAGACGATCTAGACAAAACTAAGGAAAAAAATGCAGAAATAAAAACGATATTAAATTTGCAATGAACCATGGATAACGAACTATCGTTCTGACAGTTAGCTTAGCGTTTTACTAACCAAGATAAAAACCGCTTCTACTTATTTATCTGTAAACATATAATCTCAAATTCTTGGACATATAACCAACACTAGAACGATAGCCAAACCAAATTCTCTGTATTATTAAAAAAAAAGAAGACAGCCAGTTGATCGTCCAGGCAAAATGAAGGAAAAAATGCCGGAATTAAAAGGATATTATGCTCGCAATAGACCATGAATAACGAAGGAGGCGCTTTATCAATTAAATGAATCTAAGGTCCAACCAATAAAATTGAATTAAAAAAAAAAAACTGAAAAAGAAATTCGTTTTGCCTCTCTTCTTAACATAAAATGGATATGGAAGGTTTCCATAGAAAGCCGACAATGTGCACATATTGCGCATAAATAGTTTCGCTGGTACAAATCAGAACATGGAGACGAGAGAATACAAATACTAATAACACAACTTATTTTACAAAGCACAGTTTCGTGATATTTCACGTGGAGTACGTTTTACACTAAAAGCTTATTTTACTATCGTAATATTATACAGCAACTTAGAAAAAACTATTCAGGGGTGGCATAGCAACGTTTACGTAATATAAGCGATGTAACATACAGTAAAATTAATAAATATAAAGAACATAAGCGTTATGAATCAGATCAGGACACGGACGCTTAGATGTGTGCATGTGTAAAACGGATGAACGAAGATACTAGTGACGGTCTCCGTGGTCGAGTGGTTAAGATGCTTGGCTACGAGTCTTGAGGTCACCGGTTCAAATCCCGTTGTACGCAAATAAATTTGATTTAATTAATATGTGTTATTTCACATTTGATTCACGTATAAAATAATGTGTACTATATTTGTGGCACGCTTCAAAGTGGTAGATACTTTTAGTATCGCCCTGGTGATAGACCACCATTCAGAACCGAAACGTTGCTTGAAATGGCTTAAACCGAGTTTGGTGATCAGATCTGAATAGCCAAGTACCTCCCAACCTTGCTCTTCCCTATATACTTCTCTTCTCCACTACCTTTAACCTCACAACATACCCCAATGAGGAATGCCACATTCCTACTGGATATAAGACGGCTAGAAAAAGTTAGGACTCTTGGGCAGTATTCATTACAAAAAATAAGTGTATATATAGTAAAATTACGCAAAAGTAAATGTTAAAAGATGTTGGAGAGATCCGAGGAAGACATGGCAAGATAAAGAAAATCAAAAACACATGAGTCGGGTCATGTCAACACGAATGAAGCCAGAAGTATGTTCCAAGACAGAGTTTTCTGGTGGTCTATCCTTTCTGCCTACCCTAGCGGCAAAACGGCGTGATTGTTCGTTAGTTTTTTTTAGTTGATCACGAACATTTATTTAAACCATTTAAAGTGTTATGGGTTCGAGATTGGTGCGTGTAGAAAACCTGGTTAAAATTATAAATGAATGAATTGCGAAATAAAACAAAAAATTACGATAATATTTGTGTTTAACACAAGCTAATATTTACTAAACAATATTATCAGAAGAATACGAGAATAATGATTTTCTCATAAACCCTAAAGAGCATGAAGCCAGGACAAAGAAAAACATCAAGTTGGGAAAACATAATTTGAAAAAAACAAGGTCACACGGAACAGTTTATAAATTTATACAATCGTGAAGATCATTTTATTTAACCCCCGTATAATATGGAGATTATTGTGTAAAGGCTTGTGAAATTTAAAACGCATTATTTATTTTAACAGAAAAATTAGATGGTAGATGGTTCTCATAAACAGAGTGAACTTTTATTTTACCCGTAAAAAAAAAAATCATATACTTGAATTGCCGAATAAAATTATGAGTTGCTTTAATCCATCCATTTTAAATATAGAATAGAATAGTGCCTGCTGAAATTCATTATAAGTAGGTACTAGGTAGGTGGGGATTTGACATGACTATTTTTTTAAGTATATAATTTTGAATGAAAATGAAATCATAACTTTGCATAAGACCACAGATTTTATTTTAATTTTTATGACCGATCGGTTTTGCTTAGCCTAGGCATCAACAGGGTAAAAAATTAAACTTAACAAAGAAAACGTAGTGTGTGGTTAAAAATATACTCATCCATACAGAGCGAGAATACAATATAAAATAAAATAAGAGAACAGTAAGAAAACAAAAAAATAACATTTAAATTTAAAAAAAGGAACAGAGAGAAAGAGACAGATAATATGAAATGAAAGAGGCCACAAGTTAACTGAGATCGTGATGATAAAATAAATTTAAATACAAACTGTGGTCTTGTACAAAGTAATTATTTCATTTTCATTAAATATGTCAAATCACAAAGTGATTGCTTTGTACGAAAATATTTACTACTGTCAGTTCCAAATTTGAAAATATCACACTTTTATATACTACTTACTCGCAAATAAAGTTATTATATTATGTAATTTCTAAAAAACAGTAAAATCTTTTGTGTAAAAGACAACACAGTAGAAGCACAAAAAATGAATAATTTTAGTACTAAGCTCTTGGATTAATTGAATGTTTCAACTTTCATCATCTGATTATTTATCGAATCTTCCAAAAGTGTGTCAGATTCCACACAAAATAATGATGGCGTAAATAGAACCTCGAAAAACAAACTCGTTTGGAGTGAGTGGCTCATACGTCGTGTTTTATGCCCAGACCGCAAAATTAGTTTAAGGGGTTTTCGTAAAAAACAAATAATTTAATTATTATATTGGATTTCAAAGAGTGTGTCTATTCTTAAAATTAAATAAACCTTTTATTTTTCAATGTAATGCGAGCCTCGCATAACTTTTTATTCACTTATATTATGCCCGTTACAAATTCATTCTTGCAAGCCATCTGGAAAGTGGGGTAAACAAAGTTGTAATATAAAATTAGAATTAACTTTATGTTTTTTTTGCTTAATATTTTAATAGTAATACATGTTTTTATTTTGTTATTTAATGTATGTTTTTTTTACAATAAGAAATAAGATAATTGTTACAATTTTTTGCACAGCGTATTACAAAATAAACTGCACCAACCATAAATAAAAAGGTTCTTTTTTTTGGTGAGGGAGTTTCGCTAAAATAATAAAATAGGGTTAAAATAATAAAATATAATTTCAGAATAGCAGAGAAAAATACAAAGTATTTGCTCAAAATCAGTTATAGTAATTAATGTTAGTAAATAATGATACCCAAAGGTTTGTACAATTAGAAAATAAATAAATTATAAAAACAATAACAATGATTGAGGACTGTTAGAGCTGTTTGATGTAATATTTCAATTTAAGTTGAAATTCATGAATATTATCTGTAGCTTATAGATTTACAGGAATATTTTTACTATTTTACCATTGAAATAATAGCAATAATCTTCAACTTAAATATGAAACAGAATAAATATCGGTGGCTCAATTGACAGAAGCGATACTCACGGATAGAGTAGAGGTTCCGAATTCGAGTCTCGGTCGCGATCGTTATTTTTTGTGTTCAATATTTACGTTAAAGATCATGGATATTATTTCAGTAATTAATTTTAAGTTGTCATATTTTTTATCCTTTTTATAGACTTTGACTATTGTAGTTTTTAAGTGTTTCGGTACAATAAAAAAAGTAATTGCCAAACTTAAGAATCCTTTATTCAAAAAACATATCCTTAAAAAAATAGGGAGTGTTTCGGAAATACATAAAAAAATAAACCATCGACGCACGTAATGGCTGTCGAAGTTTAAAGTGAGTATTGAAAATCAATTTCGGTCCAACCTTTTCCAATGAAGTTGTTAAGGGCAGGTCGGCAAGGTAGATTCCTACCCTATTTCGGAACGCGGAGGTCCTTTCCTACCCGTGTCCCGTTTTATTACGGAGCCCCTTCATTGGGGATGTTGACAAGGCGAATTAATATTTTAGACCGAGACAAAACAAAGCCAACAAAATTTAAGTGTTTTGAAAATTTTCTTCGGAATTTTCAGAATGATCTGAAATACATTTTAATTAGACTTGGAAATAATTTTTCGTAGACTCTTCAAAGGTGTATTATAAGCATTACATCTTACAATTATTTTACTATAGAAAAGCTCTTTTATACAGCTTCATGAGTCAAGCTAGTTCAACATTCCTTGCCGTAGACTTAGAAACAACGAATCGCTGTTCCTCAATCATCACTCTACTAATTATGGGTGTCATTCTCCCTCAGAGCAATAATATACAGGAGGGATAGCTTTGCGAAATAGTGGAGTCAGGATTGTTGATTTTTTCATTCATTTCGTGACTAGGGTTTTTATGGACTCACTTTTTTATATCCATTCATAGCACATGTCGACATCATGTTTTGTTTATTTGTACAACCACTTTTTCACAGTATTGTTATAAACACAAATATCAGATATAATCCCAAAAACCGTTGAGTTATGTCTCATAACAAAATGTAGTGGGCGGAGTTGCCGAAGATGCGGGAGACGGAAAAAATACTTACACACCTAAAAGTAGTGCAATATTATGTAAAAACTTGTCTTATCTCTCTCTCTCTCACGGTTTACGTTGTTAAAACTCAGAGAAAGTGATTTATCGTAAATTTGTAAAGGTGGGGTAAAAGTATTTAGCTATCTCCATATAAATTCTTACTCTAAGCATTGTCAACTATCCTGAATGTCAAGACTTGTTAACTCAAGCCATGGTTTTGAAATTTTTGGTATCACTCTAAATGATTTTTGTCATTCTTTACGACTTTTCCAAAACTTTGTTCAGACTTTGACTTGAATGTTCTTCCAATTGTATATTTTAATCCTATGTTTGTCATTGCTTCACTAAAATATTATGTATGTGCTGGTCTTTCTCTGTTGCTCTTTTTTTCCCATTTCGTGCTATGCATTTTTTTGTAATTGGATAATGTTTCGTTAGTATATGAATAAATTAATAAGAGTTATCGAAATCGTGTTTTCGAGGAAACTCTCCAACCGATAACTTCCGACCCCACGAATAACTGCTGCTAGCAGACAACTGTCCCTGTTCAACTTCTCATAAAAAGTATTCCCCATAACAACGCACTCCCCCCGACAACTGTTCCTAGACATCTGTACCTGGTCAATCTCTCTAGATTATTTTCCCGGGGAAAACTGCTCTTGACAAATATCTTGGTGGTTAATTCACGAACAAACATTCAAAAACATCATGAAAGTCACATGGGCTTAAATATATGAAAATTCCTGTAAGGATTGGCACGAAGCTAAATGTTCTGCCAGATTTAAATAAAACATGCCTTTAAAATAAATATGATAAGAATGCAAGCCTTTCTTTATGATATCTATAAGAATAAAAAATATTGTTTGACTTCTGAAATATTCAGCACTAATTAACGATTCTTCTTGTGTTATGAGCATTGAGCAACGAATCATCGTTAGACAGATAAATTTTAATTTAATTTTTGTACTGTTATATTTATTCAGAAAGCCAATTATTAAATTTGCGTTCCTGTCTAAAAATCGAGCAATAAATAATTAAATTAAGCACTTCTTATAGAAAGTATTCCCCAAACAACGTACTCCCCCCAACAACTGTTCCTAGACATCTGTACCTGGTCAATTTCTCTAGATTTTTTCCCCGGGGAAAACTGCTCTTGACGAATATCTTGGTGGTTTATTCATAAACAAACATTCAAAAACATCATGCAAGTCACATGGGCTTAAATATATGAAAATTCGTGTAAGGATTGGCATGAGGCTAAAAGATCTGCCAGATTTAAAAAAAAACATGCCATTAAAATAAATGTGATAAGAATGCAAGCCTTTCCTTGTGACATCGATAAGAATAAAAATATTGTTTGACTTCTGAAATATTCGGCACTAATTAACGATTCTTCTTGTGTTATGAGCATTGAGCAACGAAACATCGTTAGGCAGATAAATTTTAATCGAATTTCTGTACTGTTATATTTATTCAGAAAGCCAATTATTAAATTTGCGTTCCTGTCTAAAAATCGAGCAATAAATAATTTAATTAAGTACCAACTGTTTTTTTGCCACTAATTAATGTTGATTTGTAAGAATATCAGTGATTTTGAATTATAAAAAAGCATGTGTAATAATATGTAATTTTCTGTGTTTTCAATATTATGTCCTCTGCTTACACAATTGTAATATTTTCAAAATAAACTAGTCAGATATATCTGCCTGTGCATAATATAAATAAATAATTTGTTGATTTCTACGCAGCATCACGCCATTTATCAAATGTATTGCATATTAAGTATTGTATTTATTGACTGATAAGTTATTGGATACAATCTATTAGCCATATATTATCTACAGTTGATTATCTCTTTTAATACTAACTGTATATATACAGTTAGTATTAAAAGAGAGCGTAAGACTTAATATTTATATGGCGCCTTTGACGAGTGGTAAGACGCTCGAATACGAATCTAGAGATCACGGGTTCGAATCCCGACGTACGCAAATATATTTTATTTAATTCATATTTGCCATGAAACATTTAATTCTTATGAAATAATATAAAGTGTATTTGCGGCACGTTACCGAGTGGTAAATACTTTAAGTATTACCCTGGTAAAAGGCCACCATGCAGAACCGTAAAATAGCTTGAAATGGCTTAAGCCGTATTTGGTGACCAGATATAAATAGCCAGGTATTTCACAACCTTCCTCTCCCCCATTTACTTCCCCCTCCCACTACTTTCACCCTCACAACATACCCTAATCGAGAATGCCATAGTCCCACTGGCTCTAGAAAGTTGGGAGCAGTTAGGACTCTTATGCAGTATTCACTAAAAACTTTTTATGGTGGCTTTTCTCAAAATCGGCGGTGCATAAATAATCAAAAACTTATTATCATTAAGAGATTATTTACTAAATCTCTGCAAAGCTGCTACAAAATAAAATGTTCTGAAGATTCAATTATGATGAGACGATGAGGTTTTTCCAGGAATTAAGCTATAGTTGTCCTATGGGAACAGTAGCTCGGAAACAGTTTTTCGCAGAGTTCTCCTAGTACCAAAACATGAATTTAAAAAGATAATAACACAAAATGTTTTCAAAAGGGCAACACTTCGGTCCTGAAATCGTGCTTTTGTCGGCTTTTGATTGGTCCCATTTTTAACAAAAATCACTAACAGAAAATCTGCCGAACGAAAAATTCCGTCTTCCACTTATAGCTTTGATATTTTCGTTGAAACATGTTAAAAGTTCAATTCTAAACCATTTTGTGGAAGCCTTTTGAAGTTCTCACTATTCTTTGATATTTGGGCGAAGAGTAAAAAGCATTTTTTGGAGAAATAAAAACTCGAACAAATTTAGATTGGAACAATAAAAAATATCGAATAACCACAAACAACAGCGCAATCCTTTACTTATATTACGAGACTTAATGAAATTTCGAGCCTAATTGGCACTTTTACGTTCGGGTGAGATAAAATCAATTTCTTTCAACCCTTAACAATCAAGTTGTCTGGTACTTGCTTATTTTCTCACGCCACCCTCGATCCCTGAACCAAGTGGCCGCCAGTGCAGGATTGCGAAACCCGTGGTAAACGAACTTACAACTAACAGCCGATTAATTAAACAGTTAGAAGTAGTTTTCATAATAACGAAACTTCCATTGCTAAGAATTGATTGGAAAGCACAATCCCAGGAACTAGGTTAGCGCTTAAATGCATTACCTTGCCTTAAGGCGGGAGTTTTTTTAAGCGAACATATTTTCGCATTTAAAAATACTGCGCCATAATTGGCTCATACAAATTTGTGTTATTACTTTACAAAAAACATATAATCATCCTTGTCTCTTTACCTCCCTTAGGTGTGATTTATGTTTATCCCCAAAACTACCCCAACTTTTTTTTTTTAAGTCTTAAAACAATTTTTATTCCGCTTCTCTTTGAGTTCTATGCAATTTTTTTCAGGTCAAAAGGAACATGTTTGTATTTAAGGGTTAGAGGGAATAGAGAAAATAAAAAAAGGTGTAGAGGTAAAACTAATCTACCTATTTGGATCTATCATTAAACATGGCAATACATTTCTATAAAAAAACCCCAAGTGCGATAAAATCCTTGAGACAAATTAAGGAAAATACCTTTTTCATTATTTTTTTTTTATGCACACAACCCATGTGTACTTTTAAAAATAATGATTCCTTCCATCATTGGCTTTATATAAACTTAGAAACCTAGAATACAAACTTGTTTGTTTATTTATTATTATAGAACCAAGTTTGTTTATTATAAATAAAATGCAAAAAGGGAGGCTTGAAGCTTAAGATAATAGACAGGTAAAGTCATTTCAAGCAACGTTTTGATTCTGAAAGATTGTATTTTTCGAAGGCGATACGTAAAATTTCTCCGCTATGAGCCGAGGGTAAAATATAATTCAATAATATTCTTTCGCCTACGGAACTAAGAACTAACGACCTTTTGTCTCAAAGTTAAAAGTCATGCGAGAAAAACCTAATGACAAAGATATTATGTAGACAGACGCAAGCTCGTTAATGTTTTGACTAACAAGTCCGCTACGTCAGAGGTCGCCGACCTCTGACAAAGTGTGTACCACCCCCCAACCCTTGTCTCTTTTTATTAAGAGTACGTGTCCTTTGGTTCAGTTTAGCTCTGTCCAGGTCTGGAACGTGATGGTCCAAAAGATCTCAAAAAGGAATCTTCTGCAAAAGATAAAAACTTTCAAAATAGCAAAAGTTTTGCAAAGTCTTACTTGCTTGACTTTTCTGGCACGGCTGCAGCGCAGCGAGTCGATTAAAAAAACCACTGAAGTGTTGGGACGTGGAAAATCCTGGCAGATAATCGGATGGTATTATTTGTTTTGAGGATTGACAGATCACTAATTACGCTGAAGAGATAAATATGCAGCAGTGGGTTGTGGGTGTGTCGTACGCTTGAAATAGGCTCAATCCTTCCTTACTTTGACTGGAATTGATCAAGCCTTTTTAAATATTGTTTTTTTTTTTTACTGAGCAGATATTCAATTATATTCGCCTTTCTGGGTAGGAGTCGAAGTCATGTCCAGAGCCTTAAAACTTGGTTAATTTATAAACAGTATTTTTTGTGATATATCACCCCAAGGTCACTTAATAAATAAATAATAAGAATTTGACGGTGAATGAATGTGATGTGAAGTAGGTTCCAAGAAACAATGATTGTTTGTCAATCCACAATCTCACTTAATGCTTAACGCTTAACGTTGAAGTGGTGTTTTTTTGGAGTTTTTTTGTGTTTAGTGACATGATATGAATAGCCATGTAATTATCATACTTCCCTATCTCCGTCTCTTTCCTCTCTCCACTCCTTTCTGCCTCACAACATACCCAATAGAGAATGTCATAGTCCCACTGTCACCGAACAGTTGGAACTCTTGTACGTTATTCACATAAAAAAAACCGAATTTTGATTGTATTAGGAAAATTACAATCACAAATAGGTTGTTGATAAAACATTTTTGGTACAGAAAATAGTGTCTTGCTAGCATCGATGGGATTAATAAAACAACCCGCGTTTCGGAATCCCCGAGCGATATTAGGAGAAAGCGTATTAGAGCGTTACTATTCTATCGTTCTCAATGCATTATGTGGAAGTGATTTGTAGCAACCTTTACGATTCTTACCAGAGACTCCATTATTTACGACTAATTAAATTACTTGTTTATCTGTGTTCCGCAAACTGTACATTTTTGCACACAGCTTGCGTCCGTGATAAGGGTCGTAATAGTAGTTGTGTCTATCAAACTCAATTTTACCGTAAAATGTACCAATAAAGTTTTTCAAGATGCAGTTTTCCCTTTCCAGTAATATTGGCAATTTAACCTCTGGAATGCCGAATTCCCGCAAGGTACAATTTCCGTCGTACCTTGTTGACTGTAATTTTATAATAACTCACTTGTGTTTTGTAAAATATTTTTTTGACAATGACGCTTTTCAGATAATAATTATAATATTTAATATTTTCGTGTGGCTGAAAAATTTCCTTAAAAATTAATATAAAATTGCACGAGGTTTTCCTGTAAATGAAAACACTAATGTCACTTTGATGATTGTTTTTTTTCCCGCATTGACATAAGCAAACTTTAAATATTCATTACTTGACTTAACAGGCTAATGATGGGGCGTCTCAAATAAAATCAAATTGAACATTTTGATTTCAAAGCTTTAAGCTTTGAGATTTTAGCTTTTAACTTGAGCTTAGCGCTTTCTGCTTTGAGCTTCGGGCTTTGAGCTTTGAGTTTTGACCTTTGACCTTTGAGCATTAATCTTTGCGTTTAAAGCTTTAACATTAAGTTTTTAAGCTTTGAGATTGAAGCTTTCAGCTTAAAGCTTCGAATTTTAAGCTTTAAGCTATGAGCTTTAAGCTATAAGCTTTGAGCTTTAACTTTTATGCTTTGAGCTTTAAGCTTTGAGCTTTAAGCTTTGAGATTTAAGCTTTGAGCTTTAAGCTTTGAGCTTTAAGCTTTGAGCTTTAAGCTTTGAGCTTTAAGCTTTGAGCTTAAAGCTTTGAGTTTTAATCTTTGTGCTTTAAGCTTTAAGTTTTGAGTTTTGAGCTTTGAACTTTAAGCTTTGAGATTTAAGCTTTAAGCTTTGAGCTTAAAGCTTTGAGTTAAGCTTTAATCTTTGATTTTTAAGCTTTGAGCTTTAAGCTTTAAGTTTTGAGCTTTGAACTTTAAGCTTTGAGCTTCAAGCTTTGAGCTTTAAGCTTTGAGCTTTAAGCGTTAGGCTTAGAACTTTGAGCTTTAAGATTTGAGCTTTCAGCTTTGAGCTTTAATCTTTTAACTTTAAGCTTTGAGCTTTTCGCAAACGGAAGCGTGAACCGAACTGAACGTAGTGCGAAATTTCTCTATGGATTGATTATTACTTGACAAGCTATTACGGTTCATTTAAATATGCGAACAGCAGGTTTTAAAGGATAAAAATTGCTGAAAAGATAATTATAAATGCTCGGTGACTATTGGCACCTTTGGCACACCAGAGGTTAAGCAAGAATACCGCCATTCGAGGATAACAAAAGTAAGATTTTATCGTGGATAAAAAAAATTATTACGCTTGTGTAAAAAAAAATTGCCTAACCACGGAATGCAATTCAACCCTCTCTTGGCACAAGCTCCTTGCTTCAATCATTCATTAGGTTTTGAGAATCTCATTTACACAGCAATCAGTCTACTTTTGCCCTTTATCTGCCAGTTCCGTGCCTCACTGCTATACATTGGGTTTTATTTTGATACACAACTCTTAATACGTGACTTCATTCAGTCTTTTAAATAGAAATTTTACAAAAAAATATATTTTATATTTTGATTACGTGTGTAAAAACAATTTTAACTCATTTATTGAAGCTGACTTTGTAAATACTAAGAAGTAGAGTAATGAAAGATTTGTGCATATCGAATGGACTTGAATAAAGTTCTACTTATTTATCACGTAATTTATCAATTTATTACTTACCAATAACTTAGTAAGGTCTTGAAGAGAACTTTTGAATAGTCAAATTTTTATTTTCTCAGTAAAACCTTTCAGTATGAACATAATGGTTGTAAGTGTAATAAATAATTTTTGATTTTCACTTGAAATAAATATTACAAGAAATACAATCTTTCTGAAATTAAAAGCTGCCATTGTTTGTGTCTACTTCTATAATTAATTGACCCCGCATTATATCAAAAGAATACGACAATCAAATATTCTAAAAATAAACCGAGATAAAATAATGTTTTATTACTTTGTTTGTAGAATTAACAACCCTGAACAGAAACTGTAATTTTAATGCGGCTAATGACAAAAATAATTACCCCCATTTTTCTTCAGGCGACCATCCATAATAATTATTCGCTTGTAAATACCGGATCAACTCGTGATTAATCTTACTCAAGATGACTCAATAATTAAACTCACTATAGATAATGATTGAGTATTATTTTGGAACTCTCGTTTAAAAATATTATTATTTTTATTAGTATGTCGTTGATAGTATTGCTGATTTCAGTTTTTTATAGCTTTCATTACTTGTTACAACGTGTAACTGATTACAAGTTTATTAAAACAATACTTATTTATAAGTAAGTGCACTTTTGACTAATGTTTCAATTTTATTTTTGCTACCTATATCATAATTAATTTAGAATACACTGAATAATTGTAATTCATCAACTGCTTTCACGAATCTTTATTTTAATATAATATAATTAATTTAATTTGAATTTAAATGTCTATAGAGTGATGATAGCAAATAAATAATATTGACCAAGCTATGCAATTCACAATAAGATATTGTACCAGTCGGTAGCTGAATGGACAACGCGTCGAATTCCCACCCGGGCGTCGTTGGTTCAATTCTTCTGCAGGCTAAGTTCTCCAACATTGCACAAGCAACATTATCCGCTTATTATGATGGTAGTAGAGATTTTTCAAATATTGTTAGGTTATCCGTAACCCGGGAATGTTTGTCTTTCTTTTAAAATAAAATAAAAATATTTTTTTTCCGTGTTGTAATAATTTAATATTACATAAAATAATATTGTAATAAAAAACTTTTCGCGTGTAATCACTTACCATGCCCGACAACCGTTTTTCTCTTATAAGGCTTATTCACACCAACGTCCGGATCCGCTCAGTGCCGATATTATTCCGCACGAGAGCTTATTGATATGGTATGAATATCGATTAAGGAGTATGTGCCAAGACAAAGTTTTGTGGCAGTATATCCTTCTGCCCACCCTTGTGATGTTTGACTACTCAGTTAGTTAAATAATTATTTTGAATTGTAAAAATACTAACATCGCAGATTTTTTTTTATCAAAAACCATTTTTTATTATTATTATCACTAAATAATATTTTTAATAATTATTAAAAATATTATTTAGTAAAAAAAAATGGTTTAAAAAAAAAAATCTGCGTTGTAAGTATCTTTACACTTCAAAATAATTATTTAACTTGATAAGTAGTTAAATATCACAAGTTCATAGTTATACTCAGTAGTAAGTTACAAGCCATAAGTCCTTATTGTAAGTCACTAGTTGAAAATATTAGTTGTAAGCCATTAGTAATAAATCTTAACTGTAAGTTATTAGTTATAAGCTTAAGTGATAAATTATAGGTTAGATAAATTAATTTGTAAAGCGCCCTTGAGGTGATTTTCCCACAAAAACGGCGCTATAAAAGTAATCCATTTATTATTATTAAGGGTGGGCAGAAGGATATACTGCCATACAACTTTGTCTTGGCACATACTCCTTGATTGATATTCATACCATATGAATAAGCTCTCTTGCGGAACAATATCGGCACTGAGCAGATCCGGACGTTGGTGTGAATCAGCCTTTAGGCCGCAAATCAGCTGCATTTGCAGACTGTCACGCACAATAATTAACAACAAACATGCCTTCATATTTTTATTTAAAAATATATATCAGGGAGGGTGATGCAATTTCATAAGTTACATATAAAACATTTAAAAATACAAAGATACTAAATAAATCAACATGAAAATATATTATATAGTATTGAAATAATAATAATTTAAAAAAAAACTAAAAACCAATAGTAAAATTGAAATAAAAAAAAAAAAATTATGGGTGGTTTTGATACAAGATTATTTTTTTTTTTTAAATTTGTAAAGTGTATCAACCTGACCAAATATAAAATAAAATATTCCGCATATTATGTGGATCCTCCAAGTTTTTATTTAAGGATATATCCTCAACATCCCAATGACACCAAAACAAAATTTTAAAACCATATTTGTCGTCAATTCAAATATTAGCAGATATTTCATGAAAAATTTAACTTTGTGAAAAAAACATTAAAAGTTTTTAAATACCACATAATATGACGAAAGAGCGGTCAGACTGAAAAGGCATCATTTCCCCATCAAAATGGAATCTATTTTCATCGCGTAATGATCGGCCATAAAACGGCGATAAAAAATGCTCTGTTGCCCAGTTCTTGTAACAATAAATGTTCTTTCTTGGGCGATGTTAATTGGCTGGAATTAATGATCCCATATTACAGACCAGTAATAAAGCTCCGGTCCCAAGTCCCAAATTGCTAATAGGGACGAAACTCTGGCCTTGGACAGGAAACTTCTGGCCTTTTCGGAGCTCGACGCATAGAGTTTGGAGCTTGGAGCTAGAAGTCTTCAATTATGTACATTATGTTTATTTATGTGCGCCCTAGTGGGCTTTTTACAACAAATTTGAAGAGTATATTTAGGTTGACAGGAAGAACATTGACAGTACATGATGCATTAAAAAAGAAAATAAAACAGCACATACTTCTTGAAAAATAAAACTCAATCATCTTAAATATAGTAACCAGTGGTGAATACAAAATACAGTATAAAAAAACAATAATAATACATACAAAAACATAGAAGAGAAAAAAAACAAATAATAATAATGTTTCCACTGTCTGGTAGACTCGTATATTTCAGTGAAGTATTTGTGAAGAGTTTGTTTTATCTCTAATACTGAATCACCAAATAAATCAACAATCCCAAATCTATTACCAAGACTATGCAGTCGATTTAAAAGTGTGTGAGCCTGATAGTTGCTTTTAAAATTGTCACAGAAAAGGTGGCCATTTGTTTTATATTTCTGGTCGGTACATGTAAGTTTATTTTGGCGAGAATATCAGGGTGTCAATATCATAATTTATAATTTTATTTAGTAGGACTAGGTCGGAAACAATCCGCCTATCGGACAGCGTAATTAAATTTAGCCGTTTCATCAAATTTATATAATAATGATTGTTTTTGAAATATTCAACTTATAATTAATACATCTTAGGAATTTTTGCTGTACCCTTTCTACACTGACAGAATATACTTAAAATTAGGAACAAATAGGCGAATTGTACTCTACTTGATTTCTTACTAGTGAAGTGTTTAGTGTATGGGATATAAAAAAGGATGTGTATACTGCAAAAACATTTTCGCTGCTCTGAATTGAAAAATAATCACATTTTTAGCTAGAATAAGTTAAGACGCATAATATCTTTTTATTTTTTCATAGTTAGTACGTATTTTTCTAGATATATCTAGATTGTATTTGAAGAGTCCCAACTCCTTCCAACCGTCTAGAACCAGTGAGACTATGGCATCCTCAATTGAAGACTTGTATTAATTAGGGCGCTAAGTACAAACAACTAAAACTGTTTATTGTAACAAAATACTAATTTGTCAAACAAAATTAAAATTGTACCAGTCTAAATCTTTTTGTCTCATTCTTTAAAAATCTACCAAAGCTTTGACTTGACCTTGTTTTTGATTTGAATTTTCTTTCTTATGTTTATTTTGTCCTATTTTTATTATTGCTTTATTTAATATTATGTATGTGCTGTTCTTTGTCTGTTAGTTTTTTTCCCTTTTTGTGTTGTGTATTTATATTTGTAGTTGGACAATAGTCCATTAGTTTATAAATCAATGTAGCAAACCTTAAAAAACAAAAAGTTTTGCAATAGTTTGAAGCAATCTCGATATGTTATATTATTTAAAAACTTCAATTAATTTCTTATTTCTTTAAAATAAAATAATATAGTAAAATGTCAGTCTTAAAGTTTTTGGTAATAAGCGGTTTAATAAGTACAAGTATTCAATTGGGAAATGTTGTGAGGCCGAAGGAAGTGAAGAGAGAAAGAAGATGGGGAAGAGGATGGTTGAGAAGTACCTGGTAGTCAGATATGGTCACAAACAAGGGTAAAGCCAATTTCAATCAAGCAACGCTTCGATTTTGAAGCACATTTACGGTCTTTATTGTTGTAAACAAATGTACCTCAAACGAATTTGAGTTATTTAGGCTATCTTTACTAGTCAGTAATAATTGTTTTTCTACTGTCGTCGTGATTTTTGATAAATAAGGCAAACGTAAGTAAAAAAGATAATACGGCACAAGAGTTTCAACGATTCGCATTCTGCGAATCTATGGCATCCCTATTTGGGGAAAAAATTGAGACTAAAGAGTAAAGTGGGAAGGAAGTGGAGAAAAAAGGAATGTTAGAAGGTCAAAACTAATCACTTAACGAGGCTTAAGCTATTTCAAACAACACGTCGATTCTGTTTGGTGGTTTCTCACCAGGGCGGTATTGAGAGAATGTACCTATTAAATTGTAGGTGAACTAACCCATTTAAATAAGCACAAAAACATATTTGCTCTCACCAGGATTAGCACATTTGCCATGAAGGTCATCAGTGCCGGATGCAAATAAAAGGTTTTGGAATTTTTATGAAATGTAGGGACTTATGTGGTTTTATATTTTAATGTCATTTTTCACAAAACATCGGCAGATTTAAAAAAAAAATAACAAACGAGTTGAATTACGAACTGTCAAAATATTTCAATTTAAACAAACAATAATTGAATACTGGAATTAATTAAGGCTCTAAGTGCCAAAAAAATTAACAACTTTTTTTACAGAATCGTATTTTATGATGGAAATAAAATACGATTCTTTAAAAAAAAACAGTTTTTATTTTTTTGGTACTTAGAGCCTTGATTAATTCCAGTATTCAATTGTCAGTTCTTCAAAGTTTTTTTTGTAGTGAATACCACACGAGAGTCCCAACTGCTCCCAACCGTCTAGAGCCAGTGAGACTATGGCATCCCCAATCGCGATATATTGCGAGGCTAGAGGTAGTGGTGAGGGTAAGGAGATGGGGAAGAGGAAGGTTGGAAAGTACCTGACTATTCAAATCTGGTCACCAAACACGGCAAAATCCATTTCAAGCAACGTTTTAATTCTGAATGGTAGTCTTTCACCAGAGAGGTACTTATCTAGTATTTACCACTTTGAAACATGCTACAAATAAATATATTGTTTATTTTTTCTATGAATCAAATGTGTTATGACAAATGTTAATTAAACAAAAGTTATTAGCGCACGCCGGGTTTGAACCCGCGACCTTTGGATTCGTAGTCGAGCGTTTTACCACTCAACCACGAAGGCCGTCAAAGTTACCCGAGTATTAATAAAAAAATCTGCTCTAAAGTTTACTTTATCACTGAACAGTCTTCGTCTTATTAGTCGGATGGTGATTCGATAAAGCCTTAAAAAACTCAAAATTGATTAAGATGTCCATTTCATCCCCCAATAAAAAAGACCCTTCTCAATTTCAAATCTACCCCAATTTGACTCGATCATCCTAAGAGCCTTGGATTATTCATTCAATGCACGTAGCGCTGGTTTGGACCCCCAGTCTCGAATCAAATACCATCTCACCCTCAAAAACAATACTACAGTAATAGCACTTTAAACAACAATAACACTGCTGACTCTACGAGTATCTACCGCTTCTGAGGGAATCAGTTTAATCCAAATCGGATAGTCGGAAAATCAGAGAAGCCCGTAATTCCAGCCCTAAGCCGAGTGTCCCAAACTAGAAGCGAGGTCCCCGACTAAAAAGCAAACAGAAGAAAGCTAGATTTTGAGGGGGTGGTTTCTCGTGACATTGAAGCACATTTTAAAAGGGGATGGTGATTTAATTTGTAATTTTACATGAATTTATCCTAAAGTTGGGGAGCATACATATATTTTTTTAAAATATCATATACTTTTACAATACCGAACATCCCTTTACTTTTTTTTGCTTAAAATAGTATTTAAAGAAATAAAAAAAAACAGCTTTGTATAAGACCACGGGTATTATTTTATATTTTATGGCTGACAAGTTTTGCATAGTCTAAGGGTAGCCTGAGGATCAGGCAGTTCTAAAACAATTAAAAATGTATGCTTTCATTTCTTAATAAAAAAAAAACATTTTATCAAAGTGGAAGGCTAGAAACTGATGCCGAAAGCCTCCAATGTTGCAATAACTTAATACAATATAGTTCAATATTCCTTGCCGTAGACTCAGAAACAATGAATTGCTGTTCCTCAATCATCACTACTAATTATAGGTATCATTCTCCACTGTCCAAAATGTCGAGACTTGTTAACTGCGTGGTTTGAAATTTTTGGTGACCTTGGCTTTGATTTGAATGTTCTTCCTTTTGTATTTTTGTTCTATTTGTGTCATTGCTTCATTATAATGTTATGTATGTGGTGTTCTTTCTTTCTTACTCTTTTTTTCTCATTTTTTGTTTTACATTTTTTTGTAATTGGAGAATATTCCGTTAGTGAATAAATAAATAACCCCTTAGTAATTTGTTGTAATATTATCTAGCCCGTGGTCGGGGAATTAAATATTGATAAAAATAATATGAGTATTTTCATTCGTAGGCATGTATAAATGAAACTTTGATTCGTTTTCTCGTCGTTTTTCTAGGATTAAGTATCGGATAAAATTTAAATATACTTTCTAATAGAATCTCAAAATTACAATTACCGACATAATTAAAAGAACAATGAATATAGTTTCCGAATATTTGAGACGATTTCTGTATAGCCTATCCAATGATGGAGATACTGAAACTAACTCAAAACTTCCAATAATGGGTCCGTATTTCTCTGAATAGATATTTTACGTTACATCTCTGAATGAAAATACGGAATCGATAAAATATTTTTTGTTATATTTGATAAAATGTCACATATTACGTTTATGATCCGGTAAACAAAATGTTACCCTTCTCAACGGTTTTAAATATGTTTTAATCCCCTGTGAAATGTTCCATACGAAATCTTATTTTGCCTAATCCTCGGGTGCTAGCAATATATTTTGTTTGTTTAGGCAGTAAGCCGAACTTTCCAATTTCCTTGAAACTATTGGATCTTTGAAATATGTTGCTTTTAGCAATTAAATATTAATGTATAAACGAAAACTAAGTTTAAAACTTGTGTTTACATGTGGGAAATAGCTTCTTAATCGTGAGATAAGTAAGCAAAGTAAACGAGCGGATTAACATTGCGGAAAATAGTGGAGACTTAAACTGAATCTTCTGAAATTTAAAGCTCGTGGCCTGAAACATTGAGATACGTTCGTTGAAGCTTCCGTTTTAAACAAACTTGGTTAACACTTTTCAACTATGTTTTTTTAAATGTTATTTCGCGCAAGAGTTGTGAGTAACCGCAGCCTCGAGAAGGCAAGCTACGGAAACCCCGATTTGGCAAATGTTGCTAGGCTGAAAGAAGAGGGTAATGAAGCTTGGAGAGTTCCTGGCTCTTAACATCCGGTCATCAAAATTTTATTTAATTATTTTTCATTTAACATTTAATTATAATAACATAATAAATAGTATATTTGCGGCATATTTAAAAGTGGTGATACTCTCAGTATAGTCTTGGTGAAAGACCACCATTCAGAATCGAAACTTTGATTGAAATGCCTTTAGCCGTGTTTGATTACAGCGTTTTTCTGAATAACCAAGTACTTCCTCACCATCTTTTTATCGAAATTATTTTTTCCTAAGGCTAGCCTTTTAAGTTCGTTATGCGAATCCAAATCCGAGTCATCATGATGCATTTTATGTGAAATGATATTGGTTTTGCGAAGTTGTTGAAGTGCACCATAAAGGTATATTTTTACTGACCATCTATTGTAGTCCGTTGTAATACGGTGGTACAAATACGTTTTACTTTTATTGGGATCATTTACGTGTATGATGATTTACAGTAGATTATAGTTTATGTTATTGTATTCTATTTTTAGGTGGCTATTACCCCTTAAAAGCCAAATTCTAATGGTTACTTTAAAAAAAAACTGGGGCACTTTAGATTTTATCACGAATGGAGGTTGAAAATAACACAACTTAATCTTTTTAAAAACTTTTTATTGGTCATAGGGGTGCAATGCAGGATTTAAATTGTCGTTTTGGAGTATAAAACATTATGAAAACCGTAAACACTTTATTAGAGAATTTTATTCGAAAGAGCAACCTTTATCGGCCAAATAAATAAGGTTTTTTTTTTTTTTATTTAAAGTAGGTTTATCAGTAAATAAATAACTGGTTCACATTTTTTGTTCTGGAAAGGCAAAAAGGGCTTAAGCAACACTTTGGTAAAAAATGAGTTAAATATGTAGTTTTGATCACTTTTTTTCTGCATCGAATGCTCTAACTCTCTTTCTGAAGACTTTTGTGGCTCTTCAGCCATCTAAAATATATTGACCACTTTAAGAGAAAATTTGACTCAATCAACACAAGTTGGGGCTTTTTTTAGCTTATTTTTGCTTCTGATAACGCAGTGAAAGTATTAAGTTACCTGAGTTAACTAATTTCAAAATCCAAGTACTGAAGACTTTTGAATTTTATAGTAAAACAATTAAAAAAATGCTCTGGTGTAAACTTCGAAAATGGCGTTTCAGCCATTTTGCCTTTCCGGCTTCGATGTTTTAATAAAACCATACCATTAGTCTTACAAAATAATATTTAGTTTTGGTGCTGATAGACTTTTATTCGGAAGATTTTGTAAAAATCACACTAAGTAAATGTAACAAGAACCGTAGTTGAACAGACTTATATTAGTATTTATTTATTATTATCATATATCAGTTATTTTAAAAGAATAATTTATCAACATTCTGATATAAATGAACACCGGAGAAGTCAAAAATGCATGAGATTTTCTACGACAAAAAAAAACAAAATTCTCAAAAATTCACGTAATGAACCATTCAACTATATGTTATAATGTGTTGATAATCCAGTAGAAATTACTCCAATAAATAACAATAATTGAACAAAAAAAATTAATAACAGTCGATGGCCTCCATAGTCGAGTGGTAAGACGCTCGACTACGAATCTAAAGGTCGCGGGTTCAAACCCGGCGTGCGCAAATAACTTTTATTTAATTGATATGTGTCATAACACATTTAATAAATAAAAAATAATATAAGCATATTTGCGATACGTTCCAGAGTGGTAGATACTCCAGGTATCACCCTGGTGAAAGACCACCATTTAGAATCGAAACGTTGCTTGAAATGGCCTTTATTCGTGTTTGGTGACCAGATCTGAATATCCAGTTGAATCCCAAACTTCCTCTTCCCTATCTCCTTCTACTCCCCACTGCCTTCAGCCTCACAACATACCCCAAATAGGGATGCCATAGTCTCACTGGTTTTAGATGGTTGAGAGCGGTTGGGACTCTTATGCGGTATTCACTGTAAAAAAATAAAAATAAAATAATAGTTTTTTAATAATAATTTTAGAAGACACTACTTGTAATCTATGTTACCACTGACCTTGTATTTATTTATGTCATGAAGGTATTAATATCCCTTTTAAAATACAAAATAAGTTATATTTTCACAACCGTTATGTTAGTCCCGTGTGACCTTTCACCCTGGGGTCAACTGACTTCAATATTTCCACCATTTTCAACCCTTCCCGCCAAATAAGGGTTGAAAATTATTTACTACTGGGGTGGTTCTGCCGAAAAATTGACAGCTTTTAAAATTAATCAAGGTTTATTTTAAAATGCGACACTGAATCGCTCCTGCTCTAAATCATTTTCGAGGTAAAAAATAATATATTTTTTGGAAAGATGCAAAATGTGTATTGTCATTAAGTGAATAAAAGCTTTTGTGTACTAAACCCAGAGACTGTGTTTATTGTATGGAATATAAAAGACTACAATATGAATATGTTTGGAGAAGTACAATGGTTCCTTTGTATCTATTACGAATAATGCAAAGGTGGATGAAGAAGAAATTATTCAAGAAATGTTTCATCTTCCAGAAAAAATCTAATACCTACCAACCTACAGATAAAATTTATTTTTGGTTAAATTTAAAAGGTCGAATACCTTACTCAATATTTTCAAAGCAATCTTTGGTCATGGAAAATCCAGATAATGTTTATTTAATTATGGCCTGGGGATGCATTCCATATTGACAAACATTTTAACGTTGGAATACGATTGATTTTTCCATACAAAACACCCTTGAATAAAAAATAAATCGAATTCGAATACGAATACAGCACTTTATCGGTCTCGATACAAAATAAAAAAGTCTTTTATATAGGTATTGATAAATAAGGAGCAACGTGAAAATAACTAAATGAAACACTTTGACTTTCTGTTTATAAAAACATGCACGAATGTGCCTAAACCGGTTTGCATATTGGCATTCATGAAGTGATGCGTACATAGTTACAAGTCATATTGGACCAAAAATTATCACCTCGGGCTGGATGTTATTGGCATGTTTTATTGAGAGGTATATTTATCAAGATATTTTTTGATAAAAAAATAGTAAAATATGGGTAAATCGCTTTGAAGAGTTAGGTTATTAGCTTTATAGCATTAGATTTCTGATAAAACTTCTACCTACGTACACCCCAATTGGACGTGGTAATGTAGAAAGCATCCGATCCCAAAAAAAATGAAACTGAGAAAAAGGCGTTTGAAAATATGACAATACAAAAGCATATTACAACATTTTAAAGGTGAATATCAGTGTTTTTTCTTTACCATAATTATTATCAATCGGTAATTTATAATCTATTAATGTATTTATTAAAAAAAATGTATTTCCTATGTTATCCTACATTTGAATGTTTTTTAATTTCAATTTAAGTCAAAAATCTGCAATGTGGGCCAGTTAAAAAAATAATTAGCAAAAATCTATTGCATTTGGAGATTGTATATTTTCAGCAGTTATAAATCTCGTATTTGTCTATTGGAAAACATGTAAAACTCGATTTTGGCGAATTGTGGGTTGGTGCATTACTACGTCTAATTGGGTATGCCATAGTCTCACTGGCTCTAGACGGCTAGGAGCAGTTAAGGCTTTTGTGCGGTGTAAAAGAAAGCTCCGAGGCTGTTAGAGAATTTTCATTTCTTTTTAACACCGTAGAAGATAGAACATAATAAAAAAGTTAATAAAATGGATTTTTATCCGAGACACCATCTAGATATTCCATATGTGTTTGGGTAGAGTTTTGAATATCATCAAAAGATGGCAGCATAAAATCGAAAGAAATTCAAATATTAATAATTTCCAATAAAAATATGAGATCGTTTGAAAATGCGGCTTTCAAATGAAGTATTGATGGTTTAATTGACAGAGTGTTACTCCCGAATAGAGTAGAGGTTCCGAGTTCGAGTCTCGGTCATGACCATTGTTCTTTTTTCATCTTTGTTTCATCTTTGTGTTTTTTTGATTATTAATTTTATTTAAATATTTAATAACGAATAAGCATTAATGCTTTTAACTTAAATCCAATTTTCATAAAAAGTTTATATCAGCAGTTGTTAAGTATTAACTTTCAAAAGGAGCAATTGAAAAGCATCTCTCGAACTTTCTTCAGCAGACTTGAAACAGTTTTATTTAACGTCTTGAATGTACGTTCCAATACAACGCAGTTTTGAACATTACTGAGCATTAGAATAAGTAAATTTAACTTGAAACGTTATTGAAATCCCCCCCCCCCCCTTAAAAACAATAAACATTAATGATTAACTCAAATAGCACGCACACGTAATCGTCTTGTTGTATATTGATACTTTTGGGTAAATATATTTGTTTTGAAAATTTAATAACACCGCCGCCTATTGTCCCGATAAGTTTTCCTTTGTGAGTGTTCCAATCAGCGCCCGATATAATGTAACTAGAGGGTTGTATAATCCTCCCCTAATTCCCGACTTTTCCAAACAATTCGAAAGCTGAGCAGCACAGTGAAACACGTTAATAATAACAACAACAACGAAAAGTAGTGAAAAGTACTTTGTTAAGTTTTCTGTAAGGTTTTATTATGCCTTGTTTGTAAAGATTTGCTCAAACAGGCTTTATAATCCCAACTATAAAGCAGAAAGTTAGCATACACGTCTCTTAAAACTCGCGAATGGTGAGCTCTAGAATCATAAAACTAGGGCAGCTCCAGCTTTGACGACTTCCATGGTCGAGTGGTAAAACACTCGACTACCAATCAAAAGATGGCGGGTTCAAACCCGGCGTGTGCAAATAACTTTTTCTAAATTGATACGAGTATGTGTCATAACACATGTAATTTATATTAAATAATATAAAGAGTGGTAGATACTCTTAATATCGCCCTGATGAAAGCCCACCATTCGGAATTAAAACGTTGCTTGAAATGGCTTTAGCCGTGTTTGGCGACCAGATCTGAATAGCCAGGTACTTCCCAACCTTTCTCTTCCTCGTCTCCTTTTCCTCCCTACTACATTCAGCTTCGCAACATACCCCAATTAAGGACACCATAGTCTCACTGGCTCTAGACGGTTTGGAGCAGTTGGGACTCTTGTGCGGTATTCACTATAAAAATAAATAAGATAATTGTGTCGAAAAAAAATTAACGCATTTCTTGAAGATTTGCGCTTTTGAGCAAGGATATATACATTGATATATTCTGGTATTTTTTTTTGTTCTATATTCGACAAATTGTTTAAAGGGTGTTAAAAACACAATTACAGTTCAATTGATTCTAAAATAAAACTACTACAATTAAGGTTGAAAATATGTAGCAAAACTAGTTAATGTACAACTGAATCAACTGTTTAAAAAAAACGTTTGAAGCCTTTACATGATACCTGTCTTTTTTCAAAAAATTAGTAAACTGTTTGTGTATTTTTAAGATTATTTTAGCATTAGTTTTTAAACAATTTAACTTACCCCAAAAAGAGGAAAACTGAGAAAAAGGCGTTTGAAAATATGACGATAAAAAAGCATCAATATGCTTAGTCGGCATTTGTAAAGTGAATTTCAGTATTTTTAAAATTTATTTATGAAAATTATTACATATATAGGTCATTTATAATCTATCACCGTGTTTATTAAAAAAAAAAATTCTTAGGGTATCTTACATTTTATAATGTGTTTTAACTTAAATTTAAGTTAAATTTCTGCAATGTGCGTTAGTAAAAAAAACAAAAATCTACTGAATTTAAAGGTTGGGTATTTTCAGCAGATAGAAATATCGTATTTATCTATAGGAAAACATGTTGCAACTTATCCAGTTCAACATTCCTTGCCGTAGACTCAGAAACAATGAATTGCTGTTCCTCAGTCATCACAATACTAATTATGGGTATAATTTTTCAATGTCCAGAATGTCAAGACTTGTTAACTCAAGCCATGACCTTAAAACTTTTGGTAGCAGTCCAAATGATTTTTGTCATTCTTTACGACTCTACCAAAACTTGGCTTGAATGTTCTCTCTTATGTTTATTTTGCCCTATTTTTGTCATCGCTTCATTTATTATTATGTATATGCTATTCCTTCTCTGTTGCTCTTTTTTCATTTCATGTTTTATATGTATTTTTTGTAATTGGACTTTAGTCCGTTAATTTTTGGCAATTTGTTGGTTGGACGCTTTCTGCACAACTACGTCTAATTAGTCAATTGTATTTACTTTTTGATTTTTGTCTTTGGTATTCAAAGTATTTTTAAAACAATAGATTTCCAATAGAGTGAGCTTTTTTAACTTTCGTTATTTTTCTTCTCAACAGAATTGTACAATAGTCCTTTATGAGTTTGTTTTCCGACCTAATCTCGTTTGACTATTTCCTCTGATGTTCCTCCGTTTCTTCCTTCTTCCTTTCCAGTGGAAGGGTTGATCGTAGCGTGGAGTGGGCGGGCTTTTGTCACAAAGGGAAGACTTGATAGTGGAAGATGGAATCCAGAAGATAGAACTGCTCATTTTATGGAGCAAGATTCAAGTCAAATCTTAACATTGCGGAAATACTTTTGAAGAAATATTTACATACATTTTAAAGAAACCTCTCTCCCACAATTTGCAACCGTAGAGAATAAAAAGTAAAAAAAGACGACTTTAGAGGTAGTGGATGCAGAAAAATCCAAACGTTTTGATAATTTAGTTCCAGCAGAGAGCTTCTTGTAATTTTAAATTTTGTTGGATCTTGGAGATTACAAGAATAACAGAGCGACTGGTACTTAATGCAAAATATTGGGCCGTCGTTAGAGAAACAGGTAAACACAAAAAAAAAACACCACGCATTATTCAATAGCTATTGAGATACGGCAAATGAAAATTAAAAGATCTGTGAATGAAAAATCTAGCTATCGTTTGAATAAGTACAAAGCGGTCGGCTTCCCTTATTGATAAATCTCCGTTTCTCCGATAATGTGAAATGCTCCGTAGCCGCCGAATTTTTTATTAACTTTACTTGTAAATGTCTGGTTTCTTCCCAACCTATTTCAATGTTTCGCATTAAGTATCAGTCACCATGTAATTACTATCGACATCAGATTATAGAAAGGGAAATGGACCCAGTACAGATTAGATTATTTTGATTATGGAGTTAGAAATGTCTTATCACATTTGTTTTTACTAGAATGCTCTTTGCTTCTTTCAAAGTCCTAGAATAGTTTCCATATTTCTGCATCATAAAGCAAGTCTCCTTTTACAGCGTTTATTCTTAGACAACATTTCAAATGAAAACGTCTTTCAAAAGTAAAGGCTCTTTGAACATACATGTTCACATACGAATTTAATAACGCTCTCTCGTTTGAGTGTGAAGACAAATATATCAGTAATCAGTACAGTATAATAACGAGTGAGCAAGGCAAAGGTTGCCGACATACTGTACGAAATCTCCTCATTCAAATGAAATTACGCTTGGCACGTAGCTGTTCAACAGATAACCATCAAGAAAAAAAAAACAAAAGAAGCCTACAGATTAGATGGGCTGATGAGTTAAAAATAATTGACAGCTTCAAACAATTTAAATTCGAATGTACCCCATGGAAAGTCAATTCTAAGGCCGTTCGGGCTTTTTCAGCAGACAAAGACAACAACATGACCGTTATGCTTTTCAACTGATCACAATTTGTTCAAAAGCTAAAACGGACTAATAATAGGTGTTTAACGTGGACGAAAATTCGAAACATTCCGCACTAAGTAAACATTAAATTTAACACCACTTCACATATGTTGTTACGTAGTATTTGCAAAAATACCCGATCCATCCGACAAAATTGTACTTTTCGTTTCAAAATAAATAAATTGCTTTATGGAGGTTTAAATTGGCGCTATACATTGATCAATCTATTGGTAACGTATGAAAAAACCATTTAGAAAAACATGTTAAAGAAACCCAATGAAAATTACTATTTACGGATTGTAAATGATTGTTTATGTCTTTTGCCGGAAGAGTTTTGATACCGTGGTTATTGTGTTTAGTAGATATCGAGAGAATTGTAGATTGGCGAGCTAGCCAAAATTATAATATTATCATGTTCGAAATAAAGTCGCATAAGCATAATGTTCGACGCCCTGCATGGTCAAGTGGTAAGACGCTCGACTACGAATCCAGAGGTCGCGGGTTCAAACCCGGCGTGCGTAAATAACTTTTATTTAATTAATATGTATCATAACACATTTCATTAATATATGGTATATTTGCGGCACGTTGCAGACTGGTAAATACTCTTAGTATTGCCTTGGTGAAATAGCACCATTCAGAATCGAAACGTTAAAATAAAAATAAATTGTCAACTTTTCGAAAAAGATATTAAATTTTTCGAAGAGATACCATTTTTAAACTTATCTTTTCGAACTATACACTTATTATCTCTTTCTTGAAAAATACACTAAGCAGTTGTAAAATAATACAAAATGTTTTTTTGTGACGTTTGACAAGGTCGCAAGTGAATACATATGCACCAATACACACAATAATAAGCTTATGTTATTTTGGTGTTTCATTACCGACAGGTACACTACTTTAACAAAAAAACTAAGTCGTTAATATAATATGTGAAAGAAAAGATCACATTTTTCTTCGTCCACTCTATTTCGAAAGTCCTCGCCGCCCCGCTTTAGGGATTGTTCCGTTTGATGGTATTATTTAAGGCTTTGTTTATCCCGCTGTCACAATTCACAATTTCATAATTCCAGATCCTTAATTGTGTTGAAAAAGGTAATTAATGTTTCGCGGCATTATGAATAATTATTTTGATGATTTGAATTTGTTCATTATACAAAGAACATTAATTAAAAACTAATTATTTTATATTTATCGAAGCTGTGACTGGGTGCGGATATTTTTTATCTTCAGGAATTTTAGTGTGGATCTTATCTGTTTGTCCGAAGCAGCAAAACTGTCGAACGGTGATTTCTGATGTCATGAACTCTGAACAGCTTTTTCTTTCTGGAATCGACGATATTTGCAAAACGCGATGTCATTTTCACCATGGAGCTTTGAAGTGTCCGTTTTTTTTATAAAGACAAGATGCCTTATTTTTGCCTTCAGATTATCTAACTTGGAATTTAAACAAAAAAAAATATTGTGAATACCGCACAAGAGTCGAGGTATGTTGTGAGGTTGAAGGTAGTTGGAGGGAAGGAGATAAGGCGAGGAAGGTTGGGAAGTAGCTGGATATTCGTATCTGATCACCAAACAAGGTGTAAGCCATTTCAAGCAACGTTTCGATTCTGAATGGTGGTCTTTCAACAGGGCGATACTGAGAGTATCTACCACTCTGGAACGTGCCGCAAATATCCTTTATATTATTCTATACGAAGTGTATAGTGTGTGACACACAATTGAATATAAAATTTATTTGCGCATGCCGGGTTTGAACACGCGACCTCTGGATTCGTAGTCGAGCGTCTTACCACTCGACCATGCAGGTTGTCATATGGGTTAGTGTGTTTCAAGCTTCGATCACATTCGAAATTGCCACAATTGAACGATTTGTAGTAAAGTGAAACACAAATAGCTAATATTTAATTTATTTTCACTTTTAAAAAACGATATAAAACGCCACAAAAGTATAGAAAGCAGAAAAAAAGTATTCGAAAAATATTTTGGTTCCATTAAATAATTATTTGGAATACCTTTAAATATTACTGTTAATATTTATTGCTACTTTATTTCAAATAGCCCCAGGCCGAAGTGTACAAACTTTTTTGTTTTGTTTATTCATTAGTATTGTGAGAATTTTTCTTGTTTATTTTTATTATTTTATATTTTAAAAAAATATACTGGCCGTTCAGCCAATATAATTACTTACCTACCAGAATCAATAAGTACCGAGCTTGGGTATCTTATTCCTTGCAGTTGGTAGAAACTTCAATTACCTTGAAATGAAAATTTAAAAATATGTCACCATCGCCACACTTAACTGTATGGTATGTTACAATTTTTTCTTACATTATTGTTTCAATTCAGAAAAGTGTATCTATATGTCTCTGTTTAAAAGTTGGGCTATAAGATAAAATAAATAAGCATCGGAGCTTTTTTATAGTAAATACCGCACAAGAGTTCCAACTTCTCCAAACCGTCAAAAGCCACGCAAACTATGACATCCCTAATTGGAAGTAGTTATGCAGAAAGGGTCCAACTTACAATTTTTTCAATATCGAGTTTTACAGTTTTCCTATATATAAATACAAGACTTAGATCTGCTGAAAATATCCAAGCTCCACATGCAATAGATTGTTGGTAAGTATTTTTTTTTACTAACCCACATTACAGACTTCTGAAGCTTAAAAATATTGAAATATCAGATAACACAGGAAAAACTATATTTAAAAAAGAATATTTTGATAAATTAAAAAAATTACCAGTTTATAATAATTTTCACAAAGAAAAAACACTGATATTCACTTTACAAATGCTTTTGTATCGTCACATTTTCAAACGTTTTTTTCTCAGTTACATATTTTTGGGGTTGGATGCTTTCTGCATAACTACGTCCAATTAATCTTATCACAATTTGATGTAGCTAAAAATGTAACACTTATAAAAGTGATTGTAATAATACCAATTTAAAAAAAAACTGTATTCCACTTTTTATTTAAGACCTGACCGGTTTCACCTTATGACGGGCATCTTCAGAATGGTCTGGACTTCAGACTAGTAAACCAGTCTGAAGATACCCGTCATAAAGTGAAACTGAATAGGTCTTAAATAAAAAAAGTGAAATAAAGTAAAAAAATGGTATTAAAATCATTAAAATAAAGTTCCACCATGAATTAATTTCAATTCGAATTATATTCAGTTTCAAAATTAGGAACTTATGAAAGTTTATGCAAATGATAAAATTCAAATAGAACATCTAATCAAAGTAACATGCGTTAGTACACATATTATCCAAAAGACTATCCGAAAAAGTAATATAAAACCATTTTTCAAATGTAAGATTGATAGTAATATTTTAATTCGCTTGATACAAAACTGTTTACTTTTTCAACTCTGACTCGCTTGCCGTAACGTTCGTTAATAATTCAGCGAGATTTTCCTCCGTAATAATACGACAAAGCTTTACAACAGTAATATAATAATCGTAATAAGTCTTAGAATTTCGTCATATAGGTACGTAGGGGTAAATTCTTACCCGAAATAAATAAGTAAAGCGGTGTAAATGCGTGAGAAGCAGGGCCGGACTTCGATAGATTTTTTTGTCGTTAACTCGTGAAGACTAACTAAGTAACTATCACGCCGTTTCCCCGCAGGGGTAGGCAGAGAGGACGGACCGCCATATAACTCTGTCTTGGCACACACTCCTTGCTTCATTTACATTCATACATCGTCTCATACATACTTTTCTGTTATTCTGACTCTTCACATGACCCGATTCAAGTATTTCATTTACTTGATCGTGCTATGTCTTTCTCGGGCGTTCCGACCTCTTCTTCCATTTACTTTCGCATTATATATTCTTTTTACACTCCTTTCTTCGTTCATTCGGTCTACATGGTACTCACAAGTTAATTAAAATCAGTAATATTGTTTTTTTTTTTCTTTTTTAATAAAATGTCTATTTTTCTTTGATCTTTGTTACAATTTGAAATGTTATTCGATTGTTTTCTCACTGTTCTCTTATTTTATTTTTTATTGTGTTATCTCTTTGTATGTATATATAACTGCAGACTTTGTATTTTTGTGTTTGTTTAATTTTGTACCATGATGATGCTTAGGCTAAACAAAACCGGTCGGTCATTAAAATAAAAATAAAATCTGTGGTCCTATACAAAGTTATTATTTCATTTTCATTATCTAAATCATTCTTTATTAATTTTACAGTGATTTATGATTTTTTTGTTGAACTTGCCCATTTTCTTTCATTCCGTGGCTTTGTTGCACAGTTTAAATTTTCAGAAAATATAAAATTACTTGGTCAATACTTCAAGAGCGGCAGATGAAACATTGTTCATTAGAATCACACCCTTTTAATCAATTTGATTATCATTTCCATCAAATATGTAAGCGATTTCACGAAGATATGAATAAATACATATGAACAACTAGCGATGTAAACCGCTCTCACTACTACAAAAAAAACTACTTCATTTTGTGGCAGTTCACACTTCACACATTTCTTACTGTGCGAATGCTTCAATTGTAGTACTTCAAATCAACTCTTCTTACAAATCGCTGCAATCTTTTGTAGTGAAGTTCGTGAAGCAATGTATGCACTGGGAACTGATTGCATTAAACGGACTATGTAGTAGTCACTCGTGTTTCTAGTTTCTACACTACACGCTACACTACCTACTGCGGTGTGAATTGAGCGATTGAACTGTGAATTTAATTGAACCGTTCGCCGTTTATTTGAAAGAACTTGTAGTTCGTGAAGCGTTCACAAAACTTTGAAGTTTTTCTCATCGCTAATATCAAAAGTGCTGGCAAAACGACAATTTTGGAGAAAACATAGTAAAATTGTTTTTTGAAAAAATCAAAGAAATTATGATTTAGCTAAGAGCGAAACAGTTTTGCAATGCATTAACAGGGTTGAACATAGTTTTTTTGCTAACGTGGCTAAAAAAATAATGAACTTTATTGAAAAAATGCCTCATTCTCAAACCAAATTAAATGAAGCGGTAACTTTGGAGCCATTTACAAACCACTGTATGTAATTTCGGCCCACCGAAGGTGCTGCCAACTCCTGTGGGCCATTTCGCCCCTGGATGGAAATGAAAACTTTGAATGTTTTCATTAAGGCCGGGCTTGAGCTCGAGGGAGCTGAGGGCCGGGCCCTAATGCCAGGAAGGGATGAACATCACCCCTTAATGATGAAACTAAGCACTCAACTTTTTTCACAAAAGAACAAATAAAATCAGAGCCTCGTATTGTTGTAATGCTGATTCAAGTTTGAATAGGACTTGAAGCAGTGGGAATATTTACTAAACGTCCTGATTTGATGTCGAGTAGACTGTTTTGACCTTTCATTGTTCTAATGAACTTGATAAATTTAGATAATGATCCAATTAAATTAATTAGATTGTTATTTTTAAGCACCTCGTTAATCCGCTAGAGAAAACATGTTTAGATACTTATGCTTCGTAAATATTACATTAAAAAAATTATTAGTACAAACAAAAATATGTTTCTTGACTCAAGAGTCGTTCTTCCCAGGGCCAGTGGGACTTAAGTAACCCCGGTAGGAGATTATTGAGACGGAAGATAATTAGACAGGGGTGGAGGTAGATTGGAGGGATGGGCAGATTAAAGTAGCCTTAACAATTCAGATATCGTTATCAAACTAAACTACTGCGTACTGCGACCGCAAGATCGTCCAATCATTTATTTTTAGAGGTAGACGTTTTGACCGGACACAAATACTATGCTTACAAAACAAATCTGTTATTTGTATAATGGATAGGATATGGGCCAAAGGGATATAAATTAGCATATTCTACAAAGCACATTCAAAAATAGACACAGTGTACGTGGCAAAACGGTCTACATAATGAGATTTAGGTTTTATTTTTATTTTGTTATAGTGAATACCGCACAAGAGTCCCAACTGCTCCCAACCGTCTAGAGGCAGTGAGACTATGGCATCCTCAAGAAGAGCATGTTGTGAGGCTGAAGGTAGTGGGTAGAGAAAGGATATGGGAAGAGGAAGGTTGGCAATTTGCGGATTTGAATGCAGTCGCTGTGTAATGATTTTGATTAATAACATTGTTGGTTGTTTAGTTCTCTTACTAGAATTTAGATACAAACTTGTTTACTGTAGAAACCATGTCAGTTTGATATCTGGAAATTTCGCTGGTATTCCTTCAAAGGTAAACAACAAATAGCGTACTTAGATTTTGAACACCTGATTTTTTTCACATGGCAGAGTCGTTCCGAGGTACATGCGATGTATCATTTGTTTTTCACGTAAATTATTTTACAAATGACCTCACGCAAAAGCGGAATATAATCTCAGCATAACTATTCAGAATCAAATCACTGTAACAATTAATTAAGATATATGACCAGATCTGAAAAGTCGGAAACTTTCCAACCTTTCCCTTCACTATATCTTTACCCTTCTCCACTTCATTCTGGCCTAACAACATTTTTTAAATGGTGACACCATTGTTTCACTGACTCTGGCCTGTTGTCGAATCTCGTGGAATATCACATACACATAAAATAAACTCTGCATTGGCTTGATGGGCCTCACAAAATTAACTTACGACTGTTGTTTGGAATATTGCAAAATAATAGTAAAAAACTACCCTCGTCGCATGAATACAGCAATATCTCCCCTAAAATGAAATCCCAATGTGTTTTTATCGCTGGGGATTTATGAAGCTGTATAGAAACACTCCGTCGAAGAAGTAGGCAGTAGGCAGCTCTAGCTGCGAGGTAGTATCCAGTATCTAATATTGGTTTCTGCCTAGACAGCCAATATCTGACGAATGACACGGAAAATTGATGAATAGAATAACTTATATTTATATTCCCGAAAAAAGCGGGGTATTGACGTATCCGGATGTTCGGTATAGCGTCGCTAAAACGTAGACGAGGGGAGGGAACGTTTATCATGCTTTTTATGCGGTGTGTAGTTAATCATGTTTGGACGTCGAGGATTTGGCTGGAATTGCACGGAGGATTCAACCCGCAAGATTTATCATTATCCTCACAAAATAATAAAATCATTCTGTTAATCAATAAATTTTCTATGCCAAAAATGTAACGGCCTTCGAAGAACGTAAACGTTTTTCCTGGAAACAAAAGACCGACTAACTAAAGATTGAACTTTTTCTTTTTTTTCACTGAAAATCACAATACCTACAGTAACGACGCCCGAACTGCACAGATGAGCGTGTTCTGATGAATAAATATTTTTTATTTTACGATTTCGGTAACAGATCGGTTTAAGATTTAGAAATTGGTCCGGATAGTGCATTTTACTGTGGAGTTTTGTAGCCACCTCTGGTCTGGAGCCCGTTAATATTTAAAGAAACTATCCGTGATTTGCAATCGTAACACATTCCTCATACAAACGGATTGCAACTGGAAAGATTAGTCACGTTTTTGTGTGTTCTTCGATTTTTTATTTTTGAAAAAAATGGATCAAAGAATAAAACCCATGATTTGTTTTTCCACAACTCCAGGACGCTCGTCGTCATTAACATCTTCTCGGCCTTCTGTAAAGCGCTTGTACCACCATTTGATCCATTTTTTCAAAAGTAAAAAATCGAAAAACACACAAAAACGTGACTAACCTTTCCAGTTGTCAAAAACAAACCACTAATCCAAAATGGCTGATAATGCTAACATATGATAAACATATGTGTACCAACATAACGAAAAAAAACGATAATCGAATATACACAGCCCGCAAAATTCAAAATTCACCTTTTCTTTTGAACAAGCCTCGTACATCTACCTGTTTAAAAATAAACAGCAGACACACCTATAAATAATCCCTTACTTTAGGATATATTGAGCATTTTTTGAAACATCGATACGGGGGGCTATTACTAATGGCAGGCAACTGTGTATTTAAATGAAAAACACCGTTTTAGTATGAAAATTGAGTTTTGATTTTATTTTACAAGCTTGGGCAAGGAGTTTAAAAATGAATCAACTGAACAATAAGTAACAAAAAACAAACGGTTATTTTTTCAAATATTTTACTATTACTCAAATTATAACTCTAAAATCAAATCTGTTTCGCTCGTTTTCTCTTTTTCTTTGTAAAATCTCTTCATTAGAGAGATTTTTCTTTCTTGGTGCTATACTCAATGGTTATGTGTATATAAAAAACGACAAACATACATAAAGACACTCTTCTGGAAGAGGAAACAGTCCCCTGTCCCGTTATAGAGCAGGGTACTGTTGCCAGGGGACTGTTTAATTTGATTTCATTACAAGGTAACACAAGATATAATTACATATGTAATATCTATCTATTATAACAAAATAAAATTTCTAAGATTTAAATAAAATACATACACAGAAATGAAAATAATTCTTATCAAAGAACTGTCTACAGTCAGGTTGCGACACGGGTTTCACGGAACGAAGCTCGTGCAGCACTTAACAACGTAGCGTCCGAGCGTTGTTAGTGGCAACCGTGCAAACTTGATGTCGTTTGCGTTCCGTTACACGCGTTAACGCAATAGTTTAAGCTGTAGACTACGTGGCACGTAATTTAAAATATAGACAGGAGGACTGATGAATTAATAAACATACATTAATAAAAAAATAAGCAGGTTTTAATAATAATCGTGTAATATTGTTCAATTAATCAAATAATTTGATTGATTCCTAGAGTTATTGTTTCAATTAATTTAACTTGAACCAACTCTATTGTTTCGGTGACACGTCAGGGGACTGTTTTTTGAGCATTATGAAAATTAATTTAAATAGATACTGTGCGCTGAGCACAGATATATTAGGTAATTATCTTTTGAAGTTAACTACGAAATATATAATAATCTATACTTCTTTATATAATATCGGCCTGAGACCACGAGTTGACCAGTTTACAGAGAAACGCCCATATAATAAAATACTTCCCTACAGATGTTGACGAAACTAGTTAGCAATTTTACATTTAAAAAATAAACGTGAATCAAACAGCTTTTAATTATAATAAACGTAAATGCTTTTAAGATATAATATTATTAACGTAACAAACGTGGATTGACGCAACAATTATATAATTGACATCATGTTATTTAGCTCGCCATATTGTTCTGAAAGGATTTATGGAAATGAAGAAAAACGTCAAATGTAATCCAGATATAAATGCACTTATAATGTCTTATACGAGCAACTCTACACGACACGATTATAAAATCAATCAAGGGTTGATAGTACCAAGAATGAATACTTCTTTTGTACAACTATTCTATATATTCCCAGCTTTTAAACCCAGACCCTCCTAAAAGCGCTGTACAACTTGACTGATAGAAAATGAACGAATAAAATCGGAAAGCTTCCTTAATAAAATCATTGTACGAGTGGAGAAATAAACTGTTACTTCACTCTGAATACCGAAATGGCTTTAACCAAACTTTGTGGAACTTGGAGGAATATGACTCTTTACAGCATCCCTATTTCTAGCATCGGTCAATCCTGACTATCATCATCAACGCCCTCAGAAGATGGGTCATCTCCCTTTGCAGCCAAAGACCCAGTAGAAAAAAGCTCATCGTTCTGGTAGCGGATAGTTAAGATCTTCAAGTATGGCTATGCGAAGAATAGTAGACCGGGTAAAGCAGATTATTTCGAAATTGCTGCCATATTATATCTATCGTAATTCAACATGATATCCCTGGATTTACCATTTCCCAGATATTCAAATCCGTCACAAACCACTATCTGGACATCTTTGGAATGGATACATTTTATATTTTTTCAAACCTGCATTGGTGGTAATTGAATTCGGCTATTTTTAATTTTTTTATTTCACTGTAATTTATTGCATTACGTAATATTTTTAAAATGTTAAGCCGCCATTCTACGTACCTATGCATTCTATGCACCTAGTTTGGTGGGTCCCAATATATAAAGTTTTAAAATTTGTCATACATAAAAAAATCTTGTATCGAACTATAAAATTACACAAACAAATTGGTTATATCATCGTCGGAAAGACAAAAGGGCTGAAGCGCCATTTTGGAAAGTTTACACCAGAGCACTTAAATTTTTTTTTTTCTTTTTACAATAAAATTCAAAGGTCTTCATTACCTGGTTGTATTTAAAAAAAATTAAGATAACTCAGGTAACTCAATGCTCTCACTGAGTTAGTTACCTGAAGGGACACAAAGCTATAAAAAGTCCCAAACTTGTGTCGCTTGAGTAAAGCCTTCTCCCAAATGGTAAATATATTTTAAATTGCTGAAGATCCACAAAAGTATTCAGTTTCAAATGAGAATCAGAGCATTCGACGCAGATTTTTTTTTAATCAAAACTACATGCTTAACTATTTTTTTTAATAAAGTGTGGCTTAAGCCCTTTGCCTTTCCAGCGACGATATATTGTTTAAAACGAAATATTTAAAATTATTTGCTTTTTAATCTAATTCAAAAATAGTTTAAACGGTCTAAATTCATAAAGCAGAATGTTAATTACAAACGAAGACAGTATTAAATGACAGGTTAGTAGCTAAGTAGACAAACGCATCGGATTCCCACCCATGCGTCGCGGGTTCAATTCCTCTGCTAGCCTCCTCCATTACTGCACAAAAAAATCCGCTTATTACGATGGCAGTAGAAGTTTTTCAAATTTTGATAGGTACGAATAGTAACCAAGGAATGATTGTTTTTTATAAAAAAAAAACAATAATATTAAAATGTCATCTCCAAGCTTGTAATGGCAATATTTTCAATATAAACACCGTTTTTTCAAAAGCAAAAGCAAAAATTCAGTAAATAATCACAATTTTATCAAAGCCATCACTTTTAAGAGCTACCTGTATTCAAATTTGATTATATTTGTATGATCTTACATTAGTACTTATTTACATTAAACTTAAAAGGGCTTCCAGAAAATCGCACACATCAAAAAGTCAAATATCCCAATTCTCACGGGCGCAGTTCATTTCTTTTGCAAACAGAGACATTTTTACCAGTTAGCTGCATCAATCCGAAGATTTTCCGAATGCTCTGGCGGTGAAAACCGAAAGCTTCATCTGTATCTACTATGAAATACTTTTCCAGTCAGTCGCTCAGCGTTCTTTGAAGCGAGTTGACGTCGGACGTTCCCGAGTTCTGGTGTATCGGGTACGCCCTCTTACGGGATTTTATATAATAATATTAAATACATTATTGTGTTATGCTAATTTAATTTTTACTTCAACAAAAACAAAAAGTGTAAAAAACATTAATTTTATAAAAATGTGAAAACAGTTTAAAAATAATTAAAAGATATTTTATGTTGACAAGAAGTGTTTTAAATTTGTTAACAAAAGTGAAATGTATGTTTGTTTTTGTTAAATGTTTGACAATGTCAATTTTTGTGTAGAATTTTATTTTCGAACTAGACTAAAGTTTCGTTCGTAAGAACTGAAGTCTCAACAAAGATTTTTTAATGAGTGAGTTCAATTGAAAAAATTAAACAAAGTGGTAGTTGGACAATTGCAAATCAATATGACACCATCAATAAATTATTGGATAATGGCGTTGGCAGCCTTCTGGAAAATGGGTACAAATAAATATTTTTTAAACATTTTCAAATCATTTCACTAAAACAATTTTTCATCACAATATTCGATCATATATTTTTGGTATCTTTGTTAATAACCAAATAATAGTTTTTATACGTTTTATGATACCGTTTAGATGCGTACTTACTTAAAGTATGCATCTTTAACAATGCATATTTTTAATATGCACATAAGTGGGTGTAACCATTATTAAAATTTTATTTCACCAAGTGGTGTATGGTATTAGACGCACCGTTGGAAAACATTAATATTTCGGTTGTTTTTTCAATGCTTGAATTTCCACTGCAAATGGCATCAACATATTGTGCAGGAAACGTATCTTTAGGATTATTTGCGGTTACGATGATGACAACGCATCAGAATTAGAGGAGGATGGAAAAAAAGATGTAGATGCAGGCAACGAATAGAAGCATGATATTTTCAATTATGATTAAAATATTAGTAGTCAAACCCAAAAAATGATATCATACGAGAAAACCGTATTTATAAAATATTTACGCAGACGTCTCAAAACTAAGCCATTGTACAAATATCTTAAAGATTAAAAGCTTTACTATTGAAACTTTAATTTAATTTCACAAACTTATGCAGAAAATTTCTTAGCAGATATAACACTAGTAATTCAATAATAACTGGACATCGTATTATATGCATTCGCATATTTGAGCCTTTTTGTCGATAGTCCATTTGCTTACAGGAATTTGATGGCCATTATGTTTCTGTAAGCACAATGTTCCCTGATTCCTGCGGTTCCTAGCGCAAAAGCTCTTAAAATGACCTAAACGTTATCCTGATGACTTTGCGTTGATCCTGATGAGACATCCGATATTATGCTTCTGTGCGAGTATGCACCCTCCCAGATATTTTGAACGTCTTTCTGTGTTGTTGTTTATTTTGGGCATTTATTTTGGTGCTGATAATGCATAGATATAGGGGTATTTTAACATGTTTAATGTATGATCCGTTGTCTATTAATAGTGATTATGAATTTACAAACATTTTTTTCTTCAATTTTTATTATTTGACAGTCCGTTAAGCGTATTTTATATATATATATATATATGACACTGCTTTATGAGTTAATGATTCTAATCCCTCTTAGTGAAAAACTATTGATTTTTGATTTTTTATTTATTTTATTAATTGGCGATGCCAGATCTCGTTGATAATATAATGAGTGTTGATAATTTGTAAAATTTAATGAACCTTGCATAAATTATTTAATAGGTTTGATAATTAAATAATTTGATAAATAGTAAAGCTGGTTCATGATCTAGTTCATTATATTTAAAAAACGTGTTTTTTTTGTGTAGTCCAATTATTTTGTTTATTGGAATTCTGAGGTCAAATACTAAAAACAGTTTCCTTTTTCCGACAGAACGTAAAGTTATTCAAATGATAAAACTCTAATGATGATTACATTCTAAATTAACAGAAACAAATAATCATTAGACGTAATGTTGCTCTTTCCGGCTCCAAGCATCGCGCTCCCTTATTCTTATAAAGTAAATTAAATAATAATCGTTTCTTTCTTCCGCTCATTGAAATGGAGAATGTTGGAAAAGTTTTATTATTTTATTCTGCTCTTTCAACTGATGCCATCTTCCTACAGAGGTTCGCTGTCATCTTGTCAATCCTTTGTAATCCTTCTGAGAGAAATATATTTTGTCTTAATATCTTTTCACTCTAAAAATATAACCACCAAAATCGAAGTTAGAATCCTCTATTACTTGGGTTTCGCCCAATTAAAACACTTTTCTGAAATCTTTTTTCAACTATATATTTTTTTAAAACACGGCTTTTGTTTTCTCTTTTAGGAGTTTTTTTTTTTAATAATGAGCTACGATTCTAATCACAGAGATGACGTTACGAGCAGAAAATACCCAGAATAAATTTAAACATTAAATTATTATGCTTATTCACAAAGTCACTGCTAGAGAGTTTTTGCTGTGTTGGTCTATTCATCATTATTTAGTCAAATTTATTTTTAGAATAAGATAATTATCAATAATATGAACTGATTTGTTGTGAAATAATATGGAAGATAACTAGAGATTAACAATTGTCTCTGCTTGTAAAAAAAGAGGAACTAACGAATGAACAAACTGTTTTATAAATCCATTTATTTTTATTTTTGCATTCAATATATTTACAATGGAGATACCCCTTAAAGGCAAAAGGGTTGAAGTGATACTTTGGTCAAAAATTAATTAAACATGCAGTTTTGATCAGTTTTTTTTCTGCATCGAATGCTCTGACTCTTGTTTGATTTTGAACGCTTATGTGGCCCTTCAGCTATCTAAAACATATTTGCCAATTCAGAGAAGACTTGACGCAATCGATACAAGTTCGGGACTTTTTAAGCTTTTTGTCACTTTAGCCAATTCAGTGAGAGCATTGAGTTACCTTAACTTTTTTATTCAAAATCCAACCAGGAACTGAAGGCGTATGAACTTTATTGTAAAATAAAATAAAACTTTAAAGCACTCTGCTATAAGCTTCCAAAAATGGCGTTCCAGCTCTTTTACCTTTCTGGCGATGGTATTATTTTAATTTAGAAAAACTTGTGGAGTCAAAAATACAGAATTGTTATTTGATATTTACTTATTGTTTCAATACTCTGAGTCATTTTGTGGGGTGAGCCAAGATAATGCATATAAATATGTATTTTCTAAGCCTACAGCGTAGTTTGAGTGTTGATGGGTGTACTCAATGACATCTACATAATTTAACCATCCGTATTTTGGGGTAATCTATCAAATTCAGTTGAACAGTATTCTAAGCTCTGAATAAATAAATAGTATTAAGATCATAAGCGGAAGATATGTACGAGTATATATTTTCTTCATCGTACAACTAATGTCAAAGTGCGGATATTACAAGTTGGCGTATTTGCTAGACTAGATAGTAAAAAGTTTTTTTTTAAATTTTATTTTGAAACACCATCGAAAATAGTGCTGGTAAATAATGAAATTAAAGAAAAACAAAAATGAACTTCTTAGATTTAACCCTTCCTAAATTAGTGTCTGAAATACGGATTTTCGGTTGTTTGCAAAGCAAGTAAATACTGCATATTTTTTTTTAGTAAATACAGTGCCTTCAAAAACATATAATAACCCATAACCTACTAATTTTCTCTGAAGTGTTTTCACTATCATCAGCTTCAGACGTCAAACAAATGAACTACATAGTTCACGCCCTCAAAAGTATGTTTTTTTTCTTCTATCGTTTGGGGATAACTGGATGGCCCTGCATGGTCCCCCTAAAACTTGATTAAATACCGCATTTTTCATAATCTATGGTAAACCATTTAATGTTCAGTCACCGCTGACGTGGATACGAGTGAATAAATTAAAAAGCAATGAATAAAGATACTTAAACATTAAAAAAACGTTAAAACCCTGTGCGGAGTATAGTTTTACATAGATATTTTTTAACAATTCTCTAAAACTGATTTTATCTTTCTATTTTGTTGCGTCTTTGTATCATGGTTTAAAAACGCACGTAATGGGCATTGTAGCTCTGCTGAATTTTTCCCGGCTGTAGTTTGTAGTGTTAAAGTTAAGAATAAATTTAAATCATTAGAAATAGTTTTATTTATACTACGTGAAACTTCTTGATATTTAAAAATCCTTTTTAAATTTTTTGTTTTTTTTTTTTATTTTAAGAAAATATTTGAAAACCATGAATTATAATTCTGATAAGAAGGGTCAAAAGATTCTGTAAGTACTCCATCCAGCTTTCTCCTCTGCTGTACGGAAATATTGAATATTACATTCTTCCCGGATTAAGTGCGGGGAGTGATAATGTAATCCGTCATTCCGCCATGAAATTGAATAATTAAGCAACAATTTTCATGAATAGATATTACACTCCGAATAAGTTCTTTGTATTTAGACGTCTACTTTACTTGTACATACAAAGTTTATCTTTTCAAAAGCTTTTCATCTGAGAGTAAATCTTTTTTTTGCAAGGGGAGCCTATCCATATTTATTTTGTTTTCGAGGAGTTATTTTTAACTTTTTTTTGTAAAACAAACTGTTTTTTTTTTTTTAACAACATATATACGAAGTTAATATATTTTTCAGCTGTCGCATAAATTATTTTATATAAAAATTGTAAGATATGTTATTTATTTGTTGGAAAACATGTTTAAAATCTTATTTCCAATGATCACACGAATGTAAGTAGAGCGTTAGTGTCTCCCTGATGATTCGCTTCCACTTCTCATGACTATTGTTCCTTAATCCTAAAAACCCATCCCTCCCAGACTTTTAATTTTGGCTAGAATATTTTTCGTGAAATACAGTCTTTGTCTGATCAAAGGCTTGAAGGCAGATGGCATTAATTCGTCAACTGCCTTAATGGATCTGCTCTCCTTTACACTGCATACATGATCAATCTGTCTTAGCAGGCTGACTTTTACATTGCTGGTTATAAAGAGTTGTTGATTTTATGAACGTTTTTCATGGTTGTTTCTGTGTTTCCTCGTTCTTAGTACAATATTTTCTCTCTGGCCTTGGATCATCTTAAAAAAATCTTGGGTTTTCAACAAAGAAGATACATAGTTTTTATTTTTGATTAATCGTCATTCTTTTTATTTTAAATATTGTGCTTTACCTGAAATCACTTTTATTTATTTTATCAGTAAATTGTGATTACAGGTTTTTTTTTCAGTAAAATTTAAAAATAAAAAGTATGAAACAACAAAAAGAAGATCTAATGACAATAAAAGAGAAGCTCACCAATAAACAAGGGGAATGTGATTCATCATAAGTTCAGCGAAACACAATATTTTTACAAATAGTAGTGGGAAGAAAGAAAAGCGGAATGATGAAATCGATAACAGGTTCCACAGCACTCAGGAGGAGTTGTGAAAATCCATGGATGTCTTTGTTATAATTTCGTTATAAATTTAAAATAAACACATCGGCGTCTTAGAAAATTCCATTTTAATTGGCGCATGTTCTTCGGATAAATTGTGTGTAGTTGTTTCTCGAATGTTGTATAGTGAAGTGGTTGTTCGGAGCGAATGATTTGTTCGAAACAGTGTAAGTATGTAAGGTTCTCTTCGAGCTGAGGGAGAATGGATTTTGTTGATTAATTTTGTCAAATAATGTTTTACTACAGATGCGCACTAGTGTTCACAGAATAATTTTGTTTCTTGTACTTTAACATCTTATTCCATTTTTGATTAAACCCGAGTCATAAAAAAATTGCACATTAACATTTTTTTCACTACTGCATTAACTTCTGGAATGCTGGATTCCAGCAAGGTGCAATTTCCGTCATACTTTGCTGACTAATAATGTATATATGTCGTAATAACTCATTTATGTTTAACAAAATTATGTTTTTGTCACCTATGCTGTCTTTTCAGATATTGTGTTTATGTATTTTTTCAAACAGTATGTTTGTGGCATTAGTGGTTTTTAACAGCTACTTATATTCAGAGAATACATTTTTTTCTCGTATGTCACTAAAAAAAGTTTGATTAAGAAATGTGAAGATTTTTTACGTTTTAATACATTTTTGTGGGGCTGAATAAATTTACTTCCAAATAATTAAAAAAATTGCGTGAGATTTTCTTGTTTTTACAAACAGTAATGTCACTTTTAAAATCGCTTTTTTTCTGCCACACTGACGTAAGCAAACTTCAAATACTTATTAATCAACTTGTCGTAACTTGACGCATTGTAAAACTCAATGAATTCTTTATTTTGTTGACAAGCGATTACGGTTCATCAATATGCAAAAACACAGGTTTATAAAGGCTTAAAACTCCTAAAAAGATAATGATGAATGCCCGGTGACTATTGGTACCTCCGGTACACTAGAGGTTATGCTAGGATCAAGGAGTCATTTTATTGGAATCCACAGTTTGGTAAATTTACTAAAAATTGTCGGCCACATTTTATACTCTAAGATGTGAACCGAAATGTGCATACCAACTGTGCCTTGTAGAAAAGATGGATCCCAACAACCCCAACACTACCATTTAAGGAGAAAGGTTTTTTAAATAGGGATTTAACCGTGATAAAAAGGTCATTTCTATGATTGCACGAATACAAAAACTCTGAATTAAATTTATTTTAATTTAAAAAGTCACTGCAAAACGAACTTTTCTAAAAGTAAGTTTCCCAACCAAACCTTTCCTAATCAATCCATTTTTATGCACTCACCCCAATTGAGGTATATATAAATGACCGTTATTACAGACAAAATTAAAAAGGCATTATTTTCGTCATGTTGGTCTTAAGGGAGTTTGTTTATCGGAAAATTGGCATTCGGCCGTAAAAATGGTGCTAATAAAAGAAAACAGATTTGGATAAGTTAATACATTTCGTCTTAAGTAAATTAAAAGTCAGCGTTGATTTGTGGATTATTTTAAATCGTGGGCCGTGATGTGATTTCTCGAAACCGTTATCGGAACTTTGTTTTTTTTGGAATTCTATCCATTTGAACTAAGTTACAAATTGAAATCACCATCATCCACTTTTGATTTGAATACTTATTTTATTAAGGCTCTAAGTGCCAAAAATTAACAACTTTTTTTTTACAGAATCGTATTTTATGATGGAAATAAAATACGATTCTTTAAAAAAAAACAGTTTTTATTTTTTTGGTACTTAGAGCCTTAATTAATTCCAGTTTTCAATTGATAACATTAGTTTCACAGTCGGAAATGCTTAATTCTAGAGCAAAATATTGTTTTAAGGGTTATCTGGAATAAGTGTCCATGCAATATTGAAGTATTATATAATTCTATAGTTAAACAATATTCTTTTCTCTCTTATGATCACAATTTCCTACGTTAAACCGCTTTACAGAGTAATTAAGATATGTACCTCACAACTGATTCTAAGTGATGGTTTTTCATCAGGGTGATACTGGGAGTATTTAGCCGAAAGAAATTTTAATATTCTAATTTTAATGATAGCAAATTTTTCAGAAAAGAAGATAGTTAAAACTGCTTTTGTGTTAGATTCTCTCAATATTGCCCTAGTGAAAAAACACCACTCAGAATCTTAACTTTGCTTGTAGTGCCTTTAGCAGTGCTTTGTGGCCAAATTTAAAAATAATTTCTAGAGACTTTCAAAATATTTTTATTTTATTTATTAATATCACTGAACAATTTTTAAAGCACTATTTATGAATAAAAATCACACCAAGTACGCAAATTCTTTTTTCTCAGAACTTTTTTTTAGATAAACTGTGATTAAAAAAAAAATGTTTGTTCTGTTTTGCCCCACCAACTAATCTTAATTTCGGCAACAAGTTGACACTATTTGAAACAGGAATTTTTATTGATTTTCAATCCAAAAAAGTTCTTTGTTGAACAAAAAATGTAACAAATTTCGCATATCTTCAGAAAAACAAAAACTATGTTGAGTAGAAAAACGTGGCATTCTAACTACTTAGCGCATAGACAGTTTTCGGTTACCATATCATGTAACATATAAAATTTAATTTAGGCGGAAAATAGATTTATTAGCTGCATTATTAATGGTATAAGTGGTCACGAAAAGATTATTGTCTAGAGTGACACCAAGATGTTTAATTAATATTCTTAATGATCAATTAAATTTGTCCAGTCGTTCAATATTAGGTATATTCCCATAAGCTCATAAAATTTCACATTATTTTTATCACGTCCTCAGTTGACTTTTGCCTCATTCATTTTATATTATTGGTCTCTTCCTCTCTCTTCCTTTGTTAACCGCTCTATCTTTTATTTTGTTTTTGTTTTGGTATTTATGAGTATTTATAACCAAACATTACGTATTTTTGTTTGTTTGGCTTAATTTTTTACCCTAAGGATGATTAGGCTAAGCTTAAATCTTTGCTTTTATGCCACGTTATTTTTTCGTTTTATTGAAATAATTCATGTTCATCGTGTTCAGTTCTCTGAAACAATAATATGCTGTAATACTATTGAGTGATTTTTGTGATGTAACCATAAATGATATTATTACAATATAGTTCTCAAGAAAAACATATTTTCATACGAATATTGCATATTTGGGTTTCCAAAACCATAAAAAACAAAGTAAAATAGGTACATATTTCCCCTCACGTGGAATATTGAAAATACGTAAGATTGGGTGCTATTCGCCTCCCCGACTCAATATTGATATAGGAACATGTTTTTCTTCTTCTTTGTGTAGGGAATAATTTGAATTCATGAGCATTTCAGAATTTGGTCCCGGCTTATATTCAAGGGATAAAGGAACTGAATCAAATTTAAAGTTTTCAGTTTTTCACGACAGTTTAGGTACTGATTGCCTTTTTTCGTGGACTAAGGGTAGGTTGACACAAATATTTCTTCTCAAGCTTGTGCTCATCAAGCTTTCTTGTTAGTATTATAATACGCTTGGGCGCCATTCAATTTTTATTAGCCCTACTGGTGGGGGGGTGCAGTGCTCATTAAACGACACTTTATTTATTACAATTAAGATAATTATTGAGAAGGGGAACTGTAAATTATACACCGGTATAAATTAAATTTTTTGTCTTAGCAAGAGTAATATAATACTTAAATTGGTATAGTCATGCAGAAAACATCTAACCCACAATTTTCCTAAATCGAGTTTTATATGTTTTCCTATAGATAAACACTAAATTTATATCTGCTGAAAATATCAAAGCCAATACTCCAAAGGCAATAGATTTTAGGTAATTATTTTTTTACTAACCCACATTGCAGATATTTTATTAAACACTAAATGTATATCTGCTGAAAACATCAAAGCTCCAAATGCAATAGATTTTTTTTACTAACCGCATTGCAGATATTTTACTTAAATAGTACGTAGTTGTGCAGAAAGCGTCCAACCCACAATTATTAAAATCAAGTTTTACATGTGTTCCTATAGATAAATACGAGATTTCTATCTGCTGAAAACATCCAAGCTCCAAACGTAATTGTTTTTTATTCAAATTTTTTGTAACCCACATTGCAGATATTTAAATTGAAGTTTGAAAACATTAAAATGTAGGGCAAACATAGGAAATACAATATATTTTTTAGTAAATACATTGATTGATAATAAATTACCTATCAACAATAAGTCTCATAAGAAAAAAACGCTGATATTCACTTTGCAAATGCCGTAAAATGCTTTTGTATCACCGTATTTTTAAACGTATTTTTCTCAGTTTTATCTTTTTGGAGTTGTATATTTTCTGCATAACTATGTCTAATTATGATTTAAATTTGACGTTATATAATTTTCACACAAAACTTTAAAATCGTCTATGTAACTTAACATCTCCCCACGCTGTATACAAATAAATTTTCTCTTCAAATGAAATTTAAAAATATACGTTTTTCCTATTGAAGGACCCTCCGTAGAGCATTTCCAAAATGACGTGTGCTCTAGGGAAAACTGTAGGGTTTGTGTGATTTAATGCGATATAATATATTTTTCAAATAAGCGCCCATATTTTGCCAAGAACACATTTTGACTTCACATGGGTAGAGTCAAACCTAGAGACAGCACCAGAATGCTAATAAAGACATAGAATATATACCTGTTCTATTAGACGTGATTGGTATTATTTAGAATTAAAACGTACTCAAAAATCTTTACAGCTTTTATAAGTAATATTTTTAATTTCATGCTTTAATCGATCTAAATTTACTTTTTTATGTTTGTCTTAAATTATATTACACGAATCTTTATCGGCAAATTTTAATAAAGAAAAACACAAACCTGTTCAAACTAAAACAAAGGCTTGTAGTTTTAAAGCAAGTGTCCTTACACGAATCAATTTCGGAGGGTTAATATTAATTACACTTCAAACCATTATCAATTTTTATTGTAATTTTGTGATGTTAAAACTTTACATAAGCCCATCTACAAATTAATATTGACAAGATACCAACCAATTCAGTTTATGAGTTATCGCTTATATCTAAAAATGTGTTTCTTTTGTCTCTGCTGTTTCAATGAATGATCCACTCGCGCGTCATGAACACGCCTCCAAATCATCGAAGCTTTCTTTTTAACATCGTTCATCATCGGCCCTCTGTTCGTGGTTTTCTCACACACACTTTGATAACGTGTAATATTCATAAATAAAAATGGTATAATTACATAATATTCGGTTCTTAAGTTGTCGGATTTAGAGATAAGAGATAATTTATCGTTCATCCTACATGGTCTGAAAAATTTTTGACAAATTTATCACCAGGGAAGCATCTCCTAAATCCAATATGACTTTATAATATCGCGTTCATATTGCATTGCCCAAAAAGGCGCGCAAATAAAGCGTTCCGTGTTCAAAATGTAAGCAAATGGCACGCCAAAATACGGCACGGTTAAATGATTTATGGAAAAATCATTTTTTCTCTGTGGAACGGGGAATTCCCGCAGTTCTTCCGGTAAAAATTTCCCTCTGCACGTGCCAACATTCACACACATACATTTTTTAACGATAATGGTTAAATAGATACATCCGAAAACCCGAGAAAATAAGGTAGGGAAATTATTTTTATCCTAAAATCATGTTTACACAAAATGGTTTAGGTATCAATTTTAAATGCGTCGAATCTTTTTAGAATTTTGCTGTAAATTTATCGTTTTATTGGTGTGATAAACGAGATCAAGTAAAAAAAATATCCCCATATTGAAAAGGTATTTACAAAAATTGCTGCTTTTTCGTTTTTTAACATTAATCGTTTCGATTTTTTTCTACGGCTTTTGCCAATTTGACGCCCTTCGAAACTTATTCCACTGAAATTTTGATGAAGTGTATAGAATGCTTTCAAACGTGTACTAAATATTGTACTGTCAGAAGCAATTCAAGTAGCTGCTTGATACAGTACAGAAATGCTCTGTCAACACGATTGACGTCTAATTTGAGGAATCGAGCAAGTAATTTCTTCAGTCTCACTGAATGACTTAAGTGGTATATTGAGAAAATACTCTGACAAGAACACTCGAAAAAGTAATAAATACCTTTTCAATTAACCGTTCCTAATGAAATACCGAGCACACTTTCCTTGTCTCAAAGGCATTTTTTCTGTTTTCTTTTGTTTCAGCACTTCCCTCACCCCACCGGCCCAGAAGGCGGCCATTTTCTTTTATTTTATTTGAAAAAGGAATCTTACCCCTACTCTTGATATATCTCGCCAAAGAACGAAGAGCGGGGGTGATTTTCGCTGTAGAAATCTTCTCTTAACACAGCGGAAATTTATACCAATCTTTGTTTTTGTAAGGCGATGAGTAATTTCTGCTGATTTGCATATCTTTGTGGAATAAAGATAACTTCTCCAATACGTCTGGTGTCCCTTGTGTTGTTTGCTTCAACTAGCTAAAGTGAAAAAATGTTTTGAGACAACATACGAAAATTGGGAAAACAAAATAAATACTATAAACTAGAAAAAGTCCATTTATGACCGTGAGTCATCTTATCTTTGTTGCTTTGAGTGAGGTCGAGCGAAATGGCGAATATTATTGTTTTAGTGAATTCAGTACGAAAAAAGAATTTCGCCGTTATGAGTCATAAGTCATAACCATTTTTATACTTGTTCGACATTAATGTGTGTTATTCCGTGAGTTGCCAAAACGTTTCTACGCAGACAGTTGAAATTAGAGCTTCTGCGAATTTTGTGATAAAAAGAGAGGAATTTTTATTTTTAATTATTCGAAAAGAATAATAAATTGGTGTTGTTATGTTTGGAAAGAAGAAGTACTTATCCGCATTTAATGAATATATCCATACTTAATTACCAATGCGCAATGACCTTGTTTATTTATGCACATTGAAACTTGCTTACTCTTTTTTTAAAAGAACGTGACGGGATTTAGTTAAGAAACTTAAAAAAACACTTCTAAAAAGAGTTTGTTTCTTACTTTTCAATGGATAAAAAGTTTTTTTGGCATAGAACACTTCTACACAAATTTTGTATATTGATTTAATTTAATTTAAAAGCATATCACTTAAACATTCAAATGCAAATATACATAAAACATCTTAAAAAAATAAATTAAATCGTAAAGCTTTTATTAATTTACTTTGGGAAAAAGATACTTACTTTTTAAATCAGACAAACTGTTCGTGTGCCATCTAAAGCAGCAGACCTCTCAAATGGCGTGCTATGACGTCATTAAATTTTAAAGAATTTGTATTTTTTTTCTGCAAACGCCTTCATTTGAAGCCTTCTTCATTATTTGAAATGCTAATTTCATCATAAACTATAGAGTTTTAAAATAAAGAAGAAAAAAAAAACAATTAAAATCAAACAAATAAGACTAGACACCATATTGCTTGTGGTATATTTTTCAATAATTAATCAGTAAGAAAGAAAAATTTTGTGAAATCAAAAAAATTACGACAGTTATCATATCAACAAAATTTTACGGATCTTTCACGAATATCTTTTATTACAGAGCTACAAAGTATTATGTATCTTTCACTTTACATAAAATTACATATCTGTGATAAAATATTTGACACTGATAATATGACGTGTCAGTATTCTGTATAAATTATATTACATGCCAGTGTTCTCCATCAATTCATTCATTTTTGTTTGAAGCGACAGGATGTTCCATTTAATATGTGGAATACACAAGAAACCGGATACGGTCTATTCGTGTCTAGTCATCCAATTGTGGTGGCAGAATTCTTATTGTATAATAAACATAGCTTACGGTGATAATATTGGGATAGCATTTTCATTGTTTAACTACCCGGTGCGCACTGCAGTATTTGTCTCCAATTTTTACTCACAAATATTTTGTTGGATTTATGCTACATTTTATTGATAAATAATTTGTAAAGTGATTTTTTTTTTGCAGGAAAGATAAAATAATTCGTAGGAGCGAGAAGATCTACACAGATACCTATTTTAAAATGCTTGTAAAATACTTTTAATTAAAAATAGTGAATACCACACAATAGTCGCAACTGCACCCAACCGTCTATAACAAGTGAGACTATAGCTTCCCCGACTGGGGTATGTTGTGAGTTGAAGGTAGTAGAAAGGGGAAGGAGATGGTAAAAAGAAGGTTGGGAAGTACCAGGCTATTCAAATTTGTTACCAAACACGGCTAAAGCCATTTCAAGCAACGTTTCAATTATAAATGTTGGTCTTTCACCAGCGCGATACTAAGAGTTTCAACCACTCTGGAACATGCCACAAATTTTTATAAACGTGTTTACGTTTACCTGAGTAACAGTATTAGCGTTAAAAAATATTCAAGCAGGTATGATTTTAAAGTAACGATTAACAAAATGGTGGAAATATGCGGAAAAATTTTCTTCTGAAAACTTTTTGATGAATATATAAATTTAATATTTCTGATTAAAACACCTGCGTTCAGAATTCATGTATTTGTTGACACCTACTGAACACGTCAAAAATACAATTATGAACAAGAGTAGAGAAAAAAAATCCCCATTGCAATACATAGCTTTTAAATTTATGTCAGTAAAAAATACTTTGGGTTACTACTAAAACTTAACTTTAAAATCAAAAGAAATATTGTATTGAAAACGAGAGTACAAAAAAAAACTTCCCATAACGACTGTATTCCGACCGACTGTGAAGCGAGGGGCGAAAGAGCAAAGGGGGGCGTTCCAAAAATCGCCCCTATGCAATGTATTGGTTATCAAACTGTGAGAAAAAACAAATCGTCCTGGTCCATAACAAGGTTTATATTTTTGTCAATTGTCCAATTTAGTTCCTTAGGCTGCTTCTATGTGCGGTGGATCTTATACTCTTCAGTGAAGTTAGAAGAAAAGACAAAATATATTTTAAATGACACAATTGTTCCCTGTCCGTGCAGTGCACAACCAGTGGAACTATATCATCACCTGGTTAGGCTTCGTGGTGAGGCGAGTTAAGAAAGGGGCTGTAGGAAGAGATTTCTTATAGCTGGTCTTGAAGAAGCCTGGATTAAAGTATGGAAAAAAGGTTCCGGATTCTCATGAAGTCGACACCAACTGTAAACGGGCGTATTATTTTTGTCCGCCGAGCTTTTGGCAGATGCACCGGTGTGTTCAGGAACAATGCTGCTAGTCTCTTCGAGCAGGTTCTATTGAAATACCCGAAAAACAGACTCAGACGAGACTTAGTAAAACCTACTTTGGATGTGAATACCACACAAGAGTCTCAACTGCTCGAAGCTAGTAGGACTATAGTATCCCCAAATAGGGTATATTGTGCGGCTAAAGGGTGTGGCAGAGGGGGGGGGAGCAATGTTTCGATATAGAATGGCACTCTTCCACCTGGGCAATACTGAGAGTATCTACCAATACTAAAAGTGTATCTCTTTGCTTATCCATTCTCCTTATTTTAATTGTGTTCCAACTGTATTTGGTGCTGGTTTTTTTTATATGTTGTTCTTAGAATGGTAGGGTTCTTCCGAAATGTTTGAATAAATGTGTTTGTTAAAAACTTCAAAACAATGTGTGTATTTTTATAGATGTTTATGGTACAACGCACCCAAAAATAAAATCAAAAAAAAAACTAAAGTATTTTGAACTGTCATCCATATGGACATAATTCAATTTGTTACGTGACTACTTCCGCGAACAGAGTGCCTATCATTATAAAATGATGTGAAATAAATTGCAGCCGTAAGCACGTACCAGGAGTTAGTTCGCTGCCATTAATCAGAAGTAAATCAGAGGGAATTTACGGTCAGAACGAATCCATGATTCATTTGCATTGGCTCTTCCAACTGACTGGATTCAGAGAGACTGCCAAAATCACAAATATAGAACGAATCGGGAGGAATTCTATGTCAGCTGTCTTAATAAATACCGAGAATTTTCGTGGATTGTTTTGCTTGTTTGTTCGCATGAAGATGTGTAGGCATGTCCCTTTCCCAAATAACGAGACCTTATTGGATTACATTTTAAGGACCCAATACCCGGAACGGAGCCGGTGGGTGAGTCAATAATATTCCAAATGTTGGGGCATATTGAGTGACGGAATTGAAAGAATTGGATGAAGGAAGAGGGATTGGAAAAACAGGAGATTAAATATTTACCTATTCTATTCAGTAAACAAAGCGTTAGTTAAACATAAGCTTTTATTGCCTATTTTGCTGTCTGTTAACGCCCAAGTAGATTTTTAAAAACAACATTATAATGAAGAACTAACATTTGTAACCATTATCTTATCAGTGTAACATATAGATGTTAGACTAACTTTGTTATCTTTTATTTTTTTGAAAAAATATTTTAACATTTGTAGTAATGACAACATTTAAGAATATCCCTTCTTTATCGTCTTGTCAATTACTGACAGCTATGGTAAGTTTTTTTTTTTAAATGTAGCTTATTATCTTATCTCTTTATTTTTACCAGGCCAAGATAAGGGTTGAAAAAAAGCAACAAAAAATATTACGGTAGCATAATTACAATGTTACTTACAATTTTTTTTTTAAATTAGAAGTAGAGAAAAAATGTATTTAAGGAGAAGAAGAATGTGAACAGCTGATAAAAATATGTAACCTATGGAATATGATTTCATTTATTTATATTAAACCAAATATCGATTATGCTATCGATAACATGGGATAAAATAACTATTAAATATCCGAAGAAAATAAGTGAAAATTCTCTGTTATAGCTAAAAAAGTTTACGAAATAATGTTCATTACGTCTATCCAAATCATTCAAAGATGATTTTAAAAAAAAATAGTTAAATAGTTTGACCGGTCGATAGCTGAGTGGACAAACGCGTCGGATTCCCACCCAGGCATCGTGGGTTCAATTCCTCTGTTGGCTAAGTCCTCCGTCATTGCACAAGCAACATCTTCCGCTTCTTATGATTTCAGTAAGAGTTTTTCAAATATTATCAGGTTATTCGTAACCCGGGAATGTTTTGTCTTTCTTTTAAAAAATTAAAGTTAAAGTTATTGGCATACGGGTATTCTACGGTGGGATCTGTCTATTGTTGGTTATAAATTAATACATATTATCAATGGTAAACTCAGAACAATTTTTCCCGCAAACAGTTGTTTTTTATACATATCACTTTGACAAAATTTCAACAATATATATCGTAAACACTGCTTGTATTGCCAAAAATATTTTTGTTACTTATTGAAATAATATCAATAATCTTCGATGAAAATATAAACCGAAACTAAAAAGAATTAGGTCGCGACCGAGACTCAAACTTAAAACCTCTACTCTCTTCGGGAGTAACTTCTCTGCAAAGCTACCGAAACAAAATTATTTTTAGTTCCATTTTTTCTTGCCTTGAAGTTGAATTCTAATTTTAAAATGTTTTTTCTGTCTTTGTTTCTTTTGACACCATTTTACAGATAAAGAAGCTCACCCAAATAAAATTTCATTAAAAATGTTTACATTTTAGGGGAGTAGATTTCAAGAAGGTAGGATTTTAGTTGGTAAATTTTAATTTCGTTGCCGGATGCCGTTGTAGTTAAATTTTAAATATTTATATACATAGCTCAATAAAATTAATGAATAAAAAATAAAAAAATTAACACAAAAATATTAAAAACAAATTATATGCTTCCATAAATTTATTTAATAGTATCTGCTTGGTTTGTATCGAGGCGATCAATCGATTCATGCGGCGATGATTTAAAATATATTTTTAATAAATATCTAGATGTTTTGTTATTTTCTATGGCAACCCCGGGCTCGCAATATCGACAGCCACTAGCTGAAGATGTAACCGGAGATAAGGCAGCATCCCAAAGATGGACAATCAGATCGGGAAAAGTTCCACGACTTACATAACGATATTATTTTGGTAACAAGATAGGTTTGTTCACAAAGCTCGGATTAATATCTGGGCTCCACTCGATTTGAGAAGCAAGTTTCACGGACGATTTAACTGTGTGAAGGATGATGGATTGATGTGGTGGAAATGTGGTTACTAAGACGAACGAATTGGAGTATGAACGAGTTGAATGGAAAGGTTTTTATTCGCTAAAATAGGGATTTATTTTTATTTGAGGTTTAGGGGATTGAAGATTTGGGCGGGCCATAAAATCATTACAATAAATACATATTTATTAAAATTGGAATTAACTTTAAAGTATTTATGCTTATTTATTAGTAAATATCTAAACAAAATTAATCATCTTAAACACAAACATGAAACAAAAACAAACCAGAAACTAAAAAGAACAATCGGCGTAACAAGACCTCATTTCATTTATTTGTTTCCAGTTGCCATCTTTTTTTATGATATTTAAAGTTCTACCCGAACACATATTGAATATCTAAATGATGTCTTGGATATATACCCATTTTTTAAATAATAACTTATCTATTTGCCTAAAATCGTAAGAAATTCAAATATTAATAATTTTAAATACAAGTAAGAGATCGTTTAAAAATGCCGCTTTCTAATGGTGTCTTGATGACTTAATTGGCATAGTGTTACTTACAAATAGAGTAAAGGTTCCGAGTTCGAATCTCAATCATGACCATTGTTCTTTTTGGTTAATGGCCTTTTTCTCTTTTTTTGTGTTTTAGATTATTAATATTATTTTAATGTATATTCTTTAAAAGTAAAGTACGGACAAAATCCAGGCAATAAAGAACAAGAGGTAGCGGGTGAATTTTTTATTGTTTTGAAAACTGACAAAGTGAGATTTAACCTAGCCTTATCGAAGAAGGGTGTGTTATTGGTACCAAATCAACTCTTTATACCAAGCGATAAGTAAATATTAATGTAATTATGCCAAGGATTGGTGCAATCTTAGAATAAAGGGTCACAATTTTTTATCTTAAGCTAAGGTAAAAATGCAAAAATTACGATTATCATTTTATCGAAACGCTTAGATACTGCCTGTTATGTAATGTTTTGCATATTCAAAACCCTCTGTAAATGCGTGAGGACGAGACACATATATCTCTCAATGTAATAATATTGACCAATGTCACGACTTTCACCGCGTTAAGCAAAAATGATTAAATCTTAAAAAAATATATTCTTGGGGTCTTTTTGTTCCCCCGTTCGGAGCGCATCTATTTTTTGATGTTCCGTATAGTAAGTGTTCAGAAAACAGTTTTATTATTTACCGGTCGGTAGCTGAGTGGACAAACGCGTTGGATTCTACCACCCGGGCGTCGTGCGATCAATTCCCCTGCTGGCTAAGTCCTCCATCATTGCACAAGAAACGTCTTCTGCTTCTTATGATGGCAGTAGGAGTTCAAATATTGTAAAGTTATTCATAACCCGGGAATGTTAGTATTTATTTAAAAACAAAACAAAAAAGAGTTTAGTAAAAGTATGCTCAATTGATAATGAAATACGTAAAAAAAATTGCGTTAGATTATTTTATTTAAAGTTTATAAATTAATATGGGTGAAAAATCGTGTGATGTTATTGAAAGGCAAAATAATAAAGTAAATAAGAGAATTATATGGTTTAATTATTTTTTGATCTGGATGAAAATTTTGATCGGGTATAATATTTTAATGGAGTTCTGCTTGTGAAACATCAATACATAATTTTTAAGCAACTTGTTTGTTTTTTTATTATTCTTAGACAGCGACATCCGCATGTCAATGCTTAGTTTGAAAGTTTCCCGACTACATCGCTTAAAAAATAAGATATCGGAAAATTAAATTTATTGTTTTCCGTTATCGTGAAGTCTTAAGACTTTCAAGTCTTATTTTATTGTTGTAGGTGTATTTATAGATATTCTCTTTGTAAATAATCTGAATAAATTATAATAATTATATTGCTTACAATGTTAGCAGTTATCTACATTACACTTGATATTTTATTACCTTAAAATTATTATATTAGTTATGAGCAGTTGTCAGAAAATTTATAACGTTTTATTTAGTTGTGAGTAAGTTTCTAACTATTTAATGCGTATGTGAAGGATGTGCGCGATGAAAATTTCATAGAAAACCGCTGGAGTTGATTTTTTTTAAAAGCAAAATGTTAAAAAAAAATTTCACAGTCTGAATTTTTTTTACCTTGCATATAAATGATTTGTTAATGGACTGATTAAAACAGAAATTCAACATCATGACACTTAAACCGATAATAACTAAGGTCAATTTTGTACTACGACGGAAACGAAGCCGTAGTCTCTCGATTCAAGTATGAATAACATGACACAACCGCCACGCCTCGTTGATATTTATCTTCGTACAAATTAACACGAAGGAAACAGCGTTTGTATGGTAATAATGTCCCTCTAAATCAGTGATTCCCAAAGTGGGTGATAACGCCCCCCAGGAGCGTTGAAAGGATACAGGGGACGGTACCCGCGTCAGCGGCAACAGTGGGGTGATTGAAGGTCATAAGGGGAGCGACAAAGGTAATAATGAGTTGAAACATTTTTCTACTTTATTATAAATCACATGCTGCTATGAATTGTCGCAATCTATTATTCATAATATCACAGTAGTCAACCTGCGTTATTTTAACAAATAATACATAATGCATTTAACCTACACTAATCGAACAAATTCATTTTCGAAAAGTTATTGATTTCCTATTTTTTTTTTTGAATAAATTGCTCTAAAACATGATTTCAATTGGTTTTAAAACATTATTATAACTACATTATTCAATTTAAGTAAAGTGGTTTTTCCGTAAGGGGTGGGAAAATGAAGGAAGTTCATTCTAGAAAAAGGCGTGACCCTTTTTCTATCCAGTGAAATACGCATATTGAATACATACTAGTTTTATTTCTTCAATTCAATTTGGTAGAAGTACCTTAATTTGTTTATTTCATTAATGTTTGAGTGTTTGTACAGGGAGTCGACGATAATTGTAAAAAATGTCAACGTCGTTAATGTTGACGATAGTTAACCGTTTTTTTAGTCGGGGTTTTTGAAACGTTTTGCTATTGAAGATAATTTTGCCCGATCCATCATGGGCGCGATATTATTTTTTTCTGTGGGAATACTTTAAACATTCCTAATTTCACATTTAAACACGACGGGATATAGCAAAAAATATGCTCCTCGGCAAAAAAAACCAACAATTCTAATTGCGATACTACAAGGTGAGCTAATATTGTAATTTTTATTGTGTATTTTCAAATATAATAGATAAAGCTACGTCCCTAGTACTAGCTACTCACCCAAAAGAATGCTATGGAAATACAGTTCTCATCGCGTAACCAAAACACAATTAGTTAAAAATTCAATTGAGTGAGTCAATTTACTAATATGAATTAAGCGTCAGTTGACAATAGCGTTGAATAATATTAGTTTGCAGTTTATAATTTTATTTAACTGATGACGTATACATTTGTCAACTGCGTTGTGATTTGACGGTCTTAAACGGTTGTTTACAATTGCTAAAAAAATACATTACTTATATATATACAAGACGGCCTCCGTGGTCGAGTGGCAAGACGATAGATTCCGAATTCAGAGGTCTCGGGTTCAAACCCGGCGTGCGCAAATACATTTTATTTAATTAATAGTCATGTACAATAATATAAAGTATATTGGTGGCACGTTCCAGAGTGGTAGATACTCTAAGTATCGCCCCGGTGAAAGACCACCATTCAGAATCAAAACGTTGCTTGAAATGGCTTTAGCCATGTTTGGTCACCAGATCTGAATATCCAGTTAATTCCCAACCTTCCTCTTACCCATCTCCTTCTACTCCCCACTACCTTCAGCCTCACAACCTACCCCGATTGGGAATGCCATAGTCTCACGGTTGAGAGCAGTCAGGACTCTTGTGCGGACTTCACTATAAAACAAAAACAAAAAAACACGTGTTCGATGAGATGTTTTAAAAACAACAAGTTCGGGAAACTCTGCTTTAAATGTCAATACACAGTTTTCAGTCAACAGACGAGACGCCATCATTAACGACGATGTGCAGGGTTCGTTCCCCTCTTTAAATATCCCCCTCTTAAGACAGCGAGGCCCCGAGCAGCAAATTAATTGACCTCAGAATTTAAGATGATTGAGGCAAGATGCTGGTACAATAATGACTGGATCCCGAGCATTAATCTATTATTCACCGCAGCGACGGAGGACAATAACACATTTAATATTCTAACAACTGTCCCTTTATTGGTTCAATTGTTATGACTTCTTATTAAGAGATTCATCAAGAGAGGGAGAGGAATTAATTGGCCAATAAAGGACCAGTCTTACAGCTGCCATCTCTTAGATGCAGAACATACAAAAGAGACATTCAATGTTTTATTCAAGCATTAAAACGTTAAGTGTCTCCAATCTTTATGTAAGTCGGATATTAAAAATTAAGCTTCTTTGAACACCAATATAAACTTAATTAATTTGTATGTATTTGGTCAGTCTAAAAATATTTTTTTTGTGAGTAAGTACGAGTTTTAACCTTTTAAAAATCGATACTGATATATACCCTATTGTAAAAAAAATGAACAGTGCCAGGGAATATTTGCCCCTCTTCCTGTGACAACTGTGGTTAGAAGTGCATAAATGAAGAGGTAATCTTTTCTACCCGGGGATCGGCCTGCCTTTTGCTACTATAGGGCTTTAAATTCGAAACTTATGTTTATTGAAATTGAAAATTTATAAAAAATCTTTTTAAATACCTATTAACCTAATAAAGTACCTACTTACAATGTCTTTTAGCAAAAATCATTCTATATTTCAAATTGGTCGATTAAAGCAACAAATATATTTATTTTAAAATTAAATAACAAGTACCTAGTTCTTTGAAATTCCTTTTTCTATTTTTTAACGACTGATAAATATGAATCAATCAATAAAAACGAAAATCCATAGAAAAAAATATGATCTACAAACATTTGACAGAAAAACTAATGTCGATAATTTACATAAAACTTATTTACTCCCAGGCCCCAAACAGGCTTATAAAATCGTTTATCAGTTCAAAAAAATATTTCGAAATTTTAAAATGTTTGATTAATTTCCCCTTAAAGTGGAAAATAAAATATTATCCTACTTCGGACACACGGACATGCCCACAACACACTTAAACCAGTTTATGTCTTCATTTGTCTCATTTTCGGACAGTTAAGCCGTTTTGACAACAAAAATATAGCTCATGATAGAAATGACGCTACGAAATGAAAATAATCGCGTTGACCTTGAAATTCCCGACAGAAAATCCACATGTCCTTACACCACAGCTCGCCGTTTGAGAGTTTCTGCAGCCTCGTGTAACCGGATTTTGTCTATTTTATTAAGAATTTTTCGAAGAAGTCTCATTTTGAAAAAAGTTCCACTCGAGAATATTTCTTAGAATAATAATTATTACAAAAAGGAAGAATAATATAAGTATTCCTAATTATATTACAAATCCATATTTTTAATTTTTTTTCAATATAAATTACGTTATTAAAGTTTTGCGCTTCATGGTAATATTGAATAAACAATTCTATAAATTAATCATTATTTCGATAGTGAAAGAATATTACCAATCTTCAAAGAAAACGTAAATCGAAAAAAATACAAATTAAATGAAAGACTAAATTGGGACTTCCTACGGGGTCAGAGTACGAGTCATTTATAAAGCACAGTTTTTTAATAATCATTTTCTCCCTGAAACTATTCAAATTGGTATTTAAATTTTCGTTTTTAATTAACTTTTTTTACCATATTTGGGATCGTTAGTAAAGTTCTATACGAACACAACTGTAAACATAGAGTTTTGGTCTTGGTCACAACTTTTTTTTTTTCATATGAAAATATAACTTTGTATAAGATCACGATTCATAAAGATCATACCTTCAATAAAATCACTGGTGCTCAAATTCTTTACAAAAATGATCATGTCATTAAATAATTTAGAAGCACTAGAAATAAAGAAAGCCATTAAAATTTTACGGCCTCCATAGTCGAGTGGTAAGACGCTCGACTACGAATCCAAAGGTCGCGGGTTCAAATCCGGCGTGTGCCAATAACTTTTATTTAATTAATATGTGTCATAACACATTTAATTCATATAAAAAATAATAAAAATATATATTTGCGGCACGTTCCAGAGTGGTAGATACTCTAAGTATCGCCCTGGTGAGAAGACCACCATTCAGAATCGAAACGTTGCTTTAAATGGCTTTAGCGGTGTTTGGCGACCAGATCTGAACAGCCAGATACTTCCCAACCTTCCTCTTCCCAATTTACTTCCCCTCTCCAGTACCTTCAGCTTCACAAAATACCCTATTTGGGGATGCCATAGTCTCACTGGCTCTAGACGGTTGAGAGCAGTTGAGACTCTTGTTCAGTATTCGTATATAAAAATAAAAAATAAATTAACAGTCATATTTTTAGTAATCAAGTAAATTTGTCCAGTAGTCTAATATTAGGTATACTTCCTGTAAACTCAAAAAAAAATTCATAATTTTTTAATCAACATCTCAGTTGACGTTTTGTCTCTTTCAATTCATATTATCTTTCTCTTTGTTCCTTTGTTATAATTCGAAAATTTTTCAATTTTTTATTTATTTTATGTTTTCTCATTGTTTTATTAAAATTTTGTTCTCCCTCTGTATGCATATACAACGGCAAACTATGTATTTTTTGCTTAGATTAATTGTGTACCTTAATGATGCTTCGGCTAAGCAAAACCGGTCGGTCATAAAAAATTAAATGTTATCCGTGGTCTTATGCAAAGTTAGTTTTTTTATATTTCTTTAAATATATGTATACAAAGTGATTTCGAGAAAAATTGAAGAATGTTAAAGTTCTTCCAATAATCAAATATTAAATATATTTTTCAATTGCATGATAGTCATAAGGATTGAGTAAATAATTTCAATATAAAGCCCGAGAGAATGCACCCTTCAAAATGTCCGTCCCACTTTGTTGTTTTGGAGTGAGGTTGAGAGAAATTGCTAATATTGTTTTAGTGTGTTGAACTCAGAGAAAACAATCCATTGTTTTGAATCATATCAATTATGAGACTAGTACGACTCCAATAAACATGGCTAGCCATGGCGAAACGCTGCTAGAAGGACCAATAAAACCTAACATTAAATTTGTAGTAATTTATGATAGAATCATTGATTTTGTTCCCTCCTGGGAAAAATGCTTTTTGATAATTTATATTTTGTTAGTTATGACATAGATGGTTCTTATTTCAACGGTAAAATTATGATTTTTTCGTACGGTGACCTCTTTGGGCAAGCGGTTTATTTTTTGTATATTTTTTTTATTGTGAATACCGCACAAGAGTCCCAACTGCTCCCAACCGTCTAGAATCAGTGATACTATGACTATGGAATCCCCAGTTGGGGTATGTTGTGGGGCTGAAGGTATAGTCAATAGGAAGGAGATAGGGAAGAGGAAGGCTGGGAAGTACCTGGCTGTTCAGATCTGGTCACCAAACACGGCTAAAGCCATTTCAAGCAACGTTTCGATTCTGAATGGTGGTCTTTCGCTAGGTCGATACCTAAAGTTTCTACCATTCTGGAACGTGCTGTAAACATACTTTATATTATTTTTTATTTGAATGAAATATGTTATGACACGTATTTATTTAATATTTGCGCACGCCTGGTTTGAACCTGTGACCTCTAGATTCGTAGTCGAGCGTCTTATCACTCGACCATGGAGGCCGTCGAAGAAGATGGTTAAGATCTTCGTCAACAAATCTTAAGGTCAAGGGCTTGAATCCCGGCGTGCAAAAATACATTTTATTTAATTAGTATGTATTTTTCACATTTCACAATTGATTACAAATAACATGTTGCTATAGTATTTTAGCGGCATGTTCTGTATCGCCGTGTTTGGTGACTAGGTCAAAATAGGCAGGAACTTCCCTACCTTTATCTACCCCACCTCCCTTTTCTCCCCACTCCCTTCAGCCTTTCAACATACCCCAATTGGGGATGTGATAGTTTTACTGGCTCCAGAGAGTTGGGGTAGTTGGGCCTCCGTGTTATTCAGATTTTTTTTAAATCATACCGATAATCATATCTAAGCCTTTATACTTCGTTATTCTTTGAATGTCATGTCCTTAAACACCTTTCGAACATGTATTACTTTGTTACAATTGTAAGTCATCATTATTGGCGACCCAAACTGCCTTTTGAAGTAATAAATATTAAAAAAAATGAATCTCAATGAAATGTATTGTCTGTAGAGCAACAAATTTCATGATTTTTGTGTATTTTTTCGATGATTATGAATTTGTTAAAACACTCGTATGTATGAATTATATTTGTTCAATCAACCCGTAGGAACACGAATGCCTGTGAATTTTATCTGGAGTCTAGACATAAGGTAGCTACAACATCAATGATTAATAATAATAATAAATGGATTACTTTTATAGCGCCGTTTTTGTGGGAAAATCACCTCAAGGGCGCTTTACAAATTAATTTATCTAACCTATAATTTATCACTTAAGCTTATAACTAAAAACTTACAGTTAAGATTTATTACTAATGGCTTACAACTAATATTTTCAACTAGTGACTTAAAATAAGGACTTATGGCTTGTAACTTACTACTGAGTATAACTTATAACTAGTAACTTACATCTAAGATTTCATTATTATTACTTCATCACCTCTTCATTATTGCTCCACATTTGCATTACTGTTCAACTATTCGTAACGACAAATAATAGAACAAGTTTCAAATTCTCAACAAAAACAAAGAGGAATGAGAATTATACATGGCAAAATAGATTTTAAAAAGTAGTAAAAATGTCAGGCGACAAACTAAATTGCATGACAAAATCACGCAAATAATACAATTTGGTTATTTTGTATCTCAACCTTAAATCCGTTTAATTAAATCATACGCAACAGTACAAGAAACTTTTTATCGAAAAGAAATTATAAACAAACACCATTTTTGTCGTATAAATCCAATCATTCAACAAAAACTAATGAAATTCTGTTTGATTAGCGAATTAAAAATATTTCCAACGTTTTGTTTGTTCTATTGTAATCAACTCAGCTAAATTCCTAAAATACCTTTTCTATTTCCCAAAGCAGATCATGATATTCTTTAAAAAAAAAAGTTTTAATTAAGTAAATTGCTGTTTTAGCATGGGATAATATTCATGTTGGTATTGGAACTAAATAATCTTACGTGACTTTTTAAAACATTTTAGACAATTTTAATTTCGTATTTTATTTTTCTAGAAATTCTTTTTTTTAAATAATTTTTACCTTATGAACAACGGAAGTAATCTTCCCAACAAACCTTTCATTGAGATGCTTGCACCGGGGCTCCACGAAAAATACTCTCAGAAGTTGGGCGTGTTGTACAGGGCCCGCAGATACTTCAATAGTAAAACTGATTTTAGTACGCCCCACTGTTGAAAAACCCTTGACTCTGTGCAGAACGGGCGGCCCGTTTGATAGATTCTCCTATTTAACAAACGGATTGCAAACTTTGGAGCACAGAGAAATGCTGTCCTTTGTTTTATTTCAATGGAAACTCCGAGGAACGTGCGTCATTGATCCCTTCGGCACCGGTGCATGTCGGAAACTCGCCAAACGCGCGCCCAACATCACATGAGAAAACGTTCTTATGTTCAACAGCTCGGCTATGGAACGATTTGCCGGCCTCTGTGTTTTCCTCCTCCTTCATTCAAGAAGTATAATGAGGGAATTATTTTCAAGGCCTCCTGTGTGGAGTTATTACAAAAAAAAAAAACAAACTATTCTGAAACTTCTCTTACATTGAGGTATAATGAATCATATTAACTACCAAACATTTTTTCAATTAAAAATACCCTTTGAAAATGTTACGCTTCATCATATTGATTAGTGAAAGAATATTAATAATTTTCAAGAAAAAAAAAGATTTAATTTTGATCGAGACTCAAATTTGAAATCTATGCATCATTTGGGTGTGGCACATTTACCAATTCCGTCACCCTTACCAATTCGTTAAGCATATTTTTTAACAATTATATACCTACTTCTTGAAAACTGTTAATATTCTTGTTTAGAACATAAATTGGTTGAGATGGTGCAAATGCCAGACCACTCCTGGATAATGTGAAGGTTCCGGGATTGAGTTTCCGTCACAACCTAGTCTTTTTGTTTTTTTTTTTTTAAATATCATATATCTCAATTATTTTACATTAAGTTTGTTTCTGAAAAACATTCTATCTGCTTAAAAAAAGTACGTCATTTAGTCTAGCTGGACCCTGAATGATAACAGATTTTATTAAAAAGAAAGAAAAAAAAAATGTTTGTGTTGATATCCTTTTTCTGGAAATATCGTTAAAAATACACGTTTCTAAGTCGTATATTTCAAAAACATAAAAAAAACCTTTTTTTTCTTTCGTCTTCTAGTATGCTCGAATAATTTATCCCCAGTAATAGAAGAGCAAGTACTATTTCGATTTTAAATTAGGGCGGGTAATCCGCCCATAAAATATGGCGGCTAAGTCTATTGAATTCTGTTAGTCTATTTATGTAAATAAAGACGTAGTAAAACATTTGAAATGTACATAATAACGTCCAGTAAATACCCAAGCTAAGATAAAATAATATTTGAAATGGTCTAAGCCTCTTAAGTATATAATCGAAGCTTTTAATCGATTACTTCACGTTTGCTTTAAATATTTTATGTAAGTACAAAAATGATTTTAAAATTTGAAAAAAAAATTCGCAGTATTCACTGGAGTACCTAAAATTTATACTCATGGCCGATTCCATAAATAATTAAAATGAGTGTACGATAAGTTAACTAAGAAGTTATCGCTCGGGAGTAGCTATAGATCATTCAGTTCCATTTCACCAACATTTTATTACGGAATTTTCGCCTAGTTTAAAATGAACTACACTTAACACGTACATTCAATACAAACATTGACTGTTTAACTGTTGAGTTTGGCAGCCACCTCTGGTCTGAAGCATCGAAATGTCACGTCCGTTTGATAGATTCTCCTATCTTAACAAACGGATCGTAGTCTTTAAAGCACAAACGTCACGTGTAATTCTGTTGTTGTTCGATCGGTATTTCAATGGAAGATGCTCCAAGGAACTTGCATCATTGATCCCTTCGGTACCGGTGCACAGGCCGGGAGAAACGCCCAACGCGCGCCCAACATTTGTACAAGGTTGAAATTAGTAACATGAGAACGGGTAGTTTCTACGACTCGTTCTTGTATTCAACAGCTCGGCTGTGGAATGATGCCCACAACATGGGTGTTCTTCAAGGCCCAGGTCCTTCGTTTGTTTAAAGAGACTCCCCACGCAGCATCTCCAAAGACGACATAGACTCTGAGAGTAAGTATTTCTCCCAGGTGTTCTTATATAGAGTTATATATATATTCACCATAAAGCCATGGCTTTAGCGGTAAGTAGTGGTCGAAATAAATATATCCTTGACGTCATGCAAAACACTTAGGCATTTGTCAATATAACCTCACTAAAACAATAGTCGATTTGTGTCTGCATCATAAAGTTATTTTTGATTCAAAATAAACTTGTAAACTTTGAAATAGGCAATCTCATCCCATTTGCCGTATTTTTCAGACGTTGTTTCTTCTGGCTATTATTCTTTTTAGATTAATACCATACGACCTGGCTGACCAGTCTCTCCCGGTTTCACGAAGAAGTAAAAAATTGAATTGATTCGTGAATCGCTTCAAAAGATGACTAATTTTTTCAACGCGGGATTTGTACGCTGCTTCAAAGATGGAAAAAAAACTAGTGGCCAGCGATGGACAATACTTTGAATCATAAATATGTTATTAGTTTTTAACAATATAGCCTCGAATTTCGAAAAAAACAGCGGATAATAGTTGTATACCAATATAATATCGCATAAATATATGTACAAACATAAAGCATAATAATCACATTTCATTATGAACGTATTTGGGAATAACATTAAATAAAATAAATTCGCCTAGTGAAAGAAAAAATACTCCGTAATTAATAATTAAAAAAAAAAAAAAAAAAAAAAATTTACGTCCAAGTTCCATTCGCCGGATAATTACAAAAGAGTATAATTTGTTGTCAATTATTCCAATTGAGTGGCGTTCGTAGACCATGCACTCAAATAATTTCCTATGACCCTAATTGAATCATTGCATACAAAAGCCGAAATAGCAACAGTGGCGGAGACAGTTATTATCCAACCCCAGGGCACTATGAAAAAAGTATCCCCAACCGCCAAAAATCACCAATAAAAGTAAAATAACCGCATTTTGTTGTCTTACTGCCGTAGGGTAGTTATAAATAATAAACAAGTCGTTCCATTCAGGTTGATGTGTTTCAAGCATTCGTCACATTTGACATTGTCACAATTCCGTGATTGGCGCCATTTTGTTTTTATTTTTGACGATTGAATGGACTCGTTGAATGTGAATTCTAAGCTCGTTTAGCTTTTTGAACAAATTGTGACCAGCTGATAAGCATACCTACATGTTAGTTTTACTTTTTAACTGATCACAATTTGTTCAAAAACTGAAACGGACCGACAATCGATGTTTAACGGAGACCGCTTAATCCTTATCTTGACAGGGTAAGAAATATAAGATAATGATTAAAATAAAAATAATACTATAATTTTTTTTGAAAAACTGATAAACAATGTGGTTCTAATTATTGAATTGTGAAAATTTGAAACATACCAGGCTTAGAACTTAGAAGGATGTAAAATATGTTTTTTAAATTAAATAATATTAGAAATAAATAATATTAAGATGCAAGGCTGATGTAAGCGTAATGAAAAAGATCAAGAAAGGGACGCTTAGATGGTTTGGGAATGTGGAGCGAATGGACGAAGAAAGGAGTGTGAAAAGAATATATGATGCAAAAGTGAAAGGAAGAAGAAGTCGGGGACGCCCGAGAAAGACATGGCACGATCAAGTGAATCAAATACTTGAATCGGGCCACGTGAAGAGTCATAATAACAGACGAGTATGTATGAGACGATGTATGAATGTGAACGAGGCAAGGAGTGTGTGCCAAGACATAGTTGTATGGCGATCCGTCCTCTCTATCTACTCCTTCGGGGAAATAGCGTGATGGTTAGTAAGTTTAGTTAATTAGTTAATAATATTAGTAAATATTTTAATAAAATACCATTTTTCATATCTGTTTGGTATAGTGATTGTAATCAAATGAATTGCATAAAGATATCTGCAATTTTCTGAACAAGAAATTTCGTTTCCCATTGTACTCCAATTCATAAATATAAAAGTGCATACACTGACAAACTGACGAAAAATAAAATAAATAAAATGTCTAGAAATACATAAAATTCTATATTAGATTGATCTGAATTTCCGCAACTGGAAGTTGTTTACATTCCTTCTCGTCAAACTCGACAGAAAATATTATTTCGCAGAACTCGAAGTCAATGGTATTATCTTTTGCACTCCACTATTGAGCGAATCCATCGACTTGGGAACAGTTATATTTCCGAGACATTGGATTGATTCAACAGAAGTGTTGCTTCAGGAAGTATTTTTCAGACTTATGTTCAACTCAGTCCCAGTAACTTCGAATTATTCTAAATATTATATGAATACTACGTTATTAAGCACGCGTGCTGTATAAATTTATTTAAGCAAACCTATACGTATTGTTTTTCTTTAAAGGTTCTATAATTTTTTTGTGATGTTTATTTTTTGTGTGTATTATCCGTTTATTTGGGCGTTTATATAAGGACCGGAATAAAAACAAAGAATAATTAATAGGAGACGTTTTCAACATTAGTATTTGAAAAAATATGCGGGCTCAGAATTGAGCTCTTAAGCTACTTAGATACTCTGAAATGTGAACAAAAGTCTGTAATGAATAAATAAAAAAGATAGCGTTGAATATGTAAAACGTTGTGTAAGATAATGTATTACAATTCTTCCATTTAAATTTTTTGGTTGAAGAATTATTGAGAATTTTCAAAGATATGGAAGATCTGTAATCTCTCGTGTCTAGGAAAAATGAAGGGTCTATCCAAAATGAGTTTCTTACAACTAATAGAAAAGTTATTGGCATTTGGTAGGAGGCCAAGAAAACACCGTGTAATATTGTTTTAAACGTAGAATTATTGGAGTAGGTGGATGAATTTCTGTATTTAAGAATTCACCAAGTCCCGGGGCACGAGTGAGGTTTAAAACTAAACGGGATGGAAGTGAAGTGGATTCAATTTGATGGAAATTAAACTACTGGTGTGTTGGTATTCAGAAACTATGTATGAACGTAGTGTGAATGAGCAAATCAGAAAATAAATAAGAATTATTGGAGTAAGTGGATAAGTCTATGTATTTTAGAAATCACAAACCCCGGAGGAGTAAAGTTTAAAACTAAAAGGCATGAAATGAAAGTGGACTCAATGAAATATAAATTAAACTACTGGTGTATAGGTATTCAGAAACTATGTATGAACGTAGTGTGAATGAGGGGATCAAAAAAAATACAAAGACGGTGAAATTGCAATAATCAAGATTAAGAAAGGAACACTTACGTGGTTTGCACAGTGTGAACAGTAGCGAGGATACGCCGTGTTTTTTGTTCATGCCGTAAAATTCCTGGGTGTAATTAAGTTTGTAAAAAAAAAATCGTGTGTAATTTCAAATTTCAACCCCATAAAACGCCTTTTCGGCCAAGTTTTAATTTAAAATTTTATATTCATCATATTTACAAATAACCGGAGGGTGATCGTGTTTTCTAAAATAGTTTTTATTCAGTCCCAAATATTTGCCAGAGTCAAAATCTTATTTGATCTTTATTCTATAAATAAGAACTAAAGAGCGTACTTCATATTATATACCATTCCTTCTTATTTAAAAAAAAGATGACTCAGTTTGATTGGTAATTTCAGCCGTAAATACAAAGCCAAAAATTGTATTAAACAGGCTCCAAGTAAGTTCTTTTAAATGGTAAAAAAATCCTTGCAATTTGTTTTCCTTAGATGTTCATAATTTATTTTTATTTTTATATGAATACCGCACAAGAGTCTCAACTGCTCCCAACCGTCTAGAGCCAGTGAGACTATGGAATCCCCAAATATGGTATGTTGTGAGGCTGAAGGTAGTGGGGAGGGGAAGGAGATTGGGAAGTACCTGGCTATTTAGATCTGGTCACCAAACACGGCTAAAGCCATTTCAAGCAACGTTTCAATTCTGAATGGTGGTCTTTCACCAGGGCGATACTTAAAGTATCTACCACTCTGGAACGTGCCGCAAATATACTTTTTATTATGTTTTATATGAATTAAATGTGTTATGACACATATTAATTAAATAAAAGTTATTGGCGCACGCCGGGTTCGAACCCGCTACCTTTGGATTCGTAGTCGAGCGTCTTACCACTCGACCATGGAGGCCGTCATCCCTGTACAATTATGTTTAATTAGTCATCCACGGTATCATATGAAATACGGTTTGTTTGTCACACGAGTACATCCACCCAATTGAGAAGTCGGAGACGCCCCAGGAAAAGTCTTGGCTCAACCAAATGAACCGAATACTTTTTTTTATAGTTCCGCACTAGAGTCCCAACTGCTCCCAACCGTCTGGAACCAGTTAGACAATGGCATCTCTGTTCGGAACATGTTGTGCGGTTGAAAAGGATATGATGGAAATCAAAGGAGATGGAGAAGAGGAAGGTTGGGAAGTACCTGTGTATTCAGATCTGGTCATCAAACACGTTTAAAGTCATTTCAAGCAGCGTTTAGATTCTTAACGGTGATCTCTCACCAAGGCGATACTTAGAGTAGATGCAAGTTGCAGTAGTGCAAGTTTCCGCAAATGTTCTTTATACTATTTTTATATTATTAAATGTGTAATGACACATATAAGTTAAATAAACTTTATTTGCACATGCCTGGCTTAAACCCGGAACCTCTGGATTCGTAGCTGAGCGTCTTGCCACTTGACCGCGCAGGCCATCAAACCTGAGTCAGTAATGTCAAGAAACTGCTTAAAAAACGAGTGTTAATGTGAAAACAGAGTTACCCTATATTTTTAAACTTGTGGAAAAATGACGTAACGGTTAGAAATAAGAAAAAAAAATGAATCAAACATTATTTATGTACTGGGGGCGTTTGGGGCCTAGGTCTCTGAGCAGATGCTCAATCCACCAGAGCGGTGGCTACGCTACTGATATCGCGAGTGCACGCTATGTAATGCTCTGATTAATTCTATTTTCGGGCCTAAAAGCTATTTACGAGGTATTGATTCGCGGTTCTCTTATTTTGCACATGACCAGGTTTAGTCAGATTGTTTTTTTTTTTCAAAGGTACACAGTTTGTTTACCTTCTCAACCGCTTTGACGAATTCAGTATTTGAATTGACAGTAAATGCTATTTGTGATTCGGTAGATATAGTCAATTTTCCAATTTCCCTTTCAATTGTTAGAAAAATAGGCGTATTAAAATAAGAATTCTTATTTATGCAATAATAATGTCCATAAATAAAGTTGTATTCGGGGTTGTAAGGTACATTTTAATAAAACATGTTTTTTTTTCTGGATAGACAAAACAATAAAGTGCTTAACAAAAATACTAGTTATTTGTATTACATAAAGCAATTTTACTTATTTATTGTTCGAGGTTTATTTTGTAAAACCTTTTAAAAGTTTTTTTTTTATATTTACATAGTAATAATAAATATTAAAAATATGAAATTAAATTTTTTTTTAAAGTGAATACCGCACATGAGTCTTAACTACTCCTAACCGTCTGCCACCAGTGGGAATGTGGCTTCCCCAATTGGGATATGTTATGAGGTTGAAATTAGTGGGGAGGGAAAGGAGATGGAGAAGAAAAAGGTTGAGAAGAACCTGGAAATTCAGATATGGTCACAAAACACTGCCAAAGCTATTCCAAGAAACGTTTCGATTCGATGATGACGGTCTTTGTTTGGCAAAACTTAGAGACTCTACCACTCTGGTACCACTTTTTTACAACCAATCTCCATAAAAACCCATACCCAAAATCATGTCAAAATAAAACTGATTTGTTAATTATTATAAATATTTACTTAAATTATAGCGATAATAAAAAATATATCATTATTAAACATTGAAAATACCTACTATTTTCATAAATTTATAGTTATTAAAGGGTAACCTACCCATAACGTTGTTGAATGGAGAAAATGAAAATTGAAAAAATCAGATGAAACAAGATCAGGTGTAAAGGAAAGTGGTAGTAGAATGTGTAGCCGCTTTTGTAATGTATACAGTGCGATTGTACTCCTACCGTCAACGGCCGAGATAGTGTTTTTGGCCTTTAATGCGTTGAATAATCGAATAAACTCGTTCTTTGTACTAAACATTCTATTTGTAACCGACAAATACATCTGTTATTTAACAAATTACAAAACTTAATAATTTTTTAGTAAAACAATTTTATGGCGTTAAAAAAACATTGCTATATTTTGAAAAAACTGTTTTCAAAGGCGTTTTTGCCCCACAAACAAACAAAAAATCTACAGACTTATATGCATCAACTCACCACATCAATAAAATTGTGCTGCCATCTGACGAAAATATTGAAGCAGGAAAAAATAAGAGCAAATATTCATACTCGAGCGAGTATCTTCATAATAATGTTTCAATATAAGAGTATTTTTCAAAGTATCTTGATGAAAAGTAGAGTGAGGAGTTTGTCCTAAAAACGTTTCCTTGATTCTGCTCACCGTAGCAAGTTGAAAAATGTAAACAAGAATTGAAATTTCGAATAGTTTGTTCGGAAAATTTGAATTGCAAAGCGCAAAGACGGGGAAATTTTCATACATTTTTCTTGAATGTGTTCCGATATCGGACATGGGATTACATTCTAGCAAATTCCCATGGAACTTCATTTCAGATTGTTTCTGCGATTCCAAGTAAAATCTCATGACATTTTTACGAGTTTTCCGCCGTGGAAATGTGGCAATTGTGGTGCTAGAAAAATATTAAGAGTTTTAGATTGCTTTTCCAATAGAATAACTAGAAGATAACACGTGGTTATATACAATCTCTGGAAGAAAATACAAAAATAAGGGAAAGAATTGACACATGGCTTAGTGGTGAATGTAAAAATATAATGTAAGTGTTATTGGATTCAGAGTGTTCTAATCGCAACGTTTCATACAAATCCCATATATTTCGTTTGTTTGCTTAAATTTATAATTTGGATTCATAATCTAAAATCCACAGTAAATTGTTCGTTTTGAACGTAAGTAAGTAAATAAATTTGAACTTAAGGAAATAAATCATGATATTATTGCTAATTCAAAAAAAAAATCAAAACTACCATTCAAATACCACTGATAAAGACATTCTTGCGACCAAAAAGTAAGGTACAAGTTATCATTCATCACCTCTTGATAATATTTATTCCAACAATCAATTGCAGAACACACCCTTAAATAAACTATTCTACATTCCACTATCAAGAGCTTCTCTACAGAGCAATACTTATCATTATTATAATTGTTTTCATTTATTTTCAAAGGATGCAGAAACTTGGTGGTGGGACATTGTAAATTAAATAAAACAGTAAACTTCAGGGGTTTTATATGAACTCATAAAATCATTATTAATTATCAGTTGATATAAAAACCTTGACGAAACTTGAGATAAGCGAAACCTGGTTTCATAAAGTCATTTCAAACTAATATAAAGTGGTGTTTTATAAAGTTTATTGTTTTATTTAATATAAAATTTATTATAATTAATCCAAAAAACTTTAACCGAACACGATATAAGTTCTTGAGACATTGTCATTTTCTACTGCATGTCATAATAGATAAATCATGATAAATAAAATCACGAAACGATAAACTATGAACATCGTACCTCTGCTACGAGTGTGTGTTGTGGAACCTGAATCAATATAATCACTTTGATTAAATCATTAATTCTACTTATTTAACTACTATATATCATGAATGTTATAAAAATAATGATGATAACTCCCTCTGCTGTGTTGAAGTTGATTATTTTCTTAATTTGTTTTTTTTTTTTTTAATCACAATATTTTGTTGAAAAGGAAAAGCTTCCGTGTTAAGAGGGAGGACATAATATAAACGAAAATAAAAGAACAATAAGAAAACAAAAGAACAACATTTAAATTATAACAAAGGAACACAGAGAAAGAGAAATTTAGTTTGTTATTTGAATAAATCTATATTTCCCCAATAAAAACACTCCCCACTTTTTCTAATTGGGTGGCTTTTTCTGAAATTCGATGCAAATAGAATACGCGTAAAGCAAATTTACTGATTGACTTATTTCCAATTAGTCAGTGAATTTTTAAATAAATTAACAATTTATAACTATTTATACAAACACTTATCTGTATATTGAATTAAACCTAAAGTAGGGGAGGGCTTTTCACTGTTTACCAACAATATATACCCATGTAGAAAGTTCTCAATTATTTTGTATACATATCCTTATCTTAATATATATGTTGGTTGATATGAATCGAAGCTGTTTCTTGATCAACAGTTAATAGTAGCCACGCAACGGAGGTCATTCAAATTTCGAGTAGGACTTTGGTTGCTTTATTTGATTTATTCAAGGCGTTATTTATACATACAGGTATAATATTATATCTGATAACGTTCAATATTAATTTTCTATATTCATATCATTTTAGAAATTGCTAATTCGTGGTGGAAATCTACAAGTTTGTGTTACGACTAAGTTAGGCAAAAATTATGATGTTCATTATCAGGTATTTAGCGAATATAAATTGGACATAGTTATGCAGAAAGCGGCAACCCGAAATTTGCAAAAATCGAGTTTTACATGTTTTCCCTATTGATAAATACGAGATTTAGATCTGCTGAAAACATTCTGGCACCAAATGCAATAGATTTTTGGTAATTATTTTTTTTTACTGACGCACATTATATATATTTGAATTAAATAATAATAACAAAATACAGTACATATTTGACTTTAATTGAAAATTAATAACATTAAAATGTAGGGTTACTGAGTATTTTTTTTTAAGTCAATACATTGATCGAATATAATTTTCCAAATGCTAATTACGCATATTGATGCCTTTTTACCGTCATATTTTTAAACGCCTTTTTTTCTGGTTTCATCTTGTTGGGGTTGTATGCTCTGCATAACTTCGTTCAAATTTAACATTGAAATCAGAAGATTTTGAATATTGAAGGGTTGTATTTCAGAATTTTCCGGAGATTTGTAGCTTCAATATTCGATTAAATAATATACTGCGCAATGTTTTTACAAGAATTTTATCGCTAGTAATGAAGGTCGGCAAAGAACGACAGTCACCTATATTTGCAAAAGTGAGCAGAAGCCTCTGATCTATTTTATCTTAAGAAGATTTTGAACTGTGGTGTTATTTTCTAAAAATAGTCCATAATTTTTCATGATCCTCCTGTCAGAGGAGATAATTCTATATTCAGCATCATCTTGCCGAAAACCAATCTCCTTGGTAAGGTTTCTATGGTTATATTCATCAATAAGCGAATGAGGAGAATTGAGACTAAAAACTACCTACGCATTCTCATTCCTCACACTACATCTAATAATCACAATAAATAATGTTGCTTTTAGTTTTTTCGTTTTCACAAACAGAATAAAAAGCTTATTCAACATATACATATTGTCAATGGCACAGAAACAGAAATTGATTGTGATACAGCGCAAAAATTGATATTGACCGTTGTCAGTGTAGTCCAGTCAAATTAGAAAAATATGTACATAATAATCGGTAACTTTCTGAATTTTGGTATACATGCTTATTACGGCTTACCACTAAACATACTGAAAGTCCCCATCAAAAACTGTGCCACGCCATTTCTGGACTTGCTGATAAACACGAAACGAGTACTGCTGGACGGCTGCAGCCGTAGGGGGTAACAATGCTAGATTTGGCTTACTCTTGTGCAATCAATTAAAATGCCACCTTTTAATAAGGTCCTAATGGACGGATTGGTTGAGACGTTACTCCCGGATACAGTAGAGGATCCGAGTTCGAGTCTCGATTGTGACCATTCTATTTTTATTTTATGGCCTTTTCTGTTTCATATTTGTGTTTTAGATTATTGACATTATTTAAATATTTTAAATTTGTTTTAATTTAAATTAATTTATCTTAGAGCAGCCCAACGTTTTGTATTTTAATGGCTGTATCTCACAAATTATGTCATGTTTAGTAAGCATACCCGATCAACCAGGCTCTGTCCAACCTTTATTTCACAAACCACCTCTTACATATGCCTACTTTTACGACCGTTGTAACCCCTAGCGAAACCTACCCTGCTTTGATCTGTAGATTTCAATGTACAATTGCTTGATGATCCGCACACGTCGACAAATCGTCATCTGTATATTATTGCTCCCGCTGTGAGCCACCCCACGTTACGTACTCGTCTTTCAATTACCTGAGCTAGTAATTCATTAGGCCACAAATTGACATTCTTCCTTTCCCCACCTGTGCGCTTCAGCTGTCTTTAACGACATCGATTAGTAGCGTAATCTGTCTAAGCACGTCAATTAGGTACCTGCACACTGCTCAACATAAAATATCGTGCGTAAGGGACTGGTTAATGTGTCAACTAGGAAAGTTCTATCTTCCAAGAATTACCTGCCAACATACTAATAATCACAAATTCCTCACCTGAGGTTACGCTGCGTACAAGGGACAAGGTACGACTAGTTGGCAAACATTCCTGACCTAATGTTATGGTTTTGTTAGAGCAACATTGTTCGATCATTCCTTAGGCAGTTGTTATAAAGATCTGGACAAGGATGTATAGTCATTAAAAACTTATTTATTAATCAACATTAAATAACTTGTTTATTTATTTATCGTGATTCCTAACATGTTCCTACCCAGACTCTTTTATACGCGAGCATCATCAACAACCAACTCCACAATACCCAGTTCTGACTGCACTCGCAAGAAAAATCCAAGAAGATAAATATCGACCTTGCATCTGTAAAATGAAGAGCACATGACCAGTAACCTCACATTTGAACAATAAACCGCTGAGCAGTTAAAAAAGACTTGAAAATTTTCTCGTCTTTATTGAAGTAGAATTGGCGATTCGGAATGACTACGCTTTGACGATGACTACTGAAAGAATTTATCGTACAGTCAATATTTCCATTGTGGAAGGAGCAACAAAAGATCTTAACGTTTCTTCCCCATATCATCCATTACGTTCGAGTCTTTGCATTCCCCTTTCGCAGCTTCATTTCTCACTCGGTAACACTTTCGCCATTTGCACATTCTTCCCGGTGATCGCATTTTCATTGCATCCGACCTACTTTCTACCCCCATCCTTCCCCTAGCATATCCGCATTGTCAGTTTCCCCTCTTTTGGCATATCAAACGTGGTTTACGCTTCTGTGATATTTATTCTTCGTGACAGCTGTTTCTGAAACAGATTGTTGCATTAAACACATAATCAAACGGCGTTTTTACCAAGTGACAGATGTAGCTTTTACAAATAGCACTTTTAAAGTAGCACCTTACATACGTACATACGTATATCTATCTATATGTATTCCAAGTTAAAACGATTAAAAAATAAACATTTAAAAATCAATCTTAAAACAAAAAACCCTTCCCTTCACAAAACCGTAAGTCATTTACGGGTTGTTTGTATTGTGAGAGAAAAATAAATTTAAAAAATGTGAAAAGAAGATATTAAATAAAAAACATAATTTGTGAAAATAAGATATTAAATAACAACGTAGAAAATGAAAACACACCAGGATCCCATAAAAGTATTATTTGAAATTCTTTTATAAATTTGATAGAATCGTTTATTCACTGTCAAAGATATCTTTCTTTTCTTTGGATATTATAACGTTTTCTGGGGAACTTGTTTATGTTTATATTGAGAACGTTTTCTAAAATATATCTCTAGAGTTTGCGTAGGTATCACTAGACATATTATTTCCATCGTATGAGAATGGGACAGGAATTATCTTTTCTTTAAAAAAAAAACGTTCTTCAAATATAGAAGTGAATGATGTTTTAGAGAATTATTTTTAAATTAATTACATAATGCAGTGAAATAAGATAGCGAATAGTTTAGTTTGAGGAACAAAATAGGCATTAGAACCTCACTTGGATAACTTATTCAAATATTGGCTCTGTGCCTAGTAAAGGCACGGCCAAACATTAACTCATTGTAGTAGATGGAATAATGGTAAAAATAAATGCTTTATCCAATTGTCAGCCATTTTCATATTCTAGACATCGACAAACCGTTTTTTTCGTGGAAATACGATAATGTATTATTACGAGTTTATTTGTGAAGGATAAAAAGTAAATAAACTAAATGAGAATCCACCGTAGGGGAAAATTTGTTACTTAATGTAGGGAAAATGAAAAAAAACTGATAAAAGCTTCTTGACGTTTTTTCATCATGCTCCAGAATACGTTTACTTATTTAGTAAATTACTCATCACAATAAAGTCACTTTGGTAGATAGATTCCTAAAACATAAAAATAGAACTTGATAAAAGCACTGAGTTTTTTTTAATCTAATATCTTAATGTTTTTCGTCAAGTTTAAAAAAATACCTACGGAAAAGTGATTTCATTTAAATTCTAGAATTTATTTTTTTGTATATCAGAAAAAATTCAACATATTTTTTTTTAGATCCACTGTTTCCGATAGTTATAGATAGTCGGATTTAATCAGACGAATATCTGAACTGACTTGAGAGCGTGTGGAAGTGTGTTTTCTGAGACTTTGTTGTGTCCCAACAAATGATTAGTTTTGATGTCCTGGATTATATAATATTTGACTTTTTTGTATTTCCCCACAGGTTACTCAATTGCTCAAAGCATACAGCACATAGAAGTTTAAATATTGGAATTTTTGTGAGGTTTACACTCAAAAATGACACTTAACGTTACTTTCTATTCTAATAAAAGCAATCGTACAAATAATGTATCTGATTTTTTTCAATGGGAAGTAAGAAAAATGTTTCCAATAAATACAATTTTATAATTTTTATCCTTTAAGTTCTAAGAAAAACATACTTAAAAGTAAAAGGTGCAGTTTTGAAACCAAAAAAGGCATTTTGAAACGTTTTTCCTGAAGTTCTAGTATGGTTTTCATAAAGAATTTTAAAGATTAATGTTTAATAATTTTATTCACTGGAAACTTCAGACGTTTTTCCAACTACCCATATAAAATTATCAGATCATTTTATAGTATTGATTATACTAGAAAGCCAAAAAGTGTATTTTTTTGGGTGCTGATTCTTAAGGAGATAGGGGAGAAGAATTTTAACTTTGAATCTTGTTTATTTAATTATATACGCCCTTATGGGCTTTTACATAACAGTGTAATAAATAACATAACATAATAGTGACATAAAAATAACATAGAGTAAATGATTAGCACCCAAAAACATAAACATGGTCAGATTGATGGTTCGAGTGGTTCTGTTAGGTACATAGAAGGTAATTAAACTAAGTAAATCAGGGTTGTCTATAATACCATTAACAATTTTAACAATAAAAGTCAAGTCGGAAACAAGTCTCCTGTCTGAGAGTGTTAATAAATTTAATTCTTTCATTAAACAATTTTCATTTATGGTTTTAATAGGTAAACCGAGTTTGTAGTTAGTGTATCTTAGAAATTTATGTTACAATTTGTCAATGGAATCAGAGTGGATTTTAAAGTGAGGGACCAAACAGAAGGATTATTTTCGACTTGACTTCAAACTAATGAATATGACCAATAGCTTACTGGGCATCTAACATGCTTTTAGTCATTTTTGGCAATGTTTCGATTCTTAGTGACAGTCTCTGACTAGGGTGATACTGAGAGTATCTACACTATCAAAAAGTTCAATGAATTATTCATGTGTATTAATATACTCTCGCCGGGTATTAAGCCAATCATGAAGCTATAATTTTCTATCAGATTTTCCAAAAAAGGAATTTAAACTCTGTTGAAAAGATTTATAAATAATTTAAGGGTCGGCTGTTATAAAAAAAAATCAGGAAAAAATATTTCATGGAAAAAACTTGAATAATTCAAGGAATTTTTACAACTTTCTCCATAATAAGATAATCAAAGCAAATCTGTTAAAGGCTTCTGTAAAAGCTTTGAAAAAGCTGGCGAAGATAATGACAAAGACGCTGCAAAGACAAAGGACATTTCTGAATTCCGTTGAAAACCCACGAACACATTAAGACCCGAATACATTATCCGCATTAAATAATAATGCCACCAACCCCTAGTTTTTCAGCCCCATTTGGACCGTCTCTCGGCGGCGGCTTTAGAGTTCCAGCCACACTGCGACAGCTCTTCTCGGAAGAGAAACTTGATGATCTCTGGCCGCGTTTAGTTCAAAAGCGGACTAAATTTACAGTAGTTTACAGAGTTCCCCAGGGACCCGAATAAAGACCTATGCACTCAACTTAAAAGCATTGCCCGGAAATTAAATGCAGATTGACGATTTTACGAATTCAAAACCTTTTTCTGCATGTTTGAACTTTCCTTTACATATTTACTAAGTTATTAAGCTACCCTACTTTTTTTAATCCCAGATCTTTGCTAGGTAAGTAATATAAGATATAGATAAAGATAACAGCGCCTTTGAGGTGATTTTTCACAGAAACGGCGCTATACAAATTATCAAAATATTATACAAATTATCCAAATATTATACAAATTATCCAAATATTATAAGATATGATGATATAATGACCATAGGTGTCAGCAAATGACAAGACGCTATAAAAAAAGTTTTAAAAAGTGCTGTCATTACCAAAAATATTAAAATATTTATTAAAAAAAAAGAAGCAAAATGCTTACCGGAAGAAAAAAGTTTAAATAAATTTCCAATGAAAAATTTTTCTACAAAAACCTCCAACATCTCATAAGTTTTGAATGTGAGGCCTACCATATCTGATGGAAAACTACTCATAAAAGAAAATGTCGGGTGAAATTGAAAGAATGATCGCTAGCGCTTTTGTAAGGAGAGAGCGGTTTTCTGAGTGACATCGCCAATTCTGGCTACTTGCTGACGTCACTCATCACGTGTCACGGAACTGGAATTTTTCTATGGCAGATGTCACTTTCGGGTAAGGGAAGGTTCACAATCCAACCCAAATTAGAAATATTGTAAATTTTTAGACGTACAACTTTGCTTCCGTCGTTTTTTACAAAATTTGAAGCTTTATTATATAAAAAAAATGGCTATACGCGTATGATTTAAAGTATTGTCCATTGCTGGCCACTACTTTCATCCACCTTTCGGGCAGCGTCGAATCTCGCGCTGAAAAAACTGGTCATCTTTTGAAGCGATTCACGAATCGATCTAATTTTTTACGTCTTCATAAGACCGGTGGTGCTGGTCAGCCAGGTCGGGTGCCATTGATCGAAACAAGTGATAATCAGAGGGAGCAACGTCTGAAAAATACGGCGGGTGGAGTAGGACTTCCCATTTAAACGTTTCTCAGTATGTCTTGACCACTTTCGCAACATGGGGTCGAGCATCGTCATGCTGCAAAATCACTTTATCGTGTTTGTCTTTGTATTGCGGCCGTTTGTCTTTCAATGCTCGGCTCAAACGCATTGATTGCGCTCGATAACGATTGCTTGTGATTGAACAGCTCATAATACACTACGCCGAGCTGGTCCCACCAAATACAGAGCACCTTGGAGCCGTGAATATTCTGTTTGGCCGTCGACGTGGACGTATGGCCGGGAAATCCCCACAAATTTCTGCACGTGGAGTTATTGTAATGAACCTATTTTTCGTTCCCGGTCACAATGCGATGTGGGAATCCCTTTCGTTTTTGCCTTTCAAACAATTTTTCACAAGCAAACAATCGTCGTTCACTATCTCTCGGTTTCAACTCGTACGGCACCCAAATTTCTTGTTTCTGAATCATTCCCATGGCTTTGAAGTGTTTTGAAATTGATTGTTGAGTCACTCCCAATGATAGTGCCAATTTTTTTTATTTATTTCAACCACTACTCACCGCTAAAGCCATATATAGGAAAATGGCGGAACAAGGTTGTTCACCTGATATTATTACATGAGACATGATTTCTTATTCCAATAATCCTGCGTTACTTAACTTTTGGGACAACGAACCATGGCTTTACAAATAAAAATGTGTTTTTCTACGCCCTGCACATCTGTATTAATTATGGCCACTGCTATGCTGTAAGAAAAGTCTTTAAGCAAAAGGGAGTGCAACCTGAATATTCAAGCAACATAAATTATTACGTTGTTTAGCAAAGTGTGAATATTATATTCTTACTTACTTCCGATGACCATACAGCACTTGTATAACTTAAGGCTCTTTGCTGGTGTCATTCCCCTTCTGGCTTTCCGGAATATAATTATTGTTTATGTTTTGCATCGTGTTCCTTGAAATGGGGTTGGATAGCGAGAAACTTTTCGCGGAGGCTACGGAATGTGGGTGTTTTTTAATTTTCAATCTCAACTTCAACTTTATTGCGATCGCTCATTCAACTTGGGTAAGTAAAAATGCACAGTTGTGTTATCTGTCGTGTAATTTTAAGCTATTTTTTATAGCATGTTAAAGTACGTTGTGATTCCGTTATGTTTTTTGGAAGCACTCACATTTTGTAGGCTTTTGTACGTTTGGAGTATTTTTGTCTTTGGAGTGGTGATAGTTAAACTTCCAATAGAAATATAACAGGATGAAATAAAAGACCAACAGTTAATAGGACTTAGTAATATTCTATCAATCAATAAATTATTCGGAAAAGTACCAAACAATTTAGCAAATATTACCGACCAACCAGACAGAAATTTAATATTGATAACATTTCGCAATAAATAAAGGAATTCGATTTTTATTTTTGTACTACTTCATTAAAGCTTTGCGCTTCATTGTTTATTGAAACATTGATTATTAAAAGCACATTAATAATCTTCAAAGAAAATAAAAGTTAAGGTAGTGACCGAGACTTGAACTTGGGTTCTGCATCTAATATATGCAAGAGCAGCGCATTTATCAACTTTGCCATCCCAACCAATTCATTCACGGTCATTTTTAATAATGTCATAATTGTTAAAGACTATTCATATTCTGATTTCAACTGTCACATTTTGAACACCATTTTTTCAAAAGAAAGACAAACCTTTTCAGGTTAGGGATAACCTGACAATATTTTAAAAACTCCTACTGCCATCATGATAAGCGGAAAATGCTGTGTGCTATGATAGAGGACTTAGCTAGCATAGGAATTGAACCCACGCCGTCCGGCTGGGAATTCGACGCGTTTGTCCACTCAGCTACTAATCGGTTAACAAACGTAGATGGCGTCACGGAGAGAATCATTTATTTTTATTTATATTCGTACATTTAAAAAATGCGTATTATCTAATCACGATGGCTATAAAGCCTAAAGTATATCTCACAAGTTTAATTCGTGGATGGTTTCGGTGTTCGTGCGTCAGTAATAATATTTTTCTCCACAATTTTTTTTTAAATAATTTCACATGTTCTAAACATTGTTGATTTTTTTTAATACGGCAATAACAGACTAGGTAGAAAGCATTACCAAGTTGGTATGTTCATAATAAACTACTGAACCAAAAGCTCTAATCCAAATTTCGCGAGAGTGAAACTGGTAGCAGTTCTGACGTAACTTTTTCCAACAACGCACATTGCCCCGTGAGTTGTGAATCCCTCTTCACTCTTTCTTTACACTTTTTACAGCGCTGTCGTACAATTTTACGAGGAGGCTATAAAAGCGCGATATTCCACCGACAATGGCTCCGGGTCTCGATGTAACTGTTCTGTTCCTCTCGCGGATTCAGCGAAATAATCATGATATTGCAGAGTACCATTTGTAATGTACAAATGTATACGCTTATCGGTGCATGGCGGGACAGGAAGCCATGGAATTTAAATAATGAGGGATATACAGGAAAGGGTTTATGGCTTATGCCTATACAGTGTATCTTAGGTTCAATTCCCAGTGCAATGCAGATTTTTTTTCAGCTCATTTTCCAGTTCAACATGCCTTGCCGTAAACTTGGAAACAATGATTTGCTGTTCCTCAATCATCACTCTACTAATTATGGGTATCATTCTCCACTGTCTACAATGTCGAAACTTGTTAGCTAAAGTCATGGTCTTGAAATTTTTGGTACCGGTCTAAATGATTGTTGTCATTGTTTACGACTCTACCACAACCTTTTTCAGGCTTTGACTTGAATTTTCTTTCAATCGTATATTTTAGTCCGATTTGTGTCATTGCTTCATTGAAATATTATGTATATTCTGTTATTTCTCTGTTGCTCTTTTTTGCCCATTTCGTGTTGTGTATTTTTTTGTAATGGGGCAATGGTCCATTAGTATATAAATATTTGAAAAGCATTTCCGCATTTCTTTACGAGGAATTCGATTTAATTTCCATTTTTATGCATTATTATTCACTTAATAATATTTATATGGATCCAGCGGTTGTCTTTTTTTATTTTACGACCATTAAAATCAGTGGAAATCACTTCTCTCACTACATTTCCTTGGGATGGTTGTTGACCATTTTAATCGTTGTTCACTTCGCGGTTAAAATTACAAAATTCCTTGAATGTTATAGATACATCGTTAAGTCACAATTATTTACGAGTAGTATTCGACTAATTGAAGAAAAAAAATAGTCGAATGTGAATTGAAAATATTTTTGGCTGAAAAGTCAATAATATTTTGACACTTTAAAGATTTAATATTTTTTCACGATTGATTGTCTCATGTGTCTTAAATCGTCAAAAAATTTGCATTTTTTTGGTTAGGTGCTTCATTATTTTTTTTATTAAAATACTTGTTTATGTTTTGTGCGCACACGGTATGAAAAAAAAGTCGAAGACACCCCTGGTAGGAATTTCTCGAGGAAATACATCACACACTTGAGTAAGAGTACGTCAGAAATTTGAATAACAGGAGTGTTAGTATGAAAGTGGGTGAAACACGATTTTTATACGAAGTAACTCTATCTACTCCTACCCTGTAGGAAAATGATGCGATGGTTAGGTCAGTTAGTTGATATTAACTGAATCAGATCACTCTGTTTAATTGGATTTTTGGCGTAAAAATATATAACTTACCACCCTCAAAATGTACAAGATTGTTTGTGTGAATGGTTTAATGTATTCGTTGGGAAGTTGGGCAGTAACATTGTATTTGACTAACCTATAATACACTGATGTAACTGAAAGAATAACAAAGCATTATTATTTTTTATTGTTATCGTTTGTGTTTTCCTTCTCTCATGTTCTAGAGAAATATTGTTTTATTGTTAGTTCTGCGGCTTGCATTTGCGAAGAATAATGTTTTCTTTACTCATTCGTATAAATGAGCTGTTATAATAAATGTCAATGCAATTCCAGGAAATAAGCGTTGTAAAAACAAATATTTTCTCTGCAGTTTATTCAGAGAAAGGACAATAAGGGAAATAAAATGTTTTCACAATAATTTATTACCCGGATTTAGAAATTACTAATAACCAACTGCAATCTATGTTCGATTTCTAAAATTAATATGAGTGATATATCGCAGCGATAATACACTGACAGTTTTATCGCAGCTATGGTCAACTAGGACAAATTCCAGTGATCAAATGACATTTTTAAAATCATTTAGATATTGATTTAAAACTAAATTTTACGGCGTTTTTCTGTTCTGCGAATATTTATTTGTGAACACATGCCGAAAAGAAAGCAATACTGCTTTAATCGTACCCACTACAAAATGCAAGGCTGATGTAAGCGTAATTAATAGGATCAAGAAAGGGACGTTTAGATGGTTTAGGCATGTATAGCGAATGAACAAAGAAAGGAATGTGAAAAGAATATATGATGCGAAAGTGAATGGAAGAAGAAGTCGAGTACGCCTGAGGAAGACATAGGACGATCAAGTAAATAAAATATTTGAATCGGGCCATATGAAGAGTCAGAATAACAGAAGAGTATGTATGAATGTGAATGAAGCAAGGAGTGTGTGCCAAGACAGAGCTGTATGGCGGTACGTCCTCTCTGCCTACCCTTTAGGAGAAACGGCGTGATGGTTAGTTAATATTAGTTTTTTACTACACTTAGATATTTTCGGAAATAAATTTAAACTTTTTCAAAGTATCAATGTCCTTAAACCAGGCATAAAAGAGTCAAGATTAATCTTATAAACAGAATCCAGATAGATTAATGAGAAATTAATAATTTTATACAATAGTGTGAGCAAACGTTATCTACAGGTCGTCACACTACAGAAGTATATTTTACTTATCTGTTAGAATATTTAAAAATAAATCCTCTGAATATGAAAACATATTTATCAATCAACCGTCTATGAGTTTTTTTTTCACACTCGATACACGAAGCCTTGTTCACACGTGCTACGGCTCAACATAATAAGTTTTATTTTGAAAGTTAGATTTTCACACAAAGTTTTGACGGGAATTAGTAGACATTGAAGGATGTGTAAATAATTTCCGAATTTCCGACTATCAGGTTGTAAAGCTTTAATACCAATTTCATAACAATACATAACTTTTTTTTAAAGCCTAACTTAGTTTTTTTAATAAAGTTTATTTAGATTGATTGTCTTTTAATAAGTATGGGTATTATCATATAGCATATAAATATCATTTTTTCGTTTGACATTTCACATAATTGAAATATAAATATCGAACATTTTCTCACAGTGGAACTTATTTTATTCAAGCCTTGCCATACTTAATATAATCGCGTTTAAGAATGCATCTTTATAACTTTTGCTCTTTTGTATAATAATGTTTAAATGGGTTAATAATAAAATGCAAAAAAGTATCTTATTATTACAAAGTTTTTACCAATTTAAACTTTCATCCTGATTTCAACATATCGTCGCTGGAAAGGCAAAAGAGCCTAAACGAAACTTTGGTCAACAATGAGTTACATATGTAGTTTTGATCAGTTTTTTTGTTCAGCATCAAATGTTCTGACTGTCGTATGATTCCGAAGACTTTTGACACAGTTTTGGAATTTTTTTAGCTTTTTTTCGCTTCAGAAAACTCATTGAGTTATTTTTTTTTTAAATCAAATCAAGTACTGAAGGTTTATGAATTTTATCGTATAAAACTCTTTCAATTGCTCTGGTGTAAAGTTCTAAAAATGGCATTTCAGCCCTTTTGCCTTTCCAGCGACGATATGGTCCCTTGTAGGTTATAAAAAAATCTATCAACTTTCATACAAAATGTAGGTAGTATTTTTGCAACACACGCCACAGCCTGGCGCCCGGTAAAGCGCTTGCTATAGACACGTGACATCCTTTAGAGAGTTGTGCTTTGCTTTTAAATTCCGCCCTGTGACAACACACAGTACGTTTTCCCCTACGTGGAAAATTTTCCTGATGGCTTTGATAACGAATGAAAAACTTTGCGTTTTATTTCTAAATTGCAGATCCGTTTTTTTTGTTTAATTCAAGCGTTTTGCATAACACGTTGAATAATAAAAGACAGCTACATTAATTTAAACTTGGCCATGTTACACAAAACGCAGATGGAAAATGGTTCTCGGAAAGCCGACTAACTTCTCGTCGTTATGCAAATAAAATAATTCCACTCCCAAGAAACTTTCCTTTGAATTCACAGGTTGTATGTTCGATCCCCGTGGAAGTCTTTAGAATTTTACATTTATATGAGTTTAAAGGAAATTTATAAATTAACCAGAAATACAATACACATTTACTTCCAAAACTAATTTGAAACTCGTCTTTAGATTGTTAATAATAATTAAGATAAAAAATAGTAATGAATTAAAGAAATGAAAACATAACCTTGTAAAATACCACGGATTTTTATTTTTTTTATGCACGACCGGTTCCGTTTAACTTAAGCATCATCAGGGTACAACATTAAACTAAAAAAATACAAAGTATGCGGTTATATATACATACAGAAGGAGAACAAAATATAAAATAAAGTAACAATGAGAAAATAGAATAACATTTAAATTATAACAAAGGAACAGAGAAAAAGAGACGGACAACATGAATTGAAATAGAAAAAACGTCGACTGAGAAGGTGATTAAAAAATAATGATAAATTTTATTAGTTTAACGGAAATATACCTAGTGTTAGACTACTGGATAAGTTAACCTGATTATTAAATCTCTGTGTGTATTTATAACCGCACACTTTGTATTTTTTGTTAAGCTCAATTATGTACCCTGATGATGCTTAGGCTAAGAGAAACCGGTCGGTCATTAAAACTAATAATATCCGTGGTCTTACACAAAGTTATTTTTTTATTTTCTTTAAATATGTCAAACGAAGAAGTAATTGCTTTCTACGAAAAGAAAAATAATGATAGTGAATCACTTCAGTGTATTGTAGGCATTCCGCTGATATTTTTTTGTAACCTCTCCCACGTTCTCCCAAACGACGTAGGTAAAAAAAAAGTTAAAAAAGAAACCTTTAGTACAAGGATTTTATTTTTTTAATGTGATGCCTTACACGATTTAGGACTGACTGGAGAGACAGTAACTATCACATCGGACATTTTTTGAAAATCGGAGGGTGGCATTCCATATAATATTTCAAGAGTTAAAGAAGTTGTAAGATATTTGTATTTTCGTAACCCCAGGCAGATTATACGATACACCCAACTTGAGTTCGGCTTTCTGGAAAGTTTAATATTTTGTTGAAGGAAATTAGAATATAATCCGATTTCAGGTAGAATAAATTATTATTAAAACTGGCAACGAGTATAAAATCGATATCAAAATTAAATTAAATGTTTAATCAACTGATTAAAATTTATTATTTCTGAGTAATTTAACGAATTTTAAATCGTGTTAAAATCGGATGAGTGATATAATACAATGTCAGACCGAATTAACCGGATTTTGAGTACATATACAAACTTTGTCCGTATCAAAATTAACATAGGGTTTATTTAAGGACAGTTAAGCAAAGTTTGCGCAATTAAATAACACCTTCTTCGAACGTAAACAAATATTTAAATAGACAGCAATATTTATCAATTTCGAATGGAGGTTAGCCAGCTCTTACCTGGTGATAAAAAAACTTGAATTACATGAAAACTTACCGTGCAACAGAGGGCGGCTTGTTGTCATTGACATAATCAATGTCAAACAGGTTGACTGCAATAATTGATGATTTGTTTTTTTTTTATTCAAATTAGAATTAACTTTAAAGCACTATTGCTTTTAATCAAATAACAATTTTAATATGTTTTCTTGACTTAGTAAGAAGTCAAAAGATCTTTCCTGTTTAAAAAAATATATTTATCCAAGACACCATCTAGATATTCAGTATGTGTTCAAGTACAACTTTGTATATCATCAAAAGATGGCAACCTAAAATCAAGTTTGAGGTCGTTTAAAAATGCCGCTTTCTAATGAGGTCTTGATGGCTCCATTGGCAGAGTGTTAGTCCTGGATAAAGTAGAAATTTAGAGTTCGTGTTTCGGTCATGACCATTTTTTTTTTTACTATCTGGCTTTTTTTCTATTTTATATTTGAGATTTAGATTATTCATTTAATTTAATTTTTTTTTTTGTTTAAATACCGCACAGGAGTTTAAACTGCTCTTAACTGTCCAGTGTCAGAGGAACTATGCTATCCCTAATTGGAATATGTTGTAAGGTTAAAAGAACTGAGGAGGGGAAGGAGACGAGGAAGAGAAAGGTGAAGAAGTTTTTGGCTATTAATTTCTGCTCACCAAACACAGTAAAACCCATTTCAAGCAACTTTTCAATTCTGAATGTTAGTCTAGTATCTGCTATTTAAATATATATATATATATTAAGTGAGCACTCCGAGATTGGAACCCGCGACATTATATCAACAAAAAAACGAAGAAAAAATACAGACAAAAAATAGAAAAATAGGTATTTTATTGGACCCTTAGGTCTCAGATGTAATAATTTAGATCGTGCAGGTGTAGTGCGAAAAAATCTAATGTGCAATTATCATTATTTTTGCAGAATATCGACCCTTAAATATTTGTATCTTTTTCAACTTGTTATTTGAAATATTTTTTTTATGTTCGTGATAATTTTTTCTTTTTCTTTAAAACAGAGCTAAATAAATACCAACAAAGAAGTTAATAAAGCGAAAACGTGTGCATTTAAATTCATAAGAAGAGAATTTATGTATTTGGACATACTAAGAATTCGGGCGAAAATCTGAGACTTCAGAGATAACATCCACCCCACTTCTGAATACTACACCGAGGAGATCGTCGTATTGCCAATTAGAGCAAACTATCAAGATGAAGTTTGCACAACCTGCTAGTTCTCGCGACGGATGATCGCGGAGTGTATGGACTTTGGGTAAATTCTGTGCCTGCGGCGCAATGTTTGGCCGCCTGTTCAAAAACAACAATCCAAGTAAATTTAGTCGACTTTATGACTCATAACTTTGCCCACAATAATAAAGCGATAGTATAATTCACGGTAATACTCTAACTCTAAAGCGCGAAACGTACGTGTAGTAAGCACTTGACATTTCAAGCAAATCTTCTCTGTAACTATGACATTGTATACTTTATGCTACTTAGTAACTTCAATATGTATCAATATATATATATATATATATATATATATATATATATATATATATATATATATATATATATATATATTATTCAAAACGAAAAAATATTCCCATTAAAGTGTTTTGAAAACCCGGACGAAGTCGGCTAGTAACGACTTGTACATTAAATAATACTAGAATATTTATGACTTATATGGCAAATTGGATGGTTTCCGACGAGTAGTAATTTTATATCATTTGGATAACAAGCGGTAGACCAATTTCTTTGATTACATTTGATGTAAATAATTCACATAAACCTACGGTTTATGCCTTATCAAGAGTGCGTTTAATTCAATGTAATAAAATAATCCCAAGTGGATCTACTCGTAGCCATTTGAACAATATTTATCGGTGAAACATTTAGACTTGAAAGGGATATTAAATACACGTAAGTTTTTCAAGTTTGTTCAACCCTCGCAGGTTACAGGTAGATACGGGCACAGGGACCGAAAAGTTTGGGGCAGGAAAACTTAGTGCTTGGAAAACTTGGCCACCTTTTCCCAGGGTGAATAACACCCCAGTGTCATGGAGAGCCTGCGTCCCTTACTGAGCATCTTGGGGAGCAGATATATCGAGCTTTGGGAAATGTCTGCGAATCTGGTATCATATTTTAACGCATCAAACTGTATCACATACGTGTTTCGGTAAACCGATACTTTATGGGTGGCACCTTGAACCATTTATTCGTAAGTGTTACATTTAATATGTACATCCAGGATGTGAACATTTGATCCGGCAATAGTGTATTTGAATCCCCTGACATTATATACGTGGAATATAAAATACGTACGCGAGTGGAATTCGACGTGATTTATTGGAGGGTTTAATTCTAAGTAAACTAATATCACATTCCACATAAATACTATTATCGCCTATCTGACGGCCTATCATCAGTCATGTCGGAGATTTAATATACCGTTAATTGCAAATTGTATTGACGGTCTCAAAACTATGTATGTATCTGTCATAATTATAATACTGTCTTAACAGCATCTGCGAGAGTTATAGGGGATTCATCTTCTTACGCTGAAACCGCCGAATTAAATAATGTTTGGGTGATTTATTGAAAATACCAAATCAAAGACATTTACACACAGGCTGAATATTCATTTGCTTGATATCGCGTTTGATTAGTCACGTGTTTTTCCTTTTATCGTAGAATTAGATATTTTTTTCTAATTTATTAGGTAGATTCGTCCAAGTTTCGACATTCTTATCCTTATAATTTAAAAAAAATCAACAAATAATGTATATTATCAGTAAGAAGCTAAGTGGTCTAAAGTTTCAGCTTTCCACTCAAGCATCGCGGGTCCAATCTTCTCCTAGTCAAGTCCTCCGTCACTGTGCATGCAGAATGTTCACCTTTTTGATGATGGGAATAAAAACGATTTTTAATGTTGCATTCGTAACCGCAGAATCATAGTCATTCTCGAATAAAAATACGAATTTATAACAAACAATATAGTATCGTCTTGTAGAATTAAATACATATGTTAAAGCTCCAAAATTCACAAATAAAAATTTAGCACTACAAATTCCAGACACAGAAAGCTATGCATAAATGTTTTATCTCACCTTCTTAGAGTTTTGTTTCTTTAACACAAATATATTATTATCTGTTTAACGGTAAAAACAAACAAACTTTTGCAATTAATTACGTTTTACTGATATTTTATGAGTTAAGGCTATTTCTGAAATCGTCTAAATTTTTACAAACTCTGTTTGCTTTTAAAATCAACAACTTTTCCATTAACTCTCTAACGTGTTACCAATGATTATTCAATCAATTTCGCAGGGTCCTAATTTGAAGAGGAAAACCAATTTTCGTCTGGCCTAAGCCTGTCGAAAACATCCACCGTTTTTAATTGTTATGTTTCAATTTTGAGTTTGTTTTTACGGCTATATTGAGCGCAAAACTCGTGGCTTTATGCGGCTGAATGTTGTTTTAGTTCAAATATCACGCTTGTATAGCTAGCTTAGCATTGTGTTCAAATTGGATTCATCATTTTAGAAGAATAATATCGTTGTAAATACAGTCAAATATTACGATTATAACCGTCACTATTTTCCAAGCGTATTTCTATTGTTCGGATTGTTTTTGTTTTTTTTATTTGCTGTTCTATTTATTTAATAATAATCAACATTCCACTCCAAGACATAAAATATATATAAATGAAATGTTTATGTTTTTCTGTGTTTTGCTTAGTTTATGTATTTACGTTTTGTTGAAAGAGCCTTTTTTTCTAATGCTTTTATAAAAAAAGTTGTAAGATAACAGAAGTGGCAAAACTTTAAAAATATTTTTGAAATTATTTCTCAAAAGCAGACATTATTTGAAGATTTCGATTAAAACTACGGAGAAAAACTGTTCACGTTTTGGTAAAGGATAGTCACTGAGAGAAAAATTTTGGCAACAACATAAAGCAGAATAAATTTGTCCATTAAGCGAAATGTGCTCAACTATTATATTGCCTGCACTTCAAATGGTTTTTGGTGGTCCCCAGAAGTTCAAGGTTTCGCTTTCGGTTAATCTGAATCGTAAAGAATTCGTTCTTACCTTAGTTTTTTAAGTGCAGTAATAATAACAGTGTATATTCCATTTTTTATTTTTTATGATCTCATGAATTGTGTTTTATGCAATTAGCTTTTTATTATTTTATCAAAAACCGCATTTTTTTATTATTTTTTTTTAATAATGAATACCGCACAAGAGTCCCGACAGCTCCTAACTGTCTAGAGCCAGTAAGACTATGGCATCCCTAAAAAGGGGTATGTTGTAAGGCTAAAGGTAGTGTGGAGGGGAAAAAGATGGGTAAGATGAAGGTTTGAAAGTACCTGGCTATTCAGCTCTGGTCACCAAACACGGCTAAAGCCATTTGAAGCAACGTTTCAGTTCTGAATGATGATGGTTTTTCACCAGGGCGACGAGTATCTACCACTATTTGTAACAACTATTATAGTGCCATACTTAATACAAACATTAATTTGTCTAATTTATAAAATGCCGTTTAGTTGTTCAATCAAGGGTTATTTACAAGGGTAACTATTTAAGTTTACCTTTCATAAAAAGTCTGTTTTTGACTCGTTAATATTTTATAAAAATTTTCGATGAAAACAAACACAGTGGTTATAGCAGACTCCTTGAAAGTGAAAGGTTTTGTAGTCAAAATCCGATTTTTATCTCCTTTATTCTCGAATTCAACTGTATTTTAAAATACGAACATGTATCAACGGAAATACCTAAGAGTAATATATTGCGTATTTATTATTTCAGGTTCTAGTGGAGGTCACGAGATAGTAGACCTCGTGGTGCCCGTACTAGCTGACCCAAGGGAGAATGCAACCCTTAGCTGCAGGTACCGCATGGGTAACGACCTTCTCTACTCCGCCAAGTGGTTTAAAGATGACCAGGAGGTCTTCAGATACATGCCAGGACAACAGGTAGTTAAAAACACAAATTTTAACACTCCGAAACGATCACGATATATTTGTTTCTTTACATTGTGGCCTTTAAATACGAGAAGTCTCTAGGAATTGACCTTTCGAACTAGGTCAAATGGCTCAAAGATGCCAAAGGTTTTCAAATGTATGCTAGGACAACAGATTATTTTATGATAAAAATTAGTCAAAGTGTTTGCAAAAGTGTGGATTCTAGGTAAAACGTGACTTTCAGATGCAAGAACGTAATACGTGTCGTAGAATATGCCTAAGACTTTAGCTTTAGACTTTTGAGTCGTTGGGTGTCAGATAAATAATACAAAAATCAAAATACTGCGTATTTTTTAATCACTAAGTTGAGTCAACAGTAAATACATTTAAAACATTTTTTTAATGTACAACTTTTTGAGATCTAAGTTGTTCGTTTAGTGCCAATTTTTTTGTTTTTTTGTGAATACTGGACAAGAGTCCCAACTGCTCCCAACCGTCTAAAGCCAGTGAGACTATGGCATCTCCAATTAGGGTATGTTGTGAGGCTGAGGTTAGTGGAGAGGGGAATAAGATGGGAAAGATGAAGGTTGGAAAAAACCTGGCTATTCAGATCTGATCACCAAACACGGCTAGTGTCATTTCAAACAACGTTTCGGTTCTGAATGGTGGTATTTCACCAGGGTGATACGTAGAGTATCTACCACTCTGGAATATTCTTTATATTATTTTATATGAATTTTATGTGTTTTGACATATATTAATTAAAAATATATATTTGCGTAAGCTGGGTTTGAACCCGCGACGTATAAATCTCTCGCTGCGCATGCAGGTGCAGTCATATCTTTACCGAGAAAAAGTCGACGAAAATTATGCATGAAATTTGTAGACGTTCCACATTCCAACTCTTAAGATATCTGGTCACTTTATAAATACGATAATTGTGTCAGAATTAAAATGAAAGTGTATAATTGGATGATAAATTTCTTCACTGCAAATTTTGCTGAGGCCGATATAACTTGCCAAGAAGAACTTCGATTCGAGGAAGAAGGCAAACTGAATTTCTATGATGGTGAATTTCACCAACTCATAAAAATGCCTGCTAAATATCCAAATATGTGGAAAAAGATTCTAAATTTATTATTTTCTCTACTTCATATCTTGTAGAATAAGACTGTGGTGCTGCTAGTAATATTATCACCACACAAAGATACCGTCTGAATATTACTGCAAAAGGAGAACTTTGTTTATTCCTAATGAAAATTTAACAAGATATCAAACAGTTATTCTTGAAGCATCAGCCTCAAGGATCTCATTAATAATAAGTTACGGTTAATTTCAAAAGCGATATAGCGATTTAGCTTAGCTTAGTCGTTTTCACAATAAACTTTTATTTTGAAAAATTAAAGCTGTTCAAACCTAACGGAGCGACCAACTAAATTTGCAGTCCAATAAAATCTGACTACCTTGAGGTGAACCGCATTTTATACTGTAGAGCGCTAGTTATTAGAACTTTTAAACACTTTTCGTTAGGTTTTACCGATAAACATTCCAAAGTAAAAATGTTGTGATTGTTTAAGCATCTGTATTTATCAAATAAAATTTTCTATTTTATATTTGGCTTTAACGGAGGTACAGAATTTCAATAAATTTTAATTATCTAATGATATAATTTTATTTAATAAAAAGACAAATTAAAGTCGACATTTTTAATTAACCCACCCCTCTACAAAAAATCGCACGTTCCCTAAATTGAGTTATTTCCGAACCCGTGGGTGGTAGATATTAAAATATTGAAGACCCCGGATCTATTCAAGCAATATCAACGTATCATGACATCTCGTAAGCTTTCATCAAAATTCATTAACCTCTATTCAAAGGTAAAGGTCCTTGTGTAGGAGAAGACAGAGAATTATGTTTTTATTGTTTATCGATCTTTTATATCGTGTATCTAAACATCTATATGTATACTAAGTGTTCATAATTGAATGATTTATTTATAGTAATGCTTAAAAACAGTTTTCATAAACACGTGTTTTTAAAAATATTAGTAAAAATACCTGTATATTCAACTAAACATACTTTTGGTATGAAATTATATTTTAATAATAATGTAGAAATCTCCGTCCGACTAATAAAATATGCAGACGATAAAATTTGCACATCTCTTCAGTCTGAAATACTTAGGTCAATGCAAATATTTTCAACTCTGAAATTCTTTTGTATCATGAGCTATGCGGCTTAGTAATATATATTTGAAAATAAAAATCGTAATTAAAACAACAACAAAAAAAAATTGACGCATTAAAAAAAACCACGCCACGGTGGTTCATATGTTTGCTTCTTACCGAAACAATAAAAAATATTCTTGGTAACTTGCTTACAAGGCAAAACTACAAACTTTGCTTGGTAACACAGTACTTAACAGTAGGGAAGAAATAACGCTTAAGCTCAAGCCCCGATCGAGGATTTTCCTTAGCCAAATATTAGATAATTATTAGAAGGGGATCTATTAAGTTGTGTTTAATCTTGTTTCGTAACCTTAATAAGATTATAACCAATATTGAAATAAGTCATAAACAAGGGCCTCAACTACGACTTAATTGTAGATAATGTTTAGAGAGTGATTTTACATGCAATAATTATGACAGATTGAATACATGTCTAACCAAAATAATTTCCTGAATCTAAAATATTTAAAAAAATAGGGTTAGACAAAAAGTTTTATTTCGAATGCAAATTAATATAAAACTTAATTTACTAACCGGCTTCGCACCAAATTTAAATTGAAATGTTTTGAATAAAAAAATGATATCTCGTCTTATTTTTAACGTTTAAATTGATATCACAATGTTACAAATTTCACGATGAAATTCACGCGGCGAGTTGAAAATAATTTAACTGACTGAAAATATCAAGTAAAAAGTTTAGTGGAAATTTTCTGAAGCTATGAACCCCCAGCACTCAAAAATGGCGCTAAACGTAACTTTTTGGCTTTCTGATACAAGCAATATTACGAATAATTTATTTGTTTATTCTATCCAGGAAGTTAGGGAAATGTCTAAGATTTCAAATGAATATTATTTGTCAGCTGTTAACTTTCAAATTCCGTGAAAAATATACTAATGTGTCAGTTAAAAGTGCAGTTTGGACAACCAGCGAAGGCATTTATATACGTTTTACCTTTGATTGCAGTGTGCATTTCATAAAGAATATAAAATATTAAATAAAATAAAAATTAAAGAATTGTATTAACAGGAAACTTTTTTCCTAACTACCCGTATAGAGTGAATAAATTAAACACTTGTAGTATTGCTTGTACTAGAAAGCCAGAAAGTGTGTATTTTTGGGTGCTGACCTGCATGTCAAATAAATATAGCGCATTTTAAATAAATACAAATATGTACATTTATTATAGGTTAGTCCTTTTTCACTTGTTTGAAATTGAAAACATTATTTTTTTAATTTGATTATTTTCTAAACACCAACATCGGTTCCAATTTTGAAAATATCACATTCATACGTACTTACGTATGGTCGTACGCACGAGGAAATTCAACAATTTAATTTGATCGAATTTCTATCTTATTTTTATCAATTTCTACTAGTTTATCATTTTACGTTATATTTCTTCTTTAGAAGACATAATCAAACTTAAAAGCAAAGAAGATAATTATTTGAAGTGTAAAAAATTGAACACAGCACCATTATTAAACATTCGAATGTAGTACAGTTTGTTGTGGAAGTTTCCGCTGGTCCAATATTGATTCAATCCTCTCCTTACCATGATAATATATCAGCTCCGAGAGTTATCTATATCCTAGAACCTAAAGCTTCCTCGTTTCTTATCATGATGACAACACTATATAACCCTTTTAACCCACAGCTTTGTCCCTGTCCCACGGCTAGTTAAATATTTATTCAAGAATTTAAGTTGGCGTAAGAGAGGTAAAAGACATGCTTGATGTCAAAGGTAATGACACCTTCCAAGTAACTCATTAAGGTGGAATGAGATGAGTTTTGTAACAATAAGTTCGCACGTTTTCAAGTGTTTAGTAATCATTCGCGCACTGGCGGCAAAATTATTTACTGACATACTTTAAACAGCGTCCCTTGAGTTTATTTGGAATACAACATGTAGATGGCATTTTAATTTCCGGTGAAATTTTTATTCAATCAAGAACACAAAATATATCGTCGCCAGAAAGGCAAACGAGCTGAAGCTCCATATTGGAAAGTTCACACCAGGGCACAATAAAGTTTTTTTTTATTTATTTTTTTACAATAAAATACATAATTCTTCAGTAGCTGGTTGGATTGTGAAAAAAAATACTCAATGCTCTCACTGAAGCAACGTAGAGCTAAAAAAGTTTCAAACTTTTATCAATTAAGTCGACTCAAGTTTTCGCCTTCTTTGAAATGATAAATTTATCTTAGATGGCTGAAGGGCCACAAAAATCTTCAGAATCAAATGAGAGTGAGAGCATTCGATGCAGAAAAAACTGAATTTTCAACTTATTTTTGATCAAAGTTTCGTTTAAGTTTTTCCTTTCTAGTGTCGATATGTTTGTAATTGTCATCTACCAAAATAAAGCTCAAACTTTAGACGTTTGTTTTATTTAACGATACCATGTAACGACCAGAAACATAAACGAAGCCATCTTGTTCCACAAAAATACGTATTCTATAGTGATATCTGTTAACAATTGGTCAGATTAAATTGCAAAATACAATCGTCAAAACATGTAATAGTGTTCGCTCCTTTTTCCAGTTCCAATAAATATTTTCCAAGTCTTTGCAAAGTTTTTAAAATACGTATTGGTACAAAATGTTGCAGGTCTACCCAAAATATAGCAGTCCACCATAAACTTTTTTATAGTATAAATAAATATATCCCCATTCTGATCACCATATTTGCTACAGCCCCCAGGTCTCTCATTCCCGCTGGCCGGAGTGGAGCTGGCGCGAATCCCCCGCTGTTCACCTGTGGCTTGTGACCTGGAGCTGATTGACCTGGTGGCCCTCTCCGCGGGTCACTACCGGTGCGAAGTCTCCACAGAAGCTCCGACCTTCAGGATAGTCCAGAAAAGCGCCAATATGACGATTGCTGGTGAGTTTATTTTTTTAAAGCTCGCATTGAGCCTTTTTGAATTTAATTATTTTTTTTTTATGTGCCAACGTATTTATTTATACAAGTATATGTATATATTTTTTTATTCATTCAATCTTTTATATTTTATTCGTTTTTTTTGGCTTCTCGAAAGTACATTAAAAATTAAATGCCTGACGCTATCTATAACAACAAAATATATTGATTTTTAAAAACGTTTTATTTTTTACTGTATTAGTTTATGTGCATGAGCACTTATGTTAATTTATTATGTAAAAGCCCATCAGGACGTTAGTAAATAAATAAAGTTTGTAACATCCAACAATGGCTACAAAGTTACCACTTTTTATTCTGTCGTGCTTACTGAAAGTTAACCATCACAAGGATAATCTTCACCCTACATACTCCAGTCCGGAATAGCACACGTACCATAAAAAGTATAATCGTATATTATTTGGAAGCCATAAGGTGTGGCAACTTTCTGTTTTACGACTTCCATTAATCTTCCTTTGTATTGTCAGTTGGTAATCTTGTATCGGTCGCTTCTCGTGATTTGTGACGAAGTTATTGTGTTTTTTTCTCATATCTAGTACAATACCACAATACGTGTTTGCAATTCGATGAAGAATAGCTGCCTAGTGTAAGATTACACGTTTGTTTTAATATTTATATAGGTGCCATAGAACTCTAAATCATTGGGATAACAACTAAACCTTTAGAAGAAATCTTGGATTAAAATTCATTTGTAGTCAGAAACAAGTGATTTAAATCATTTCAAAAAGAAAATTGAAAGTGAAGTTAAGTAAATTTGAAAACGTTAGTACTCTAACTAAACAATACAAAATTAAATAAAATGCCATGTATTCGAATCATTAAATAAAATGCTATGTATTCGAATCATTAAATAAAATGTCTTCTACGTTTCAACCGGTAAAAACATGGACCCTAAAATGTTTCACATTCATGTCAGATTGTTCATTACACCAAATAAAGACAAATTGAACAATCAGGATTTCGACCACATGCTTTATCTGTAGGGACAAAAAACTTCATCTTTCTTCTATGGACAAAAAGGTTGACATCATCACTTACGTATGCCGTTTTTTGTCTCGAATTCGGTTCGGGTAGGATGAGACGGCAAGAAAATGGTATGTTATGTTTTCATAAATGTTGGCAGGGGTACTTTATTTATTCGTCGGGTTTGTATGTATATCATCAAGGTGTTGCTAAAACGTAGCATTTTATAATAAAGGTAAATATATTACAATCGGTTTTTTTTATTACCGAACGTAAAAAAATGAACACAGAGTTTTTTTAATGCCTCTGTGGCACAATATAAATTTATATATTCGTAAAAAGCATTAACTTTGTGGCTTGCCATATTTATAAATAGAACATATATACTTTGTTTTTAACCACTTTTTTATTTAATATTTTGTCTACCGGTTTCGGAAGTACCCTTCCATCATCAGGACAATATTAAATTAATCTGAAATACAAAATACTGAGATAAATATACATATTTAGGAGTTGGAAGGAGAAGGAGTAATTGATGAAATTATGGGAATAACAGAGCGTTAAAATTCTTCACCGTTGCAATAAAGGGATAAAATTAGATAACTTAGAAGCACTAGAAATTAGAAAATCATTAAACAGTAAATGTAATATTTTAAACAATCAAATTAATTTATCTTATAGTCCTATCCTAAATATTTTTCCAATAAACCGCTCTGTTATTCCCATAATTTCATCAATTACTCCTTCTCCTTCCAACTCCTAAATATGTATATTTATCTCAGTATTTTGTATTTCAGATTAATTTAATATTGTCCTGATGATGGAAGGGTACTTCCGAAACCGGTAGACAAAATATTAAATAAAAAAGTGGTTAAAAACAAAGTATATATGTTCTATTTATCAATATAAATTTGTTAACTGAGATTATTTTCACCAAGCACAGTCAGTTCAAATAAAAACACTTTGCTTTTTCTGTTTTATATCTACTGCACCAATTATGTATAAACTGCAATGTATATATTGGTACTTTTTAAAGCCTAATTGGAGAGTAAATATATAAATATGTTTAAATAACCACGGTTTTTTAGAATTCGCCAAGCATCTTATTGAAAAAGATTATAATTTCAATAAAAGCACCGGTGCTGATATTCTCCATAAAAATGGTTATGGCAACAGATTAAATAATTTATAAGCACTAGAAATAAAGAAAGTCACTAAAATTAATTGTCATATTCTAAATAATCAATTATTTTTTTCCAGTAGTCCGATATTAGATAAATTTCCCTTGAACTTATAAAATCTCTCATTATTCTTCAATCACCTTCTCAGTTGTCGTTTTGCCTATTTCATTTTACATTATCGTCTCTTTCTCTCTGTTCCTTTGTTATTATTGTAATGTTGTTCTTTTGTTTTCTTACTGTCCTCTTTTTTATTATTTTATATTGTGTTCTCCATTTGTATGTATGAGTATATATAACCACATACTTTGTATTTGTTAATTAGCTTAATTTTGTACCCTGATGATAATTAAGGTTGGCAAAACCGGTCGGTCAAAAAAATTAAAATAAAATCTGTGGTCTAATACAAACTTATTATTTCATTATCAATAAATATGTCAAACCACAAAGAGATTGATTTATTTATTTATTTATACTAGGTTTTAACAGATATTCTCACTTACGTAAAAACAATTCAGTTATAAAAAACTATAAAAAATACAAATACAAAGGATACATAAAATATAAAATTACAAAAACTCAATCAATGATAAATAACACAAACAAAAGCAAGATGCACAAAGAGAGACAAAAAAGATGCCCAGAATAATTAGCCCAAACAATATTCAATTTTTTTTTACATAACAGGACATTTTTTTTAAAACTATCCAAATCATCTTCAATTTTTTTTTTTGCTTTCTACGAAAATAAATAAAAACTTACTTCTCCTGATTTATATTTACTGCACCATTTCTGTACTTATTTCAATGTGTATATTTGTACTTTTTTAAAGCCTAATTAGACAGTTAATATATAAATACCACAAAAAAAATTACCTACTATTTTGTACATAAATTTGGTGGGAAACCACTTTTAAATAAGAAGCATATTAACAAGTAGATGACTGGTATCGGTGTATTAGTTCTTATAAATATGCTAAAAACTTGTTTGCACTCAAAACTTTGCTACAAGTAGCAAAAATCATAAGTATTCCAAGAATATTACTATTCAATGTTATTCAATACCCTTTACTTAATAATTTTTCATTACACCTGAATGAGCATGTTTTTGAATAAGGTTATTTTTCATAGCCAATCATTCAAGTCAGTGAATTTCCGGTAAATTGGTTTAACAACAAAAACCCTTTATTTTATTTTCTTTTGCCCCTCTCTGAATCCGATAACAATGATATCTCCCACACGGCAATATCCTAAATTGTTCGTTTCCTGACTTGAAAAAATAGGAATTTGGAGTAGCAAACAGAATGGTAATTTTTTTCCCCACCCATCCGGGATGATTTGTACAGGGGTGGCTAGTGCTGGTTCATACTAAGCACTTATGATAAACGTGGGAACAATACTAATAATACTGAACTTATTTAGTGCTATTTTGTGATATTTAACCTCAAGTGCTTTTCATACTAAATTAATTAAGCTAATAAGACTAACTAACAAGGAGAAAATAATACATATCATGTATACAAATCAAAACTATCTAAAATCATGATCGTTATCATAAATCACGGGAGAAGAGGTTTAGATATGGGTATAACAGTACATTAGTACTGGGCGTTAACTATAATTCGAAAAAACGCCAACGCCGTTATCGTCGGCGATTGTTAACTGTTAAATATAACCGTTTAAAATAACGCCGACGTTTACTATTTTTTGGTAGACTAACAATATAATACTTTATTTTCTTAATTACATATAAGTACACAAATTGTCCTTGAGGTGATTTTCCCACGAAAACGGCCAAAAGTTATCCATTTATTATTATTATTAAGTCTAGACGTTGAATTTTATGCACTAATGAAAAAAATGTCAGTTTATATTTTGGGGAGAGTGTGTGCCGTTGCAGTGATCGAGTCGTGACACAACGTATGAGCTTACCAACATCTGGATTTAAAATGACGCAGGTTAAAGAGACCTGCGCTTACTGTTTTGTTTATCTGGGATCTCAGTGAGAGATCTGCATTTAGATAAACACCTAATAGTTTCACGCCATTTCTAGAGACGATGTCACAACTAATATCATATACTACTTGATATAACATTCTAATGTATTTTATATGGTTCTTACAGGCTATTTTTAATTTGTTACTTAGTATAATTTTCATGTTTTCCGGCAACGCATTGTAAAAATTCATATCTTTATAGAGTAAACTGTTTTTGTTTATTGGATTTATTCTTTCTGGTAGTCTGATTTCTTTGCATTTCCTTGTATTATGTCTGTGAATATCTACGTTGTATATAGTTTGGTAATAATTTGGTAGTAAGTTTTATTTCTATTCTTATTGTATTTGTGACTACTAATGTTTTTCATGTTAGCATCTGTTTCACTGTTAGCCAATTTAGTTCGTCTGAAATTTTTACTACTTTTGAATATCTATTTTGCCTAAGTATACTTCTCATTGCTCTTTTTTGGAGAATTTGAAACTTGTTCTATTAGATGTCATTACACAAGAAAAGAATTGTTGAACAGTCATGCAAATGTGCAGCAATAATGAAGAGGTAATGAAGTAATAATAATGAAATCTTAGATGTAAGTCACTAGTCATAAGTTATGCTCAGTAGTCAGTTACTAGCTATAAGTCCTAATTTTAAGTCACTAGTTGAAATTATTAGTTGTAAACCATTAGTAATAAATCTTAACTGTAAGTTATTAGTTATAAGCTTAAGTGATAAATTATAGGTTAGATAAATTAATCTGTAAAGCGCCCTTGAGGTGATTTTTCCACAAAAACGGCGCTATAAAAGATATCCATTTATTATCATTATTAATAATACAAATGCAATAATAAAAATAGTAAGAAAGTAAAATAATATATTGCGTCGTATTATCTACTAAAACTTAATTTATTTTCTTACAAGAGATTTGCACTTTGGCCGTGAAACAAATCGTAAACATTAGACAATTACACTATTAATCGTATTCTTCAACTCACAAAAACACATCGGATGCACGTGCGACAAGTAAAAACGCGCCAAACTAAACGAGTAGGAGATTGAAATTAAACCAAATAGCAAAAATAATGAATAACGAGCATATTGGTTTTAATAATAATAATCCCCTGTTAAAAATAACAGTTCGATGAAAAGACATTGGGAGATATTTAACATACCAGTTATTTTACTTGTCATTTTTGCATACGCTTGATGGGAGGCGCTACGTATCGGCTGTTTCGGATAGAAAAATCAACAAATACGCCTAGTAAGAAGATATATAACCAAAATATTATTCCAAACTACGCAAAATATTGTTTACGAAGTACAAAATCTTACTCCTTTTTGTTAGTTTGCGAGCGCAGTTAAAATAATAGGTATGCTGGCGTCAAATATATTAGTCTCATAATAAATAATATCCAGCTGTTAGATATTATTTGACATAACAGTGATATTATTATTTTAGGTGCCGTCGACAGATTTGCTTGACTCTAGAAGCTAGGCACCGCGCGTTTCGGATATTAAAATTTACAAAAAACGTCGAGTAAGAAAGTATGGGACCAAAAGATTATTTAAAATTACGCGTAAATTCATTTACGGAGAAAACACTCTTAAATCTTTTTTACTTGGCACTAACGCCAATTCAAAGATAGATTATTACGAGAGTGTGAAGACTGTATTGCGTCGAATTATATTCGTATGTACTCGTAGCTACTGATATTTTAAATAATAATATCAAACTGTTGGCGCAAATTTTCGTCAATAGCGTTAGACGTTGGTGGCAACTAGCTGTTATTTCTAAAAGCTAGATATATTTTGATACAGTACTAGTGTACATCAACAGACTAAAAAAACAATTTACTAGAAGCTAAGGGTCTAAAAATCTAGATGAAACGTATGAATTTATATTAACAAATAATCGAAAACTCCGCCACTTTATGTTGTTGTTGTTTTGAAGCAATGCGACCGGGATATGGGTTATGTAGACACATATTAAATGCACAAAAATATACAATGAAAACAGGAAAATGTTAAAAATAAGGATGGTAAATTTTAAAAGCTAAAAAATGATAAAAACTTTACAGTTTTGATTTCAATGGTTGGGACAGTGTCTGTCATTAGGGCAGCTATCGGCGGATAGTGATGGTTATAGGTATGATGATGAAGATTGCAAGGTTGTCTGAAACGTTCACTTAAGGAGGAGAAAGCTCAGTACGGTTTAATACCATAAAAACCAATCACCATAATACTTCTAGGCGTGAGAATCTTAAGTCAAATAACTTAGCAGCTTTTATTGATGAAGCGATGATACCGGTAGTTATAATTATGAGATTAATTAAATAAGGAAAATAACAGGTACTGCATAATTAACACTTTACAAAGGGTGCTAATAAAATAATCAAACATTCTTACATCGAAAAAAAAAAAAATTATAGTGAATACCGCACAAGAGTCCTAACTGCTCCCAACCGCCAAGAGCCAGTGGGACTATGGCATCTCTAATTAGAGTACGTTTTGAGGTTGAAGGTAGTGGGAAGGAGAAGGAAGTGGGGAAGAGGAAGGTCGTTAAGTACTTGGCTATTCAGATCTGGTGACCAAACACGGTTAAATCCATTTCAAGCAACATTTCAATTCTGAATGGCGGTTTTTACCAGGGCGATACTAAGGGTATCTACCACTCTGGAACGCGCCGCAAATATATTATATGTTATTTTATATTAATCAAATGTGTAACGATACATATTTATTTCATAAAACGTATTTACGCACACCGGGTTTGAACCCACGACTTCTAGATTCGTAGTCGAGCGTCTTACCACTCAACAACGTAAACATTACATTTTTAAAACACCGTGTTAACTTTTGCAAGACACAATGAAGATTTAAAGATTAACCTCGTTTCCTCGATTCTTTTAAATTTTATTTCAACCTGTTTGCCCAAAAACATAGATACCAACTTTCCGGTGTTTACCGAAATCCTGCAAGTTCAGCTCGATCGATTGAACGATATTATTTCAAGAGGCGACGTCGACAAGGTGAGCGAAAACAAATTGCCAGTAAAACAATGTGTCTTAAATTCAAAAACTTTATTCTTGGAAATATTTGATCATCCGTGTTGGCGTAAATCAGTGATTCACAACCTTTTTAACAGATGGGCCACATTAAATGTTTTTCAAACGGTCGCGGTTGCATAGAGCACAACTGTGGGGTGGCGACTAAAATTTTTAATTTAACATTTCTGGGTTTTTTGTGGGTTACGGGGAACCGATCACTTCCACCACCACTTAAGAATTAATTTAGGAAATGAAGATAGTTTAACAATTACAATACAAGAAATCTGCCACGAGTTGTACATCACTGGCGTAAATAGCACATTGGCAGTAATCTCACGGTGTTAAAAGCGAATATTTAAAATATATATATTTATATATTTTTGTTAAAAACAATCACTTTGTGGTTTGACACATTTAATGAAATTGAAATAATAAATTTGTATAAGACCACAGATTTAATTTTAATTTTTATAACTGACCAGTTTCGCTTAGTCTAAGAATCATCAGGGTACAAAATTAAACTTAACAACAACAAAACAAGTGTGTGGTTATACATACACAGGGAGAACACAATATAAAATAAAATATGAAATTTTTTTCTCACTATTCTCTTATTTTATTTGATTTGGATATAAAACAAAAAATATATTTTTTCTTACTGTTCTCTTTCTCAATTTTTTTCTCACGTTTTATATTGTGTTCTCCTTCTCTATGTATATAAAACCGCACACTTTGTTTTCATTGTTTAGTTTATTATTTTACTAAACAAAGCAATTATTAAATTTTCATTGAATCTTTTTGGACACAATTATTTTTTCTATATTCCATAAAACATTTTTTAATTGATTCACAACAACCCTAGAAAACCAAAGCTTTTTTCAACATTTAATTTAAAATTACTTATCGAATTAATTATCATATAATAATATCTCTCAGTTTAAGAGTACGCTTGAAAAGTAATTACACCACAACAAATAAAAAAGTAGAAATTCAATTGATGTTAACAAGATATACCTACTTAAAGTTAAAGGTCTCGCGTTATATGGCACCATTACAATGTCACCTTGAAACGTTTTCTAGGAACTGCGAATGAAGTTTCACGAGGTTTTTTACCAATCTTATCAAAAGATATTTTAATAGCCCGATTCACCGTTCGGTAGTTTCCATCCAGTAGAAATAAGGATACCTACACATAGTAGCCTTTATACTAGCATGACCTCGTATTTTCTTTACTTTACCTGTACTAACAGTTCACACGTTTCTCTACTGATTCTTCGATATCTACCCTACGTTATCTTTCATTACGGCCTTTCCTCCGAGCCTTTTCCTCAGCCACCTCTGTACTTTAAATTCGGGTAAAAATGACGGCCAAACTCGCAAAGAAAGATCCTTCTGAGAAATGATTCACATTAGGCCAATTTGTATTCAGAACACCGCTGCTGAGCCAATCAGTCACGAAAATTGCGAAAGGGTAAGCGATCCCGAGGGGGCGTCATACGCCCGCTCAGATTTGATCACTTCACATCTCATCTCTCGGAATGCCATTGGTCCGAGGGATTTATGTTTCCCTGTTACTTTCAACCAACATACGTATGCATCAGTCGCATTACAGTCACATTTGTCCCACACTTCAGCCTCGGAATTTTCCTGCCAGACCGAGGAGAAGTAATAGTTGCAGGAGTCCAGAGAAGTTCATGTTCACGTGGTAATGTTGATTAAAATACAAAGCGAACACGTAGAATAGGAGTTTCTCTGATTACTTATCGCGTTACACTCGGAAGCAGTGACGGCAGAAGGACCTCATTTCCTGCTTGATACTTGTTCTAAACAATGTAATTATTTATTTATTTATAAACTAACAGACTATTATCCAATTACAAAAAAAAAAACATAACACGCAATGAAGAAAAGAGCAACAGAGAAAAAACAGCATATAAATAATATTATAGTAAAGCAATGATAAAAATAGGACAAAACGTACATGAGAAAAAACATTCAAATCAAATGCAAGGTCAAGTCAATGTTTTGGTAGAGTCGTAAAGAATGACAAAAATCATTCAGACTAGTACCGAAAATTTCATGACCATGGCTTGAGTTAACATGTCTAGATATTCTGGACAGTGGAGAATGGTACCAGTTATTAGTAGAGTGATGATTGAGGAAGAGCAATTCATTGTTTCTGAGTCTACATCAAGAATTTTTTAACTGGACAAGTTGCAATAAAGAAGGTGAGTCAATAATACAATGCACACATTAGTGTAATTACTTTATCATTAAAAAACGAAAAAGAATAATATACATAGCCTGCTCAAAAGAAAAGGTGAATTTAGAATTTTCGCGGGCTGTGTACATTCGATTAAAGATTTTTTTTTTGTTATGTTGGTACACATATTTTTATCATATGTTAGCATTATCAGACATTTTGGATTAGTGGTTTGTTTTTTACAACTGGATTTGTGGAAAAACAAATCATGGATTTTATTCCTTGATCCATTTTTTCAAAAAAAAAAATCTTCTTTTTGTAAAAAATCGAACACACAAAAACGTGACTAACCTTTCCAGTTGTCAAAAACAAACCACTAATCCAAAATGGCTGATAATGCTAACATATGATAAACATATGTGTACCAACATAACAAAACAAAAAAACGATAATCGAATGTACACAGCCCGTGAAAATTCAAAATTCACATTTTCTTTTGAACAGGCCTCGTACAATTCAGTTGAAAGATAGTGTTACAAAAACAGTATTTTTAGGCTACACCTCGACTGAAAAAAATACGATGCCCATAGCCCGCTGATCCAAGCGATCCTTTTTTCCTTCATTATAATTTTTAACACGCAAAGCATTTTTTTTTCTTAAACACGCAGCTTGTTTTATTTAAACACAGGTGGTGTTTTTTACTCGCCTTGTGTTATTTTTACTAGTGAGCTATTTTTAAAAGCTGCTTTTTATTTTTGAATTTTTGGTGTTTTTTTTTTAATATTACGTATGGTTTATTTACCTGCCAATTATCGAAATTGCAGACCTGTTAAATTGCCTCGGTTCAGAGAAACGTTCGGTCAGTGAAACAACTCCATTCACAAAAAGCCTAATTTGCAGTTATTGGATCGTGCCACCGTTGATTCCCTTATCGTTGGTGAGTCGTAATTTCGTAACAAACCAGCGTACTATCGCATTTATTCCCTCGTGTCCGAAAATAGCAAGTGTGTACAAGTTAGTAGCTTGTTCGTGGCGGTGAATAGAGGCCGATAGTTAAACCACAGTTCCCTGGATAAGCACTCTAAGCAGCTTGCTCGTAGAAACTGCTGTTACCGGTTAGTTAGCTATCAAGCACCAGTTACTCGTACAAGTTTCTAGTCTCTATCACCATGCGAATGTGAATTGATTGTGTGCGAATAAGAAAGAGGCCTGCGCTAAGAAAAGTTTCCGAGTCAGGAATTAATTTAACATTCTATGTACACACGTTTACATGTTATTTTATCATCATACACCACCCAATCTCTTTTATCTGATATTGTTCATTGATGGTACACTAACTATTAAGATTATAATTTTATAAAAATGAACTGTAAATATGTTCTGAAACACCTGTTAGAAGTGCGATAATATTACGAGATATGTACGTATTCTTGTTTTTGTTTTTCATTATAGGTCGTGAGCCCATCTCAATTGTGGGCTACAACTGTTTCTTCCACCCATCCAAGCATTTCAGTTTTTTTGCATGTATTCTAAAAATAAGGTTAAAAAAAGCCTCCCCTTCAAATTTTTTATTTATTTTTATTTTATTTTGTTAAAAGTTCTTAATCTCTTTGTAAATGAAAAATGATATTACCATAATTAAGCATTGTTATTATTTTTTGTGCAAGGCCGATCATTTCTTTAACATTTTTTTTCTCCTCATTATACCGGTAGCCAAAATAAAATAAACAACAATTTTGATCAAATAACAAAAAACTTCCACTGTACATTTTATTTAACGTTGTATATTTTCAATAATAATTTAATTTAATGAATCGTTTCACCTTTCCAGTAACAAGACTACATCATTAAAAAAAGGTTTTCCTTATTTTTTTTTTTGTGAAAATAAATTTCACTTGAGACGATAGTAATAATAATATTAATTGAGAAACCTTGTACCTTCAAATTTCAAACCATCTCTTGGTTATTTATGCTTCTTTTGTTTTTTATAGACGGCAAAAAAAAAACATTTCACCTAGCCGCTTTTTACCTTGAAATTCAATATGAAGAATATCTCAACCTATCTAATATTTTACCAGTCAGGCACGGAACGTTTTCATAGTATTAAGTGTAAACCAACACAGGTTTAAATACTTTTAGTTTTAATGCCTCCTATAGGGAACTTAAATATTTTAACTACAACCATTAACTTTTAACAGCTTTAGTTACCATTTTAACTAAAAAAAATATTTTTCTATTATGTATTGAAATATTACTTAAAATGAATAATTGAAGTAATATCGATAATCATCAACGTAAATACTTAACAGAAATGTTTAACGGTCGCGACCGAGACTCGAAGTCGGAACCTCTACTCTATCCGGGAGTAACGCTTCTGCCGATTCAGCCACCGATACCTTATAAGAAACCGTCATTTTTCAACGATCTCATTCTTCATTTGAAAAGTATCAATATAGTTTTCTTTTAATTTTTCTTCCGATTTGGCTGCCATCTTTATATGGTATACAAAGCTCTACCCAAGTACATATTATATACCTAGATGGTGTCTTGGATAAACTATAAAATCATAACTATACAAAATAATATCTCGGTCGTGACTATTATTGATATTATTTCAATTATTAATACTAAAAAAAAAATTGCATCAAAGCTTTAAAGTTAATTCTAATTAAAAACATTACTTTGAGCTTTATGAACAGATTTAATAGGTCAAATTTGGAGGTTGGAAAATAAAAAAAAGTTACTGTGATTTATGTTTATTTTTATTGTGTCTCTTCCTTCGAAACAGAAGGAATTAAACGAAACCACACGCTTCTGTCATAAAATATGCGAATAAAAAGGTTACGTCTTTATTTATAACTCTCACTTGGAACCCACCTGAGGCCAGCGCCCGGTGAAAGACCGCCATTCGGTATTAATAAGAAGGGTTTAATGACTTGATGAAATGTGAAACATTGGTATGAAATCTGAAACTTTTTCTGAATCCTACTTTCGGATTACTGTGAAAACACACTGTCACATTCCCGCGAGACCAACCCTTGGAATTTACGCAGCATAACCCTTGTTTTTGGTGAGCTACGGAAACCGCTTTTGAAATACTACAGAGTATCTGTATCTTATCAGTGAGACTTGTCTCAAAAATGTAATGGATCTCTTTTAAACTACAAACCGCTGTGGTGCAAAAAACCCGTTGTCTCCTGTCATTGGGACCAACTTTAGGAATATTCATTTATTTATTTATATACTAACAGACTATTGTCCAATTACAAAAAAAAACATAACACGAAATAGTAAAAAAGAGCAACAGAGAAAAAACAGCACAAATTTAAATAATATTGAAGCAATTACAAAAATGTGACAAAATATGCAAAAGAAAGAACGTTCAAATCATAGTCAAGGTCAAGTCAAAGTTTTGGTAGAGTCTTAAATAATGAAAAAAATCATTTAGACTGCTACCAAAAATTTCAAGACCATGGTTTGAGTTTACAAGTCTCGTCATTCTAGACAGTGGAGAATGATACCCATAACTAGTAGAGTGATGATTGAGGAACAGCAATGTATTGTTTCTGAGTCTACGGCAAGGAATGTTGAACTGGATGAGTTGCAAGAAAGGGGGTGAGTCAATTATGCAATTAATAATTTTGAATATAATCATTCTTTCGTTATTTGGCCATAGTTTGGTAATGCAAGAGATTTTTTTTTAATTTATGGATTCTTTCGTAATCCTCTGCTAACTAGCTGAGGCTTATACAAATACCCCTCATAATGTCTATCTAAATAGTACTGCGGCTCATTAGCCCTTATTACTATCACCATTTGATGGTTGTATTTAATTGACAGAATTTATGTTATCATTAGTGTGTTCTTAGGGAAAAGGTCTTAACTGGATAAAAAAACCCTAAGCAAAGACATGATAAAAAAAGCTGTACAAAAGTTTTGAACTTGTTACTGATAGAAAAAAATTATACTTGACTGAAGTTAAGTATTTTATGTTCACGGCTGCTCGGCCTTGGCTGCTTCCTCTGCATCGTTCTGGTAATTTTTGTGGAAGGTCATTTTTTGTTGTTTCGGCATAGGATGTTTACGTAATAAATTAGACTTTTGACGCTGTACTATCCGTTGATGACGTCGGATAGAAGTTCCATAAGGATGACGAGCTCTTCAGCTTTGGATTTGCAAGTGGCGAGTCTTCCGCGGACCTTGATAAGGCCTTGCAGAAGAGACATGATGTCCTCGTCATCAGAAGAGTTAGTGGGTTCCTGGCCGCGTCTCTCGGGCTCCAGTTCACGTCGCTGCTCTGGTAATGGGGGGCTCGGCGTTCCGCTACTGGCGACATTTGCCCAAGATCTACCGGTTACTCTGGCTGACGGGGCTTGCTCTTGCGCCTCTGGCGCCCTGCGTTGCGGGGTGCTACTGGTTCTCGCTCGGCGCTGGAGAGCGGTTATGTATGCCACTCTCTTCGGGCATTCCCTGTAATTAGCGGAGTGCGCTCCTCCGCAGTTGCAGCATTTGGCGGGCTGTTCCCTGTCGATCTTGGTGCATTCTGTCGTGGCGTGGGCTCACTCGCACTTGACGCACCGAGCGACGTGAGCACAATTTCTGGACCCATGTCCGAAATTTTGGCACCTGTGACACTGAGTACCGTGCTTCAGGTGGTTGCTTCGGTATTTTGTCATGGATACCTTTTAGTAGCAAAGGTATCTGACGGCAGCTTTGAAGTGGCCCATATTGGTCTGTTGAACGAAGTGAGCGAGGTACAGTGGGTACTCGGAGCCCGGTGTGGTCATCTCGACCACGACGTTTTCCGGGAATCCTTGGGCTTCTAGGTCCTCGAGGATGGCTTCAGTGGGCATCCTCGGTAGCCCTCTGATGACGGTCTTCGTGGTTTTGTCTGCCCCTGTTGCGAATGTATGAAATTCTTATTTTTAACCCCGTAGCGCGGCCGTGAGTGCTCCATGTGCCTCGATCGAGCGGACCATCACGCTGATGGTACCAGGCGTGGGACGTGACGTCAACGTAGGACGTGATGTCGGTGCGGGACGTTTTAGTGGCGGAGATGCGACGGAGTTGTCATCTCCTACCTCCGGGAGGGCTTCGCACTTGTTTTTCTGGACAAGCTTGAAGGTCGGTGTTGGTGGGGGGTCCGGGCGTTTTGACGCTGCAGCTCTCTGCCACTCAGCTTCCATGGGCACCGATTAGCTGGACATTCCGGGTCCATTTATGACTTCCTGGGGGGTAATTGTTTTGAATATGAACTCGTGCACGTTGGTGCAAGGGTTCAGTTTAATCCCGATGACTCCCTCCTGGATGTCAATGAGGATGGGGCTGTTTGTGAAGAAGGAGTTTGAAGGGTGCGCGTTCTTGGTGCCCTTCATTTTTGGAAGTCTCATTCATCGAGGGGGGGGGGGGGTATAGTGTGAGAGTCCGTAGCGGTCGAGGGGGCGAAAATCTAAAATAAATTCGATTTTTTGGGGGTCAGCGGGTTGCCTTGATAAAGGCAGTTTCGATTGTTTGTGGGCAGGGCTGGTTGCCGGCAGCGAATACTTCGCGCACACCTCTGGTACGCGTAAGTCTCACTCTGCCAATACACAGTTTCTCATTGCGACCTCGTGTATTTGCTGTTACAAGGAGAAACAAGCCTGCTAAACCAGAAAATCATACTTGTCGTGAAACAAATCCTCTAATCGACCTCTCTCCTACGCAAAAAAAACTACTTGTGGATCAAAAGAACCGCTGTCCACAAACTAAACGTAAGTGTAATGGAACAACTATATTTGGTCGGTAAGACTCAGCTTGTGAATGTAATAAAACTACCGTCTTCGGTCACTGGGGCTGACTTCAAAGCTGTAATAAAACCAATCAGTCAGTGAGACAGCTTAGGAATGGGACAATAAGTACCACTTTTTATGGTCGGAAACTAAGTGGGTAGATGAAATAGAACTGTGGTCAATCTAATACAAATGGTGGCTACTTACCGAGAAGGTTGATTTAAAAATATCTTTAATAATGTCACAAGTACAAACGAACAATTGAAATGACAAAACATTATCTTCATGGTAATTTCTCTTTTATTTTATTAAAACACAAACCATAAAAAACGTTAGGATGTGGGATGTCGAATGCACCATCCATTCGACATCCCACATCCAAATTAAACATGTTTGCAACACTGAATAGTTAATATAAATATACGAATATATTATTCCTAATTAATTTTCGATTGTTATAAAGCTTTTAGTGTTGTTCTTACTTGTCACATTTGTAAGGATTAGGTCTGGTTTGACTTATATTTGACATTCATCATGAAAATAATTAGAAAATTCAAATTCAAAATATTGTTTTATATTACATCAAAGTTTACTTAATAAACATCTCAAACACGCCAACACAAGAGTGTCGATTAACGACAGAGTAAACGAAAATCATTTTTTATTAATACACATTAGCAATAAATTAATTTAAGAATCTTGTACATAAAAAAAACCTTCGTATAATCCCGAAAATAGAATACCAATAGAATTTAACCATCTTTGAAGCATTTATTCCCGGGTGACACTAATAGAGTATTATTTCTCTCCATAGCGATGCATTTAACAACACATTTAATTTTATTTATGTGGATGTGAAAAGCCTAAGTCCTGACCTAGATCCAAATCCTTCTGTGCCCTGCCACGAAGCTTTCAAAGCCTAAATAGTTAACTAAGTAACTGAAATCAGCCCAATCTGGTTTACTTAACTTAATTCAATGATTCAGAAGAAAGTTCAGCACTAACTATGCTCATTCTTAATTCAACGAAATCTCCAACTAGTGATTGCAATACCGTAGTTAAATATAACTGCCATTTTTTTCTATCCGCTATGCTTACCTTGATATCAATTAACACTAAAGATAACGTTACATTAAAAATAATAAAAAAGGTTATTTGTACCCCAAAAACGTTTTAATTAACAGTTGATTATTCGTGTTCGAAAATTTACTTGAAAAGGGGTTTTTTCCGCAACCGAAATTTGAAATAGTTTATTCCCCACTTGAAACTTTATGATTTAAAAGAAAAACCTTCTGTATGGTATATGCCTATACACCTTCGTTAAACAATATGCATTTTATCTATGATATCATGTATTTATTCATTTCGAAAGGTATAAACTTTCAAAATCTACTGTTTTATTACACAATCTAACAGCTAAAGGAACCTTTTATACTAAAACATGTTTTCGAAATCTTAACCTTTTCGTGATTGCGACATCTAACCGAAAGTAAAAAAAAAGTTTTTGTATGTTTTGTATCGCTAGGTCACTGAAAATACTAAAATTAATTTAACTAAAAACAGCCTATATTTATATATCTGGCTTTTAAGAAGTATCAGAGATATTTTTTTCTTAATTCGCACCCAACTTTAGCGCTCACGAGAAAGAAATGAATTGACAATAACGTTAATTTACGCATTATTTGGGCAAAAAATGAATTTGATAAGAAGTAAACTGTTTCAATCTTCAATATGGCAGGCTGATCAAAGACCGTAGACAAAGAATTTCAATGCCTTTTCTTTAAACTGTTAGAAGTTCTTTAATTAGACAATGATTATTAAATTGGTATTGCAATCCCTATTCCCGGTTCTAACCTCATTTCGATTTCAGATTTAAAGAAAGTGGATTTAAGACCTCTACCTCTACCTATATTTCCTCTTTATTTAACGGTTGAAAGGAATTTGTAAAAGTTCCTCGGGCTACCCGGGCAGAAGTTGGTATCTTTAATATTGATAAACTTTTTTAATTATCTCATTTCGAATTCACTTCATGAAATCCCGCCTAAAGTTATGAAACTGTCCAAATCCCATATTAAACTCGGGGATTAATCCACCACATGTTTCTATGAGTTTTAATATTATATATGTATTTCCATAGTTTCCTTGTTCTTGAACTTCTTTCTCACGTTTATGACGAGACTCGTTCTAAATAATGTTCAGCAAGAAATCATGTGCCTTGAATACAAAATAAATAAGTTTCGATATCTTTGGGTGAGATGTGAGAGGTGAGAGGCGAGAGGCGAGAGGCGGAGGCAGTTTCCGAGGAATGTGAGGACTTGGTAAACATTTTTTTTGTACATAGAACATTTATTTCAGAAGGGTTTTTTATTCGATAGTTTCATACTTTCGTGCTACGCTGACATAGGATGACATAGAAGCGTGCCTCAGTTATGGATATATTTCATGGAGATATTATTATATTTGATAAAAAAAATATATTGTTTCAATCATAACTCTTTTCCTTTATCAAGGCAAACAGTAAACTGACAATAAGTATAGATTTTTTTTCTAGGTCATTATTTGCTTGAGTGGTAGTTAACACACAGAGAAGAAATAAGTAAAAGGCGTGTGAAAGAAATAGAGAAAAATTAATCAAAGTATGGATATTGACAAGGTTACTGTTTGTAATGAAAAAGAATATTACGTTTTTTAGTTTTTTAGTTTTTTTTTATATCGATGTAAAGTGTAAAGGATTGAAATAATTGCAAAAAAAAATCTGTATTTTAGATAAAAATCTGCATTGATTCAGAGGTTTCTCTTGTTAGAGTGACGAGTCAAAATGTTAATAAAATACCATCTCTTAATTAACCTGCTTTTTAAAAGGACTTTGTTTAAAGCGCATGGCTCCAACCTTTTAGCTGATTCCCGAAACAATAATCTTTAAAAAGGACGAAACAATCCAGTAATGAGCTCTTACAGATAGTAGTCCTGCTAAATAATAAAAAAGAAAAAGATATATTGCATAGGCTGGCATTAGGTTGACTGATGCATACCCTACAGTGGAAATTAATTTAAACACATGGAAAATTATGTAGATTTAAAGGCGGTTGTGTAAGGGAATATATATTTTTTAAATATAAAGAATCGATTGAGAATATCTCAATACACCTAGGATTATTATCAGTCAAAGTATCTGATTAACTTATGTATATTTTTTTTGTAGATACGTTTACGATAGAAATATATTTTCATTTAATTTTATTTACTATTTTTAATTAATTTAATTGTTTTTTTTTAACGCAATTTTATAATGCACTGTTAAAAAAAAACCAACCACCACAATGCGGGCTCACCTAGTCTGGTGGTTGTATGTTCCAAATAGATGTAGATACAAATAATAATGCATAAAATGTACTGAATAAATAATTATTAGAAAAAAAATCAGACCGAAGAGGGATGTAATATTGAATAGAGAGTTATTTTCAGACAAGCTTGGTTACAAAAAACAATATACGATGAAACTAAAAAATTGTAATTATTCTCAAATAGTGCTGATTTCTAATTAAAATCTGAAAGTAAAAAATAAAATTAATCTTTGAAAAATGTTTTTTTTTTTACCAAATTAGTAGCGATGGGAAAAGCTTCACAGATTTGTGAATGCTTCACGAATTGATGCTTTTTCAAAATGAACCCTTCACGATGAACCCTTCAATTGAAGTAACATATTAATCACAGCATTCCTCGTCGGGGGGAGGGGAGGGGGGTTAAATAATAATATTTTCGGGGCAGCTCTCCCAACCACATAAATTGATGTATGTATGTGCATTATTCTATGGCAAAAATTATAGCTTGTAGAAAAACGATGAATTGTCTATGACTGGTTTCTCTTCTATGGTTTACGGGATGACAACTGTCAAAATTGTTTGAATCTTAAGAGTATTCAAGGTTTGAATTGACATTGTTTCATGACTTAAAAGGGATGATGTACAATGAGTATGCACAAGGAACTTGCAAAAAGCAAATGAAGTACTAGCAAAATTTCCAGTTTCTGTAAGAGCGATATAAACTTCTTTCAGGGCTTGAGATACGATTTGAATATTCTTACTGTACAGTACTCAGTTTGACAGTTTGGTTAGCAAAAGGCTGAATATTGCGCAAATGACGATTCATATTAAAGGCATTTCCCCCCTTTATGGATATAACTTCAGAACAAAAGTTGCATTTGGCCTGGTAAACTTCATCTTCCTTAAAATAAACCCATATTTCACTTTTCTTTCTCGTTGAACGGTCAGTCATAATTTTGGGTAGAGATTGAAAGGTATGTTTGTAAGCTGAGATATTTTAAAGTTCAACAAAATAATTCGTTCACAATTCAAAATTACCAAAAATACTCGGAAAAACTAGTGTCGTATAGACAAAACAAGCAAAGAAATCATAAGCAAATGTCACGAGTACGTGCGAGGGAACGGATAACTAAAAAGATACTTCATTGCTTCATTCATTCTTCGAACTAAAATCGAAGGAAGAAGGGAATGAACAATTGAACTGTGGATGATGCAATATTTCAGTCTTTCGAACGAATGAAAAATTGAAGTTCGAAGTAAATGCCATAGATTGTTCAATCGGAAGTACCAACTTAACCAACTTCAATTGAAGTATTTGTTCAATGAAAAATGAATGAAGTTGGGACTGCTGTCAAAAGAAGTACTTCTTTGAAACAGTTCTTTCAAAACTGTCACAACGCTACAAATTAGATTGAACGCTTATATTAACGGTAATAGTGCCAAAAAGCGCCACAGCGCTGCCACGTGGTCATGTATAAATGCCGACGACGCAACGTTTGACTCGCGATAGGTACAGTTGTGTGCGTGGATCTCGTGATTTTTTCTTTGATTCGCGTTTTATTAAATCTGTTTCCATATTAAAATCTTCTTGAAATACCTTTAACATCAAAAAGACCGAGGGTGAATAAAAATTACTAGGCCGTAATTTACGGTGACGCGTTGTATGCAGCAATAAGGATGGCAGCGCAGTAAAGAGATGTAATTTGATTTGCTCAATGTAACTCTTAAACACATTTGAGAGATGTAAAAGGTTAGCAGCTGGTCACTATTGAAATATTTGCTATCCCTTACAGGACGTTCAGTTTCTTGGAAGCCAGAATTACACAGGCTTCTATGGAGCCTTGATACTTGTTCGATCTGATGGAAGATACTTACTCCAAGCATTTCGATAGAGTCGTAATTGGAGAGAGTGCTTCCATCAAATTTCACCAAACAGTCAGTGAGCTGCTGTTCGGAACGATGTGAAATATATTAGGGGTAGAACCTTGCTTCCGTCATTTTTTTCCGAAATTCAAACCTTTATTGTAAAAAACTGATAATACATTTATGATTCAAAGTATTTTCCATCGCTGGTCATTACCTTTTCTCGTCTTTTGGGCAGCGTACGAATTTCGTGTTGAAAAAATTGGTCATCTTTTGAAGCAAATAACGAATCGATCCAATTTTCTACTCTTTTATGAGACCGGAAGAGCTTGTCAGACAGGTCATGTACCATTGATTGAAACAAGTGAAAGTCAAAAAGAACAACGTCAGAAGAATACTGTGGGCGGGGTAAGACTTCATATTTCAACGTTTCCAAGCATGTATTGACCACTTTCGCAACATAGGGTCGAGCATTTTCAATTAAAACCTCCCAAAAATGACACAAGACACAAATCGACTAAAGTTTATATGGGGTTATGTTAACAGATATCTAAGTTTATTGCTCGACGTACATGGTTTGTTCAAAAGAAAAGGAGAATTTTGAATGTTCGCGGGCTGTGTACATTCGATTATCGATTTTTTTTTGTTTTGTTATGTTGGTACACATATGTTTATCATATGTTAGCATTATCAGCCATTTTGTATTAGTGGTTTGTTTTTGATAACTGGAAAGGTTAGTCACGTTTTTGTGTGTTCTTCGATTTTTTACTTTTGAAAAAAATGGATCAAAGAATAAAATCCATGATTTGTTTTGCCACAACTCCAGGACGCTCATCGTAATTAACATCTTCTCGACCTTCTGAAAAGTGTTAAATGATAAACATATGTGTACCAACATAACAACAACAACAATAAATCGATTATCGAATGTACACAGAAAAATTTACCTTTTCTTTTGAACAGGCCTCATATATGATCTATTTTTTTCGACCACTCCTTACCGTTAAAGCCATCCATTGGAAAACGGCGGAAGCAAAGTTGTTTACCTTACACATTTTTTTAAATTGGTTCTAGATTAATATCAACATTTATTAAATATTTACAGGAATATCAGATAACAAAGTTTTATTAAATTAAGAAAAGACAACAATGGCTTACAACCTTCGTTAATTGGAATGCTACCCAATGGATAAGTATTGATTACGCTCCTTGATATTGGAAAAATATTTTAACTAGGGTTTTACAGTCCCTGTACGGTTGGATAAACACTGATATTTATTATACGGAAAAGTTAATTTCGAGTGGGTGAAGTCTACTCGAGATAAACCATATTTACTACGGGAAAGTTGGAGTGAAAAGCGTATAATATTTGTGAAAGAGTGAGAATAGAGCCTTAATTACCATCCACTGAACACAAGTTCAACCAAACTATTATCTTAAAAGGGTTTAAATCCCGAATCCACACACATGTTTTCTCCTTGAACCGAATCTTCTGGAGATAAAATAACATTGATTGCCTGATTTTCAAAGTTCGTTTATGACGTTAACATGTTTTAGTTGATTCATAGATAAACGGAATGGTTAGAAAAAAGCTGTTAGGGCATGTAATATAAAACGTTTATTCGTCTCTCGAAATCTAACGATCAAACTACACTTAATCTTTTCACTAATAATAATAAAGAAATTAAAAAATTACCTTCTTTAAGACCTAGGATATCATTTTATTTTTTATGACCGACCGCTTTCGCTTAAGCATCATCAGGGTACAAAACTGAACAGTATAAAATAATATAACAGAACAATTAGAAAACAATTTTTTTTTTTTTCTTGAAATCCTGAAAATTTTCATAAAGTAATTTTTTTTTTTAAATCTCACGAGCCGCCACTGAATACCAACCCTGATTTATAGCAGTGAAGCATGTAATTGGCAGCGGAAAGATGAAAGTAAACTGAATGCTGTAAAAATTGGATCCCTGAGACGTATGGTAGTGAGGCATGTAATTGTCAGCGGAAAGATTAAAGTAGACTGAATCCTGTGAAAATGAGATCCTTGAGGCGTATGGCAGTGAGGCATGTAATTGTCAGCGGAAAGATTAAAGTAGACTGAATCCTGTGAAAATGAGATCCTTGAGGCGTATGTCAGTGAGGCATGTAATTGTCAGCGGAGAGATTAAAGTAGACTGAATCCTGTGAAAATTAGATTCTTGAGGCGTATGACAGTGAGGCGTATAATTGTCAGCGGAAAAATAAAAGTAGACTGAATCCTGTGAAAATGAGATCCTTGAGGCGTATGGCAATGAGGCATGTAATTGTCAGCGGAAAGTAGACTGAATGCTGTGAAAATGAGATCTCTGAGACGCATGGCAGTGAGGCATGTAATTTTCAGCGGAAAGTTGAAAGGCTGACGTAAGCATAATCGATAAGATTATGCAAGAGACTTTAGTTTAATTGTGTACCCTGATGATGCTTACGCTATATGGAACCGGGAGGTCATCGAAAAATAATACAAAACCTCTGGTTTTTTCCAAAGTTATTATTTCATTTTCATTTAAAATATATTTATTAATATACATATATATATTCCTACATAAGCATAGGCCATTAATAAAAAGAAGAATTGTAAATAGAGACAAAAAAAAACAAATTATATGAGTTGAAACAAGAGTGACGATAGAGAAAAAGTCCTCTATGTGGGTGTATGATGAGAAACACAAGTGCCTAGTTAGTGGGTACTTGAAAAATTTGCCTAAGAGTTCAACGTTCAACCCTCGTTGGTGCTTGCAACTAATGGTGGAAGTACAGTGACATTTAATTCAAGGAGGATGTAACGTAAACTTAATATTCAAGAATACGTAATAATTTTCATTGCAAGGTAACCAACACACCGTTTCACACAAGGGGTACGCAGAGAGAATGGACCACCACACAACTCTTTCTTAGTACAGATTCCTTGCTTCATTCACATTCATACATCGGTTTACGGGAAATATACCTAATACTGGACTACTGGACAAATTTAACTTGTACAAAGATATTATTTCATTTTCATTAAATATATCAAACAAAAAAGTGATTGCTTTCTACGATTTTTTTTTACTATATTTTTTTTATTTTAAATTTTACTTAAATAATAAGGTTTCTTATTTTTTTTTTTCGCCCGCCATGTTATATATGTGTTATGGCTATCGAAAAAAATCTATGAAAAATCCTAGATGTTGTTGTTCCCGATAAAGTTGGCTTTAAACATAAATAAAGTGTATATTCGTAAAAAGCATTAACTTTGTGGCTTGCCATATTTATAAACAAAACATACATTTTTTGATCGTGTACAGAATTTATCTCAACATATGTTTCTTCCAGAAGAGATGAAGTTATTATCTAAAGATTAATTTAATATTGTCCTGATGATGGAAGGGTACTTCCGAAACCGGTAGACAAAATATTAAATAAAAAGTGGTTAAAAACAAAAGTATATATGTTCTATTTAGATCACATATACTTTAGATTTTGTGTATTTTTACATATGTTTACACTCCTAACAGCGACGTCTTTGCGAAAAGTCGTTGAGAAACAGCATTTTGTCTTGCTTACGCCGACTTATTATTATTTTATTTTTTTAAAGATAAACATTCCCGGGTTACGTATTCGTACCTGACAATATTTGAAAAACTCCTACTACTATCGTAATAAACGGAAAATGTTGCTAGTGCAATGATGGAGGACTTAGCCAGCAGAGAAATTGAACCTAGGACGCGTTTGTCCACTCAGCAACCGACCAGTCATTGTTATTATCGTTACTGATGAAAAAGAAACAGTAAATAAATGCACTTGTATTTGTATTTTAAATATTCGAAAACTTTGTCAAAAATTTCGAAATTTTTTGACAATGTGTTTTTTTTATTAATTATTTAAATTATTAAAATGGATTGAACCGAAAAAAATCGCAAATAAAATTACGAAAAAAAGAAAATAATGAATACAAAATTGCGAGAACTGATTTTGTGCTCGCTTGACTAAAAATATTAAAAGCTTGTGAAAAATTAAAATAAGCAATTATAACCACCCACCGCGAACCAAACAGCATTTTAATTCCAAAGCAAATAAAATTGAGCCAACTAAAAGATCATTAAAAAGGGCCTCCGAGATGATTTGTAAGCTAATTCGGAGCTAAAACACTCGGGTTTTATCACTGAACATCGGCTAAATCTTAATCTCTTAGTAACTTAGGATAATGCGGATCATTGAATGAAACGAAACTTGACTGCTACTTCTTGCCAGAGGCGAACTAACACGACTTACTACTAGTGGACCAAAAGAAATAAAGTATTACTTATCTGATGGTCTAGAAAATTCCAAATATTTTTTTACGATTCCTCTACATGAGAGAGTTTGATTTTTACCCATGGCTGTTTCCTACAGCATAATGCTGGGTATCTGCAGCCTTAGTTCGAGGAGGAATATGGCATTACTGTTTTTAGCTCATAAACTTTTGAACAGTGTATTATACCTGACATCCTGGCGGAAACTGGATTCTACGTCCCTAATAATTTCACGCAAGGCCGCCAACACAGACTTCTGTTTCTTTCTATGCTTAGAACTAACTTACCAATGGTGATGCCCCTGGTAAGACTTACTATGTTAATTAACTGCCTTGCAGGAAATGTGGATATTTTTCGTACAACTTATAAGAAGTTTAAGCACGAACTGGCTATTAAGTTCTAACTACATTATGTACTTCTTAAAACCTATTTTGTGGTTTATAAACTTTTTTTCTCCTATTTTTACTTGTATCTTTTTATGATTGTGGTTACTATTTTTTTTTGGTTTTTTTTGCAATATATTGGTGTAAAACTGTTTTTGCAAAGATAAAATGACAATCACACAATAACAATTTTGTTTATTTTTTAAATTTTACTACAAATGAGGCGCTTAGAAGCAAAGGCAGCAATCTCCTTAATTTTAAATTATTTCTTGGAAAGATGATTTAACGTTTAATGCACTTTTCTTTTGTGAATATGTTGATAAATTTAGAGATAATTGTTTCAAATTGTTCCTAGTTTAATGTGCACTAACATTTTGTGTACACTTCATTCTCCATTTCTTTATAATAATCTTTCAAAAGTTGACAATTCTACAGAACCGTTTTTGGAGATTACTACTTTGCTTCTAAGCCCCTCAAATGCTAAAAATTACTTTTGCTAAAGTTTAAATTTGGCGCTAATGCCTTTATTACGAAGCTGCAATTTGCAGCAAATGTAACTCGCCCAATTAGAGGCAGACAGGGAAAGAGTTCTTACATTTTAGCGTTAATTTAAAGTAAAAGCTGGTAAATAAAGTTCTACTGCAATATTTAGCAGAGAACATTTTATTTGTATTTATTTTTCATAATATATGTACACATTGAACATTAAATTAATAATATAAATGTACGTATATTATTAGAGTAATAATTAAAGTGAACTTATTGCCAGATCAACCAACAACTATTTATATTTTTTTATTATTATTAGAACGGAATTATTTAGTAATGACGAAAAATGAGCAGACTTTTTGTAGAGGCTTCCAGAATTTTCCAACGATGATACATATATTTGTATATTATGTCATTAAAACCAAAAATGAATAATTGAATCTCCATACCACTAATCTCAAGCCCGTTAACCTATGAATTTATTTAAGTTCCAAGGTCTCGTCCCCTTTTAATCGCGAGTCCTCCTCTGCTTCAGGAAGCGCTGCTTTGTTGTGTTCTCTGCGCCATTATATTAAACGCCGCAAATCGGGACAATGCCTCTATTAATTAGATAAGAGATAATAATTAATCTAGTCTACCGCGGTTCGACATCCAACATTCAATTAATCAAATACAATGCACGTTTTCCGGATATACGAGTGCCTACCTACCGTAAATGGTGTAAACAGGTTTTCCTTTTTCAAACAAGGTGTAACGTGAGTCGTGAATTGTTTGCACTTTATTTTTATTATAAAAAAATGTTATTGTGATTCGTTTGATTATTCTGAGCTTTTGTGTTATTATATGTATTTATATAATAATAAAACTTATTAATAATTAATATAATTACTTTATTTTAGTTTCTTTTGCTGTTTAAAACAAACAATTTGTATTTTGTAACATTTCGTTTAGGACCATTGTTTTCTTGCAACATCCTCGCAGGTTTTATGTTTCCATGGAAATTTTGTTTGGCACTCATTTGGCACGCACCCTTAGCATTATGTCTAAGGGTCAGCACTCGAGAATGACACCAAATGTCACTTTGTAACAATCTATTATAAGCAATACTACAAATGGTTTATCTACAAATTTTCAATGGTAGTTAGAAAAATAATAATAACAATAAAAAGGCATATTTAATCGTTTAACCAGAAACTCCAGTCTACATTTCAAAAGAATTTAAAAGATTACTGTTTAAAAATTGTATTCACTGGAAACTTTAGACATTTTTATAACTATCCACATAGAATTAACAGATAAATAATTTGGAGTTTTGTTTGTACCATAAAGTCAAAAAGTGTGTATTTTCTGGTGCTGACCCTTAAACCACCTTATTCGGGATTTTTTTCATAAAAGTAGCAATGGTTTGATTCTTACGCAGTTCCGTGACGTACCTCCCACCACCCCCCTCAAGAATCTCATTTCGGCAGGTTGGGCAAAGCACGCACTTTCTCGTTAATCATTTAGGTTTGATATCCGCAATTACGGAGAGGGAGGATCTACTGCCTTAAACAAACGCCGCTTCCTTGGTTTAGTCCAAGCACTTCGTTCTCCCCTCCTTATCGCCTGGCTGTACCATGATGCAGCAATATTGCCGCACCTATTCCACGGTCAATCTTTTGAAAACATTTATGAATGCTTTATATTGTGGTGTTTAGTGATAAACCCTCCTTAAACAGAACTACTGGGGGTTTCTATTTTTTTTTTACACATTTAACTTCGACCAAACAAAACGCATTTTTACAATTGTTGTATTTTTTATTTAACATATTATCTTATTTCCGAAGTAGTTGAAACGATTTTTTTTTAATAACTTCAATTTAATCACAAATAATTCTCTTGGTCATTCCTAAATTCATGAAAATATGTCATTTTCTGAAGCCTATATTTTAAAATATAAAATAATCTCTCCCCAACTTTCGAAAATATGTTATTCTTTTGATTTTATAAAATCATTTATAGTTAATTATATGTTAAATCCAAAACCAAATTTTCGATGAAAAAAGCCTCGATTTTGTTCTTTTTAAGGGTCAGCCTCCAAAAATACACAATTTTTCTTTCCTAATATAAGCAATACTACAAATGATTTAGAATACAATTTTTTAATTGTTATCTTTCAAATTCTATACAAAATTCATACTAGAACTTTAGGAAAAAACCTACAAAAATGGCTGCGCTAGTTTTCAAACTGCACTTTTTACTAACATTTTTGTATATTTTTCGTTGAATTTAAGAGATTACAGCTTAAACTTTTTACTCACTAAGAACCTTAAATATTTACCTAACTGACTATGAAGAATTTACAGATAAATCATGTCCAGTATTCTTTATATTAGAATGTTACAAAGTGACGTTTAGTGCCATTTTGGGTGCTCAGTCTTAAGAACTCCATTTAGTTGAATTAATATGTAAGAGCTTTTATATAATACTTTTGGAGCTTTTTTTTAACTTCGTGGCTTATTTAATTGTTTGTCTCATTGGGAGGTACGTAAATATATACACTAGAAGTCAGCTTACAAATTATAAATCAAATAACCAAACTAACTGACACATCCCATGCAGAAACAAACTGGGCTTGTCTCTAATATGAAAATACATTATTTATTCAAATATTTAGGACATAAATTTTGATGATCGCAGATGAAATTGATAGTATATTTTATTTTTTATACATGAAAAAAAGTGCAGCGCAGATAAAGCTAATTCGTTACTCATAGGATACCCTATACTATTGGATAACGATCCGCGGCTTACTTCTAACTTTTATCACTTCATATTTATACTATTAACATTAAAAAATTTATTGTTAAAGGGATTTACAAATATTTGCGTTAAAGTATTACTTCTCCCTATAGGAGGTAGAGCTACATAAAAAAAAACTGCAAGTACTCGGTTTCTTTGTTACTTAGAATTTCAATAAGGCAAAGTCATGAAAAAATGTAATTAATTTTAGAAATTAACTTACAAAAACAAAGGGAAATTTTTTTAATTTAGTAATGGATCTTGTGAACAAGCACTTCTACTAAGAACAAATAAATGCCCAACGTTGTCCAGATTTCTAACACTTTTTGGTTTTTTCTATGGAGTATGCCGACATCGCATTTTCAAACCTTCTTGTTTTCTTTATAGTATATATCAGACATGTTCAACCTACGACCTGCGGGCTATAATCTGTTAATCAGGCCCCTGCGAGACCTGTTTTTTTTTTCAATTTTATAAAAATGCTGAAAATATCTGGCTGAAATTAGAGAAAAAATAAGAATGCTAGTTTTTCGGAAGATGTTAAATGGTTTATGATTGAGCTTTCCTGATATTTTCTGAGGTTTCTCAAAGACCTTTATTTAAAATGCAATTTAAGAGAAAATATGCAAGCACTTGTCACATAGTTGACTGAGTTCTATAAATTTTCAATATTAAGGCTGAGTTCTTAAAACTGCCGTCACATTTGATCAGCGCCGTTTTTATTTTGTTGGCAGTTACCCCTGTCAGCGTCGATTTTCAGTCCGTGCAGGCGGTTTCAAAATGGTGCTAATTGTCTCTTTTTGATGCCGTCAATTAGATCGGGAGTTCAAACATCTGTGCCTTACTACAAGTAAAGGATCTTTCATACACATCGATTAATATATTGGCTTATTAAATAAACGCAACAATATTAGATGTCCACATTCATTGAAATAATGTACAAATAATACAGTCGATGTATAAAATGGACAATGGACTGATAAATACATCGAACAACTAAATCGACTTAAACACCCCTGGTCTACATGATATCCGTCAGCGTGGCAGATCTGTATTGTAGGCACGTGAGGGTTGATAGATGATCAGAAGAGGAAGTGGAAGGTGGAACAAGTCAAGGCCGATCGATACAATTCTGAGAAACACTTAGATTGGAAGCGCTTATGTTTTATTTGTCATCCATCTTTTTTTGCGCCTTTATTCACCCTTTTCGGACCGTCAAAATAATATTTGTTCAATATATGGAAGCACTTCATATATTTCCGAGTGCAAATAGATATCAAATAAGCGTAAATTAAACAATGTTAAAAGGACCTAACAATAAACACAAAAGATTCTGATATATTTTTTATTAATATTGTGACACAATTTCCAGTCTCCAAAAAAAATCCCCAAACTTTCACCGAATTTCGAAATTTAATTACGGAACTTACCGTCCTGGAAATTTTTGTTATTAAAAAAATCTTTCAGAATTAACGACCTACGTGGTCGAGCGGTTAATCCTCGACTACGATTACTAATCCAGAGGTCGCGGGTTCGATTCTTAATAAATAATATTCCATTGCCGTGTGTTATTTCACATTTAATTAATATGAAATAACATATATTATATTTTCGGCACGTTCCAGAGTGGTAGGCACTGTCAGTATCGCCCTAGTAAAAAAAGCTATTCCGATTCGAAACGTTGCTTGAAATGGCTTTAGCCGTGTTTGGTGACCAGATCTGGATAGCCAGGTACTACCCTCACCTTCCTCTCTCCTATTTACTTCCCCTCCTCACATTCATTAGCCTCACAATATACACCAATTGGGGTTGACCAATTGGGGTTGCCATAGTTCCACTGGCTCTGAAAAGTGGGGGGCAGTTGTGACTGCGGAATTGTATAAAAAAAAAAACAGTATTTGTTACGTTCCGTTCCTACAGTTTATTCCATTATTTTCGATCTACATTGCAATCCCGATGAGTTGTAAAAACTCATATTGGGGCAATAAAAAATTCACACTACACTAAGTAATAAAACAACAACTTACATATTTTGTAATAAATCAGAAAGTTATACATTTTTATACAGTACAAAAATAGTGATGGTTAATTTATTTTTAAAAACATCCAAGCTAAATTAAAAACAGAAATAAACATTAAAAAGTACATAATTTAAGTTAACAAAAACGCAAATGTCTACTTAGAGAAAAAAAAGTTGCTTTTCCAGATTTCATCATGTCAATAACACGGAGTCATTTAAGCTTTTCATTTCATTAAAAACAGTTGGCAATAACGCTTTATGACCCGTTTGGACTGAAATGAATAGCTTCAAAATATTGCTCTGCATCATTGATAAGATGAAATCTGCAAAACAACTCCTTTTTCCCTACGTGGGGATGTCCTTTTTTGGTTGTTATTTCCTCATAATATCATTTAGTAACGTTTTAAATAGATTGTTTATAGATTATCCCTATATATAAATATATTTTTTATGACTTACCAAAACCGCATGGATTTTTGTACCAATTCATAAAAAGAAAAAATCTGAATATTTAGGATATATATTTTCGTAGAAAGCAATCACTTTGTGGTTTGACACATTTTTACTGTAAATGAAATAAAAACTTCAGATTAAATTTTAATTTTTATGACCGACCGGTTTCATGTTTATGAGAACAGTAAGAAAACCATCTAAATGTTATTATTTTGTTTTCTTACTGTTCTTTTATATTATTTATTATTGTGTTCTCCCTCCGTATGTACATATAACCACACACTATGTATTTTATGTTAAGTTTAATTTTATACTCTGATGATGTTTAGGCTAAGCCAAGCCGGTCGTTCATAAAAAAATAAAATTAAAACTGTTGTCTCACACAAAGTTATTATTTCATTTTCATTATTAAGGATACAATTTCCAACTTACTTGAATCAAACGCCAAATCCAACAAGTATCTTTTCTGTTTTTGGGGAAAAATTGAAAACCTAAAAAATACCAACATTATTTTAATACTGAAAGAAAATCCGTCGAAAAATTGTTGATAATCAAAATTTTCGAACATTTCACATTCATTTTCAAAAAATCTCAGCGTATTTTCACATCAAGTAGCAATTTATCAAAATTGATGGCATTTACAGTTTTTGGTTGTGATTTAAAATACCTTATTGATTTATTTTATTAACCTATTGATACTGCGTAATCTTTTTTATGCCCCGGTTCGGGTGATTTATATTAGATAGCGTAAAAATATAGGCAATTTAAACTAGAAAATATCACAGCATTTTTCTGTTCCCCAGTGCTGAAATTGAAAAATTTAACACCTTATTGTGAGGCGCATTTTTCGATCGAGTGTTCGGGGGAGAAAGTGCCTTTTTCAAGCTCTGTGTTAAATACCATCACCTTGGTAATTGAGTATTGATTTTGTGTTACTGAATTGTTTTCGATGATTTCCAATTTTATCATAGTTAAATGAGTTTTTTATGAAATCATGCCAGTTGAGCAGCTAGATCTGAATCTAGGACATTGTTTTAACCTTTTTTCTTATTATTTCGTTACATATGGGAGTAATAAGACAATACATATTAAATACATTTTAGGGGTTCCATTCCATGGAATTCGGGAAAAAAACTCTTTCTTTTGATTTATTATGAAAAATCTCTTGACACTTTACATGGCAATTGAAAAACATTAGTCAATCGTACAGGTGGCATTTATCATAAATTAAAACCAAATTTATTCGTTCATTATGCTTTTCTGTAAAGTTTTTCTTCAACTCTCTAGAAAGGATTGCAATCCGGATAGTCCGGAAGTAAAAAATTCTGATTTTCGGATAATTCACAGAAGAATCAGTATTCGAATTTTTAAATATGAAATCCAAATTATCCGGTATATATTATATTATATATATTTTTTTAATAATTTTGGAATTCAATATTAAAAGAAACGCCAATAACAGGCTAACAGACTGCAGTAATTCATATTTAGATGTTTTTAATTCATTTATAAATGAATCTAAAATATAATATATTTAATATAATAGGTATTTAGGTTGTTAACCCAATAACCAAATATTCACATAATGCTCAAATACAAGATTTAGTACAAAGAAACTTGCTAACTAAACTAAATAACTAACTAACCATCACGCCGTTTTTTCCCACAGTGGTAGGCAGAGAGGAAAGACCGTCTTACAACTCTGTCTTTACACATACTCCTTGCTTCGTTCACATTCATACATCGTCTCAGACATACTCTTCTGTTATTCTGACTCTTCACATGACCCGATTCAAGTATTTGATTTACTTGATCGTGCCATGTCTTTCTCGGGCTTCCTCGACTTCTTCCATTCAATTTCGCATCATATATTCTTTTCATACTCCTTTTTTTGTTCATTCATGCTTATTATATAGCTAGAAAAATATTAAACATACGAAAGAAACATTATGTATAGTAAAAAAATATTGATAAGAAAGAAAACCAAGTGTAATATGTATTTCTAAATTCATAGCGTGCTGATACAATGCATTTTCGGTATGTGAAATCTGTACAGATAATAAATTGACATTTTGCTGATTTTTAATAAACTTAAAAAATACATTTAGTACTTAGTTAGTTTTTTACAGCTCCTAATAATAAAGACACCATATTTAGTTAAGTGATGGTGTTATTTACATATTGTTATTATTTGCTATAGTTATGTAGGTTATAAGTATTTGGTTTTAAAGTATTTCATCTTAAAAAAAGCTTCTCTATCTTTTAATTGTGTTTCGATAAAAGGAATTGAACAAGTACGTCTTTAACCTCGTGCCAAAAGGATCTTATCCGGATTTTGACTTTCGAGAAATCAACTAATACGGAATACGGATCCAAAACAACTTTGGATTTGCAATTTGTACTGGCTGCCCAAAAAAACGCCGTTTCAGATAGAAGTAAAATGTTTAAAAAAAACTAATTGAATTCAAATTCATAACCTTAATCGAGGTAATACCTTTTTGTTTTGTCACTCAAGCCACAAACTCCAGCTCGCAAAGTTCCATTAAATTTAATAACGTTAAGAAGTTTCACTTAGCATTTCGCCTAAGATTCTATTACTAGAGTGTATCCACTCTTGTCTGTGAGAAATTCTTTATTGGAATTTTCAGAAGGAAATTCCCTGACCGCTTTGAGACCGGAATCTTTCTGGGGAAATTTGAGTTTCGGGTTAGTTTGAGCGTTAGGTAACTCTATCTCAAGGACCTAGTTACTAAAAAGGTATTTCTCTTGCTAAATTTTGCGTGACGTCAATATGTCGTAAAAAATTGCAATTAATTATTAGCCAACATCAAAATTAGACGAAGTTATGCAGAAAGCACCAACCCCAAAAATACAAAACTGGGAAAAAGGTGTTTGAAAATATGACGATAAAAAACCATGAATATGCGTAATCGGCATTTTTAAAGTAAATATAAGTGTTTTTTTTCTTTATCAGCATTATTTTAAATAGGTTATTTACAATCTATCAATCTTTTTATTAAATAAATGTATTTTTCATGGTATCCTACATTTTATAATATTTTTAAACTTCAATTTAAATAAAATATCTGCAATGTTCGTTCATAAAAAAAAATATTACCAAAAATCTATTGCATTTGTAGCTTGGATGTTTTCAGTACATGTAAGTCTTGTATTTATCTACAAGAAAACATGTAAAACTCGATATTGGCAAATTGTGGGTTGGACGTCCAATTGAAGGTCAATCGGCTTTATAGGTGTGTAATTTTTACCTACATTCTGTCAATTTTAAATAGTTTCACGTCTTTCATTTGAATTCCCACTGGGCTCAATTTATATTTGGGAATGCAAGAGTCTGTTCAGAATTTATTCTGTGAATTATTGTTGGGCACGCGCTTGGGGTAAGAATATATATGAAGAGAGAGCTAAATATTTTTACCCAACCTATACAAATTTACGATAAATCACTTTCTCCGGGTTTTCACGTCGTAAACCGTCAGAAAGAAAGAAACAAGACAAATCGTCACATAATATCATACCACTTTTAGGTATGTAAGCATGTTTTCCGTCTTCTGCGTCTCCGGCGACTCCGTCCATTACGTTTCGTTGTGCGACATAATTTAACGGTTTTTGAGGTTATATCCTATATTTTGATTTGTAACAATACTGTGAAAAAGGTGATTATAGAAATAAATAAAAGAGTATGTCGACATTAATTAATATAAAAGAATATATAGTATATTTGCGGCACGTTCCAGAGTAGTAGATACTTTAAGTATCGCCCTGGTGAAAGACCACCATTCAAAATTGAAACGTTGCTTGAAAATGCTTTGATCTGAATAGCCAGGTTCCTTCCTCTTTCCCATTTCTTTCTCCTCCCTACTACCTTTAACCTCATAATATACCCTAATTGGAAATGCCCTAGTCTCACTGGCTCTAGACGGTTGAGAGCAGTTGGGACTCATGTGCGGTATTTACTAGAAAAATAAATGTTATTTTTATTCGGATTTGGGCTATTTTATGAGAAAAAGTCAATACTTTTTACCTACAAAAAAAACATGTTTTAAATGTTTTATTCTTGTCAATTCAGAAAATACTTCATTATTTTCCAACAAAAAGTTTGTTTTAATTGCTAGATTGAAAATACCAACATAAAACTTTACGTTTAATAAAATTCTACACATTTGCGTGGTCGAATCCTGTTGAGCAATGTCATGTTTGATTTAACCATAGTCAGATACCCAATACATAACATGAATCAAATTTTCTGCTCACAAATGAATATATCGTTTTTAACTAACACGGCTTGTGCATCATTTGAGCTAGATAGACCTATCTATTACCGCAAACATATTTTAAACACTGATAAATGTATTTTTAAGAACCATTTCAGAGAACTTTTATTTTATTTTATTCAATATGTTTTATGTATGTATTTTTAAGAGCTTGTTTATTATTGCAACCAAAAGTCGCTTTTTCATCAAAAACTACGTACGCAATTCCTGAAGTTGGTAGGGCTCTGTCACTCTAAGTAAAAGGTTATATTCTGGGGCAGTAAGATTGGAGACAAAGGAAGGTAAATCGAAGAAAAACAGGATATTTTATTTGAATCTTATTTGAACATTTCAAGAAATACTATCGCAAAAAAAAATATATATATTACGTCAATAAGGCTTTTTTATATATTCAACAGTGGGAATACGTTATTATTAAGAAAGCCATTAAAGTTAATAGTCCTATTCTTAATAATCAGGTAAATTTGTCCAGTAGTTCAATATTAGGTATATTTCATGTAAACTCATAAATGTTTTCATTGTTCTTTAATCACCTCCTCAGTTGACGTTTTGTCTCTTTCAATTCATTGTATCTGTCTCTGTCTCTCTGTTCCTTTGTTAAAATCAAAATGTTATTTTATTGTTTTCTGATTGTTCTGTTTAATTTTATATTTTGTTCTCCCTCTGTATAACCGCACACTTTTTATTTTTTTGTTTAATATAATGTTGTACCTTGATGATGCTTAGGCTAAGCAAAACCGGTCGATCATAAATATAAAAATAATATTTGTGATCTTTTACAAAATAATTATTTCATTTATTTTACGATATTATGAGTTTAATGTCAAACAATATATTTTTTTAAGAGATCGCCTATTCAAATGCAGACCATTCCGTATGTTTCTTAAGCAATATGGTTGCTACCCCACTGGACGTACATATCTTATATGATTTATACGTGAAAATAAAGCTCAATATTGTTGAAGATAACCTTTCCACATTATTTGACAAAACGTGAGTAAGATTTAAATTATTTTTTTATTATGGTAATCTACTAGGCATAGCTTGTTCCTATGAAGAAACTTGGGAATTCTGAGTTCTGAAAACTACTTGTTCATAATTGAGGAGAACTTCTAATACTCTTATTATCTTGAAGAGTTGTTATTACTCTCGAGTTTGTAGATCTTGATAAGAAGTTCTAAGAATTTGTTCTCAATCAGTGAACATTTTCACGAAAATCATTCTTCACATTTCTACGATTAAATTACTTAAATTTGATTAATATACTTAAGGAAACTAAAAGATAGCTTTTTGAGGTACTTGTATAATAAAATTACCAAAATTTTCCATTCATCAAATCACTCAAACCAAAATAATTTAGAGGTTTAAAAATAAGCATAGATTTTTTATCACACTAATGAAGGCTCTTTGCTACGAGAACATTTTTTGTTGAGAAGTGTGTTAACAAATTGATCAAAAATACTTGGAGTCGGTTGTGTGCAATATGTTTTTAAGTAAAGCAAGTGTACAGTGTAAGTGTGGTGTATACAATTTTTTTTTAATTTCATTATTTCAACCTGAAAAAATGTCTTTATTTTATCAAAATTTAAACAACAACAAAAAAACAGACCAAGCGTCGCTTGTACGCAAGATTCATCGGGACTGTTTATTATTAACTAACTGTGAAATAAAATAAAAACCTTATATTTTAATTATGTTATCATCTCCATGTGTTTTTTTTTCAAATGATTTACTATTTTTATTTTTTTTCAAATGATTTTATGGTACGAAAGACACGAACACACTAAAACGATGATTAACTGTTTAAAACAAAAACGTTTTGAAACCATATTTAATAAATGGCAAAAAACCGTTTAAATATATTAAAACATAGAAACACGTTTTATAAATAGTACGAAGAGAGATTAGAATACGTGCCAATGGATGAGTTGATTCTCAAGCAGAAATTCTAATTTTATAAGTAAATTTGGGATAGAATTCCAGCCAGTCGAATTTCTTCAGACGTAATATTAACATGGTCATTATATTTGATTAAAAAGGCAAGCCTTAACCCTCCGACATTAAGGTCCTTGATTTTATCAATTCTGGGGTTTTTGACTTCATTCTCACTTAGGTTTTAATAATGTGGGAATACGCAGTGGCGTATCCTGACAATCTTTTGATTTTCCAGAGCGAAACGGTTATTTTCGGCATTTACAAAATCTAAAAAGATTTTTTTTATTGTATGGAATATTCTGGGTGGGGAACTTTTTCGAAAAGGAGAAAACTTATGTTTTGTGGTTTTGCAGCAAATACCTATGGAAAACTTTTTGTTCTAAAAAATCTGAATAATTATACGACGTTTGGAATGTGTGTTCAATCTCATTGGGAGTGTATTACGTGTGACATGCTTTATACAGACCCGATTACTGGCACCCTTTTCTAAAAAAACGCATTCATTGAAGGAATATATTTGTGTGTGTGTAATGAATAAACGAATAAAGAGAGTTGGCCAAATATTTTAGAATGAAATTCAAATTTTTACCTTTCACCGTCCGGTTATTAAAAAAGTCGTAGATATAAAAACACTCGTTTAAGTGAGTGAAAGATTAGTGGATTTTACCGTATTCACTTGGTGCATCTCATATGTCTATGTTGTTAATGACCAGTCTTTTTCTACCAATTGTAATAAATACAAATGTGAACCCTTTACAAGTTTTTACGAATGCAGTTGGTTGCGGTAGACAAGTGTGAACAAGCATCAAGCGATAGTTGAAAAATAATCGAAAGGCCCGGATATATTAAAACCATTGTCGTCTATTGCAGTCCAAATTTTGCTACTATATATTTTACCTTGTTTCCGTATTTTTTTTTAATTCTAAGAGTAAAAAAAGACGTGATATTGAATATAAATTAAACGAAAAAATTAACTTTAGGCATACGCGCTCACAAATGTCCTGGAGGTGATATTCTTTAAGGAAAACAGTGCCACATAAATAATTATTAATACTACTACCCTTTTCAATAAGAGTATCCTCCTCCATTGGGGTATGTTGTGGGACTAAAGGAAGTATGAAGAGGAAGAAGATGGGTCAGATGAATGTTGGAAAGTAGTTGACTATTCAGATCTGGTCATCAAACACTGCTAAAACCATTTCAAACAACGTGTCGATTCTGAATGGTGGTATTTCACAACGCCAACACTAAGAGTATCTACCACTCTGGAACGTCCCGTAAATATACCATAATATATTAATTAAATGTGAAGTAACACTCATAAAATAACCCAGCTTGTTTGAGCACGCTGGAATTAAAACTCGCGACCTCCGATGTTGTAATCGAGTATCTTAACTACTCGACCATCAAGTTCTAGATAATAATAAAAATACTTTACTTAACTAATTATTAATTTCACCAGCACCATTTTTTGTGAAATATCACAACAAGGTCAGAAAATAACTAAAACTATATCTCAAAACAGGGGCGTCTTGTGACTTTTTAGTGTGATAGAGTGCTAAGTTTGAAAAAAAAACGTTATAATTGATGTTATTGTAGCCGAAAACGATTTTATTTTTTTATGAAAAAAAATTGTACTCTAAGATTTTCAAGATTTTTCAGTTTTGGTGGGTCAAAAATCGTCATAATTGATGTTATTGTAGTCGAAAACAATTTTATTTTTTTGTGAAAAAAAAATTGTACTCTAAGATTTTCAAGATTTTTCAGTTTTGGTGGGTCAATGATTCACCAAAACTAAAAATCTTTAAAGAAAAAAAAAAACATTTCGGCCACAAAAATATCAATCACGGAGTATTTTTCAATCTCAGCACTGTTAAAAAGTCAAGAGCCGCCTCTGTCTAAAACTACTATTAAAATTTCTTTAAACACTCAATCTAAATTTAAATATAAGATGCTCGAAATAACAAACAAAAAACAGCTAAAATTACCTTGGTAAAGCTTAAAAAATCTACTTAAATGAGATTATTGATATTTACACAATTTAAGAAAAGTAAGTACATTAGTAGAGAATTTTTATTAAAGCACTTTACACTGGCAAAAGATGCCAAGTGAACTCAATCGTTACAAATACGGATTACTTCTAATTTATAAGAGAACGAGGAAAAATAAACGATGGCTTTGTTTTAATCCGGGAGTATTCCGTGAATCGGGTCAGCTTCTGTTACTAAATTTATGCCAACTGAAGCTTTTGACTTGAAAATCTTTTAGCTTCATACAACTGTTTTCATTTCTAACAACAAAGAAAAGCTTTTTAATGAAAAAAATAGAAAAGACTCGGTAATAAACAAGGATTTGTACGGCAAAGTGGAAATTATTCATTCACCGACAACACATTTTCTGCCATCTTTAACAGAAAAAAACGTGTAAAATGTACTTTTTTTTAATAGTTAATACCGCACAAGAGTCCCTACTGCTCCCAACCATCTGGAGCCAGTGGGACTATGGCATTCATTTGGGCTATGTTATGAGGTTGAAATTAGTGGGGAGGGGGGGAGATGGGGAAGAGGGAGGTTGAGAAGTACCTGCCAATTCAGAACTGGTCACCAAACACGGCTAAAGCTATTTCAAGCAACGTTTTGATTACGAATCTTGGTCTTTCACCAGGACGATACTTAGAGTATCTACCACTCTGGAACGTGTCGCAAATATACTACATATTATGTTAATTAAAAATGTTGTGACACAAATTAACGCAAGTCGGCTTTGAATTCACGACTTCTGGATTCGTAGTCGAGCTTCTCAACACTCGACTACGGAGTCCGTCAAATTTAATGGTAATGTTTCATTGATTGATTCGTTTCTGCTTAAATATATTTACTATTTTTGAAATTCGATAAAAAATCTTACAAAAAGAACGAAGCCTATTACGTGATTTTTTTTTAACTATTCTTTTTTTTATAACCTACTTGTTTTATTATGTGGCTTCGTCCAAGAACAAGAGTGAAAAAATTGTAATAATTTTGCATCGCACACAACACTCAACTTTTGTAGTTAAAAATAATTTTTCAACCTCAGCCCATAGGGGATTGCCGTAGTCCCACCGGCTCCAGATGGTTGGGAGCAGTTAGGACTCTTGTGCGGTATTAAATTTTTTTTTTGAAAAGTAAAAATTACATGTTTTTTCTGTTATAGATGGCAGAAAATGTGTAGTCGGTGAACGAATAATTTCCACTTTGCTGTATAATTCCTCGTTTATAACCTAGTGCTTCCCAGCCTTCCTCTTTCCCTTCCCAATACCTTCGGCCTCACAACATATCCAATTGGGTATGCCATAGTCCCACTGGCTCCAGACAGTTGGCAGCAGTTTTGTAATATCTAGTAGTAAAAAATTTATTATTATTAAGTCAAGAAATATAAACATTTTGTAAACTTTCATGTACAAACAACTAAAATAAAATAAATAAAAACTAAAAATAAACATATTTTAAAATTTTGAAAGATACCAACAAAACTTTAAAAATGTATATTCTATTAAATTGGTTAGTGTTTCATATTAATAATAAACTCAAAATAGTCTATACAAATTATTTAAACTACAAATAAATCAAAATAATAAAAAGTATATAAGTTAAAATATTATAAAGTCAAAAAGAAAATGAAATAATTAGGTACTCTGTAAACTTTAATGTACAAGTAACTAATATAAAATAAATAAAACTGAAATTTAATATTCCTTAAAGGTGGTGTAAAGTTCATTGAACCAAAGGAAAGGAATTCTTTCATCATTGATGTTTTTTTTCTGATTGCGTTTCTCTTTTCTTCCAGCCCTGTCTAGGAGAGACCCCCGAATAGAGGGCCTGGCCCCGCGGTACTCTCTGGGCGAGGAGGTGCGGGTCAACTGCACGTCGGACCCTGCGCTGCCCGCCTGGGAACTTACTTGGTTCGTCAACGATGTTCAGGTAAACGAAACTACCTTATTGTTTATAGTTTATCAAATAAATTTATTGTTACCAATTAAGAACCTGAAAAATGATGTAAACAACATATATGGGTATTCAGTTGTTACGAACTAGTAAATTCGGGTTCTTAATTTTTAGACTAATCATCAAATACCTCCGCCATAGCTTGCTCTCTCGGAGAGTTTGATCGAGATTTGAGAAAATCGCATTTTCGGAAAGGAAATTACATACACAAACATCCAGTGAGGAAAACGTAAAAATAAAAACTTTTTCTTTTTGGCTTGAAAAGGTGCCTTTTGTTAAAGGTGTATATTTTGCAATTGATTTTACGCCACTAGAAAAAGCTTTAAAATCTTCGTGGACACCGTTGGAAGTTACGTTACTGAATTTAGTGATATTACATCAAAACTAATTATCTAACTAAATTTGAAGTAATTAACGATACCGGGCTGGATATGCAACATCTTCAATCAAGCCAAGAAGTCAGACGAAATTCAGAAAGACTTTCAATCATCTGGCGCGAATTGATCACTAAAATAGATCGAGTTTGTTCTAAAATATAATTTTAGAATCTATTTTTTAAACATGAGTTTAATCCAAAAATACTGAAGCTAGGGAAAGGTACCAACGACCTCTTCGTTCAAAGTTTAAAACAAGAAGGCCGGGATCTCTTTCGAGTTCTCAAGTAGTTCCCGTATGATGTGGAGTAACGCTCTTCAAAGTTGCCATTAGATGAAAGTATGTTATTTGAATAAAAATACCCGCTATAAATAAGCGGGGCTAAAAGTTAACATTTACGAAAATATCGTTACATAACACAATAAAAAACTATATTCGTTACTTTGACAGAGTCCAGATGCTAAACTCAACGATCGTGCTTTCGGAGAATCAAGTCCCACGGCTTGTAAAAAGTTCCCATTTTAACTAAAATGGATAAAAAATAATAGAACAGAGCAAAACATCAACTTAATTATGCATAATATGGAATTATTTTATAGCTGGCCACTGGTATCTATACATCGTATAGTAGACATTTTGAACAGTTCCAGGGAATATTTTCCCCTCTTCCTGTGTAAACTGTGGTTAGAGGTGTATAAATGAAGAGATAACCTTTATAACCCGCTGAGCGGTGAGCGGGCTGCCTTTTGCTACTGTAGGGCTTTTTGTGTATATGTTTATGTAAAAGCACTTGTAATAAACATATACTAAGTGAAATTTTGCAGACTGTGTTTTTATGCTTATTTCAATCTTTTATTTGCGAGAAGGTTTAGGGGGGGGGGGATAAGATGTAATTTGGACGGAGGCAAAAGGGATCCATACTAGGGGTCCAGCGGCCAAGGTTGGAAATGAAAGATTCGGGTTTGAATCTAATTTGGTTATTTTGTTTTTTGGCTAAATCTTTCATGTGTTAGAGAACGAAGTACTTTTTTACTTAGCGTTCACTCAGTTTAAATTGGTGAAAGTTACCGCGACTTGAAAAAAACCATTTTGAATTCAACAGGCATCCTTCCTCGGCGTCGAGGGCCCCTGGCTGTACCCCCGCGGGCGCGGCCTCTGGCGCTCCACGCTCTCGCTGCGCCTGCCGGCCGACCGCGCCGCCTTCCGCGACGGAGAGCTCCGTCTGCGCTGCGCGGCCGCCGCCCCCGAGAGCGCAGCCCTGCCCGGGGGGCCCTACAGGCGGCAGGCCTCCGCGGTGGCGACCCTGCAGCCGCCGGCCTTCTTGGACAAGCTGGCTTGGCCGGGGAGTAAGTTAAATATATATCATTTTCATTTGTCCAGGACATTTGCCTGTATATTTAACTGTTCTATAAAAATAATTAGAAGTACTTTATTTATAATTCAATTTAAATTAATTTAATATTATTATAATTTTGTTCTGTTAGTTTTAGTTTTTATTTTTAGTGACAGCTGTTTCGGCGTTTAAGGCCATAATCAAACTGTTGACAATACAGTTTGATACTGCAATACAGTTGAATACAGTTTGATAATAGCCTTAAAAGCCACTAAAAACTAACTAAAACTTGCAGAACTAAATAATAATAAATTTAATTAAATTGAATTGAGTAATAGATTATAGTAAGTCACTAATAGTAACAGTGATGAAAATAAAAGTGAATTGCATACTTGGAGAAACAATGTATGGAGAGAGAGCTAATTATTTTTACCCAACCGATACAAACTTGCGATAAATCACTTACACCATGAGAGAGAAAGAGACAACAAATATAATACTTCGCTTCTACGTACTGTCACAATGATCTTGGGCTCCTGGATTACCGCGGGACTCCGCCCACATTTTTTATTATGCCACTTACCTTGACACAACTAAACGGTTTTTTAGGTTAGATGCTATATTTTTGTTGATATCAAAACTGTGAAAAAGTGGTAATACGAATAAACAAAAACATCATGTCGATATGTGATATGAATGGATGTATAAATACCTTAACCTTGGTCTTAGCCACGCCCAAGTCCGCCGAGTCAAATAAAAATCATTAAAAACTGACTACCCTGCCTAGGAGTGACACCACTCTATTTACTCTAAGGTTACATACTTATTGCGAGTTAATTTACACGGCTTCAGCTTTCGCAGTTTTGAATAACCACTCAGGCAAAAACCGCTAACGAAACCGCCGCGCTTCATTCCTTTAGATTACGCACGCCCCTGGACGCTCCCTGCACCCCCGCACTCTTGTCGGATATCACACGAACAGGGTAGCGGAAATTGCATGCCGCTTAAACCTCTGCTATTTGAGGAAGGCTTTAGTATCCCTCTCGTGAAACAGCACCTTCAAACGAACACAATCGCAATCCAAACTCGCACAAGTAAAAGGCAATACCGTCAGATATTATTTGTCATCTCTCCTAAGCAGACATATGATCTTTACCTGTTCGAAATTATGTCCTCAATTCGCATAAGATTCTTTACTCTCAGGGCGCAGGACAGCCAGCGAAATCATTTACCTGTTCAAGAATTCCGATACTTTAAAAAGTTTGAATTTTCCTTTACTTCAGGCAAACGAGACTCGCCCACTTAATATTTCCATTCGTCTGTATATTCAGTAGTTGTTTCAGTCAAATGGCTGATTTCGATATGCAGAATAATTCAAATGAACGTTCTAAATACAAATTTAAATATATACTTATTAAACCCAAACAGCTGATCGTGATTTCCGTGTTGAATAAATCCTTTATCCTAATATATTCGCCGGAAAGGCAAAGGGCTGAAGCGACATTAGGGGAAGATTAACAAGAGCACTTTATTTATTTATTCATTTTTAAGTCTTCAGTACCTGGTTGGATTTTGAAAAAAAAATCTCAGGGAACTCAATGCTCTTACTGAGTTACCTGAAGCAACAAAAAGCTAAAAAAAAACCCAAACTTGTGTGGCTTGAGTCAAGACTTTTTCCAAATAGTAAATATATTTTAGATGACTGAAGGGCTACAAGAGTCTTCAAAATCAAAAGAGAGTATTTGATGCAGAAAAACTAACTGATCAAAACTGCACATTTAACTATTTTTTTTACCAAAGTGTCGCTTAAGCCTTTTTGCCTTTCCAGTTTCCCGTTTTTTCCGTTTCCTAACCTTTTCATTTTTTCTACCACATAGGATTTTTTCGATGCAACGCGACGGTGAAAAAAATAAGCTGAAAAAATTCTGCTCTCAATCAAATAATATTTAAAAAATGACTGAAATTTTTTGTCGGAAGGACAATTAAATTTTACGAGTTTTTTAATACAGCGTGGACCGTAGTAATATGCTGGGTCTAAATAAATAATAATATCTTTTAAATGACCAACAGATTTATGACATTGCTTTTAATACGATTTTTTTCGTCTCTCCATATAGGAACATTGTTTTTTTTTTACATTAAAGTGCCTTAGTACATTCGTGTTAAAATAAATGATAAATGTTTATATTTACACATTTTTGTGATTTATTTTTTTAGTCCTTTTTTAGTTGTGTTTAACTTAATTAATTTAATATTATGATCAATATCGTAATGTTTTACTTAGATAAATTTATTACAATAACTTATTTACATTTAAATAGCTTAATCTGAAAAAATCTACATTTTATTCCTTTTTCCTCTGACGTCATGCATAATTATAATCATAATAGAACGTCAAAATGAAAATAAATTAGTTCATTAATTTGTATTAGTAAATTGTAATATTTAAATGTAAAATTGAATAAAACGCGTATCTTTCTAACACTTGAATATCTCGGAATAGATTTTCCTGGTGAGATTTTCCTGTTCACAAAACACAAATACACTTTTACACTCACTTCTTCGACACGCTTCCCTTACACTCCACAACAACGTGTTTCGATTATTACGCTCAATGTTAGCATGTGGAAATAAAAAAGTTTTTCTTAAAGTTTTTTATATATATTCGTAGATGGCAATTTTGTTTTTTGCATCTTTCTATTCATATTATCTGTTCCTTTTTCTCTGTTCCTTTTTCTCTGTTCCTTTGTTATAATTAAAATGTTACTATTTTATTTTCTCGTTGTTTTCTAATTTTATTTTTTATTGTGTTCTCCTTCTGTATGCATATATAACCGCTCATTTTGTATTTTTTGTTTAGTTTAATTTTGTTCCCTGATGATGCTTAGGTTAAGCGAAACCAAGTTATTGTCTCATTTAATTAATTGTCACTTATTCCACAGGTGCAGCGGGCAGAATACTTTCTTCAGTCAACCTACTTATCATCAATTTCATCTCAATCCTTGCACTTAGAAGATTTTGTACATGTTAATTCTTGTTTAATGAATATAAATATAATAAATAAATACTAATTACTAATTTAAGTAAAACCCAATTATTTTTTAAATTGATGTGAACATTTTAAAAACACTTTTTTATTTAATTAGAGAGCACTCACAAATTTGTATATAATCCTTTCTTATATAAAAAAGTTGATAAAATTGCAAATAAAGTTTATATTGCATGCCGTTATCTTTATAAATATTTCAATTTGTTTTGATTAACTTCTCAATGAACTAGATGATTTACTGTTTCAATATATCACGCTTCGGAAGTCTTTTTTTTTTACGTCGTTTGACAGAAAACCACAATTTAAAAACCGTGTTCCAAAAGCTTTAAAAAAAATTTTTTAAGCTTTAGAAAACGTTTAAAAAAAGTACCACACCTTTTGTTTTTGAAAAGATTAATTTGTATAAAATCTTTCAAAAACATTACTCTATAAATATGTAATGATCTTTTTACAAACAATGATATTGCATAGTGAAGTATGGCTTACGTTCTTACATGTTTATAGATTAAATTTATTGTTTTAATCAGAGGGTGTTAAATCTGATATATTTTTTAAAATTTGTGATTAAAAATGAACATGATGTATGTTTTTTTTTAAATCTTAATTAAAATAATTTTAATTGAAGTTTTATTTTATACATATTCATTGAAGTTTATCGTGTTTTATATAAATTTATCTACGCGTGTTATTGAATGTCATAATCATATATATAATTTATTTTAACAATATTCTTAATATTGTTTGAATAATTAATATCACAATGAAGCAGAAAGCTTAAGCAGGTCAATTTCAATTTTTTTAAATATTTTTTTAAATAATAATTTGATGCTTCCAAATTTTTAGAGCACATTAAACATGGAAAGGTGTAAAAATACACAAAGAATTCATTTAACGACAAAAAGTTTGACATTTTCTTCTCTCGTTTTATGAATATTATTTTTTATTATTATTATTTTTGAAGAAGTATTCACATTTGAGCATGGAAAATAAACTGAAGTGAATTTCACAAACTAAACAGTTTTATCATTAAGGTCATTTTATAACATTGTGCAAAAAATACCTTTAAAAAGGTAAATGAAAACAACATTATCTTGTGTTTTGCGTTAGTGTCTAAGACTGCTATTTCAACTATGATACTAGAAATCCTTTTACATCGTGGGTTATAATAGATTTTAAATATATTCACTTAAGGGTCAGCACCCAAAAATTATCACTTTTTGGCTTTCTTATACAAGCAATACTACACATGATTTATTTATTAATTCTATACGGGTAGTTAGGCAAATTTCTAAGGTTTCCAATGAATACAATTATTAAACGGTTATCTTTAAAATTATTTATGAAACTTACACTGGAACTTAAGGTAAATCGTTCCAAAACGGCTATGCTAGTTTTCAAATGGCGCCTTTTACTGACAAATTAGTTCATTTTTCATAGAATTTAAAGGGTTACAGCTTACAATTTTTATTCACTGGAAACCATGAAAATTTTCTTAACTGCCCCATGTAGAATTTACAGACAAATCGTGTGTAGTATTGCTTGTATTAGAATGCTACAAAGTATCGTTTAGCGCCATTGTGGGTGTTGAGCTTTAACTGTCAAAAATTGAGACCTAAAACCATTTCGTTTATTACATTTTTTTATCTTTAATTTTTAAAAGGGTTTCGAAGAACAGTGTTAAAATTTACAGAGAGATAAAATAAAAAAAGGTGGACAGTTTAATTCGAATTAAAAAAAAACGCGGCAAATATATATTTTGAGATTTGCTTTGACCGTAAGCTTAAACCATTTTGCTAAAGAGTTTTCAGTGAAACATAAGGGAATATAGTTATGTGATTAAATAATTCCAATTGGATATTTGTGATAGGTTTCGATCGCAAACTTTAAATGATGAGACTAGTTTTATGTGTACCAATATCAAAATTCTTATATTAATTTTGTCACATTTTCAAAATATTATTACTCCCTTGAAGGCATCGTTTTACATGATGCTTTTTTTACAGAGTTGTCAAATCTTAGAATATATATACATATAAATATATATAAATTTATAAATATAAATATTTGTAAGTATATATATATATATATAATACTTACAAATGCATATGAGTATAGTTAGACCGACAAAACGAGATGCTTTGATAATGCTTATATTGTAAATGACAACTTTTCTCCTACTTGATTTCAAGACGTGAAAATAATATTGTAACTATGTCACACTACAAAATTTTATCTCAAAATAAATTTCTACACTTAATTCTGACGTGTTTATGGCTTGACATATATTATTTCAGTTTGCAGGCGGCCGAATCAGAAACTAAAGGCACCTTACTTTTTATTATTCGTCTGTCAAAATATTTTCAATTGGGTTGCTTCAGTGTTTTTATTGTTTGATATAAAGCAATAAAATTTTCAAAACCTTTACAAAGTTATGCGTGAAGCTTTATTCTCGAGGTTCTGGCGTTCATGGACTTTGAGAACTAATAAAAATCCTCCAGAGCTAGTGTAAGGACGAGTTGCCGCGAGCTTAAAAAAAAGTACATCAATTATACACAGAAGGCCTTGAGGAAAATAATTTCCTTTGTGGATTACATATTATATTACATATTTGGGGAAGGAGTGATAGGAGGAAGGAAACACAGAGTTTAACAAACCTTTCCAAAGCCAAGCTATTGAAAAAAAGTACAAGTCGTAGAAGCGACCCGTTTCATGTAAAAAATTTCAACCATGTACAAATGTTGGGCTTGGCGTGTTTCTCTTTGGCACCGGCGCCAAAGGGATCAATGAAAAAAGTTCATCGGAACATCTTCAATTGAAATACCCGTAAAATAAGAAAAGCCTTCTTTCCTGATATCTGTTCTCTAAATGTTGCGAACCGTTTGTTCAGATAAAGAAATCTATCATTTTTTTATCTGCGGGATTTTTTTTGTTGATATTTTGAGTCTTCAGATTTGAGGTGGCTACCAAATTCAAAAGTGGGACACATGTTCGATTTATACTGAATTAAAAGTTGTGAACTATACTGTGAGTATCTGCGAGCTCTGGATAATACCTCCAGCTTTAAAGTAGCGCACTTATCTCTAGCTTCGGCGGAGCCCCGTGCCTGAGCTGGTGGCTCAAAATTACACTGAGCATGTTAATGGAAGGCTTGTTGGGAAGATTACTTCCGTTGAGGAAGACTAAATTGTAATTTTAATTCCTTTTAGTCGTAATCATCCACGATTTGGTTTTTGAAACATTGAACACGACGAAGTAATTCTCACCCCAAGAAGAAACTTTATTTTTATTTCACTGCACAAAAATTTGACAGCCACCATACAGGCATATGTGGTTTAAAAAAAGAAAAAATGCAATTTTTACTATTGACTGTGGAGAATGGCGTTTTTCTACAGTTATTTTACAAGGAAATGTAAACCTTAGTGAGAAGATAATGGTCATGCTGTTGTGCTTGACAACTGATCATAATTTCACCAAGTGCTGAAACGGGCTGACAATCGGTGGTTAACGGGGGTCATTATTTCAAGTGGTAACGCTAAAATCATAATGGTGCTTATCATCGAGTTGCGACAGTGTAAAATTTGACAGTGATTTAAACCACTAGATCTTTGTTTGCTTGCAAAAAATGTTGAATAAAGCCTTTACCTAAACACAGACGATATGATTGTGAATAAAAAAAAACCTCGAACTAACCCCCCATTATCTGTTTCAAAGCCCTCCAAGTCATCGGAGTCAACGCTGTGTTGTCAGCATCGCGAAAAGTAAATAATTTGTGCAAAAAGTCTAGTACTACTTACTTCAGTGGTGACGTTACCGACTGCAAAGTTAAGTGTATCAATATGTAGCTAGGTCCTCTTTAAAACCTTGAGAATAATGCTTTGTGCTTCACTCTTCGTAGGTGTATTATTCATAGTTTGAAATACGATTCAAACCCTCAATTCTGATGAATTTCCGAATCTCCTGTCATTCTAGTTAACATAATAACATCATTAACCTGACGTTGGGTTCAATGTGCGTGCCGAAACAGCATTAGCCACCGAACACACGTAACAACGCACGTCTAATGTGGTTTATTGCTAATATTTCACCAAATACCAGGCGATGTTTTGCAATGTCATCCCCTACATTAAGACCGAATTCTGTTATTGGAAATGGATAATACATAATATAATATATATATCTGGTTAACATCTGCCAGGGAAATTACCCATCTGTATTATTACATGCAATGCGAAGGATAATTTTCTATCGGACTACTGGTTACAACCCGGATTCACCCGAGATTCTAGTGATGGAACAAACAATATCTTATTTTGACAGATAGATTGATTTTCGAAGTTCTATAGATTATTATGAAAAAAATGTTACAAACGAAATTCATTATATTAGAAATTTCAGACAGAACACCAAATCAACTTCGATATAGTAAGTTTTCGGGAACTTTATCCGCTTCAGATAGATTTGTGCTTCAAAGTTTATTAGCTGTCCATAATGATGAGTAAATTTCAGATTTTTTAATGTTTTAGACCAAAAAAATCTTTGCACATTCCATAAAACCAGAGCTCATGGTTTGAGGGTTTTTGCACAAACAGATTTTTTGCTTTAGATTTAAACCATTGTTTGGTTCTGAAAAGGTTGCCAATGCCACAGCGTGTTTATGTAAACAATGATGTTAATATGTCCCACCTGCCTAACATTGTTGTAGTAATAATTCACTTTTGTGTATGAACTGACTTTGCGTGTTTTTTCGAATGATATAATATAAACCATAAACCATGAAATGAATTGAATAAATTATTCCACTCAATTTTCCTAAAAAAAACTATCAAAAACAAACGAAATAATTAGACACAGAGTGCTTTGAAACTATAAGGGAATAAACATCTAGCATGCACATTTGTTATAAAGTTGGTCGAAATTATTCTGTAACTTTTGATTGGTTGTATCCTGGAATCAAAGGTACTCTATATTAATTGAACTACTTTCTGTAACTTTATGTAAAACAGTCCTATCAAAAGAGATAGTTCAAATAATTATCCTACATTACCGATATGGGTGGTGATATAAAGTATTCAAAAAAGTTAATTGGTTGCATTGTACATTTTTTCTGTTGCTAAATCCATTCCATTGTTTATTATGTGAATCCTTCTCGGTGAAGAGCAGTGGCGTGCAGTCCATTTAAACGTATTCCCATGTGTCTGACTTGTATTGACTGAAAAAAAGTGTTAACGAATGCGTATAATATTTGGTACAGGATTTTCACTTTGATGCAAAAAAAAAGAAATTCATGTCACAGCCTCCGGATAATATTAAATAATTTAATGCAAAACAATTCATAATTTGATACATTTTCACATATTTAGATACTTGCGCTATTTCTTACATCTTGATTTGTAGTACTTTAAACATTTTTTTTCTAACAATGTCTTAATGATTTTAATAATACCAAATTTTAAACTTAAAATAAAGATAGTGGAATAAAGTTTAAAAAAAATGCCATTATTAAAATGATGAAAATTGATTTCCACCACGAATTAACAGTTTCCAAATTAGAAATAATAATTAATAACAATGTCTTATTATTTTTTTATTTTTTTTAATAACATCAATAATAATGCCAAAATATGAATCTATGAATAAAAATCTATTGAAGTTTATTTTATATGTGTTATAATAACTAAATATAATAATGTCTATTGGCTGATTTTCTAGCTTTAGAGTGTACGTACATAATGTTATTATCAGTTGGATTTTGTTAGAACTTTCTTCGTTTTTTATATTTTGTGTATTGTTATGAGATAACGTGAACGAAAATAGATGTAACCGCACGCCACTGATGGACAGAGTACATATTTTAAAATGTGTGTAAATTAATTTGAAATTGAGAAGGATGACTCAAAGAAGACCTTTGAGAGAAAATATCTTTACCAAAAGCCTTATTCTATTATACAATGGATTAGTGTGAAAATAATAAGCTTGTTCGTCTTATTTGTGAAGCATGCTGTAATCTGTTTTAGTGAACCGGTGTTGATAAAAACGCCAAACGTAAAATTTCATGTATCAGTAATGCATTAATTTCCAATATGTAAAGGGACAACAGTGGTAATTAAACCAGAATCAACATATTATATTTGAACATTAATTGCTGTTTAGTTTCTAATTCAAACACGCCATCGCTCGATTAGTAGCGCACTACGTAATCGCTACTGTGATTACATCACTAAGGAGTCAAAAGGGGTTTCCAGGAATGATAAGCAAGTACTAAAATGATGTACACCTCAACTCTCTGAGACCTAAATTGATTCCTACCGTGGAGAAAAACGTGCTTAAGTTTTGAATGCATATAATATAAAACATTATGTTCCATATACTCATCATACATAATTATTACAACCAAAATGCCAATTTGTAGTCAAAAAGAGAAAAAATATTAGGTGTACAACTTTGCTTCCGCCGTTTTTCTATTGATGGCTTTAGCGGTAAGTAGTTGTCGAAATAAATAGATCATAGGCGTCATGCAATAAACTTAGGCATTCTGTCAACATTAAACACCTATGGGTTTCTATAAACATTAAAGTCAATTTGTGTCTGCATCGTAAAGTTATTCTCGATTGAAAATGTCAGTTTAATTTTTTTTCAAATTTTCGTCATTTGAGGAAGGTTATAATTGACAATGCTCGACCCCATGTTGGGAAAGTGGTCAAGACATATTTGGAAACGTTGAAATAGGAAATACTCCCCACCCAATATATTATTCAGACATTGGTCCCTCTGACTATCACTTGTTTTGATCAATGGTACGACCTGGTTGACCAGCTCTACCGGTCGTATGAAGAAGTCAAAAAATGGATGGATTCGTGGATCGCTTCAAAAGATGACCAGCTTTTTTACAATCGCGGGATTCGTACGCTGCCCAAAAGCTGGGAAAAAGTAGTGGCCAACGATGAACAATACTTTGAATCATAAATTAAAAACCAGTTTTTTACAATAAAGCTTCGAATTTCGGAAAAAAAATATCGAAAGAAAAGTTGTACACCAATAATTAAAAGCGTAACACCTCAGTAATCTCAAAAATCACAATGTTTAGTTCTGCAAGTACAAAATATAAATTTGTTTCGAAATTTAATCATACAATTTGTATTTCTATGATTTATAGCATAAAACGATTTGAACGACATAAAAAAACTCCCAAAAATATTTATTTTTTCTCTACAATGGTTGGTTGATTTACAAAAAACCTTAAATTTTTAATTTGATATTCTTTAGAAATTAAAATTTAATGTACCTATTTTAACGTGGGTTTTTTTTATTGCACTAACCAAAAGTTTCTCTAAAAATAATTTTGTATTTTTTTTGCGTTCAATTTGTATTAAAAAAAAACAGAAACTATGCTATGATGATTTAAAAAATATTTTTAGGTGAAATTTTATTTAATTTTATTGAGTAAGTAAAATTTTAGTTTTCCTTTGTGTTTTCATAATACATATTTAAGACATTCATATCAAATACGATATTGAGCACATTGGTGTCAAATGTAAATATAATAAAAAAGCACTTTGTGAAAATCTTTATAAGTATTTTAAATAAAATATTTGTTGTTATTAAAAATATTTCCATTTCATTCTCCTTTCACGAATTAAATATTATAATATTAATTTATGATTAAAAAACTTTAGTAACATATTTACACTTATTTATTTTTGTCTGAACCGGTTTCACCTTGCAAATAGCATCTTTAAACTGATCAAATTAAAAAGCTGATTTTACCAGTCTGAAGATGGCCATTGCAAGATGAAACTGGTCCGGTCAAAACTGAATAAGTAGAAATATATGATAAAGGTTTTTCAATTATAAATTCACATTAATATGAAATTCCTCCTCGAATTATCAATTTCAAAATTAGAAAAAAAAAATTATGTTGCGAACTTATCGAAAAACTATAAAACTAATATAAATTTGATAAAAATAAAATGATCATTATTAATATTATTTTCATCAGTCGTTTTGGGTTCAGTGTTGAACAAAGGCCTCCATTTATGTCAGTAGCTATCTTAATTCAGTTTTGTTTGCTTCGATTTTTTTTCTAGGTCTACCTTCAAGTGTACGTCCTTCTTGTTTAACTATAGTCTTCGAATTAAACAGTAAGTATGGTATCGTATAAGCCAGTAGCCGAATGGATAAATGCGTCGGGTTCTCACCCGAACATTGTGGGTTCAATTCCTCTGCTAACCGAGTCCTTCATCATTGCATAAGCAACGTTTTCCGCTTATAATAATGACAAAATGACTTTTTCAAATTGTCAGGTTATTCATAACCCGATAATATTCGCCTTTCTTTTTAAAGTAAAACCTTACATTTGGAAAACATACTTATTTAGTCGTCAGAATAACCATAATCACTCGCCATAAACATGTTATAGGCACAAAACTTTTTGTTTATTTACTTCAGTGTTAAACTAACTTGGTCACTAGATACTTAAACTATGATTTACAAAGAAATAATATTTCTACCACGTTAGAAAAATATCTTCAAGTATCTTCATTCTTCTCAAAAGAACAAAAATAGTATCTAGTAATATAATGTAATAATAATGTACATAGGTTCCTACTTAAATTCGAAGTGAACACAGATTTTACAAACAAAATATCACAAATTATAAGAAACGTTAAATAATAGTAGGTTTGCGCGTGTGTGTGGTTTTGCGAACATATCGTCGCTGGAAAGGTAAAAGGCTGAAGCGCTATTTCAAGAAGTTTACACCGGAGAACCTCAAAAAATTTTTTGTTTTACTCCGTGCCGCATAAGTCCTCAGTGCCTGGCTGGATAATGAAAAAAAAGGTGACTGAGATAACTTAATGCTCTCATTAAGTTACTTGAAGCAACAAAAAGTTTTAAGAAATCCCACATTTGTGTCGCCTGAGTCAAGCCTCCTAGATGGCTGAAGGACCATAAAAGTCTCATAAAATCAAACGTGAGTCAGAGCATTTGATGCAATTTTTTTTATCAAAACTGCATATTTAACTATTTTTTACCAAAGTGTCGTTTAAGCCCCTTTGCCTTTCCAGCGATGATTTGTAAAATTGTGAGAATATATATATGATCGTCAATATGTTTGTGTATGTGGGTGTGTGTGTATGTGTGTGTGTTCCTCCGGACGTACACAGTAAATCGATATCAAACATTGTCATACGCAGATAACAATTATTCAATTCCTACAAAAAATAAACAATGGAACCATTTTCATTTGTGGCTTAAAATAAAAGTCTGAACCAGTGTATTCTATATCTATATCATGGTTTCGACCATTGCGCAATGGTGGTAACGGCTGGGTTTGGGTTATGAACCTTGGGCTTACTCGGGAACACACCCACTCAGCCACTAAGCCCTTAATCTCCAAAAGACGCTGCGGCATTGAATGCTAACAAACTAAGTTCTTTTCCTTCAAAAGAACCGGCATCACAAAAAAGAGTGGCGCAAAAAACCCGCTTGATATAAAAGGCAAGACGACCTTACGAATTTAAATGAAACTCGTTTTTGTTACCCAGAACAAACCCAATTACTATTTGCAGAGAAAGAATAATTCATTCCGGCTGACATTTTTAAAGTAAAAATAAGCCCTTTCATTACTTCATCCCCTTCTTTGTGAGTGTCGGCTGTAAAGGTGAGCGGGGCGGTATCAAAGTTTTTTGTACAAAATACAAACAACATTAAAAAGCTTGAACCGTAGACATTTCTTGGGAAAGTTACTGCCTTAGTTGGTTCTGACTTTTGACAGTTCTTCGAATTTTCTAATCAGACTCGTTAAGGGTTTGACAGATCACAAAACTCCTTTGATTATTATTTTTAATCAGATTTCTAATATTTAGCACATTTTATCTTCCATGCGATTTTTCAAGCTCTTGCAAGGAACTGCCCTTTCGTTTTCGATAGACAATGCATTTTTTGTTTTGTTTTAATGATTATAAACTAACTTAATAACTAACTAACCATCACGCCGTTTCTCCGCAGGGGTAGGAAGAGAGGACAGACCACCATACGACTCTATCTTGGCACACACTCCTTGTTTCAATAATGTGTCTGTAAAGAGGTTTATTAAACAGATTCCAGAAAAATATTCAATTCGTAAACAATTAAATGACTCCCACGTTATACTGAAAAAGGAATGTATGGAAATAATTATGTACTTAAGTTAGTCAAAATGAAATAAGGCGATGAAAAAAATCAATAAGTAACTAATTTGATGAAAATTAAATAATTACTGTTTATAAGACCACTTAACGAAAATACAAAGTGTGTGGTTATATATACTCAAAAATACAAAGGGAGAACACAATATAAAATAAAATAAGAGAACAGTGAGAAAACAAAAGAATAACGTTAATATTTATGGTCTTAAACAAAGTTATTATTTCATTTTCATTATATATGTCAAAACTCAAAGTTATTGCTTTCCACGAAAATAGAAGATTAATAATTTAATTCTAAATAAAGAATAAGTCGTGTAAATTGTAAGATATTACAAGATTATGCACTTTTAAACAACATTAATTCAAATGATCCAAACTTTAAGTTAATAAATGAACAAAAGAATATGATCCATTCACCACTACTAGATGTGTTCAAACCGAAAATTAAGAAAAATAATTCAGATATAATTATCCCCCAAATTAATAAAAATAAAAACCCCGTTTCTTAAAACGAATTAGGAAACACCAATGCCCCTCCTTAATGACCTTTTGTCAAATCCAAACAATAGTATACCCTTAGGTAGGGAAACTCCCCATGTTAATGACATCAACAATAATTACAATTTATCGTAAAAACCTAATTGACATTGGTAGTTAAAAATAAAAATAATAATAACATTAAACATGATATAAATAGTCCGTCTGTATGTGGCTTCTCCACAGTTTGATAATGCCCTCAGAAGGCGAAACAGCTGTCACGCGTAAAAATAATTACATCGCAGAGCTTTTAACTAAAAATTGTTTTTAAAAAAAAATTAAATAACAATTACTATTGTTTAAATAAAATTAAAAAACCTAAAAAAAAAAAAACAACAACTTTTTTTTCTACCAGTACAATACCAGACAAGCGGAAATCGTAACTTGTGGATAAATCCTTGGAATACAATATAATTTTCAATAGTTTGGTACCATATAAAATAATATCGATTGATCCAAATGGAGCTACAATTGCTAACTTGCTTTGACAAAAATGTAAATAATGCGAAACTTTTTTTTGTGTCAAAAAATAATCGCTGACACTGTTTGTTGCTTGCTTCCGTTCAGTTATATCGTTTGCCCGGTTTTAATGGCAACAAGTTAAAACGATTATTTTTGTTACTACAGTTATCAAAATACGCTCCAACGTACACAAAAACAACTCTACAGAAATATTTTTGGCACTTAAGAGCCAAAAATTCTGCAAGAAGTTTTCCAAATAATCGGACAAACTTAGTATCAAATCTGATTAATTTTCAATTGTTTCCATTTGGAATCGGTAAATTGTTCGTTAAATAATATTGGGCAGTCGAAATATTTTCCGATAACAGTTTTGATTTTAGCTGTGCTAATTAAAATGGTTTATTCTACTGGAAAGATGAGTTCATTAGGCAGTTGGAGAGATTTACCAGTATGAATTAAATACTCTTTTTATAATGCTAATTTTATAATGTTAAACGTAATCCAGATGGATTTGCGTTAATCGTAAAACCGAGATTAAAGCATCCTAAATCGGCTCTTTTGAATATTTTGAAATTTTATGAAGTTATCGTTACTCAATTCGCAGAGCTATTGATTTATATGAATCATAACATGGATTATTTCAACAAATTATTATTATGGAAATCACGTGACAAGTAACTTTATTTTTTTTTTTTTTTTTAAATAAAGACAAACATTCCGGGCTACAAATAACTTTATGGAATTAGAAAAACTCCTACTACTATCGTGATAAGCGGAAGATGTTGCTAGTGCAATGCAGGAGGACTATGCTAGCAGAGGAATTGAACCCACGACGCGACGCCCGGGTGGAAATCCGACGCGTTAGTACACTCAGCTACTAACCGGTCTAACCTATCTACCCATTGAGTTCTAACGGCACGAAATGGTAGTTATAAAAAAAATGGTTGGGTTAAGTAAGGTAAGGTCAAAAAAGGTGAAGGTTGGTTTTATCACACATTAAAAAAACAAATATTCCTGATCACAAAAAAATACTAGCTTCAGTTTTTTACAAATCAAGAAGCTGGTTTGTTTTAAAGCATATTTTTCAAAAATTATGTGCGTTTATATTTTAGGTGTTATCTTAAAAAGATCACCACACTCCGCTGTTACTTACCTTCAAGGTGCTGAGGGTAAATAAGTATGTTTTTGCGCTTAGAATTTCTAAAGGATCTTTGATAAATAAATATATTTATAAATTAGGGATTCTCTCTATCCTTGTATTCTTATTCAAAGGAACCGTCCGCACTGAGAGCATTTATTGTATTCAACGTGGAGAGACTTAGGAATGAAACGGTCCATTTGGGATGCTGCCTGCATCAGGGGGGGTCGGTGACTGTATCTTTATACAGTGTACAGTAGGTAAACTTGAGTTGTATCGTGCTTACACTGTTTTTTGCTTTGTATTTACAGAATGATTTAAATATATAGCCACCCGCATTGTTAGTTGCTTGTAAAAAGGGTTTCTCTATTTTATTAATAATCTACGAAATATTTCGAGGGATGCTGATCTGAACTTTTTTTAGTCTAAACTACTCGAAATACTCACAAATCTTTACTTACTACGGTAAGAGTATATGAATCAGGTAAATGAGATTTTCCGATAAAGGAGATATGGCGGAATCAGATCTATGAACTCACATTAATTCTGACGCCTCTTCAATAAGAAGATGAAAGGGTAACGCAGTGGATAGCAAAAAATCCAGGTTCATTTCCTGACTCCCTCATAATTTTACTCTTTTACTATATATATATATATACATAAGTATAAGTAGTAAGTACTTATATAAACAATTAAGAACAGAAATCATTAAAGTGACATTTTTTAAATTTTCCCAACTAATGTCACACAACTGTGCATTATTCATAGCAACATTTTGAAAAATATTTAATACATGTCAAAATTTCATACGGTATTTTTTATCAAATAATGTTACTTTTTTGCGTGAATACCACACAAGAGTCTCAACTGCTCCCAACCGTCTAGAGCCAGTGAGACTATGGCATCCCCAATAGGAGAATGTTGTGAGGCTGAAGGTAGTGGGGAGGGGAGGGAGATGAGGAAGGGGAAGGTTGGGAAGTACCTGGCTATTCAGATCTAGGCACCAAACACGGCTAAAACCATTTCAAGCAACGTTTCAATTTTAAATGGTGGTCTTTCACCAGGGCGATTCTTTAGAACGTGCGGCAAATATAATATATGTTATTGTATGTGTCGTGACCGCCATAAAAGATGTGTGTTTTAATTTAAATGTTATTCTAATGTTTTCTCATTGTTTTGTTATTTTATTTTAAATGTTGTTCTCCCTCTGTATCTATATATAACCGCTTTAAGTATTTTTTGTTCAGTTTAATTTTGTACCCTGATGATGCTTGGGCTAAGCGTCATAAAAATTAACGTAATATCCATGGTCTTATTCAAAGTTATTTTTTCAAATATTTTAGACCTACCTATTACTTAAATGTAATTCAATCATTATTGAAGACAGGGGTGGTCGTAAAACTCTTTTTATAAAAAAGTGATTTGTTGTGTTTTATTATTGTGTATATTATGTCTGAAATATTTAAATAACTAACTAACTAACCATCACGCCGTTTCTCCGCAGGGGTTAGCAGAGAGGACGGACTGCTATATAACTCTGTCTTGGCACACATTCCTTGCTTCATTTACATTCATACATCGTCTCATACATACTCTTCTGTTATTTTGACTCTTCACATGACCCGATTCAAGTATTTGATTTACTTGATCGTGCCATGTCTTTCTCGGGCGTCCTCGACTTCTTCTTCCATTCACTTTCGCATCATATATTCTTTTCACACTCCTTTCTTCGTTCATTCGCTCTACATGGCCAAACCATCTAAGCGTCCCTTTCTTGATCCTATTCATTACGCTCAGATCAGCCTTGCATTCTTTCCGGATATCCACATTTTTAATACGATCATACATGGTTTTACCCACATACGTCTCAAAGATCTCATTTCCTAATATTTAACGACTTGTGAAATTCAATCGCATTGATATAAATATGTCTGATTGGGCGGCTTACGTCTAAAAGGCCTCGTGTGTGCAATTCCGAAGGGAAGTCATTCGAAACGATTTCACAGTGTAAACACGGAAATGTTTGAGAAGCCAGAGGATTCACCCTGTCCAGGTAGACGCAGACTCGGTGGGTGTATATTTTGAGAGGCAGACGACAAATGCTGGCGAAGTTTTCGCAGCAATATTTACCTTACCGAGGCAATCAGGAATAACAGCATTAGGAGCGCCATCGACTATGTACCCGCGGAGGACATTGTTGAAGTTTACGGAAAAACTAATGAACAAACTTTTTTGCTATCTTCGCGTCCACAAAGAATCGGCGCTGCTTTGATAACATTTTAAATAAATCTATTGTAATTGTAATTTGTAATCAATTTATTTATTATTCATACGCTCTGATAATATGCACTTGCGTTTGATGCATATTTTAGATTATTTGGTCGTCACGCGGTCATTCTTTATGCACCACCCGCCATACATTTGAAATACACCTAGAAATGTGAAAAAATTCCTAGATTTTAGTCGTAGGTCCAAAATTCTAGTCTTGTCTTGCAACCTTTTCCCCAAAAATATGAAAAATCAAAAAAAAAAAACTATTTTTAGGCTTTTTAATTAAACGTGCAATTTTGAAGATTTTCCTGTTTTGATCGCAAACTTTAGGGATATATGTGTGTGCAATTTTTTGACATGTCATGCACATATTTTAGCATTGTTCGCACTTATTTTGTCATTTTTTATACATATTTGGTACTTTTTAGTGCATACAATCAAATTTCTAACGATGATATGAATTTTCTTCATCGTCATCGATTCAGACTGACTCAATGTCATCTGACTTTGATCAAAGTGGTCCTTATCTTTATTGTCATTAATTAAAATCCTTTATATTACTTTTAATGTGACTATTTTCAACCTACCTGCAATGAAGGTTATGGATATACTGCCTTCAACTTGGACATGTATTATTATATGATGATGATAATGTTGCTGATAGTGGTGACGATAGTAATGAGAGTGATGATGATCGTCACCTTTATTAGCATCAATTTGAACCTAATTTATCGTCCAATGATGATTGTTGTGATAGTGATAATGACCTCTATCTTTATTGGAATCCAATTATACGTAACTTTAATATCACCTGCTGATGATAAATAATTAACTTTATCGTCATCAATATGAACCTACGTTATCATCTGATGATTATGATGTTGGTTATGATGTTAATAATATTATCTGGATAACTTACTTATTAAAATCAATTTGAACCTAAAAAGTAATTATTTCATTGTCACTAATTAAAACTGTACTATGTCATCTGATGTTAATGATATATATTTATGATTTCTTTCACCGTCATCAAATTGTACAACGGTACATAATGTAATAAAAATTTAAGTATTAACAATTTTTTAAACTGTTTAATTATTATGTTATTATTATATATAACGAGTCAATAATTAGTTGGGGTGTAATAACTCTGTATATCACTACAAAAACATAAACGTTATAAAACCAGTACAAAATATATGAAAACTTTGTCTTGTTATTATATAAGTCTCGGTTCCCACCTTAAAGCTTTTACGAAAGTTCTCTACCTTTAATCCAGAAGACGTTATTTAAAATTCTGTAAATATAACGCACGTTTTTTCTATGAAAGCTCAGAAAAAGTGTGGCGTGGAAATGATAGGTGCTTTTACCGTCAGGTGTGTTAAATAAACAAGAGAAAACCAAGGCTTACGGGAATATTGAATATGTCGAGAAGTGTAAGTAACTAAACCCTTAAGATGTTTGCCATAATACTCGTTAAAAAATGACTTCTTCTTTGTATGATTTCACTTTTAATAGTACTCCAGAATAGAATACACTCGTAGTATCGCCCTGGTGAGAGAACGATACTCAAAATCCAAATGTTGCATGCAATGGCATTAGCTACACTTAAAATTTATGTTTGAATAGCCTGGTGCTTTCAAAACTATATCTTTCCCTGTCTTTTTTCTCTCTTCAATCTCCGCCTCACAACGTTCCTCAAATGGGGGTGCCACAATCCTTCAGGTTACGGGCAGTGTGTTTATTAGTTTTATTTTAGTTATTTGTACATCAAAGTTAACAAAACAGCTAATTATAACTAATATACTTTTGGACTAAATAATGATAACTTATATAATACTTGATGTATTTTATATGGTTCTTACAAACTATTTTAAATGTATTAATTAGTATTATTTGGATGGTTTCCGGCAGCGCATTATATGGTTCATGCCTTTATAAAATATACTATTTTGTATGTTGGATTTTTTTTTTTTGGTAGTTTGATTTCTTGCACGTTCGTGTATTGTGTCTGTTTATATCCACATTGTAAATAGTTTTGTCAGAAAAATATTTTCGTAACAAGTTGTTCTTCATTTTAAGTAAAAATATCAATATGTTTAATATTAGTATCTGTTTCACTGTTAGCCAATTTAGTTTTTATGACATTGTAGCTACTTTTGAGTATCTATTTCGCCGCATAATAATTTTCATTGCTCTATTTTTGATAATTTGAAACTTGTTTTGTTCTATGTCGTTGCACAAGAAAAGAATCGTTGTATGGTTTTCAAATATAAATAATAAATAGATCCTAACAATGCAGCAGATATCGATTTCTAAAGTAGCATATCTCTTGAATGGCGAATTCTGGCGCCGTGAAATTTGTACAGTTTTTTCTACTGAATTCTTTTTGAAAATATCTAAAGTCATTTTGTTTCGAATATTGCTTTAAACAAAATGATGCAAGAGACCGTTTAAACTCTGATCAATTCCTGACTACAAAGTATAAATTGAAATGGTAGTAAAAATAGTTCACACATTGGCTAACAAAAATGAAACTCAACTTTTCAACGAAAATATTTTTTTTAAACATTCCTTTGGATTCTTTGAAGCAGAAGAAAATTTTCCTCCCTAATATCTCCCACGCTTCACAAATTGACGTAAAAAATATGCTCTTAAAACAATGTAAAAACGTTTCTAGAATTTGGTAAGACTAATTAACGTTACGTAAGAAGATCCGAAAGTCACTTCACTTATCAAAAAAATAATTTTGTTTTTAAATTGATTATATTTTAAAAAAAAAATGTTCAGAATAAACAGCATTATTATTTTCACGATTGTGAGACTTTTCAATGACGCTCTCCATAAGTGAAAGCAAAATGCCTGGTTCTATCTCTTGAATTTCTTAACGAGATTTCGTTATTCAATTAAAATGCGATTGAAGATAATATTTAAACACAACATCATTGAAATATTTCCACAAAAGTAATCTAGTACAGTGGGATCAGAAAAACACTTTACGCAATGAAAGTACAAAATTATGGAAATTTACCTTTCTTCAAACATTTACCTACTAGCTGTTTTGATTATCTGTCTGAATGGACAGATTGCGGTACCAATTTTTTTTCAAACCCTCGTTTCTACTTTCAAACTTACATATTATAATAATTGTATTAATAACATGAGATTAGTTTAAAAATATACATAATAAAAAAAAAATAACAAAATAAAAACGTCGACGTGCGTTACAAATTCGAAATGATTGCAAATAGCGAGATGTATCTATTGGATTATTTAGTATCGTTAAATAAACAATTATATCAGTATGCAAAAATAAAAATGTATTTACGCTGCTTTAAATACGTTTCAAATTCATGTGCAATCAAATTGTGAAAAAAATTCTTCAAAAAAGCTGATATTGCAGAAATAATGCAACAGCACTTTAAATTCATATAGCGCTATATAATTGTGATTTTTTTTTAAATTTGTGCCAATTTCACTCTCGTTTACACTGCTTGTTTCTGCATCTCTCTTCTTAACACCCAGTGTGAATTTTTCGTTCGAACAGAACTAAAGTACCACCTCGTATCCAGTGTCAAACAAGAGGCATAAATCAAAAATCAGGCCGGAAAACTGAGGGGTTCGATTACTATCCATGAATAGTATGCTTTATCATTTTATATAATTATATATATTAAAGGCGCTGGGCGAGTAAAAAAGCCCTGTAATTAGGTATTATCAGCGCTTTGGCAATTCACCGCCATGATTGCCCTGCACAGGACCATTAACCTGCTGAGATATCAGCTTGACTTAGAAACTTTAAATTATCTAATACCCCACAAAAGTCCCAACTGCTCCCAGACGTCTGGATCCAGTTAAACTATGGCATCCGCAATCGGGGTATCTTGTGAAGCTGAAGGAAGTGAGAAGAAAAAGAAGATTCGTTAATAACTAATACGATTTACAGATATAAAAGTATAAAGTATATAGCATAATTCGTTATTTTACACAGAGAAAATTCAAATACTTCAATCGAAATGTACCATGTTGGATAATCTATGAATTGTAACCTAATTTGAATTTCATACTTGCATCTTTTTCAGATCCGATGAAAATCTTGTAGCGATCTCAAGAAATACAAAATACAATCATAATTTTGTTTGGGAATGGTTTTCAGGACCAAAAAACTCCGCTATTTCAATCTACTGGAATATTCCGAAAATGTTATTAATTTATTATTTCATAAAATCTAATGAGAATGTTGAAGATTTGGTTGAAAGCAATATTATTAAGAAATTTTACATTATAATGTTGTTTTATTTCGGTGAACAAGTAAACAAATCATTTACATTGTTATTTGTTAAAACACACAATAAAATGAATAATATTTCCTTTTCATAGAATTTTCAGCTTCTTAGAACTAAGGAAAAAACATATTTATTTTAAGAAATGAAAATAACAGACAAAATAATTAAAGGGTAAAATAAATAGGGTTATTGTAAATTTTTAATGCAAACTGAATATTAAATGACCAACTTCACTGTAATTTTTTTTATTTTTATCGCGAGGCGCAATTTTATAAAACTTGTTATTATTCTTAATACTATCCAGGTTATTAAAATTCATTTCATCAACAAACAAAAAAATACAGCGAAAATGTGTTTATTGAATAAATTCTAATATTCATAAACATCTGGACTTTTATCTTTTCCCCTGAACTTGCACTTAAAATTTCATTTTATTTAAATTTTGGTTTTCAAATTAGTTTAAGAATCTGAATAGGCAGATATTTTAAAACTTTTCTACATTCCTTCTGCTTTCCCTTCCCTATTTTTGTCCACTGTTTGCCCAGATGTGGGTTAAATCAACCCTGTGGCGACAGACAGTGGAACTCTTAGGACCAGTTGCTCGACCAACTATTTGATATTGTCACAAATCGACGATCAACGCTTATTTGAATATTTTGACATTCGATGGTTCCCGTCATCCGTCGATTTTCGATTGATCAGCCGTTGATTAAGCTTTCAAGCATAACGGCCATCAAAAATTATCCAAGCGCTGACAAAACAAAAATCGGCGGTCAACAAAGCTCCTTGAATTGTCAGAATATTTATAAAAATGGTGCTGACCGTCGAATGTCAAATATAACGGTCGGTTAAAAAACCTAACCCTTATCAATCTTTCACAATACAATATGTCACGACTTATAAAAAAAAGTTTACAAATTTTCAAATATAAATCATTTCATCAAATATAAAATCATTCAGGTACGGTGGCATAAGTAATTAAAATTTGTTATTTATTGATCTTGTATTGACAGATTGAAAAAAAATTATCTGCAAACCGTAGAGTAAATCATTTAGACAAAACCGATTTGAGAAATTTCATCGGATAAACTCTTTCATATGATTATATATTTTGAACTTAATCAAAATAAAAGCTTCTTGTGCAAAAACATGTTGACTGTAGTATAAAAAGACAGCGATTTCTTCTTAAAAAACTGTTAACTTATTCACTTATGATAGGAAATACTTGCTTTCTTTTTCGCAAAGATTACAGAAAAATATTTTTGAGCCTCATATTTGATGTTCCTGGGAATGTCAACATGTTATTTAAAAGCAAATATTTTAGCCAATAATAATAAAAAGAAAAAATAATATAAAATAAAATTTTTTCAAACATTATTCTACTAAATGCGATAGTGTAATTCAGTCACGACACTCTCCCGAAGAGTCGTGGCAAACTCAGCTGCAGACCTCGGACGTAGAAAAAAAGCACCTTGTTGTGAACCCTACTACTAAATTGTTAGCGTTTTCTCTCCCTTAGAAGACGTGCACCTCGCTACACCGTCAAATGTGCAGTCAAAGTCACTGAGCGTACATGATGCACAAATGGGAATTAAAATATACTGAATTATGTGAATGTGGACAGCTACAAACTACAAGACACATCGTAGAAGAATGTCTCTGTGCTGAAGCTAGTGACTTCCGATGTCTTCAGATGCGACTGGCTTAATAACCCAGCATCCCATTTTGACTTCCACCAACTCTTCACCATGCGAAGAACGAACACCATATTTTCAAGATTTTTTTTATTTTTTAAATCTTAAGATTATTATTAACTATATTACCCAGAAAATCGAGAAGCTGTATTTTTGTCATATTTTTTTCTTCTTAAAGTGATTTCAGAAGAGTTATTTTCTATACAACGAACTGTTTAATGGACATACTTATTGTATAAATACCTTATCATTAAAAATAACATTGTATAACACGACAGATTTTATTTTGTTTTTTTATGACCGACCGGTATCGCTTAGCCTAAGCATCATCATGTTCCTTTTTTGCAATTTAAATGTTATTATTAGGTTTACTCAGTGTTCTCTTATTTCATTTTATATATTGTTTCTCCCTCTGAATGTATGTATAACCGCACGATTTGTATTTTTCTTTAGTTTAATTTTGTATCCTGATGATGCTTAGCCTAAGCGAAACCGGTAGGTCATTAAAATAAAATATGTGGTCTTATAGAAAGTAATTTTTTAAATTTATTTAATATGTCAAAGCACAAAGTAATTGCTTTGTACAAAAAGATTCAATGATATTTTTTTCATGATTCTAAGCAGTAAAATGGATTGGGAAATTTGGGGGATACATTTAACAGGTGTAGCATCTACTTCAGAAAAAAAAAGCTTAAGGCACTGGAATCATCAAGTCTTAATAATTAATTTGTTCACAGGTTGTACAGCCCAGGACCATATAAAAGAGTGGTATTGTTTATCAGAGCACTAGTTTCGGATATATCCTAACCTATTACTGTCCTGAAGAATGTGAGAGCAAAACCTACAATATTGTTTTTTTTTAAAGTAAGACAAACATTTCCGGGTTACGGACAATATTTGAAAAACTCCTACTGCCATCATAAGAAGCGGAAGATGTTGCTTATGCAATGATGGAGGACTAAGCCAGCAAATGAATTGAACACACGACGTCCGGGTGGAAACCCGACGCGTTTGTCCACTCAGCTACTGACCAGTCAAATTCTTAGTTAATTCTAATAAAGTGATCCAACACAAAATATCCTTTCATTTATTTTCATCAAGGGTCAAAATTATTTACCCTAAAATACAATTTTTTAGGAATTATAGGGTAGTTTAACTGAGACAAAATATATGAAGAGAATAACTCATTAAAGGAGTTGAGTTTTTCATTTTTCTTTTTTTTTTGTGAATGCCACACAAGAATCCCGACTGCTCTTAATCCTCTAGAGCCAGTGAGGATATGGCATCCTCAATCGGGATACGTTGTGAAGCTGAAGGTAGTGGGAAAGGGAAGGAGATTTGGAAGAGAAAGGTTGGGAACTACTTGGCTATTCAGATCTGATCACCAAACACGGCTTAAACTATTTCAAGTAACGTTTCGATTCTGAATGGTGGTCTTTCACCAGGGCGATACTAAGAGTGTCTTCCACTCTGGAACGTAAACGCAAATATACTATATATGTATGTGACACATATTAATTAAATAAAATGATTTGCTAACCCGCGACCTTTTGGATTCGTAGTCGAGCGTCTTACCACTTGACCATGGAGGCCGTCAACATACGAATATAAAACAGTTCAGCAACCCATTAATATCCATGTTTACAGATCATAATAAAATAAGGAAATTCCCTCTTCATCGCAAAGAAATTAAAATAAAGTTGAATAGGAAATGCATGGACACGAGACTAGAATTAAGAGTTTTGTATCGGTAATAGAAATATTCAGTTCACATCGAATTTCTAGCTTTATGACTAAAAAAGCAACCGCACATATCAACTGCCACAAGAAAAAAATATAAGAAGATATTTTCAAGACTCTTAAGCCTTTTTACATTTTTTTTTCAGGGCAATAATTGTGTAAAAAAAATGGAACGCCACTGTGTAGACCATATAGAGTGGCCTTTTTTATTCTGTAAAATGTTCCTACCAGTCAATCTATTTCCTGAATAGGTTTCAGGCTGAATGAAACCAAAAGAAGGTGCCCATTTGGAACATAAAAGACGACTGAGGTACCGAAATACTCACTTCAAAAGACCTAGCCATACCATTTGTTGGTACCTACGTATAATATTTGATAAAAAGTATTAAAAACTTGTACTTTATATTAATAGATAAAATATAGTACGAAATGAATTTTTGAAAATTTTTGACCAACCAACTTTTTTGTCTGTGTCCAGACTATGGCACCCTCTATTGAAGAATGTTGTAAGGCGGAAATCAATATTGAAGGGGGTTAGAATAAAGGAAAAGGGTTGGTAAGTACCTAGTTATAAAACTGAACCAATTTGAAAATCGTCAACGTATTTAAACACGTAACGATAAATGTGTTAGTACTCGGGTATATATTTTTACATAAATTCCATCCGCTGAAATAATATATTATTATCTTGATGTCTAGCGGCCTATAACATACAAAATGGCTCAGAAAGAGGGAGATTCGCATTTTATGCCTTAAAAATCTTAAATTTGTAAAAAAGGGCAGGGCAGAGGGAGTTTCCCATGAGTTGGGTTAGGGTCAAAGTGTTTAATAAATTGTATAGAATACACCATACAATTATTACCAGAAAATGTAGCCAAAAAAGCTTATTTTAATGTCACACAAGAGTTAAAGCTTGGATACTTCTTCCAGAGTCAGTGTAACCATGGCATCCTTATTTTTAAAAAATTGGAAGGCAGGTGGAAATGGGAAAAGGCAATGAGAAAGCAAAAAATGTGGTTCGGAAATAATTAAATACCTAAATCTCCAGTCAGATTGCTTGACTAATAAACCTTAACCGCTTCTAGCTCCGCTTCTATTAACGCTGCTTAAATTGCGTCTAGTACCGCTTCTAGTAACGCTACTTACAACTCTTTCTAGCACCGTTCTGAAGAATTAGAAAGTACGAGTCTGAATAATTGCCTTTCAACAGAACGACATGAAATATATTTTCCACTGAAAAACGATATATTTTTAAATGTTTTTTTTTTTAAAGAAAGACAAACATTCCCGGGTTACAAATAACCTGACAATATTTGAAAAACTCCTACTGCCATCATAAGAAGCGGAAGATGTTGCTTGTGCAATGATAGCGGAAGGAATTGAACGCACGTGCCTAGTGTTTGGTGGAATCTAAATTTGTAATTGAATGTGTATGAAGTAAGAGTAAAAAGTTATTCGATCAACTGACAAAAAAGCGTTTTCAATAATGTGGGTTTATTGCGACGGGCACAATCCATGTCACGGTCTAGAGCTAAGGATCTTTCCGCTCTGTCACAGAGATTGTAGCTATAATTTCAAAATTAAGTAGATACTGGTGTAGAAACGCGAGATTAAAATGGGTATTTCAGTGCGAAAGGGCAAGAATCGGGTTAGAATTCATCTCCGGCGAGATACACATAATAATATTATTATCTTGTATTGTTCATGTAAAAGCCACTTTACAAGTGAAACTTTGTTGGGTTGTACTCACAAATGGCAGAGTATAAATTAGATATAAATAACCTTCAGATGACGTAAAAGTTAACAGGGGTTAGAATGAACTGCCAAGTTACCCTTCCTCTTGAGTTACCCCACTCTGCGGTGTATCATAAATGACCTCTTACATTTCATATTTGAAACTTTGCGAAAATACCGATGGAGTAATTGCTTGCAAGGAAGCCGGTAGAACCTTTTCACAAATTCATCGTAAATTTTCACTGGCAATTCCAGTTCTTTATTGGGTGTAGTTCAAAGGCTGGCTGTTAGCAGACTTTCGACTTTTGAAAATTTTACATTTCACTCGTATTTTGTTGGTATTTATGAAATAGTATTCGCGGAATTGACACAGAACAGAGTTTTATTGCCTTCTTTATGACCAAAATGGGATTTAAACTCACAACTTGTGGATTAATTTTATTCTAGACTTGGGGATAAACCAATACGTGACTTTTTAACCAGTGAAAATATAGATCGATAGGTAGATACGTAATTATAAATGAAGTATTTTGTAAAGCAGCTCACGTAATTTTTTATTTCTTGAACATTGTTTAAAATTTATTAAAAGAGTGTGCGCATCAAACACAAGGTTATTGCCCCGACCGTGATATTGCGCTGAACGGTTGAGTGCTCGACCACTCGAAGCCATTGAGCTATCGAGAAAACTCATGTAGGTGCCTACCCTGTTTTGGGTATACACGGTAGGTACTAGAAATGGTATTAGAAATTACACAATACAGTCAATTCCTTTATGAGACCGTACGTATGTACGAGTGTTAAATTTGTAAATTTGGAACTGATGTTAATTGATGTTACCTATTTTTAATTATGTGAGTACTGCACAAGAGTCCCAACTACTCCCAACCGTCAGAAACCAGTAGATTTATGGCATCCCCAATATTAGAGAATGTTGTAAGGCTGAAGGCAGTTGAGAGGAGAAAGGAGATGAGGTACTTGACTATTCAGATCTGGTCACCAAACATGACTATAGCCATTTCAAGCAACTTTTCGATTCTGAATAGTGATATTTCACCAGGGCGATACTTAAAGTATCTACCACTCTGGAACGTGCCGCAAATATACTTCATGTATTTATTTATGAACTTAATTTGTTCTGACATATATTAATAAAATAAAAGTGATTTTCGCACGCCGGGTGACTAACTAACTCGTGACCTCTGGATTTGTATTCGACTGTTTGAGGTTGATTTTTTTTTTATTATCAAACATAATACATAGTAGATAATATAAAACAGAGATAATACATTATAATGTAAAGTGTTATATTAATATATATATATATATTTTTTTTAAATCTAACATTTCATTATAAATTATAAAGGTGTACCCTCATAAAAAATCTGTGCTTGTGTGTATGAGGGGGTGTTATTTATTTATTTACTAATAATTTGCTGTAATGATACTAAGAGTATCTACCACAAAGTACCTACCTATAATATATTTTAGCAGATATTATTGTATATTTGAAACGAGTGGATTAAAACATCTAATGTCCTTTTTTGGAAGGTCATGTAATTATACATTCCGTGATTTTTCACATGTAACAACTAGTGAATAAATAAAAACAGAGGCACTACTTTTCACTTAAAAAATTGTTCTTAAACACGTTAAAAAAAACCCCTCGAAATAATAAGTTAAATTTCGTTGCGATAATATCGTATGTCAAGTAAATTTTCATCTTGTAACATATTGAGCATCTTTCCGAACTATTTATCAAAATATTAGATTTACGACTTAGTTAAATTGTGACTTTACGAGCTTTTAAAATGGTTGGGAAAACCGACCAAAGTGATTTTTTTTTACATTTTGTAATAATTTATTATGTCTACAAATAAGTGGACGTTAAAGGCTTTTAAAAGGGATTTTAATCTTATAATAAAAGTACCTACACATTTTTCTCTAATTTTCAAATTGCTATGCCACTTTCACCCAATGGTTGAAAATATCGGGAATAATAAAAAATGCAAGCACTGCAGCGCAATACTTGTGGAATCACATTTTGCGAATGGCATACTGTTTAAATTATTTAAATATTGCAAAAATCTTTCTTAGAGAGTGGTGGGTATATTTATACGTAAAGTGAAGACTTATTTGGTGAATGCGGGAATCTCCATTTATGGAGGACTGATCGCTGTTGGCGCAAATAAAAAAATGTCAAGTGGATTGCTTATCCCACTCTGATGTTTGGCAGTGAGGCATGAAACTGGCAGAATAAATATGAAAGTAGATTGAATGCTGTAGAAATGAGATCCCTGAGGCGTATGTGCGTTAAAACCACGTATGACCGTGCTATAAATGTGGATATCCGGAAATAATGAAAGGCTGATGTAAGCGTAATGAATAGGAAAAATAAAGGGATGCTTGGATGGCTTGGGCATGAAGAGCGAATAAACAAAGTGAGGAGTGTGAAAAAAGTATATGATGCGAAAGTTAATGGAAGGAAATGTCGGGGAGGTCGGAGGAAGACATGGCACGATCAAGTGAATCAAACAGAAGAGTATGTATGAGATGATATATGAATGTAAATGAAGGAAATAGTGTGTGCCAAGATAGAGTTGTATGGCAGTCCGTCCTATCTGCCTACCCCTGCGGAGAAACGGCTTGATGGTTAGTTAGTTAGTGAAGACTTTTAAAAAATATGTTCAGACTGGTTTTGATCGAAACTGTAGTGGTCTGGAATGTTTCAATAAAAAATGTAAGTCAGCTGTTAAAGTCAATTCAGTTAGTCATGTTTAAAGTTCATTAGATAGTCGGATGCAACGTTTGGCAATTTCGATGCACAGCTTAACAATTTCGCGATGACCATTGCACTGGCAGCATTAAAACTTTACCGGATCTATTCCCCTACTGCCAATGTATAGTAATAAGTTACCAACTCGCTATTCAAAAGTCGGCCATTTATAAACCCGAATCAAATAAGAGCTTTGTTATTTTCGAATGTTCTTGATGATTGAGGGCGTACCGAAACTTTTACACGGGTTTTCAGATTTTTACAGTTTACCAAAGTTCGACATTGCAGGGTTTTTTTCAGTCCGACTTTTTTAATGGATAAACTTTCTTGAATTCAAATTAAGTTTTTTCTTTCTATTCAAAAAGTTGTGAATTCCTAAACATAACGCTTTTTTTTTAGTGAGGGCAATTTAAAAATAATAGTAAGACCGCACAAGAGTCCCAACTGCTTCCAACCGTATAGAGCCAGTGAAACTTTGGCATCCGCAATCGGGGTATATTGTGAAGTTGAAGATAGTGGGAGAGGGGAAGGAGATGGGTAAGAGAAAGGTTGGAAAGTACCTCGCTATTCATATCTGATCACCAAACGCGGATTTTTTACAATTAATATTACACAATGACCTAACTGCCCCCAACCATCTAGAGCCAGTGAGACTATGGCATCTCCAATTAGGGTATCTTGTGAGGCTGGAGGTATTGTAAAAGGGAAGGAGATGGGGAAGATGAAAGTTGGGAAGTACCTGACTATTCAGATCTAGTCACCAAACACGGCTGAAGTCATTTCAAGCAACGTTTCAATTCTGAATGGTGGTCTTTCACCAGGGCGATACTTAGAGTATCTACCACTCTGGAACGTGTCGCAAATATACTACATATATTTATTTATGAACTAAATTTGTTCTTAGATATTTTAATAAAATAAAAGTGATTTTTGCACGCCGGGTTAGAACTCGCGGCCTCTGGATTTGTAGTCGACCGTTTGATCACTCGACCAAGGAGGCCGTCAAATCAAAAAGGATGAAATGACATTCTTCACACTCACTGATTGTGCCTTTTTTAATAATAAAGTAGATGTTACTACCATCATTTACTAATATTTTGAGCGCCAACCAGATGTTGCTTGTAACCTTTTACACGTGTACACCATCCCTTAAAGTTCGGGCACGAGCGAAACGTGTCGGCCGCGCTGCAAACATATGTGTGTTTAATTTTACAAGTAAATTTAGTTAGATTATTTCATGTTTTACTACAATTTGTTTTTGTTTGTTAATTTTTTCATGGAATAATATTTTTTTATCATAAGCAAAATCCTTTCTTTGTGTAAGTTTGGGATTTTTTAAATATTTTTTTTTTATTTACGCACGTTCAAGGCTTTTTACACAAATATTACTATTTTTTAAAACAATATACTCATAAACAGTACAAAAATTGTATAAAAGAAAATAAAAAATAGTGTTGAATAACAGGTACATCCAGAGTCAAATAGAATCTACAATTAATTTAAATCTACTAGATGAAAAAAAACTGTACTAAGGTATACTTATATTGTGACGTACTAAATATATCAACAACATCGGAGTATTTGTTTCCCGGATGTTGAATTCGTCGCATAGAAGTGTAATATTTTGAGGTTAAAGTGAATTGTCACAATAATACGGTAGGTACTGTCTTGTTATAGTCTTTACCAGGAACTTGAAATGCAAAAAAGTATAATAGTTCAAGGCCATCAACCGTCGAATTTATAATTTTATATAAGCAATTAAAATATATTTAATAAAACAGCAACCATATTTTGTTTATTATCCTACGTAAGTATGCAAATAGTATGGAACGACACAATCTTTTTTTCGTTTCGTACATTTTTCCGTATTTTTCTCATTGTTAACGTTTGCTCTTGAAATGACCCAATGAAGAGGTCGTGTCACGCCTCTTCGAAATGTCTTTATCTTTCCACCACTTAATTGGTTTTTCCAACCGCTGTACGTATATGTACCATAAAATCTTCCATATCTTAATATCATTTATTAATATCAACAATTTGAATTAACAGCAATGATAAAATTTTACCGGTGCACTCACCCAAATTCGATGTTATTTATTGAATCAATTACTGAACAAATAATTATTTATTCGTTTGTACTATTTTAACTTACTATTTATATATCCTTAAATAATTTCACATTGGCAAGAAACAGCAACCATACATAAAAATAACACAATCAATCTGCAAAAATCTCTACCTCAACATAGGCTTGCCTAGTGAGGCAGATTTTGATAAGCCAAAAATAATAACTAATTTATACAAAAAAAAAGTTTATATGTACTAAGTAAATACGCATAATAGTCTTTACATTTTTTTAATTAATGTGTTTATTATAAATACTCGTATACTGTTTCCAATTAAATTCGATTGTTTATTATTTTCAAAACATTACAATTTTATTTATTTTAAGGCGTTCTTAAATAAAATTAGTAAGGTTATTAAATAATACGCAATAGTCATAAATAAATTTTTAAAAAACAATCAAACAATTCTAAGTAATATAAATTACAAGAAATGAAAAATATAAGCAATGTAAAATAAAATTAAAACAATTTAAACATAAAATTTCATCAAAATGATATATAAAAATCAAAGAATTATAACACAAATAGCAGGAATACTTGTTGTTTGAACAAAGCTTCATTTATGTAAAATATATCGACATCCAAAGCGATTCGATTCAACAAAAAGATTGCCCTCCCCACCGGCATGACCATTGGCAAGCTAGTCCTGCAGGCCGGGATGTAAAACAATCTATCCAATGTATCGACCTCTTGTTGAAATATATTAATAATTGTACCTGCACCTTTATATAAACTTACATGTTTATTTTTTGTTGTAACTGTAAACATTATTTAAATAAAGGTAATTATTTTTATTTACTGTTATACTTTCTGTGAACTGAGTAGACTAATAAAATAGTCATACCTTTATAAATATTAAATCTTTTAAATAATGTTTATTTAAAAAGAAGCAAATATTTATATATGACAAAACAGGGTACTCACATAAATAAAACGTTGTTTTCAATACAATTAATTTTAATTTTAGTTTTTTCGTCTTTGGCGGCCTGCAGAGTAAAGATTGTCCAGATGGGAGCCAACATTCGATAGAAGAAGACACCAAAGGAAAATAATAATATTATGGTTTAATATATTTTACTGTATCCATTGTAATTTAATTTTGTTTCGGAAAACTGTGAGCTGGATTTGTGAACGGCCAAAAATATATATTTATTTATATACTACTAACAGACTATTTTCTAACTAAAAATACAAAACACGAAATGGTAGAAAATAGCAACAGAGAAAATACAGCACATACAAGTACATAATATTAAATAAACCAATGACAAAATTACGACAAAATACACAAAAGAAAGTAAATTCAAGTCAAAGCCATGGTCAAATCAAGGTTTTCGTAGACTCGTAAATAATGACAAAAATCATTAAACTGGTACCAAAAATTTCAAGACCATGGTTTGAGTTAACAAGTCTCGACATTCTGGACAGTGAAGAATGATGCACATATTTAGCAGAGTTATGATTGAGAAATAACAATTCATTATTTCTGAGTCTACAGCAAGGAATGTTGAACTGGATGAGTTGCAACAAAGAAGGTAACTCAATAATTTTGAAAATGCAGACTTAATCAAAGTCTTTCCTAAGCTTTTCTAAAAATATTTTTTTAATGTTTGTTCAATTTTTCGCGCCCTAATTTTTTTATTTTTTTTTTCAAGTAAGACAAACATTCCCGGGTTACGAATAACCTGACAATATTTGAAAAACTCCTACTGCCATCATAAAAAGCGGAAGATGTTGCTTGTGCAATGATGGAGGACTTAGCCAACAGAGGAATTGAACGCACGACGCCCGGGTGGGAATCCGACGCGTTCTCCACTCAGCTACCGACCGGTCAAAAATAGCTATGGCTGTTTCCAACAGCATTTATCTCGGGAATGCTAGGTATCTGCAGCCTTAGTTCGAGGAGGGAAATAGCATTCCTGCTTTTTGCTCATAAACTCCTGAACGGTGTATTATTAATACCTGACATTCTGGCGGAAATTGGATTTTACGTTCCTGATAATTTTACGCGAGACCGCCAACACAGACTTCTGTTTCTTCCCAGGTGCAGAACTAACTTACCAATGGTGATGCCCCTGGGAAAACTAACTGGGTTAATTAACTGCCTCGCAGGAAATTTTGATATTTTTCATACGAGCTGCAACAAGTTTAAGCGAGAATTAACTATTTAGTTTTAACTTTATTATTTACTATTATGATTACCATTTTTGTGTTCTGTTTATCGCTTTTACATTGTAATTGGTATAAAACTGTTCTTGCAAAAAAATACATTAATATAACAGAGGGGTTTTCAAGTGGTGTAATGTTGATAAAGTTTAATGATTCTTACAGAAACGACTTTACAGCTGTGGAAAGGAACACTAATGATAAAGATTAAGGAACGAAATTGTCGCGAAATGCAAGTTTTCTTTACATAACAGTCTGGCATGAGTTGAAACTCGTTCAAAAACTCAGAGAAAAGTACCTTAATACCTAAAAGCTAAACTACGTGTGAAGATGTGTAGTTCTACAGGCATGGATGTATAGATATGCTCATACATGTGAGGGTGTGAGTATGTGTATGTATGTATCTATGCTTGTGGTGGGTATTTCGTATGTCAGGGACACTTCGGCGGGGATTGTGCGGGTAACGAACCGCAATATATCTAGCCAACGGGGAAACTTGGCCAATATTCCAGAATCCAACGAGGGCGAGATCATTTTCCGGCTAATTGTGCTGCTCGGGTGGGATTGGTCATCCATACACCGTAATGACTGAACGGCCTTGTTAATTAGAACCGTGTATAGTGTTCATTCTGTTATAGGTCATACTGGAGAGTTTAGCAGCGATGGTGGATAAAAAAAAACCAATCGGTAAAGTAGTAAATTAGTGTAGATATAAAACCAGGTGTCAATGAATTTTAATATTATTTAAATACATTAAAAAACAACTTTGTACAAGGCCACGGATATCATTATTATTTTTTATTACCGACTGGTTTCGCTTAACCTAAGCATCATTGAAATTAATAGTAATATTGTTAATAATCAGGTTAATTTGTCTAGTAGTAAAATATTACGTATATTTCTTCTAAACTCATAAAATTTATAATTATTTTTTAATCACCTTCTCAGTTGACGTTTTGTCTCTTTTATATTATTTTCCTTCTTATATTATCTGTCTCTTTCTCTCTTTTCATTTGTTATAATTTAAATGTTTTTCTATTGTTCTCTCATTGTTCTGTTATTTTATTTTATATTTTGTTCTCTCCCTGTATGTATAAATAACCGCACACTTTGTGTTTTTTGTTTAGTTTTACGTTGTACCCTGATGATGCTTAGGCTAAGCTAAACCGCTCGGTCATAAAAATTAAAATAATATCCGTGGTCTTATACAAAGTTATTTTTTCATTTCTTTAAATATGTCAAACCACAAAGCAATTTCTTTTTACGAAAATATTTAATACTGCTATTTTTAAATATTATCCACCTCACAAGAAATATAATGAAAAAGATACTTTATTTATTAAAAAAAAATTAACCATTTTTTTTATTTTTTCTTATACCTGCTAATGGTTTTTAAAAAACCTATTTAAAAAATTAAAACTAACATGTACACCCTTGAGGTGACTTTTTACAAAAACGGTGCTTTACAAATTATCAAAATATTATCATAATTATAAATAATAGGGCCAAAAATAACATGAAATTACCCAATTTATAAATTTGATTGAATACTGTGATTTTACACAAAATTCACGGTTTACCTATGTACAGACAAATCATTAATTTACGCCATGTGTTTGTATATATTTTTTCAATATTTGCTAAGGTAGTTGGTAGAAAACAACGTATGTACTTATAACTACTAAATAAAGAAGGTAAGCAATAAAATAATTATAACACTATTGGTACATTACGGTTCATATTATATTATTCATATACAAGGTTATAATTTTACAACATATATTTTATTATAGAATATTGAAAAAATATCTGTAGATCTGAATTCGTTTTTAAACCTATGTAACCTCTGGAGTGGAGTATGAATGAAATAGTTATTTTTAAATACAAAGTTGCTCGTGGTTCTTTTGCTAGATAAATTGGTTAAATCGAGTTATATCATTGAGTTAACACAATCAATTTATTCAATGGGTATGGCTAGTTTGAAATTGACGAACTCTGTCATTTTTGTTAAAGAATTTTATAAAATCGATACCAAATGTGGAATTCATTTGCATTTATTTTGAAAAATTAAAGAAAAACCTTTTAATTTACCAACACGCGCAAAATTTTAAATAATCACAGTTCAATAACAAGGAAACAAATGAAGATATATTTGTTTTAATAAGATTGATAAACAAATATATTTCTTCTTGGAATCATTAATCGATAAATCCTCAAATATAAATAATTACAAATTAACGTCGACGTAATATCTAATTTCAATTTTGATATTTTCCATTTATTCTACCTCCTTAACCTTTCTTTTGGTGTTATTTTCCTCTCCAAAAATTAATATTTAAGTATTTGGATACTTTCCCAAATTTGCTGTTTGTTCAATTTTTCAAGTAAGAAATGAAAGGTTCTTCCGTAAACAATGGACACTTGGAATAAATATTATATTGATATTCGAAACAAAACACCCGCTCAACTTTTCTTTAATATTTCATTTAACTGTTCACATTGTGTAACAGTTTGTATCGGACACATCACCGGCATGGAAAGACAAATTAGGGAAGTTAAAAGGATAGATTTTGAGTGGTGGTGGGAGAATGTGAAGACCTGGCTGTCCTGAACTGAGCACGATATAAAATACAAAAGAACAGTGGTCTTCTATAAAGCATGGCGGGCAACCCTTAAAAGAAATTATATCATCGCCGGAAAGGCAAAAGGGCGGGATTCTTACACCAGAGCACTAGTTTTTGTTGTTATTTTACCATAAAATTCATAAGTACCTGTTTGGATTTCAGAAAAACCTAACTCAATGCTCTCACTGAGTTACCTGAAGCGACAAAAAGCTTAAAAAGTCCCTGACTTGTTTCGCTTGAGTCTAGCCTTCTCTCAAATGGTAAATATATTTAGATGGCTGAAGGGTCACAAAAGTCTTCAGAATCAAACAAAAGTTAGAGCTTTCGATGCAGAAAGAAAATCTAATCTTTTCCCCAAGCAGCGGGACTGTTGTATGGTGTTGGGTGGCAAAAAAACACTAGTTCTTATAAACCAGTTAAGTTCAGAATCGAAACACGATCTTATTATTAATACCATTGCTGAAAAGGCAAAAGGGCTTAAGCGACGCTTTGGTCCAAAATGAGTTAATTATGCAGTTTTTATCAGTTTTCTTTTCTTCATCGAAAGCTCTGACTCTCGTTGTTTTGTGGCCCTTCAGATACCTTAAATAAATTTACCGTTTGGGAGAAGGCTTGACTCAAGCAACACTCACGCGTGTGGGACTTTTATGCTTTTGTCACTTCAGGTAACTCAATGAGAGCATTGTGTTACCTGAGTTAACTTTTTTTATCAAATTCCAACCATTATGAATTTTATTGTAAAAAAAAAAAGTTTTAAGTTTTCTGGTCTATGCTTCCCAAAGTGGCGCTGCAGCCCTTTTGCCTTTTCGGCGACGGTATAATTTTATGGTCGTTTTCTAATTATTTCTTTTAAATCCAATTAAAAATACATCCCCTCCTGAATTTGGGAAGTTTACCAACACATTTGACAGCCAGGTCCCTAAAAGCATAAGTAAGCCACCAGCCACCGAACCACTCATAAAAAAGCTCTAATTCACCCCACCCAAAATTTTTACAGCCTCGCAACTATATGACATTTTTTAAATCGATTTGCTTATCTGTTTGAGCTTTGGATTTGGCGAGAAAACACATACACCGATACTAATTGCATCAGTGTGTTGTGGTGGCTGGAGTATTGACTTTTGATTCCTACAACTATGAATGTTGTCTATGTGCTCAGCAGCTGTATGACAAATCGTCGCTGGAAAAACAAAAGAGCTTAAGCAAAACTTTGGTAAAAAATAAGTTAAATATACAGTTTTGATCAATTCTTTTTTCTGCATCCTGATTGATTTTGAAGACTTTTGTGGCCCTTCAGCCATCTAAAATATATTTACCATGAAAAGGCTTGACTCAAGCGACACAAGTTTGGCTTTTTAGCTTTTTGTCGCTTCAGGTAAATCAGTAAGAGAATGGGGTTACCTGAATTTATTTTATTTTTTTCAAAATCCAATCAGGTACAGTATACTTAAGAATTTTGTTGTAAAACAAAAAAAAACTTCAAAGTGCTCTGGTGTAAGCTTCCCAAATTGGCGCTTCAGCCCTTTTGCCTTTTCGGCTTTCTAAGATTTGTACAGCGCCCTTGAGGTGATTTTTCACAAAAACGGCGCTATAAAAATTATCCAAATATTATTATTATTATTATTATGTTTGTACGCTCGGTGTTTTTTTTTTAGTTGTTATAAAATTGTGGAATTTTTGCATCGTTTTCACAAAGGTAAATATTTTTTTGACTGTGCCAATAGTGTCGACAGTTTTGTATTTGCATTTGTTGAATTCAACAGATAATCAAACTTCAAATGGCGTTTACGTATGATTGTAATTTGGAACAGTCATTATGCTCACCAAAAAAATCTTTGATGTTTATTACTAGCGTTGCTTTAAAAAAATATTCAGTTATGATAAAATAATAAGCTTGGTCGCATTCGGGACGGGATAAAACATCGACCTCGTGATGGTTTCCGCGAGCTTTTCGACGGATTTTCCAATCCGGAACCGCTTCTAGTTTGATCCATTTGGCCGAATTATTAATATTATATTCATCGTTCTATTTTCGATGCAGTTTCGAACTCACACTGTAAAGTTTAAATACATCGAGTCTTGCAATTTCATTTATCATATTCATTTTATTTTTTGTATACATTTTAAAACTGCAAGTGCTCATCAATATACGTAATGTTAATGACATGTGTTTATTTACAGTGTTATACGCTCGTACCACGAAATTTCTGGGGGTGATTATTTATGAAAATCTAAGAAGAATAAAAAAACAAATTTTATATAATTCTGTCAGTTAATAGGAGCGTTTCATACTTATTTTTTTATTTACATTTACTGCATAAATATCCAACCGAACTGATATTTTAAAATAAAAAGGCATGACCCCCAATAAATTTCGCGGGATGAGAGTGAACCATAATGTTGATTTGTTTGATTTATAAATAATAAATAAATTGTCAGCCTCCGTGGTAGAGTGGTTAAGACACTCGACTACAAATCCAGAGGTCACGGATTCAAATCCTGGCGTGCGGCAATACATTTTATTTAATTCATATAAAATATTATTAGTATAATATATTTGTGACACGTTTCAAAGTGTTAGATGAACAAATATCGCCCTGTTAAAAGACCACAATTCGGAATCGAAACGCGACGGTTGGGAGCAGGTGGACTCTAGTACGGTATTCATTTTAAAAAAAAGTTCAGTTTCTTAAGCGATGTGACTACCACCATAAGAGTTATTTTAAGTTTCTTAAGTGATGTAACTACCACCATATGAGTTATTTTAAGTTTCTTGAGCGATGTGGCTACCACCATATGAGTTATTTTAAGTTTTTTAAGCGATGTGACTACCACAATATGAGTTATTTTAAGTTTCTTAAGCAATGTGGCTACCACTATATGAGTTATTTTAAGCTTCTTAAGCGATGTGAATACCACCATATGAGTTATTTTAAGTTTATTAAGCGATATGACTACTACCATATGAGTTATTTTAAGTTTCTTAAGTGATTTAACTACCACCATATGAGTTATTTTATATTTCTTAAGCAATGTGACTACCACCATATGAGTTATTTTACGTTTCTTAAAAGATGTGACTACCACCACATGAGTTATTTTAAAGTTTCTTAAGCGATGTGACTTTTATATTTCTTTATTGAGCATAAAAATTCACGTATATTTGAAATTTACTGCCACATAACTAGGGACTTCCCGCTCTGTAAATTTTATGGTTTTGTTATAAGTTTTTACAGTTTTCCGATTGTTTATTTTGATGGTCACTAAAGGTTCTCAAAAATTTCGCCTTGTAAGAAATAATTCTATCAATAACATATGTTACCTAATTATTAAAGAATCCGTTTTTATAAAAATTACTTTAGATCGTGGACTAATTAAAAAAAAAACGAAAAATGAGAATTACAGCTTTTCCTGGAAAAACGCGATAGATTATTGGGCCAAAGCAATCTACTTTGTTACGTAACTCTCTACGCAGTTAAAATGCTTAATGAGATTTCGCAATTAAGAACCAGGGTCAGATTACTTACTAATATTGACAAATAAAGAAAGCTGGTAGTGCAGAGTCACGAGTTTCCTTACAAAAAGGGTTGGATATTAAGAACTCGAATTTAGCTTTTTTTTATGGGAAATCTGAGCTTATTCTTAAAGGAAAGAAATTATAATTGTTTTACACACTACGAGTATCTTGCAAAAAATATGTTAACTGCTTTTAAAATAGTACGTACATAATTTTATCTTTTTTGTTCTACATAATCGATTATTCTTAAGATTACTATTCAGGTACGAAATGACTTTGGTTATTTTCGAAATATTTTCAAGTTACAAGACCTTAATATTTTTATTTTTAAAGAATGACAAACATTCCCGTGTTACAAATAACCTGTTAATATTTGAGAAACTCTTACTCCCATCGTAATAAACGGGAAATTTTGCTGGTGCAATGATGAAGGACTTACCAAGCAGAGGTGAATAAGATGCATTTGTCCGCTCATCTACTAACCGGTAAATCTGAACAACAATATTATGTTAACGCTACTTCTTTTAAGATTCTGTATCTCTTATTTTCGGTTAGTCTTAACTTTCATATTTATAAATTTAGCAATTTAATAAAATTCTAAGAAATCAAAAACTCTGAAGATTGCAAAATCAAAAGCTGTTTGGCGAAATAAAATTACAAATATATGCGCTTTTCGAAACGTAGGCAATATCCAACTAATAAATGTACGTGTTCACAACATAAACCGTCTATGGTATAGTATATTTTTAATGCAAAGTAACTGAAGTATTTCAAAACATGTTCTAAATATACCCTGTGTATGTTAGCATTGATGCTGTTATTCCACCCTCTGCACTTTCTCAACGTCGCTAATACAGTGTCAAGTGAACCTAACTTGTGCTACGTGCTCCATGCTTCTCGTGGTCTGCAGCTAAACCAACAAACTTGATACTAGCCGTACGTCTTCCGGGGCTAGCAATACCCGTCTTATCAATGCGGAAGGCCACTAGCACGTGTAATACACTGTGTAATTAGAGTAAACTTGTCGGAGTCTGAGGAGGTTTCATCATCTGGAATGATAACTCTAATGTGCTTTGTTTTTAAAAGGTGGTGTCAATTAGCGTTGAAAATTTTAGAACATTAAAAACATATTTGTCTCACTGGCAATATTCTTTTAGTTTCTTCAGTTATGTAATCAATTTAAACGTATAAGTACTGTTGCATCTAAAGCTGCAATAAACTACCGAATGTGTTTCTAGCTTCAGATAAATTTGGAAACCGTGTGGATTGTAAATGATAAACTTGATGGAAGTGTCTAATTGTAGTTTGTGGAACGATTATAGAATGAAAAAAAATGGAAACCATTCACTCACTGATGTAGTTGAAGTTAAATTTCTTGATTCTTCTTAAACAATTGTTTTAGTAACAAAAGGAATCATACCAAAACACAACACTTAATTTTATATTATTTGGAGATCAAAACAACAAGCCGACGAACACGCAAAAATCCTACGAGCGACACTCTTTTGTTCACATAAAACTCTTCTGTTTGACTGTCAATCGTTTTTTAACACGGTGTTGTTGAATACGAAAATCAAATATTGCGAAATGGTTGGGTGGGTAGAAAGTGGATAAAAAATATGAAGGTAAGAATCTAACAGATTATCACTTTAAAATTCAACAGGTACTATATTTTATATCTTATTCTGAAACTTACATGCTACACGTTTTCTGGCTGCCTTATTTTTCTACATTTTTCTCACAATTCTCACGTAGCCTACACACTATTTGTTTCATCCACGCTCATGCGTCGCCTCGTAATTTTGTTTTTCGACGCTTGTCATAACCCGGTCCAAGTATTTGATTCCCTGCCATGCCTTTCTGGGGCATCCCTGTTTTTTATTAAAAAAAATTAACAGCATTGGCTGAATATGTGTGTTTGTTCCTGAGAAAGGTTAACATAAATTTGTTTGTTTTTTTCTGCTTCATACACACATGGTTTCAGCCTTAGAGTACATAGAGTGGTACCTATCCAAGGCAGTGTAGTGAGTTTTTTTTAATGATATTTGCCGGACTCGGCAGACCTGGGCGTGGCTAAGACCAATGCTAGGGTATTTATTCATTCTTTCATAGCGCATGTTGACATAATATTTTTGTTTATTCGTATAACCACTTTTTCACAGTATTGTTTTATCAACATACAAAATAGCATATAACCTAAAAAACCGTTTATTTTGTCGAGTTTAGTCGCATATGAAAAAATGTGGGCGGAGTCTCCGGAGACGCGGGAGACCAAGATCATCCTTTCAGTACATAAAAGCGGTGTGTTATTTTTGTTGTCTCTTTCTCTCTCACGGTGTACGACGTAAAAACCCGGAGAAAATGATTTATCGCATGTTTGTATTGGTTGGGTAAAAAGAATTAGCTATCTCTCCATACAGCGTTATTCCAAAGTTTCAGCTAAGTAGTGAATATTTCAAAATCTCTTTTTTCTGAATTCATATTATTCGCCAACGTAAAACATATCAAAATTATTTATTTATTTATTCAATTATATACGCCCTCGTGGGCTTTTACATAACATATGATATAAAACATAAAATAATAGTGACATAAAAATAACAATGATTAGCACCCAAAAACATAATTAGGTTGATAGAAATATTATAATGCAAATTAACACTAGTATTTTTGAATGAGGTATGCTATTATAGCCTTCTTGTTACTAGATTCAGTGCAGTTGAATATATCTAATATTTCAGCGATAGATTTACTCACTGTATGCAATCTAGGTACAAGCGAGTATTTAAATGACTTAGTCCTGATATTATCGTTACATTTAAAAAGAATTTCGGATCGAGTGGATCTGTTAGGTACATAAAAGGTAGTTAAGCTAAGTAAATCAGGGCTGTCTATAATAACATTAACAATTTTAAAATAAAAAGTCTAGTCGGAAACAATCCTCCTGTCTGAAAGTGTTAGTAATTTCAATTATTTCATTAAATAATTATAATTTATGGTTTCAATAGGTAGACCGAGTTTGTAGTTAATGTATCTTAGAAATTTATGTTGCAATTTTTCAATGGAATCAGAATGGATTTTAAAGTGAGGGGACCAGACAAAAGAATTGTATTCGACTTGACTTCGAACTAATGAAGAGTACAGGATTTTCAATGTAGAAATATTTTTAAATTCACTGGCATTTCGAAGAATAAAGCCTCTCAATTTAATCACCATAATAGAGTTGCAGTGGCAATGGTTCTCTGCCTTTTTAAATGTCGCCTTATGGCTGTTATATAATAATACTTCCTGTTAAGAAACAAGTGTATATGAAGCAACAGCAAGTAACGTAAGAAAGTTCCAAACAAAGCAAGATAACAAGTAATCTCCTCGGTAATAATTATCACGAGACACAACTTTTGGTTCCGTTGTTTAGGGTTTAGGCGGTATGGAATCCCGGGTTCTATTATGCTCGAAGGATCTTGGAGAAACAATACTACAGGGGGTTCCCGAAATCTTTAATCGGTTTTGTTTGACCAAAGAATTCAAAACGCGCCCCACAACAAGAAGCCATTATTTTTAAAGAAAAAAAAAAAATTTTTCACCATTTATTAAAGATGATGATTTTTTTTTGCAATATGGAAAATCAGGTGTACCTACATATGACGCGACGAATACTGCACAAGAGTCACAAGTGCATGGAGCCAGTGAGAGTATGACATTCCCGATTGGGGTATGTTGCAAGGCTGGAGGAATGTAACGTAACGTAAAGTGTAGATTGTCATAAAAAATAACTTGCTTTTTTTAACTACAAGCATCGTTTTAAATATACGTTTTCGTGAAATTTTATCTGTAGGGCTCTTAGCAAAAATACAAATAACTTAAAACTATCTTAGAATACGAATTGTTTTTAAAATACTAAACCATTCCACTTAGACTAAACGAGGTTGAATTAATTGAACGAATCTATAAATCTAAAGATTCTACTGGCCGTGTAGATGATAACGCACGTTGGACGAACTGTCAATACTTAAAAAAAACACAGGAAATTGAAAAAAGAAGAAAATTGAACCTTTAACTAATAATCCAGCTCTAAAATAGAATTCTAAAATGTTATTAATACCGATTCAGGTATTTGATTTACTTGATCGCGCCATGTCTTCCTCAGGCGTCCTCGACTTCTACTTCCATTCACTTTCGCATCATATATTCTTTTCACACTCCTTTTGTCGTTCATTCGCTCAACATTTTTTTTCATTTAAACATTTTGTTACTTTTTTTTCTTGCTTATATTAATCATCTTGGATTACATTCTATGATGCATTATTTATTATTCAGTTTTATTCAACTTCATACACAGTAGCGTTGTGACCGCTCCGTAGGAACTACTTCGAGGAACTACTTCTTTTTGCGGCAGTCCCAACTTCATTCATTTTTCATTGATCAAATACTTCAATTGAAGTTGGTTAAGTTGATAGTTCCGCTTGCACGATCTACGGCATCTACTTCAAACTTCAATGTTAGTTTTTTGTTCGTTCGAACGATTGAAGTATCGCATCATCCACAGTTCAATTGTTCTTTTACTTCTTTACTTCGATTGTAGTTCGTAGTATGAAGTATATTTTTAGTTCCCCGTTCCCCCGCACGTACTCGTGACAGTTGCTTTTGATTTCTTTGCTCGTTTTGTCTATGACACTAGTTTTTCCGAATATTTTTTGGAGATTTTGAATTGTGTTTTTTTACGAATTATTCTGTTGAACTTTTTTTAATATCTCAGCTAACAATACATACCTTTCAATCTCTACCTAAAATTACGGCTGGCCGTTCAACGAGAAAGAAAAGTGAAATATGGGCTTATTTTAAGGAAGTTGGGGTTTACCAGGCCAAATTCAACTTTTGTTCTAAAGTTATATCCATAAAAGGGGGCAATGCCTTTTATGAATCGTCATTTGCGCAATATTCACCCTATTGCTAACCAAACTATCAAACTGTGTACAGCAAGAAATATTCAAATTATACCTCAAGCCCTGAAAGACGTTCACATCGCTCTTACAGAAACTGGAAATTTTGAAAGTATTTCATTTGCTTATTGCAAGTTCTCTGTAAGGCTATGCATACTCATTATACATCATTCATTTTAAGTTGCGATACACCCAGCAATTCAAACATAGTTTTTCTAGACGGTATATAATAATGAAAGAGTGAGTGCAAATTCAATATAACAAAACAGCTTGTTCTAAGTAAGTACAAACATCAATTTATGTGGTTGGGAGAGCTGCCCAGAATAAAATTATTAAAAAAAAACGTGAATATTATTTGGTACATTTATCGCTAGCAACCCCTCCAGGAATTTTGAGATTGATCTGTTTCATCGATTGAACTGTTCACCGTGAAGGGTTCATTTTGAAGAACTAGCAATTCGTGAAGCATTCACAAATCTGTGATGTTTTTTCCATCGCTAATACATATCGATATAATTCTTATTTGTCTATAATTCTGAAATTATTATTATTATTTTGAATATTTCATTCTCCGTTTTAGTTTAAAAAACATTATTAGCGGAAACTTCACTGGTCAATGCAATAAAGTAATCACATCATTTATAAAATTTTGTAAGCAACCGTATGTTTTCCTAAATAAAATAAAAAATACATGCCAAAACCATCTGAGCGTCTTTTCTTGATCCTATTTATTCAGCTCACATCAGCCTTGCATTCTTTCCGGATATCCACATTTTTAAAGTGAATAAAGTAAAATCATAATTTGTTATAGTCAAGGGAATTTTGCGAAAAGAAGCTTCCCGCCGCCTAGAGGTGGTTAGTCTTGAAGAACGGCAAATAAACAGAGATCAATGACTATTAAGTTTACTTTCGTGGAATCAAGCTCCCCAACGCAGCCTCTGTTGAGATTCGATTGGGTCTAAGGGAGAATCTCAAACCTACTCGAGCGTCGGGGCTTTATTGAAATCCGAGTAAACCGAGCTTTCAAGAAGCAAGACTTTCTGTACAGGCTGCTAGATTCTACAATAGTCACTAGCTGAGCCCACACCGCGATTTCGTGTATGTTCGATAGATTAATTTAGGAGGCACCTCTTGGCCAAAGAACTAAAACACTTGATAATCTTATATTTGCGAAGAAGTTGGGGTCTTATTACCTATCCATTATTAAGGGATCGATGGTAATATTTATTTAAAATCCTAGACATGACCATCGAGCCTGTTTTACAGGTATTTAAATCAACACTGACCGAATGCCACTAGCGTCGCTGATTCACTGAGCACCAGTGCACCAGCGAGAAACTTGGCGGACACGGGCGGAAAATATATTCATGGTTGTTTTTTTCTAATAGTGGACACCACACAAAAATCCCAACCTTATAGTACATAGAGTTGTACCTACCCAAGGCTTGTAGTCAGTTCTGATAATTTTTGCCGGACTCGGCAGACCTGGGCGTGGCTAGGACTAGGGCTTGGATATTTATACATCCATTCATAGCACATATCCACATAATGTTTTTGTTTATTCGTAAAACCACATTTTCACAGTTTTGTTATCAGCAAAAATATAGCACATAACCTAAAAAACCGTTTAGTTGTGTCAAGTTTAGTGGCATAATAAAAATGTGGGCGGAGTCAAGACACCAAGATCATCGTTACAGTACATAGAAGCGGTGTATTATATTTGTTGTCTCTTTTTCTCTCATGGTGTACGGCGTGAAAACCCGGAGAAAGTGATTTATCGCAAGTTTGTATAGATTAGGTAAAAATAATAAGCTTTCTCTCCATATATTATTACTTCAGGTTCCAACTGCTAAAACAACTACCAAACACGGCAAAAGCCATTTCAAGCAACGTTTCAATTCTGTATGATGGTCTTTCACCAGGGCGATACTTAAAAGTATCTACTACTCTGGAACGTGCCGAAATATACTTTATATTATTTTTCACATGAGTCAAATGTGTTTTGACAGATATTAATTAATTAAAATTTATTTACGCACGCCGGGCTTGAACCTGCGACCTCTGGTGCAGTGATGTCGGCAGTATTTAAACGGTTAGTAGGTGAGTGGATAAACGCATCGAATTCCCACCAGGACGTCGCGGGTTCAATCTTTCTGCTAGCTAAGTCCTTTATTATTGCACAAGCATCGTAACCCAGGAATGTTTGTCTTTCTTTGTAAAAAAAGTCATTCCTCAGACCAGCTCTCGGTAACACGGCTTCAGAAACGAGCTGCCGGTGGAGTATTTTCTATCAAAATTTATTACAAAAATACACTTTCTCAGTCCCCTCTTTGACTCGTCTCATATTGTCATCGATGTTTGTTTATTCACACGAAAACTAATCAATGAATTAGCGTTGTGACCGCTTTGAAAGAACTACTTCTTTTGGCAGCAGTTCCTACTTCATTTATTGTTTATTGAACAAATACTTTAATTGAAGTTGGTGGTTCATTTTAGCGTTCATTCACTTCATTAACTTCATTTCACTGAACAAATAAAGTTGGTAGTTCTTTTTAGCGTTCATTCACGTGTTTTTTCGGCGAGGAACTGGTTCCAAAAAGAACTGAACAAATAACCGGATAAATTCAAATCTCTATTTTGCGTTGTGTTTTGTTTTTTGAAGTGTTCACTGCGAAGGGTTCATTTTAAAGAACTAACAATTCGTGAAGCATTCACAAAACATTGAAGTTTTTCCAACGCTACAATGAATTATGAACTTTTTTTATTTTATTAATGGTTAGAAATTAGATCATTTTTTAGCTAAATTTTGATGTATAATTCGTAAATGCTCCAAATGCACGACATTTTCAAATAAGCATTATTTTCTGTAGAAGTTTCCTTCTCTTTGTTAGTGTCAACGAAGTGCGCACATTATTTGCTTGCGCAACGACTACCCCACAAAGGAAATCAGGAACTGAGCTGTTTTCTGTAAGCTTCTCAGTTGCACGGATGGTGCTCCTGACAGGTTTGTCCTGGATACGCTGATTGCATTCTAACACGAATCAAAACACGTACTTCCCTCATGCACCTGTTGATTTTTTCATGAAAAATATTGTTCTCTATTCAGACTAACAATTTGAACAAGTTAATAAAAACCTTTAGTTAATATATTTTTAATGAAATGAAATAATACTTTTTATACCAAAGGTTCTATTTTATTTTTTATGACCGACCGGTTTCGCTTAGCCTAAAGAATAACAGGGTATGAAATTTAACAACAAAAAAACATAGTGTGTGGTTTTATACTCGTACATACTGAGAGAGAACACAGTATAAAATATAACAGGTTAACAGTAGGAAAACAAAAGAATAACATTTAAATTATAACAAAGGAACAGAGAGAAAGAGACAAATAATATGAAATGAAATAAGCGAAACGTCGACTGAGAACGTGGTAAAAGAAAAATGGTCTTATACAAAGTTATTATTTCATTTTCATTAAATATGTCAAACCACAAAGTGATTGCTTTCTACGAAAATATTTTTATTTTTTTTACAGTGAATATCGCACAAGAGTCCCAACTGCTTCCAACCGTCTAGAGTTATTGAGACTACAGCATCTCCAATCAGGGTATGTTGTGAGGCTGAAGATAGTGGGAGGAGAAGTAGATGGGGAAGATGAAGGCTAGGAAGTACCTGGCTATTCATATCTGATCGCAAAATACGGTTAAACCCATTTTATGCAACGTTTTTATTCTGATCTGTGGTCTTTCACCAGGGCGATACTTAGTATCTACCACTCTGAAACATGCCGCAAATATACTTAATATTATTTAGAGTGCATTAAATTTGTTGTGATACATATCAACAAATAAAATTAAAATTGAACCTGTGACCTCTGGATTCATATTGTTATACCACTCGACCATGTAGGCCATCAAGTACGAGTATAGATTGTTCGAAGCATTAAGTTAGGTTTTAATTAATTAAACTCGCGAAGTCCTCCATCATTTCATTGGCAACTTTTTCCGCTTATAATGATGGAAGTATTCAAATAAAGGTTAAATAATCCGGAAATGTTTACCTATATTAAGAAACCAATAAAACATAGTATCGATGCTAAGTTATTCCGGTTCAAGGTTGACCATGATGATAGCCAACCTTACAATTAGAAGATAAGTACATAAATAAAGTCTATAAAATCAATGTTGAATGGACGTGTATGTTTTTGATTGTTTTAAATTGCCTCTTGTTTCTGACTGTACTTATAAATAATAATAATAATAAATAATAATATTAGGATGATTTGTATACAGCCGTTATTGAGAAAAATCACCTCAAGGGCACTGTTCAGATCTCTTAGCGAACTGAATAGACCAGCTTATACTCGTAGATACGTATCTTAGAACATTTTCAAACTTTCAATGAAAAGCAGAGAGCAGTGCGACCGGTTAGAAGCTGAGTGGACAAACGCGTCGGAATCCCATCCGGGTGCCGTGGGTTCAATTCCAATGCTAGCTAAGTCCTCCACCATTACACAAGCAACATTTTCCGCCTATTATGATGGTAGTTGATAGCTCCACTGAGTTCAGAGCAAAACTATAGACTCGCCTTTTTAAATTGTCATACCCACAATCACGTCGATTTGCTTCACTGGAGTTTTAATTACTTGGTCCAAGTTACTGTTTTTTTACTGTTGCTTGTTTCTTTTTTTCTACCCTAGGCTTTGACAGCATGAGCAACAACCATTATATATATGTGTGTAAATGTAAATATGTTAGTGTAAGTCACTAGTTGTAAGTATTAGGCATAAGTCAATATTAATAAGTATTAATGTTAGTCTGAATTCTAAGTCACTAGTCAAAAGTTTTAGTTATAAGTCTAAATTTTAAGTCACTAATCATATGTTTTAGCTGTATATACATAGTTGCAAGTTATAATTTTCAAATATTGTCAGGTTATTCGTAACCAAGAAATGCTTTCTTTAAAAAAATAAATGAAAAGTAACCCTCTGTTATTTGCTAAATGAATAATCTTTAAATTACACTCGTGTTCTTTGGGTCCCTACTATCTTCCATCGGAGGTTGGCTAGTATCACGGAAATCTTCACCCTGTTACAGTTTGGTGGATCTGTACTCATTCCAGTTTCGTTCAACGTTACAAGGTGAGGCGTCTTTCGTTACCACATCTTCCATCAACCTTCCTCTTGATAATCAGTTGGGTGATATTGTAAATGTCGACCCTCATCAGGTGACTGGAAGATACCTTTTAAGCCTCTAAGTACATTTAAAAAAAAAATGGGCATTCGATGAAAAACCTTTACATTATTTACCCTATCTTTTAAAGTTTTTTTTTGTATAATTCAGCATAAAAAAACACATATGTGCTTAGAGTTGATGTAAAGCTTCACTAAATATACAACGCGGAAAATGGAATTTGGCCGCTGGAATCTGTTTTCAAGGTTCATGGCAAAAATAAACCAAGCCAGATAGCCACTAAAAAAGTTATGGTTTTTATTTGTCAAACTTGTCACGTATACACACGTTTCTTATGCCGCAATACAAAAAGAACACGACGCATTTCCCAAGTAGCTGTCCAAATATTAGACAAGAAAAAATAACAATTCCAAGACTTAGATTAATAAAATAATTAAATACAACTATCATTAGCTATCGGCATTCTCTTAACGGTAATTTTAAAAGGTAAGAAAGCTTAAAACCTTGGAGTAAGAATATATATAGAGAGAGAGCTAAATATTTTCACCCAACCAATACAAATTTAACATAAATTACTTTCTTCGGGTTTTTACATTATAAACCGTGAGAGAGAAAGAGACAACACAAATTGCCACACAATATCGTACCACTTTTAGGTATGTAAGCGTGTTTTCCGTCTCCCGCGTCTCCGGTGACTCCGCCCACTACGTTATGTTATGTGACATAACTTAACGGTTTTTCAAGTGATACCTTATTTTTTTATGACAATGCTGTGAAAAAGTGGTTATACAAATAAACAAAACATTATGTCGACATTCGCTATGAATGGATGTAAAAAAGTGTGTCCATGAAAACTCTAGCCACGCCCGAGTCAGGAAAAAATCAACAATCCCTACTACACTGTTTCGAAAAGCTATCCCTCCTGGTATATTATTGTTCTGAGCTTAAAACAATCCATCGTTTGTATTTTTTTATAGACGTGGGTTATTCCTTTCCCTCTTTATCGGGTGATAAAATGATGTTTATTGGCGCATTTTAAATAATAGGGTATATAAATTGTTAATCAAATTACTAGATTTTATTGTATGTACATTTACTCTCATGTATTAAGTAAATTTCGTACAATTAAGTTTATTTCTACTATGTATTTTTACTCTTATTTTTATCTTTTCTACTTTGCATGTCATCTATATAGCTATAAATCAAGCTTATTTTTAAGACCAAAATGGCGCTAAACGTCACATTGTAGCATTCTAATATAAGCGATTCTACACATGATGAACCTGATAATTTTACATGGGCAGTTAGAAAAATGTTTAAGGTTTCCAGTGAATAATTTTATTAAGCTCTAATATCTTAAGTTCTACGAAAAACATACTTTAGAGTCAATAAAAGGTGCATTTTGAAAACCAGCGCAGCCATTTTTAAACGTTTTACCTAAAAATTTTAGTATGCATTTCAGGAATAATTTCAAAAAAATACTGTTTATACATTGTATTCATTGGAAACCTTAGACATTTTATTAACTACCTGTTTAAAATTAATAGATAAATTGTTAGTAGTATTGCTTGTATTGGAAAGCCAAAAAGTGTATATTTTTGTGTGCTGACCTTTAATTGTAATATTGAGAATTAATTTTGACTAAATAAGGTTTTACTTTAAAAAAAATAATATTTTTTTAGTTGTTTTAAGAACAGAGTATAACAGTGTTTTAAGAATCTTTCGTATACACCTATATGAAATAAATAAATAAAAATATCTTCACCTGAAACAAAACCCAAAATGTTAAAGTTTAAATAATGAACAAATATATTGTACTTATTCTCTCAAAGCTGGTACCTGGAATTTACTCCGAACTTTGATAAAAATGTTTGACAGGAATGTTCATTTTCGTAATGATGCATTATAAAAGCGATTACTTTTCCATATCTTGGAACGTCTTTTCTATGATTTAAATTGACCTAATGACTGGACTCAACCATCTTTTGCGCCGCCACACAATTATTTTTGTTTTCATTTGACTTAATTTGGAATGCCATACAGCTCTTTCAGAGTTTTTGATTCTTTGATGATGCCATTTGACTTCCAACGATACTTGGATTTTTTGCTTAAAGCTATCCTACTCTTCTAGCTTCTCCAAGTCTACAAGCATGTGGTATATAAGGCTAATCCAGTGAAACACCTTATCGCAAGCCAAGGTTGACGTGCTGGAGACTATTATCAGAACATATCTACAGGCGGTACTATGGTAGAGCCTTTGTCTCATTGCCATACAAACATTATTTTCTAAATGGATAATATAGGATGGTTAGTCTTGGTGAAATGCCTTTATCATATTATTTGACAGCCTCCATAGCCGATTGATAAGACGCTTGACTACGAATCCCAAGGTCACGGGTTCAAACCCAGCGTACACTAATAATTTTTATTTAATTCATATAAAATATTAATAGTATAATATATTTGTGACACGTTTAAAAGTATTAGATACTCAAAGTATCGCCCTATTGAAAGACCACAAATGTGTCATAACACATTTAATTTATATAAAATGATATAAAGGTTATTTGCGGCACGTTTCAGAGTGGTAGATACATAAAAACCACCATTCAGAATTGCCAGGTACTTTCCAACCTTCCTATTCCCCATCTCCTTCCCCTCCTCACTACTTTCAGCCTCACAACATACCATAATTGGGGATACTATAGTCTCACTTTCTCTAAACGGTTGGGAGTAGTTGAGACTCTTGTGCGGTATTCACTGTAAACAAAAACAAAAAAATTATTATTTTACAATATTTAAACCATGTTTATTGACTGGATTTGAATAACCCGATTTCATTAATCTTTAAAAGGCCTTTTTTTAATTCCCCTTTCATCAAAATATCTTCCAAGATAAGGGAGCTTACTTTCGGGGGTGTCTACTAAATTGGGATCGTAACATACAAAATAATTAATCTTCCTTATTAACAAGCTAAATCACAAATCATACAATATTCTTTCATTAAAAAACCACCCCGTCTGTGACGTTATAAATATGCGCCGCTTCTCCAGCGTCCCACTGGGAGGGATGGGCGCTGAAAGAGATTAATGCGGCAGATGTGGAAGGTGACGGAAGTGGCGGATGTCCGCTGTCAACCTGTCACGATCAGATTAACCAGATTTCTAGCATCACAGCTCCCCCCCCGTTCCCTCCACCCTACCGCTGATGAATCAGGGGCCAGTTAACACCTGACAAAATGACGAAACTACTTAGCGTTTTGGTTATTAATAAGATGTTCGCTTCCTTTATAGTACAGCCTTAAAAAAGCATGTTATTGCAATTTTTATAGTTTATAAATACTTATACATAAAAAAACCTCTGTATAAATCTACAGAAGTGAAAGATACTCTCATTCTTACCTCGGTTTCATCATCACATTCAGAATCAAAACGTTGCGTTACTTAAAATGGCTGAAGCCGTATTTAGTGACTGCATCTGAATAGCCACCCATTTCTAAGTCTTCCTCTTTTCCACTTTCCTCAGTTTCACAATATTCTTAGGTTGAGGATGCCAAAGTTCCACCAGGTCCGGTCAACTGTGTGGTAGTTATTATTCCCAAGGGCGAGAGACCTCGAGACAGAAATAACAGTTGCTTAAAATGACTTATAAATGTATACTAACTTTATCGTCGGGTACTTTTCAATCATCCCACCCCCTTCCTCCTTTACTTCCCCACTTCTTTCTGCCTCACAACATAAACCATTTTTTTGTAGATGTCTTAGAGTAAAATATCTCAAATAAAAAATTTTTTCAATGTAATTATAAAAGCAAAGAAGAAAACATCCTTACAAAATGTCAAGTCCAAATTTTCAAAACGCATCCAGTCATTGGGACTCTTGTGCAGTATTTAATATTTAAGAGCCCTCTGACGTCACCTGCTATAAACATATCCTCGCCGGAAAAGCAGAAATGATGGGAAGTTCACACTAGAGCACTTTAAAGTTTTTTGTTTGTTTTACAATAAAATTCATAAGTCTTCAGTATCCGGTTGGATTTTAAAAAAAAAAACTTGGATAACTCAATGCCCTCACTGAGTTACCTGAAACGACGAAAATCTTTAAAAAGTCCCGAAATTGTGTCGCTTAAGTTAAACCGTTTCTCCAAACGGTAAATATATTTTGGATAACTGAAGGGCCACAAAAGTCTTCAGAATCATACGAGAGTCAGAGCTTTCGATGCTGAAAAAAAAAGTGTTCAAAAATTTTTTTTTTACCAAAGTGTCGCTTAAGCTCTTTTGCCTCCCTAACGACGATATACCTCCCTCATTTTTTTCAAGCTTTTCGGAAGGATGCCATTCGATAACATTGTGGTTCCAACGGCCACCTGTTATTCGCGGCACTTGCCCAGAACAGTTCTATTTGAACTTAGATACGCTCGTCTCGTATTTTTACCTTCCAGGGATATACCTAGCATGGCTCTTTGTGTGGTGACTATTTTCGTCACAACTTTCTTGGGTAGAGTCCATGTTTATACTCAGGACGTTAATACTGAATATATACACCTGTTAAATACACGCGTTTGAAGGTGTGGTAGAATCTTCTTGCTTTTTTTGTTCGGCATCACAAAATAGGTAATAGATATACGAAGTGGTATAATATAAGTTGATAAAAAAAACCAATAGAAATCACAATTTAAAGAGCCTTATTCTACCCATGTTTGTCATATCACAAATCTTTTGTTGACAAGTGTCGTTGGAATATCACTATACCTGTCGCCGATATTCTACCTATGACAGTATGTCATATCGGTCTATTCCAAAACACGGACACTAATTATATACCATATAATAAGGTAGGAACACCGTGGTATTTAATAGAGGATATTTTGTTCGTATTATTTTTAAGTACTCTTGTTATTCGATCCAATTATAAATATGAACATGGAGGTAATTAATTGAGCCCCGGGCACAGTTCTTCAATAAAAGTACTCTCCTAATACGTACACTAAAGAATTTCAGATACAAGAATTATATTTAACTTTACAGCATAGCGTTTCTGACAGCCCAATTTTATCTGAAGTTGCTTTCATTAAAAGTTGAAACGAAAACCCGCCCGTTTGGTATAAATATGTATCTGAATCTTTAGATAATAATTATCTACATAGAGAGGTTTGAAATATTAGCCCATCAAAGTTTATCTATAATTTCCCGGGGATTGAATTATAACGTGAACAAAATCAAATATGCTCTTAGGTAAGTACTTAAGAAATTTAATAGACCCATCCTAATGGGTTATAACTAAGGTGAAGTTAGTAATATGATTATTTTTAAGTGGGTCTGCGTAGAGACCTCTCGGATCAAAAACGTATTATTATATTAGGTGAACACTTTTTTTCTTTTTCAGAGACACGATAAAATGATTTTGCAGCATGACAATGCTCGACCCTATGTTGCGAGAGTGGTCAAGACATACTTGGAAACGTTGAAATAAGAGTCTTAGTCCACCCGTCGTAATTTCCAAACGTTTTTCCCATCCGACTATTACTTGTTTCAATTAGTGGGGCATGACCTGGCTGACCAGTACTTCCGGTCTTATTTAGAAGTAAAAAATTGATCGATTCGTGGATCGCTTAAAAAAATTACGAGTTTTTTCAATGCGGGATTTGTACGCTACCCGAAAGATGGAAAAAAGTAGTGGCCAGCGATTGACAATACTTTGAGTCATAAATGTATAACCAGTTTTTTACAATTAAGCCTCGAATTTCGGAAAAAAACGGCGGAAGCTAAATTGTACACCAATAATTTAAACATCCACAAAATATTAATTCTGAACAATTCAAACGTTCGCTATTTGCGTTTTTGGTACCATTCCCATATCTACAAGTGTTTTATGTTTTCTGAGAATTCGTAGGTAGATACTATAATCGTGTATAAATGCTAGTCATTTTGATTGAGTGGCACAACTAATGAAGATTTGTATTGGAAGTAAAAAGACGTTATCAAAAAGCTTGGAAAAAATAAGAAATTATGATTAAATAAAAGATTATCTCTCAGATGTACTTCGCTTCAATTATGGATGAGCTTTAATCTAGATTTCGTAATATATAACTGATTGGCTTTTCATTAGTTGCATCAGTACACGACTTAATAAGGAAGCGCGTATCAATCTGGCTGGTTTTTGGGTTTGGGGATTCGCCGAACTGTTTGCACATATTACATTTCTCGCATATCACTAGTAGCTAGTAGACAAGATAAACTTCAAGCAAGGCATCGGCCACATCATTAAGGAACTTCAAAACAGCCATGTTGTATCGAGGATAACCCCCCTTTTCAATATTCAGCACACTAAGCGGTTACTAGGACGAGCAACCACGAAATATAATTATATTTCAAATATATCTGTGTTATACCTTATACCATTGGCATTTATATCATTGGCATGTACAGAGGTTTTTATCAAGGAAGGCAGTATAAAAAACAGCGGATTAATTGGTAATAAAGATCAGTACCAACAGATATCACTGATTGTAATTGCATTTTTTTCTGTAAAATCATTGCTTAGATACACTCAACGATACTAACACGAACGAACCACTTGAACACAGCTCATACCATACATGCATACATATTTTGTGAAGTTTAGTGAACATAGAACAATCTAATCTGACATTGGCGGTGTTTGGGCATATTTAGTTACTGCTTTTGACACGTTATAGTAGGACGGTCGGTGTGGTGCTCGCGGCGGTACAATTATCTGAACTTCGCGCGTATTTTTGAAAGTGTAGATTTATTTAAATAATTGAATATTACTTAATATAATATAATAAACAGTTTTATGCGAGTACGGCAAGGTAGGCAGTGCTTATGTGCCTATATAAAATGCATGCCTCTGCTTATTGAATATTGGACTGCATAAATCTACATTTTTTTTTTTAAAGAATAAGTTAAGATTTTAGAAATGTTTGTAACGTTTTTAACTATTTTACATATGCCTTGAAGTACTTATGCATTGCCTTCACCGGTTCTAGGAGAGTTCTTCTTTCGTCGGGAAAAAAATAACGCTAACAGAAAATGCACATGTAAAAATCAAAAATTAACTATGAATAATAACTTCGTGAATACGAACGTAAATATGTACGAATGTGAACTTCCTTGTAATTGACGGATGTGTTCAGAAAATTATCAAATAAAAAAATAGTATCCAACATATTTTACCAGACATTATTATATATTTGAAATGGTTTGATTTAAACAACTTTTATTTTTTAGTCTTAATTGAAGGTAGTTATACAGAAAGCGTTTAACCCACAATTTTCCAAAATCGAGTTTTACATGTTTTCCTATAAATAAATACAAAAATTATATCTGCTGAAAACATTCAAGCTCCGAGTTCAATAGATTTTTGGTAATTATGTTTTTTACTAACGCATATTGCAGATATTTGACTTAAATTAAAGTTTTAAAAAATTATAAAATGCAGGATAACATAATAAATACATATTTATTTGAGAAAACACTTATATAAATGACCTATTTATTATGATGCTCATAAAGAAAAAAACACTGATATTCACTTTACAAATGTCGATTACGCCTATTAATTATTTTTTATCGTAAAATTTTCAAACGCCTTTTTCTCAGTTTCATATTTTTGGGGTTTGATGATTTCTGCATAACTACGTCCAATTCAAGTAACATTCCGTAATTTTTCAGGGTTAATAATTTCAGTTAGAAATAATCATCAAGTTTTGCAAAGGGTAATGGCAAAAAGAGAAGGAGAAATAGAGGGGATTACCTTCAAAGTATTATGAAATAGACTGTATTTATCTTAAATTTCGTTGGTTATTCATAATAACTTATACTGTTTAATTATTGTTCGAGAATCTCTTGATATATAATGCTTCTGAGCAATTTAATTTTATGCTTTCTGGGTAAATCATTATTAATATAACCAATAGCTTTCCCGGTACTTTCCCGGCTATTATTACCATGGTCATGTTATATCCATCAAAATTTACGTTTATATTGAATAAGAGTTAGTCGATAACCCGGCGGATAGAACACATTCGACTAGCGGATAGACGGACCGGGTTAGATAATCACAGCGGGTACCGACGTAGGTACTACCTTTTATTTACGAGATAATAATTTTAGTATTAATAGATATTGTGGTAGTAAAATATCTGTTTAATTTAATCTAACCATGCCATGGCATAATTTAACAGCGTTGCAAAATAAGTTTAAAAAGTATTTTTCAAATTTAATCCGTGCTCAAAGTTGAAACTGGAAATTGCTGATACAAAACTAAGCTCGAAATTCTCGCACTTTATCACCATCGCCAGCCCTCCAACAATACGCAAATGCTCTCTGCCTTCAAACAGTAAAAAATATCGAAGACTTATTGCCTTCCTCTAGCGGCGGCGATTTATTTCATCTTTAACTCCCCCTTCCGCAATAATATAAACACAGCATCCGTTACTAAAATTCTAGACAAATATAAGGTAATCTCAATTTGTAAAGATTTATTTAGGAAGCGGGGGACGAATGGAAGGACAGATAAACACAGAAGAGAAATACAAAGCTGTATATCAAAGCGGACGAAATGGCTCGAAAGGCCATCGCTTATATTAGCCTTTACAGATAAATAGTGTCTTGAATCTTTCCGATACATTTTTTAGGGTTTGTTTTTTCTCTCTCTGGTGTTGTGGCTGAGAATGTAATCTAAAATTATTCATAAGATACTACTGTAAACAAAATACTTGAAAGGGTTTTATCCTTGCCACCGCAAGTAGGTATCTTGATATCGAATTCGTAGGTTAAGTACATCTCATACATGTCCTTGTTATAACAATCGAATACTTTTCTTTCAAGGGGATGTTTTCATTAAGGCACCCCCACGTTGCCTACATGGGCTTGTTTGGGGTAAATGATGCGATTTATTGTGAAGGATGTTTGAATGGGGTATCTTTTTTGTCGGAGCGGTTTATCTGAAAATCTTAATTATATTTAGGGTGGTCGGAGCAAAATAATGTTTGTATTCTCTTTGTGAAAATACCCCGGCAATTATTTCTACTATGTTGTGAAAAAATATTATTTCTTTAAAGTGAACCTTATTTTAATTAATAATGTAACAACGGATCTAACTGTGGCAGTGACCACGTTAGACTTTGTTGTGAACCATCTAATCAAAAAATTCTTCGAAATTTGTTATTATATTGATAGAATTTGTCGCTTAATAATGATTGTTTTTTTTTTTTTGCAAATACATTTATTTTTAATATTTTAGGTATTATTAAGTTAATTTTGTTTAAGAAATAAATATATTTCTGATTCTAGACCACCACCAAGAATATTTTGCTTGTCTCAAACACACAGTCATTCAATGATTTTATTAAAACCAAATTTTCAACTTTATTCCACATTTTTTTTTTATTTATAACCATGAATTAACAGTTTCAAAATTAGAATTTACACAGTTTTTCACAAGAACGTTAAAGATGACTGAATCTGTAGAAATTAACGTACGATACCTTATTTTTACCCCCGTTTCTTCTCTCTGTATAGTTACCTTCGTACAAAAAAAATATTTACGATCTTTATATTTTAACATTTTCGATAACTTACATAAATGTTGATTAGATACCTTTGTTATCAATGATCTAGTAAACAAGTATGATAAATGAAAATTTAATGAAAATATCTGGCAAATAAAATAGTTTATTGCAAACGTTTTGCACAATATTGTACAATATATTATCCGGCACCCTAAATAATTCCCTTGGTCCTCTCTTATTCTCTTCATCACAGAATACGTTAAAACTCGAGGTACATAGAATGGCTGTCTCTGACATTTGAGCATCTTGAGTGGTGAACAAAAAATAAAATGAAATTGCTTAAAGCAGGAATGTTACAAATTGAGTTTCATTCTACAGAATAAAATAATACAACCAAAAGCTACCAAAAATATATATGCGCTTTTGTGAAAAATATTTGTATTCAAATTCACTCTTTTTGTCACATTACTTATATTGGCGTACAATTCCGTTTTGCAATTCTCTTTATTTTACAGATCAAAACAAATTTAAAGGGTAAGCCGGAAGAAAGATCACTGTCAACTCTTAACAGATGATGAGTTGTTGACGAATCATTTGCCCTATCAAAAGATTTATATTGAAAAATTAAATCTAAAAGGTTGAGCGAGTAGTGAGCATAGAAAAAAACATAAGAAATTAAAAATAAAGATTGTAGTCTTAATCATTTTGAAAAGGATAACAACAAAGGTAATGATTTTGTTAGACGAAAACATTGGTAATTTAAAAATAATAATGTCTACTTGTCTTGCTACAAATACATAAAATTTGTTTCCAAATTTGAAAACTACGGTATTTATTTACTTATATTGGTTTTTAACAGATGTCTTACTTACTCAATACTCAATAAAAACTCATTTAGTGTACAATAATTGTTAAAAAAAATTACAAATACAAAGGATACATGAAATGTAAAATTACAAAAACTCAATCAATGATAAATAAAACAAAAGCAAAATACACAAAGAGAGACGAAAAAGATACACAATATAGTAATATAATTAGTCCAAACAATGTTGCATATTTTTAAGCAAATGCAAGACATTTTTTCTGAAACTGTACAAATCATCGACATAAATTTCTACATCAGGACACTATCCTATTATACGAGTACAGTATGGTTTTAAGTTTTTCTACGTTTAAGCTCAACCAAAAAGTCAGGTAGTTTTATTTAATTTTCTCGAAACCATTTTTAATTCACAACCTTAATTTTTTCAAAAAAATACTAGCTTAATTTTTTAAGGGTATTTTAAGGTGTGAAAAGAATATATGAAGAAGAAGTCAGTGACGCCCGAGGAAGATATGGCAAGTGAATAAATCTCTTGAATCGGGCTATGTGGAAGAGTCACAATAACAGAATAGTATGTATGAATGTGAATGAAGCAAGGAGTGTGTGCCAAGACAGAGATGTATGGCAGCCCGTTCTCTCTGCCTACCCCTACAGAGAAATGACGTGATGGTTATTTAGAAAAGTTTTTTTAAAATTTAAATTTGTATATATTTTTCAAATATCATAAAAAATTTGAAAAAAATGTTATCCAACCACCTTAAATAGGGTATGAGAATCATAGCAAATATAAGATCACATATGGTACATGAAACGGAATCTCTTATTTCAAAGATTGCGTTGTCATTTTAATAAAAAAAAAGATATTACTTTTTCCATCAGGTTTGCATTGTCATTGTGCACAGCAAACACAAGAGGAAAAAGCTCTATTTTTATTTATTGGTAACTGGGCGTCGCTCACTTTGTTTTTAAGGGAAACCAGATTATTCCCAGCGATTCTTTCGGGCCGGGAATGAACTCGAGTCAAGAGTCTATTAGGGAGATAAGGCATGACTTCACTTTTCCTCCATTCCGAAACGACATTTAATTTTAACTTTCGCAAAAACACTGTGCACAAAACAACGACGAAAAAAGTTTCCGCCGATGTTTTGTACACAAATTTATTTAAAGAGTAGGCTGGTTAATATTTGAGACACGATTCCGTCCAACGTGGATTTCTAATATCACAGGACTAGTTAGCGTAAATGGCGGAGGTCTATCGGCTAAGACGTAATGAATGCAATCGGATTTAAAGTCAAACTAGCTGGCAGCCGTAAAAACCTCTGAGAACTTTGTACGCCTGAAAGTTATGACTGAAATTTGTTTTGACTTTAATTTACAGATGAGTAACTCCAACCTACTCTTAAAGTAATAATTATAATATATAAATTAATTATTTTTACTATTTTGTCGGTAACAGTGGTTTTTTATCGTACTTTACGAAGTTACTCGATACCTTGGAGTAATGAGAAAAGTACTTAAAAAGTACTAAGTATGGAGAGAGAGTTAATTCTTTTTACCCAACCTATACAAACTTGCGATAAATCACTTTTTCCGGGTTTTTATGTCGTACGCCATGAGAGAGAAAGAAACAATAAAAATAACACACCGTTTCAATGTACTGTTAAGATGGTCTTGGTCTCCCGCGTCTCCGGGGACTCCGCCCACATGTTTTGATATGTGACTTAGCTGTACACAACGTAACGGTTTTTTAGGTTATATGCTATATTTTTGTTGATTACAATACTGTGAAAAAGTGGTTATACGAATAAAAAACAGCATTATGTCGACATGTGCTATGAATGGAAATATAAATACCCTAGCCCTAGTCCTAGGCACTTCCAGGTCTGCCGAGTCCGGCAAAAATCATCAAAAACTGACTACACTGCCTTGGATAGGTACCACTCTATGTACACTCTAAGCTCAATACAGACAAATTTGACGGCCACCGTGGTCGAGTGATAACACGCTTGACTACGAATCCAAAGGTCACGGGTTCTCGAGCCCGGCATGCGCCAATAACTTTATTTTATTTAATATGTGTCTTCTGACATTTGATTCATATAAAACATATTTGCCGCACGTTCCAGAGTGGTAGATACTATAAATATCGCCTTGGTGAAAGACCACCATTCAGAATCGAAACGTTGCTTAAAATGGCTTTAGCCGTGTTTAGTGACCAGATCTGAATATCCAGGTACATCCCAACCTTCTTTTTCCCCATCTCCTTCCCTTTCCCACTACTTACAGCCTCACAACATACCCCAATTGGGGAATCGTTGGGACAGTTGGGACTCTTGTGCGGTATTCACTATAAAAAATTAAAACAATTATTTTAATAATTTAAAATAAATAAATATTTAAAAAAAAATTTAAGATGAATATTTAAAATCGTAATCACTCACGGGAAAAGTGAGTTTTTCTTATAAATGGTTAAGATATCTAATAATAGCGCCCTTGAGGTGATTTTTCACAAAAATGGCGCTATACAAATCGTCCAAATATTATTATTATTATTATTAATAATTTTACTTCCACGAAGTCAAATAATATGTATTTAGTATACTCATTTGAAGAACGTGTCAAATGAGAGAGAACTTTATTTAACACAGTGAAAAAACGATTTTTTCAAGAATACGCTGTGGGATTCTTATTTAAAATTTTCTTGATGAATACCGATATTTTAATATGGAAAATTCTGTGAATGCCCGTTTCACGTTTTATATTGACATGTTGCTGACCTTTCCAAAAATTATAGATTAATGTGATTATAATATTATTTTCGTGATTACTGTACCTTCAGTTGACAAAAATATGAATGGTTGTATATTTTTTAAGTAGTTGAGGGCGTCGCTACTGCATATATTGTTTACCTGTGTAAAAAAGTAATTGATTAGTTTGGACGCGTGTAAAGTTATTTAATGCACCTGTTGCTCCCCCGAAGAGATAAATTTGTAAATCTGAACAAGTTGCTTTGATTTGACTCTTATTAAAATATTTATTTAAATTGGAATTAACTTTAAAGCATAAATGCTATTTATTTTTAGATGTGTAAATAACATTTATAATTTAAAACACAAATACTAAGCAGATAAGAGTAACTAAATAGAACAATGATCATGACTAAGGCTCGAACTGAGAACCTCTAATCTATCTGGGAGTAACACTCTGCCAATTATGCCATCAAGACTTCATTAGAAAGCGGCATTTTCAAACGATCTTTATTGAAAAATTTTAATAATTGTATTTCTTCCGATTGTAGGCTACCATCTTTTGATGATATCAAAGTTCTACTCGAACGCATATTGAATATCTAGATGGTGTCTTGGATAAATATCCATGGCAGCCTAAAATCAAAGGAAATTCAAATATCAATAATTTTCAATATAAGTATGAGATCGCTTAAAAATGTCGCTTTCTAATGAGTTCTCGATGGCTATTTTATTATTATGATTATCAATATTATTTATACATGAAAAATAAGATCCAAGGAAAACTTACGACTGATAACCCAATGAACCTATGTTACCAACCTTATTAAATTTGTCCGGATGGCGTGCGGCACGCGTTCGATAAAGTTCTTAACTAACAAATAAATAATATAGCAGTCAAAAGGGAATAATAAAGTAGTGTTTGAAATCAATGTTCATCTATTGTTTGATACTTATTCGAACTTATCTAGTTCACGTGACACACGCCTCTAGCCGTTTGGAAGAAACCAGTGATATGTTACTCTGTAATCACATCAAAGACATATAATTCAAAGGACGTTTGTAAAAAAATCGTTGAGGAGATAAATTAATCTCCGTATTTATTTTATTTAAAAATATAGCCCCGTTACATTATTAAATGGCTGGAATTGTCGCAGCAAATATGTAACAAATCAATTTAATGGGCCTGGGTTATGATCTCGAAGAAAAACTTCCTGAAAGTCGAAATCCCAAAAGCTACCTATCATTTTTCTTGTGACCAACATTCCGGAAACCAATTGCCCAAAAATACTACGATTTACATTAAGCAAAGAAGCCTACATTAAAGAAACATATTTTTCTAACCCAAAGAAATCTTAACTAACGTAGAAGTTTTTGGGTACTTCTCGAAAAAAATAGATTGAAATGGAACACCTAATAGCTATTTACAGGCGAGGTTTTGACTTGGGCAGTAAGATATTCAAGATTTAAGCATTCTGAAAAATGGCGTTTGGAATGTTGTATATTAACGGCCCCCATGGTCGAGTGGTAAGACGCTCGACAATGAATCCAGAGGTCACGGGCTTAAGCCCGGCGTACGCAAATATTTTTTTATTTGATTAGCATGTATCATAACACATTGAATTCATATAAAATAATATATAGTATATTAGCGGCACGTTTCAAAGTGGTCAAGTGAAAGACCACCATTCAGAATCGAAACGTTGCTTGAAATGGCTTTAGCCGTGTTTAGTGACCAGATCTGAAAAGCCAGGTACTTATTAACCTTCTTTCTCCTCATCTCCTTCCCCTCCCCACTTCCTTTAGCCTCACAACATACCCTAATTGGGAAAGCCATCGTTACACTGGCTCTAAACGGTTAGAACTCTTTACGGTGTTCACTGAAAATAAATAAACATTTATATATATATATATATCTACTTAAGATATCAGAATCAGAGTAAAGTAAAACCGGATAAAAAATAAATATCTTCAGATCAGATGGTTAAAGTATTCTATTACAGCAATAATAATGTCCAACTAGGCAACACATGTTTCAATTCTGTAATTTCTCGTGAATACAGTAAAAACGTGAACGCTGACAGAGGCAACAAATAAAATGACCTTTGAACTCTGTGTAAATCGTAGCACGTCGAGCATTTTCCCAACCGACCGACTAACTTATGTAGAGGTCATGGCAAGATGTTCAAAAAAGTGCAAACTCAAGATCTTAAGATAGTGAGACACAAAAGGTATAAAGCAATTTCGCTTCAGAAAAAGAAAATTAATTCTGGCTGAAGGAAAACCTCATGAGCGAGGAGTTATTCAGAGTGGTTTCTGAGTGGTTTTGAGAGGTCACGGATTCAAATTCCAACATTTAACTTGTGTTATTTCGCATTTTATTAATTTTTAATAATGAGAATGAATTAATAACTTTATAAGACCACAGATTTAATTTTATTTTTTTATGACCGACTGGTTTTGCTTAGCATAAGCATCATCAGGGTACAACATTAAACTCAACACAATATACAAAGTGTGCTGTTTCAACAGAGAGAGAACACAATATAAAGTAAAATAAGAGAACCAACAATATAATAGTCCCCCTCGGAACAGGAATGTCTAGTGAGGAGGACTCTGATTAAAAAAATATTGTTTTATAACATATCTGTTTTTCAACAAATCTGTTTTTCAACATATCTGTTTTTCAACAAATCTGTTTTTCAACATATCTGTTTTTCAACAAATCTGTTTTTCAACATATCTGTTTTTCAACATATCTGTTTTTCAACATATCTGTTTTTCAACATATCTGTTTTTCAACATATCTGTTTTTCAACATATCTGTTTTTCAACATATCTGTTTTTCAACAAATCTTTTTTTCAACATATCTGTTTTTCAACATATCTGTTTTTTAACATATCTGTTTTTCAAAATGATATATTGTAATTAAAAAATAATAAAATAACATTTAACATGTACCCTGATGATACGTAGGCTAAGCAAAACCGTTCGGTCATAAAAATTAAAATAAAATCTGTAGTCTTATACAAAATTTTCTTTCATTTTCATTAAATATGTCAAACCACAAAGTGATTGCTTTCTACGAAAATTATATATCATACTTTGCGGCACGTACCAGAGTGGAAGATACTCTCAGTATCACCCTGGTGAAAGACCGCCATTAAAAATCTAAGCGTTGCATTAAATGACTTTGGTTGCGTTTAGTGAATATATCTGAATAGTCAGGTACTTTCACACCGTCTTCTTTCCAATGTCCTTCCCCTTTCTTACCACCAAGTTCCCCCTTACAATACACCCCATTTGAGAATGCCATAGTTCTACCGGCTCTAGACGGTTTAGAGCAGTTGGGCCTCTTGTGTGTTAATCTTTTTTTAAAGGTACCATAGTTGCTCTTTTCTGAACGGCAGTCTTAAGAATTTGGGTAACCAAGATGGTGTCGAACCTTTGATTGAAACATAACAGTCATAGCATTCTAAATGATTTTCGTCATGCTTTACGACTCTACCAAAACTTTGACTAGACCATGGCTTGAATGTTCTCTCTTATGTTTATTTTGCCTTATTTTTGTCATCGCTTCATTTATTTCAATTTATATGTTATTCCTTCTCTGTTACTCTTTTTTTATATTTCGTGTTTTAAATGTATTTTTGTAATTGGACTTTAGTCCGTTAATTTATAAATAAATAACAAAAGAAGATTGACTATTCTGGTTATGTTGATAATACCACTTTTAGCTTCTAGGTAAACTTGAACCGCTGCCGAATTATAGCTTTTCGAAATTTGTAAGTCATCTAACAAGTCAAGAACATAATTTTAATAAAGGCGTAAGGCGTAAGTACCTACTTGAAATGGAGAAATCTATTTTATTTATAATTACGATAACATCATATTCTACCGACAAGGCATTTAAAGTGCCTTTGAAGTGATATTCTTCCACGAAAACAGCGCTATAGAAATTAGCCAATTATTATTATTAAGGCAGCTGAGCGGGTAGCAGTTTAATTTTGAACTATGCTTATTATTATTTAAGAAATTCAGAACCATTTTATCTATGGCTTCATTACAAATCTTGTCAAATCAAAACAGATTTTATTTTATTTTTAAATCAGGAAGAATACGGCATCATTCTTAATATTACGTTTCTAGGAACTATTTGTGTTTTCCCTTAGATAATTGTATTCACAGTTCCTTCTCTCGTTCTCGTATAAAAAAATAAATAAATTATTCAAAATATATGAGAATACTTCACAAAGATCCCCACAACTCCTAACTCTACTCCTCTCTCGGGGCTAGTGGGACCATGACATCCCCAATCGGGTTATATTGTGATGCTGAAGAAAATCGGTGAAGGAAAAAAGGTAAGAAATAAGTAGGTTATGAGCTACCTGGTTATTAAAATCGGGTCACCAAAAACGGCTAAATCCAATTAAATCAACCTTTTGATTCTGAGTGGTGGTCTTTTACCAGGGTGATACTGAGAGTATATACTACTCATGCATTAAAAATACATAGATATCATATCATATAAATCTCATGCCCTGGTAAAATTCCACCATTTACAATCAAAGTGTTAAAATCAAGTCCTCCATCATTGCACAAGCAACATTTTTCGCTTACTATGATGGTAGTAAGAGTTTTTCAATTCGTTAACCGGAAATTTTTGTCTGTCTTTGATAAAAAAAACATAAAACAAAGAGGTTGTTTTACTATATGTATTGTGTAGTAGAACATTTAAAGCCATATAGTTTAAAACCAGCTATTTTTGAAACAAACATGTCGTAATCAGGGCAGGACAGTTAGTCAGAAATTCCATATCGTGACCAAGTCACGGATGCCTCCGAAAATAGTTATCAATAATTTGTAAAATCAAAACAAACAACAAAATAGTGACGTATATTCATGGAGAAAAATTACGAGGGTTTTTCTAAAATGACGTAAATTAAATACTTTTGCGCAGTTTCTATATATAACGAAAAATATGACATAATCAGCCGGTCTTCATTGTTCAGCTTTATTAATCGTTGTTCATCATTGTTCATCGTTGTTCAGCGTTGCTCCAGGTAGTGCTACCTATTTTGTAATGTATTACCACAGTGGCCATGCCAACCCTTGCACTATTTTGGAATCCTTCTTAAGTCCTGCTGAAACCGTCTTTTAACAACTCTCAAAGTTTTCTTCTCAACATTTTATGTCCTGGTGTGACTTTTGTTTTAAAACTCTGCTGGACAAACAAAACCCCTAACTGTTCTTTTATTCTGACTCTTGACTTGAGACTTTTCATGTCTGCCTCGGTTAAATAAATAGTTAACCACCCAGCCATTAAACTGCTGAAGTACCCAAAGAGAATATGATGCATCTCTGTCTGTAACACACTCCTTGCTTCAACCACATGACGTCATTCTTATTCAGGCGCTCAATGTGACGTGGATGATTGATATACAATATGATGAAAAACGAAAAATGTGATTTCGTCATAAGTTTGTGATGTCAATGTTTGTTTGATTCCATTTCATTCGATTTGACGTGTGGTTCAATGTCAATTTTTTACTCTTCACAGACAGAGAATTTGAGTATCAGCACCCAAAAATGCACACTTTTTGGTTTTCTAGTACAAACAGTCCTGCAAATGAATAATCTATCAATTCCTTCGAGCAAGAATATATACGGAGAGAGCTAAATATTTTTACCCAACCTATACAAATTTACGATAAATCACTTTCTCCAGGTTTTTGCGTCGTGAACCGTGAGATGGAAAGAGACAAGATAAGTTGTCACATAGTATTTCAATAGTTTCAGGTTTCTAAGCGTGTTTTCCGTCTCCCGCGTCTCCGGGGACTCCGCTCACTACGTTATGTTGTGCGACATAACTCAACGGTTTTTGAGGTTATTTCCTATATATTAATTGATAACAATTCTGTGAAAAAGTTGTTATACAAACAAAGTATTATGACGACATATGCTATGAATGGATGTAAAAGGGTGAGTCAGGAAAAATCAACAATCCTGACTACACTGTTTCGCAAAGCTATCCCTCCTGGCATATTATTGCTCTGAGGTTAATTCTATACAGGTAGTTAGAAAAATGTCTTGGGTTTCTAGTGAATACATTTATTTAACACTGATCTTTTAAACTATATATGAAACGCTCACTGGAACTTTAGGTAAAACGTTTTAAAAATCGTTTTTTGGTTTTACAACTGCACCCTTTACTGAAATTTTAGTAGTGTTTCACAGAATTTAAAAGATTACAGTTTAATTTACTCACTGGAAGCCTCAAACATTTCCCTAACTACCCATGTAGTTTTTTAAGTAATATTTATTTTACATTAGTTACATTACATTAAAGTTTACAAAGTATCTAAATATTTTGATTTATATGTATTTTAAATGGTTCTAACTGGCCATTTTGAATTTATTAATTGGCATAATTTGGATGGTTTCCGGCAGCGCATTAAATTATTTCATCCCTTTATAAAGGAAGCTTTTTTATGTATTGGCTTTATTCGTTTTTGGTAGTCTGATTTCTTTGCATGTCCTTGTATTATATTTGTGAATAATCTCATTATAATTTTTATATAATTCAATTGAATTAAATTTAATATTATTATTATTGAGTTCTGCTATTTTAAGTTTTTTATTTTAGTTTTTAAGATCACAAGGGTGGCTATATCAGCCACCTTCAATTTATTTATTGTTTTTGTGTTTAATTTGTAGAACTCCATTTTAATTTTTATATTTAAATTAAACACAAAAACTATAAATAAATTGAAGGTGGCTGATATAGCCACCCTTGTGATCTTAAAAACTAAAATAAAAAACTTAAAATAGCAGAACTCAATAATAATATTAAATTTAATTCAATTGAATTATATAAAAATTAAAATGGAGTTCTACAAATTAAACACAAAAACTATAAATAAATTGAAGGTGGCTGATATAGCCACCCTTGTGATCTTAAAAACTAAAATAAAAAACTTAAAATAGCAGAACTCAATAATAATAATATTAAATTTAATTCAATTGAATTATATAAAAATTAAAATGGAGTTCTACAAATTAAACACAAAAACTATAAATAAAAAATAAAAAATCTCACTATAGATAATTTTGGTAACAAGTTGTTTATCATTTTATGTATAAACTATTAAAATTCACAGATAAGTTATGTGCAGCAATGATTTTATTAGAAAACTAAAAAGTGACGTTTAGCGCGATTGTTGGGTGCTGAGCCATAAGTTTTCCTGCGAATTATCACGGGTATACTGTTTATGGCTTGACATCAAAAATCCATTGTGGACTGCAAGCCTTCGTTTGTTTTTTTTTTGCGACTACTACACTAGTGACTACCTTGACCAAATGTAAAAAAAATGTGCAAAATGTTTGCTATTCTATTTTTACTCACAAAAACACTCAGAGTTACTCACAAAAATTCTTTCAGTACTACTTAAAGCCAACATCAGTGTTCCGGATTTCTGTATGGTTGGTTGTGTCATGGCTACATCGCCACCCTCTTCCCGCTGCCGCCACCCGGGCAAAACAAACACATTTCCTGAAGTAATATAATATTTGAAGCGTCTCTTTCCTCGTACCTTGACTTAGTTTTCGCTCCATATAATATTTATACACTGGCTCTAGTGTCAATCCAAATTTTGACGGATGTGGTTTTCAGCGGCTCATCCCAAGGGCAGCGAATGGAATATTTTATCATTTTTTTTTACACAGTATTAATTCCGAAAGTGTTTTTGTACTCATTATATTACAAAAGTATTTACTACGCGGCTTCCCACGAGGTTAACAATATTTTTTTCATGTCGCCTTTTTTATTGAAAAGCCATATTTTTTGCTTGGAGTATCTAGATCAACGCAGATATTTTCAACTCTTAATACTTTCGTATTGTGAGGCTTTTAACATTCATTTTACCGTCGATGTAAAACCGTTTGTTGGTTCTATAATTTTCAAATATTTTATAAGAAATCAATATAATAGTTTCTTTTTTAAGTTCATACCTTTAATAAAGGCACCAGTGCTTCTATTCTTCATACAAATGTTTATGGTAACAGATTCCATAATTTAGAAGCACTAGAAATAACAAAAGTCATTGAAATTACTACTTATATTTGTAATAATCAATTATTTTTTTCCAGTAGTCTAATATTAAGTATTTTTCCCTTAAACCCATAAAATTTCTTATTTTTCTTTTATCACGTTTTCAGTTGATGTTTTGCCTCTTTCATTTCATATTATTTGTCTCTTTCTTTTATTATAATTTAAATGTTATTATTTTGTCTTCTTACTGTTCTCTTTTTATTTTATATTGTGTTCTCCCTCTGAATGTATATTAACCGCACACTTTGTATTTTTTGTTTAGTTTGATTTTGTATCCTGATAATGCTCAGCCTAAGCGAAACCGGTTGGTCCTAAAAATTAAAATAATATCTGTGGTCTTATATAAAGTGATTATTTCATTTTCGTTTAATCTATATTACAGTGTTGAAACTTCGGCGAAGTCAGGCGGTAAATATTAGAAAATATTACATTACTCTGACTTATTGCACTTTAATTAAATTTCAAATAAAAGGATTTATTTTTAGTTCGTATATTTAAGAACGTTAAGAACGTTTTTAAGCTTAGTGAAGCGCCTTTAACGTAATCATAAATTCGTATTATTTGTGCAGAACAGAGTGAAAAGAAAATCACTTCAAGCAATTAAAACGACACATTTTGAAAAAAATACAGTATTTTAAATACGCCAGGGTAAAATTAAAATAAAAGCAATATGTTATGGTTCCATGCCCCGCGAGCTGGCTATAAGGCAGTTGGATGAACGTGTGATTGAACGAATCGCCAGCCTTGTCTCGGAGCTTTCCAAGTCTCTGAATTCTGCCAATAAACTTTTGCAATGTTAGTTTTGTAGGGAAAATAAGTTTGGCGGAAATATATTCCTAGTAGGTCGGTCAAGTTCAGCTACAATACTTTGCTTTTCCGTTAGATATACATATTTCAGCAAACTCTTAACACTTCAGTAAGCAGAGACCTGCCAACGAGAGATGAGGAAGTGGTCATTTTAAATATTTTTCCGTCACGCTGATTCTCTAAGAGTAGAGCAAATATAAAGCAATTGACAAAACATCTCTAATTGAATCATTTTTCTTCTGGAAAAGGAGATCTGTGAGAATTCGTTCTCTTTTAGGTTATGTAAATACCGCATCAGAGTTCCAACTGTCCTGAGCTAGAGGGATAATGGCGTCGCCAATTGAGGCATGTGCTGAATGGAATGAGGAGAGGAAAGAGGAAGGTTGAGAACTACTTAGTTATTCAGATTTGGTCACTAAACATGACTCTTTCAACATAATCTGTCTTTCGACAAATCACCTCTAGATATAAAAGTTTTAACCAAACCCTGTACTGTACGACAAATTCAGATAGTATATTTCGCTCCCATGCCCTAAATTGGAATAAATAAATAATAAAATAAAATAAAAATCATCTATCTCATCAGACCTGTGAGGTAAGTATGTTCTTGTATATTTTCTTATTTAAACTAGGAGTTAATATGTAATAATAGAAAAAAGTATCTGTTCAGCACCCTTGAGGTGATTTTTCACAAAAACAGCGCTTTACAAATCATCCAAATATTATTATTATTTGACTAAAGCCATTTCAAGCAAATTTTCTATTCTGATCGGTGGTCATGATGGTGACGATTTCACCAAACAATACTGAGGGTATCCTCCAATTTTGTATCACTATAGACATTGCCTGGCCCCTTTGCGTTCCTACGTCTTTTCCACGGTATAATAAGAACTATGCCTTGATTAAGGCATAGCCATATTTAAAGGGGTTGATTATAAACACAAATAAAGTTAAATGTAGTATTTCGGAAACGTCCACTCCTGCCAATAATAATAATACTTGGATAATTTGAATAGCGCCGTTTTTGTGAAAAATCACCTCAAGGGCGCTGTACAAATCTTAATTTCTACTTAATATTAATTCTTAGTTTATATAAATATACAGCAACATACTTTCCTGGCAGGTCACTTCTGGCAGGACACAATCACCATATCATAATAACTTAAGATTTAGCTCATTCTTACATATATTTTTATTTTTTATTTTATTTCTTTTTTTATTTCTTTTTTATTATTTTTTCATTTTTAGGGCATGATAGCAAATTTTAAATAAAGTATATCGGAGGTATTTTTAATTTTTCGTAGTAAAGAACAGATAATGATGATAATCTTCTAATTAATTTAAGGAATATGAGTCTGAAAAGTTTTCTTAGTTCTATTGGGCTTGTTACATCTTGATTATGGATATGATTTTCTGAAAAAATGAGTTTTGAGTTTGGTTTTAAACTCTGTCGAGTCTTTTTATTACACTCAGATCGTGTGGTAATCCATTCCAGGCTTTAGGACCTGAGACTCCAAAGGCGCGCTCTCCGAACTTAGTGTCTGGTGTGCGCTTTGGTTCTTTCAACCTTCCGATAGCCGATGACATTGCCGATCTAAGGGTTGACTGTCGCGAATTGGAATCTTCAGGAATACACAATTCCAGTTCAGTCTTCTGCTGTTTCCCACCACTCTCTAATGAATGATTTTGAAACATTAATTTTACGATCAAATCAAGCTGATTGTTTTATTGATTGTGTTGTACCGAGTGTACCAAAAGGTACATTATATTCAACACTTTCATGAACAAATTTGAATCGATTATACCAGATCTCTCGATTCCCGCAGCCTACTTGTAGGTAGGTACAGTTGTTCAACGGCACACCCTGTAGCAAGAAGTGGTAAAGTGTTTATTTCCAGTAAAAGTTTTCCGATAATCATTAGAATGAAATTATCCATACATGATGGATGGAAGAAAGAATCTGTTTTTGCCAATACTGAGGATGTACAGCCAGGGGTGTTACGAATAACATTTTCGACTATGAATATAGCTATACAAATCTGTCTTCCACTTAGTCTATGTACTTGGTCTGACCTACTTAGAACTAAAGCTTAAAATCTTCTAGCGGTATGGATTTTAGCAACAATGTCTGCCACATCTCCTATCTATAATGGTTTGAAATTTTCATTTAAAAAACAAAGGGATGCAAAAAATTGAATTCATTTTTGGAAAACTCTTATTATTCGAAACAACTTTTTTTTTGAATTCTGTGTATGTATGTTCTTGGAAAGACATCATTAGAAATTATCACGAAATTAACGGACATTTGCACAATCAGACAATAATGGTTTCGCCTACTCGTTGTGCTCTTTTTTGTGGCCACACCTTCGAGAGAGCATCAAGAACACCTTTATATGCTGTCAAATGAAAATATCTACAAAAAATAACTTTTTAAAGGATACATTGTAATTGGAAATGCAACTGATGCATGGTACGAGCAAGTGAGAGTCCTCTTTTGCAATGTATGTATTTCTACGCATTGCCAGCGGTTAAATCAATTATCAAAGCTTTTATAACATGAATTGAAAACATCTTTCTACCGTTAGATCCATAAAAAATCTTGGTGTCACTCTAGACTGTAATCTTTATTTGACCACAATAATGAAGCTAATAAATCACTTCAACTTTTTGGCTTCATCAATAGAATTACCTGTGACTTTAAACTCTTTACTGCTCATTAATTCGCCTTCATCTAGAATATACCATTGTAATTTGGTTTCCTTTCTATACTCTCCATATTCGTCATATTGAATCCGTACAACATCGCTTTTTACGCGGAATTGCATGGAAAGTAGGGCGAGAAGGAGGCGATTTTTCATATTAAGAAATTGAACAAACATTTCTGCATTAGAAAAGCGTAGGAAAGATTTTGATTTAATTTCCATTTAAAATGATTAATTGTATGGTTGACTCACCTTCTTTGTTGCAACTCATCTGGTTCAACATTCCTTGCCGTAGACACTTGTAAACAATGAATTGCTGTTCCCCAGTCATCACTCTACTAATTATGGGTATCATTCTCCACTGTCCAGAATGTCGAAACTTGTTAACTCAAGCCATGGTCTTGAAATTTTTTGTACCATTCTAAACGATTTTTGTCATTCTTTACGACTCTACCAAAACCTTGCTCAGACTTTGACTTGAATGTTCTTTCAATCGTATATTTTTATCATTACTTCATCATGTATGTGCTGCTTTCCCTGTTACTCTTTTTTCCTGTTTTGTGTTGTGTATTTTTTTTGTAATTAGACGATGGCTCGTTAGTATAAAAAAGTACATTAATAAACAATACTGCTTTTAAAAATCTCTTGGAACCCTTAGTAGAGAAAATTAAAGATGAATAAAAATAGACTCGATTTTATGTTCTTTGAGGAATATGCTTTCTTCTAGAAATACCCAGCAATTTTCTCCCCCTATATCACAGGGGCTCTTTAATTAAGCTTCTTCCAACTCTTTTCTTTCCTTTCTTCTTTCATCCTCATACATCTTCTTCGGACACCTTCGCCTCCTCTTCAATAGCAATCTCCTGCCAGCCGAACTTTACCTTGTTTCGCGATTTGCCTGTAGCAGCACCAGCGAGGCTGTCTGTTGATTTATTTTCTTTTGCCGCCCAGGAGATCCTGCTACGTATAATATGCCGCCCAGCCGCTATATGCCGCCCTGCCGCTGTGTGCCGCCCCGCTGTCACTTCGGCCCCACACGCTACCATGGTGGCAGCCCTACTGGGAATTAAAAGTGAAGTGTGGTGAAAGTAAATGTATATCTTCCTGTGTAGGTACCATAAGCTTTTTATTATTATTCTCTGAAATCTTTAATAAAAAAGAAAGGAACAGTGTATTAAAGTTTTGAAATAAGTTTTTCCTTGTCTTTTACTAGTGTTTGCAGTGCAATTCAAACCGGTTTTCATAACACACGGGGGCATTTCAGGACGTATTTTTGCAATTTATTTTGATACTGTATATGACCTCAAGCGACGTGTGACAGTTTAATACTAAATCCGCTATATTTAAGTATAGCAGTTACCGTTTACTTTGCTTGCCACCTTGAGAGCTCTACAACACGTCTATAAGTTTGTACTGTCATTGGTTAAGGCGGTTTTTTTTATTGTTTTCAATTTTGCAAATTCATCTTTTATTTCCAATATCAGTAGAATTAAGTTACGACTTTTGCTATCGAAGTAAAAATTATTATTAAAAATTAACGGTTTTACCTAAGGCTTTACCCATGAACTTGGTGTAATTAATTCAAAAGCATAGGTATAAACGTTCCAGTTACCTGTAACACGATAATACCTTTCGGTCGCAAATAAATAAGGGAGAATATCTCACACGAAATAACAGTTAATTATTTAGCTAAGTCGTAGTTTTGTCAATAAATTATTCATCATCCTTTGAAAGTTATAACCAGTGTCACCGTAAACTAACGTAACCAGCAATATATTTTGGTCGTAAGACGTGAAGCGTCTCATCGACATTTAGCATCGTGATACAAATCTGTATGGGAGTTTTGTACTAAATCACTTCTGATTTCAACGATTAAAAATTATATTAAATATCTCCAATTTTCCTTTGTCGAAAGTTCAACCTCTTTGCTATTCTACAAATTATCTCAAGAAAGTGGTTTAACTTTGTGGCAAGGCACATATTAAGATTTAACCTACGAAAAACTTAAAAACGTGCTCAAATAAATGTCAAACTGATACTCCTCGCTTGTTTGCATACCATCGGCGTACGTGTCCTAGGAATAAATCATAAGTAGATTAACCTTAAGAAATAAAACAGAGGTGTTCCCCGGGGTTTGAATTTATGCCCCTTTATTTTATACAGTTTTCAAATTCAAAAAACGTTTGCTCCATGGGAAGAAACTCATTAAATAATGGAAGAAATACATGAAAAATAAAGCAAATAAGTCAAAGAAGTGTTTTTTTATCTCAATTTTAAGCGAAAACTCAGTATCCGTAATAATTTTATTTCAACTCCCCTAAAATTGAGCATTTTTTTTAAGCAGACTGACTAATAAGTGGAGCTTTTAAAGGAATAAACAAGATGTCAATTGGACGTAGTTGTGCAGAAAGCGTACAACCTCAAAGAGATGAAACTGAAAAAAAGGCGTTTGAGAATATGACGATACGAAAGCATATTACGACATTTGTAAAGTGAATATTAGTGTTTTTTTCTTTCCAATGGGAATCATTACAAATAATTGATTGATACTCTATCACTGTATTTGTCCAAAAAAATAATAGTATTTCCTACATTTTAATGTTGGATGCTACCAAATTTCGATATGTCAAAGTGCTAATGCGTTCTATGTGGGTTGGATGACTTTTATGAAATTGTTGGCGGTGTATATCTGAGCGCACTTTGTCGAACTATGTGAATAAAACAAACAGATAGCATAATAGATAAAGTGGACGTTTCCTATGAATCATAATATTGGCACTTTTAAAACATTAAAATGCAGAATACGTCCAACCCAAATGGATGATTCTTATAAATCATATTGACGCAGCTAAAAATAATCACTGAATGCATTCACACCACTTGGATGTTTCCCAATACTATATATTATAAGTTCAAAACAGCAAAAAACATTCAAACCACATGGACGTTGTTTTACTTCAATTTGACTCAGATATCTGCAATGTGGGTCAGTAAAAAAATGAATCCCCTAAAATCTACTGTATTTACAGCTTAGATGTTTTCAGAAGATAAACATTTGGTATGTATCTATAGAAAATATGTAAAACTCTATTTTGCTAAATTTTGGGTTGGACGCTTTCTGCATAACTACGTCCGATTGAGGATAACGAAAAATACTTCGAATAAGAGTATATCCATCAACAATTTTACATACTTTTTTTTTATATATGCCGCATAAGAGTCTCAACTACTCCCAACCGTCTAGAGCCAGTGAGACTATGGCATCCCCAAACAGGGTATTTGTGAGGCTGAAGGTAGTGGGGAGGGGAAGGAGATAGGGAAGAGAAAGGTTGGGAATTACCTGGCTATTCAAATTTGGTCACCAAACACGGCTAAAGCAATTTCAAGCAACGTTTCGATTCTAAATGGTGGTCTTTCACCAGGGCGATACTTACAGCATCTACCACTCTGGAACGTGCCGCAAATATACTTTATATATATATATATTTATATATATTTTTTTTAATTTTAAAAAGTAAGAAAAACATTCCCGGGTTACGAATAACCTGACAATATTTGAAAAACTCCTACTGCCATCATAAAAAGCGGAAGATGTTGCTTGTGCAATGATGGAGGACTTAGCCAGCAGAGGAATTGAAAGCACGATGCCCGGGTGGGAATCCGACGCGTTCTCCACTCAGCTACAGACCGGTCAACTTATACATATTATTTTATATGAATTAAATGTGTAATGACACATATTAAATAAATAAAAGTTATTGGCGCACGCCGGGTTTGAACCCGCAACTTTTGGATTCGTTGAAGTCGAGGGTGTTACCAATCGACCATGAAGGCTGTAAGATATCTCGACTGAGAAAAGGTTACCTTTATGCTGTATTTCTAGTATCCAATGTCGAAGAATCCTGGCTGTACCACACAGCCTCCATATCTGAGATAACATAATATAATTAATTGAACCTTATTTCGTTTTACATACCAAAGAGAACTACTCGATCCAAAATTTTTATTTAGCCGTAACAATAACATCAGGACTGAGTCTTTTAGATACTCGCTTGTACCTAGATTCCATGTAGTTGGTAATACATACGCAGAGGTGGCAGATGTATTTAACTGCACGGAATGAAGATACAAGAATATTTCTTTAATCAATAATCTTTTAATGTATTCAAACACTATTTACTACTACTCTACAACCGTTTCTTATTTTGTTTGTTCATATAATTCTCATTTTTTCACTGTCAATTGCAAACCTTTTAATGTAGAAGCCCTCTCGGGCGTGTACAATAAAATAAATAAAATAAAGCACCCATCAAAATATCCTTCCTTGAGCTGTTTTGCATAAGTATTACTTAATTCGTTCTATTCTAGTTTTGGATGATCACACCCTGCTGCCAAAGCGTGGTGTAATTATGTTCTAAAGTTAGACTGTGTTAGTCTATGGTTTTTCTTCTGCCACGTTTCTTCTAGTGAAACAATCCGCAAGTATTGTTTCCATGTTCCGCCAAATGGAATATGAGAAATCAGAAAGTTATTTCTTGTTTTTCTTTCTGATTGCCGCTCCTCGGGCCTAACAGGACGGGATACTTGACTCAAATTAGTTGGAACTTCAGAAGGAATTACTTTCTAAGTAAAACATAAAGAGAATTATTGTGGTTCTTCATCGGAGAATGCGACAAGAATGCCTTATATTTTTCGTACGTTTTACATCAATTTAGTAGAGAGTTTTCAGAGAGTTTTTCATCACATTTTTCTTGAAAATAGCAGACTTGAAATAAGGATTTTCTCATTTTCCGACCTCAAGTACCCGTAAATAAAAATAAAAATCTAATACTCTGTTGACATTGAGTTTGATGAGAGATCTATTGAAATTCCAACTGACATAACTTTACATATTTGTAAAAAGCATTTACTTTGCGGCTTTCTATATTTATTAATAAAACAGATAAACTTTGTTAATAAACACTTAAATTATTCAATATTATGTCGACCGGTTTTGTAAGCACCCTTCCATCATCAGGACAATTTCAATATTGTCCTAATGATAGAAGGGTGCTTCCGAAACCGATCGACATAATATTGAATAATAAAAGTGGTTACAAACATAGTTTATCTGTTTTATTAATAGACATGTCTTTAATTTCAACACATTACCTATATTTATCTGCATTTCATTAAATTGGGTATATTAATTAATTGACCGGTCAGTACCCGGGCGTCATGGGTTGAATTCCTCTGCTAGCTAAGTCCTCCATCATTGCACAAGTAACATCTTCCGCCTATTATGATGACAGTAGGAGTTTTTCAAATATTGTCAGGTTATTCGTAGCCCAGGAATGTTTATTTTCTTCTTTTTTTTAAGTAACAAAGTCCATTTTCTCTGCTTTTAATAAATAATTCGGAAAACGCTAATTTTACATTAACAGATAAAGCAAAAAAGCTTATGTTTCTTGTTAAATTCTCTGCTTTATTAAAATGAAGTGTAGACAATTATCAAAAATATGTATTGTTTTTACTTCCAGTCCGTTATTTTTTTTACATAAGAGCCCTTCTTTCAATTACCGCTTTTGATTGTTCAAAAAAAATTTTGAAAAAATATGTTCCCAGGTTGTGAATATCTTGACAATATTTGATTTGCTCCTACTACCATCATTACAAGTGGAAATTGTTGCTTGTTCAATGATGGAGGACCTAGCTAGCAGAGTATTGAACTCATAACATCTGGGTAAGTACCTGATGCTTTGGACCACTCGGCCACTAACCGGCCGACATGAATAATCATGACATGTAAGAAGTTAAAAATAATTATATTTTATTTGTTCATGTATTTTAATGAGTTATAAAATATGGCAGTATCAGCTTTCAACACTTTATTCGTTTTACCGACGTAAAAAAAGAGCCGAAGAGTGGTTATAATTTTTTTTATCTCAAAGTGACCGTTTTTTTCACCAACCTTTTCACATAGAATAAAAATAATTTACATAAATAATGAATAAAATTATTATTTTTTTACCGTCTGTCTCTAGTATTTTTTTACCCGTCGGGCCCTACTTTGAAGTACATGGACAATATATTCAAGGGATTTAAATAAAAACAAACATTAACTCAATATTGTAATATCGTTTATGTTGTCATTTTATTATTTGTAACAGTAAAGGGTACTTTTCAAGGAACGAATTTGCCTACGGTGAAATTCAATCGTAGTGCTTACTTTGTTGATAAGATCCGATATCTCGCTGAATACGTATAATACCCTTCCCCATTACTCTACGCGGAAAAAACATATATTTAATTGAGTTTGAAGCGATATTATGTTTTCTCAACGTAGGCGGATATCTTCTTTCTCGTTTTGCAGAGAAATAAACGTTTTTCGCCCAATTCAATTCAAAGAAAAAGTTTTATACATTTTTTTGCTAAAGAATTTTTACGTCAGATATTCTAAAATAAATATGATTCAAGGTTCTACAGGCATAACAATGTTATTTACTATCGTTATAAATTATATTTACTTAAAGAAATGATTACTCCTTAACATACGATTCAACGTTATAAAGAACTTTAGGAGTATTGATATAATGTTACACAATTAAGCAATATACTTGTAATTTCAAGACATAAACACCTTTTTTTTCAACAACTATTTATTTATTTTATTTTATATTAGTTACTTTGTACATTTAAGTTTACAATTATCTAATTATTTCATTTACTTTTTGACTAATAATATTTTAACTTAAACACTACTTATTATTTTTGGTTTACATGCATTATAAATAATTTTTACAGGCTTTTTTAAATTTATTGATTGGCATAATTTTGATGGTTTCCGGCAGCGCATTATACGATTTCATTCCTTTATATAGTAAGCTGTTTTGGGTGTTGGCTTTATTCTTTTCTGGTAGTCTAATTTCTTTGCATGCCCTTGTATTATACTTGTGAATATCAACATTGTAGATAATTTTGTCAAAATATTGTACTATGTATAAACTCATATTTCTCCTAGTATTGTTGGAATTCTCGGATGTCGTATGCAATTCACTAACTATTTTGAAAAATTATTGCTTTAATACATGAACTGTGATTAGGTCAACGGCGTTATTTCACATTTTTTGCAAGCAAATTTAGGTCTAGTGGTTTGAATCACTGTCATATTTTACACTGTCGCAAATCGACAGTTAACGCTATTGTGATTTTTTTACCGTTACCGCTTCATGCAATCTTCTCCGTTAACCACCGATTCACGGCCCATTCCAGCGTTTGATCAAATTATGATCAGATTTTACGATATTACATCAGAGTATAGCATGACCGTCGTGTTATTACTAGGGTTTAAATTCCCTTGCAAGAAATATGGAACAACGAATTTGACCTAAACAAAGTCGATATTTAATTGCAATAAATAACGCTGGCGTCATTTGACTCAAATTTTTAACTTACTTTACAAAAAAAGAAACTATTTAATAAAGTGGTACATTTACCATATTAATATTAATACTGTTCATATTCATCATATTACTTAGTAAAACATCACTTCTTATGCGGAATTGAATGAAAATTAGGGCGATAAAGAGGCAATTATTCACATGATGAAATTGAACAAAAATTTCTGTTGCAACTTATCCAGTTCAACATTCCTTGCCGTAGACTCAGAAACAATGAATTGCTGTTCCTCAGTCATCACAATACTAATTATGGGTATAATTCTCCAATGTCTAGAATGTCAAGACTTGTTAACTTAAGCCATGGTCTTGAAATTTTTGGTAGTAGTCTAAATGATTTTTGTCATTCTTTACGACTCTACCAAAACTTTGACTAGACCATGGCTTGAATGTACTCTCTTATGTTTATTTTGCCCTATTTTTGTCATCGCTTCATTTATTATTATGTATATGCTATTCCTTCTCTGTTGTTTTTTTTTCCATTTCGTTTTTTACATGTATTTTTTGTAATTGGACTTTAGTCCGTTAATTTATAAATAAATAAATAAGGAAGGTGTAGGAAAGACTTTGATTTAATTTAAATTTTCAAAATTATTTATTGTAAAATTGACTCACCTTTTTTGCAACTCATCCAGTCCAAAATTACTTGCCGTAGACTTAGAAACATTGAATTGCTATTCCTCAATCATCACTCTACTAATTATAGGTATCATTCTCCACTGTCCAGAATGTCAAGACTTGTTAACTCAAGTCATGGTTTTGAAATTTTTGGTACTAGTTTAAATGATTTTTGACATTCTTTTTAATAATAATCTTCGAAGAATACAATTTATAATGTCTTACATCAGTGACTCTGCCAAAACCTGGTTCAGGCTTTGACTTAAATGTTCTATCCAATGTATATTTTTCTCCTATTTATGTCATTGCTTCATTGAAATATGACGCATGTGCTGTTTTTTCTCTGTTGCTTTTTTTCACATTTCGTGTTATGTATTTTTTGTAATTGGACAATGGTCCGTTTGTATACGAGGCCTGTTAAAAAGAAAAGGTGAATTTTGAATTTTTGCGGGCTGTGTACATTCGTTCATCGTTTTTTTTTTGTTATGTTGGTACACGTATGTTTATTGTATGTTAGCATTATCATCCATTTTAGATTAGTGGTTTGTTTTTGACAACTGGAAAGGTTAGTCACGTTTTCGTGTGTTCTTTGATTTTTCACTTTTGATAAAAATGGATCAAAGAATATGTATTAAATTTTGCGTTAAAAATGGAATAAAGTGCTCCAACGCACCTTAAATGTTGACTAGCATTCGGCGAGTCTACTTTGTCTCAAAAAAGTGTTTATAAGTGGTATAAGCGCTTTACAGAAGGCCGAGAAGATGTTAATGACGATGAGCGTCCTGGAGTTGTGGAAAAACAAATCATGGATTTTATTTTTTGATCCATTTTTTTTCAAAAGTAAAAAATCGAAGAACACACAAAAACGTGACTAACCTTTCCAGTGGTCAAAAACAAACCACTAATCCAAAATGGCTGATAATGCTAACATATGATTAACATATGTGTACCAAAATGACAAAAAAAATATCGATAATTCAGTGATTCAGTTATTTATTATTTTAAAAACATTACAAAATTTTTATTTCAAGGCGTTTTTAAATAGAGCGAGTAAGTGTATTAATACACAATATTCATAAATATAAAACAATTAATTCTAAAAAAATATAAATTGCAATGAATGCAAAGTAAAGACAGTAAAAAATAAAACAATAAAAAATAAGACAATTTGAACATAATTTTTCATCCAAATGATGAATAAAAAAATAAATTAAATAAATCCAAGGAATAATTATACAAATAGCAGGAATGCTTGACGTTTGAACGAAGCTTCATTTTATGCAAAATATATCGACATCCAAAGCGATTCGATTCAACAACATGATTGCCCTCCCCACCGGCATGACCATTGGCAAGTTGGTCCTGCAGGCCGGGAGATAAAACAACCTATGCTGCCGATGGCGAAGATAACCATCAGGAACATAGAAATGAATGCTCTCCATGATAACTAAGTTTTCAGACCATCCACGAATCAATCTGAAGAAATGTGTTGGAATGTACACATCCCTTCTGACCTCTAGATGGTATGTTCCGAGCATACCCAAGAGAAAGTCGGTAGGATAGAGCCACGGGTAGTAACCGTACTCCCTCAAGTGAAGAAATCTCAGAAATTTCTTCTGAACCTTCTCCAACATGAGGGAGTACTTGACCTCGTGTGGACTCCAAACGATCGACCCACTCTCAAGTCTACTCCTTACTAATGAGTTATATAAAATTTTGAGAACCTGGGTGTCTCTGAACTTCCTTGCGGTGCGTAAGACAAAACCCAGCATTCTCAATGAATTGCCACAAGCCATCTCAATGTGAGCATGAAATGTCAGCCTACTATGAAACATGATTCCAAGATCCTTCATAGTGGAGACACGTTTTAAACTTAGGTCGTCATCGAATGTACACAGCCCGCGAAAATTCAAAATTCACCTTTTCTTTTGAACAGGCTGTGTATAAATAAATAATAAGAAACAACATATTAACCTTTACATTGGTCGTGTAACAAAAAACGTCACAAAAATAAATAAACGTATTTTACTCTCCAAACGACAGAAACCACAAATATTACAAGCGAAGCAAAGTTCTTTGTTAACACTTTCTCGTATTAACTTTCAAACAAATACTCAACATGTTGTGGCCGAGATTGTTCCAATGAAATTCTGGGTAATTTTTTTTCGTTTAATAACAAAACTTGGCTGCGAAATCTTTCGCTCCCTCTCACAATCCTTTATTTAAGAGGAACTACAAATAAAGAGCAATTTATTGTTTCCTGCAATATCCGCAGGAGGTGTAAAGCAGGCGCTTTGTATCCCGTTACAAATTGCCGAGCAGTTAAATCTGTACTCTCAATACTAAAGTAACGCCTAACTGTTAAATTAAACAAAGCCTTACAGATTAGACATCCGTTTAAAAATAAATCGATAAGATTAAGGACATTCAGAGCCGGTGAGAATAATTATTTCGCCAAAGCTACGATCGATAAATAAAAGCCGTCGGACGTACCACTAGCGCTTTCTAAAAAAATCGGTCACTGGCGGATTTCAAAAGATTCAACTAAATTTCACAACTAGATTTCTGGGTAAAAAAAACCTGTTTTTTTTCTTAATCGAAACCTGTCAAAGTAGTATTCCAAAAGGTACGTTATTGTATCGCTTTTATACAGATATACAACAAACATGTTTAAAGTGATAAAAAAAGTCGAATGGTAAGACGCTCGACTACAAACTCAAAAGTCGCGGATTCAAACCCGGCGTGCGCAAATATTTTTTATTTAATAAATATTATGTGTCATAATAATTTTTATTCATATAAAATTATTTATAGTATATTTGCGGCACGTTCCAGAGTGGTAGATACTTTCAGTATCGCCCTGGTGAAAAATCACCATTCAGAATCGGAGCGGTGATTGAAATGGCTTTAACCGTGTATGGTGATCATATCTGAATAGCCAGGTACTTCCCAACCTTCCTTTTTTCCATATCCTTTCCCTCCCCACCACCTTCATCCTCACAATATACCTCAATTGGGGATGCCATAGTCTAACTGGCTCTAGATGTTTGGGAGCAGTTGGAACCTTTGTGCGGTATTCACTATAAACAAGAAAAAAAACGAAAAAAGAAGGTGTACGGAAACATAACACCATTGGCTTACCTCGGAAACTAATTTTCTAGTAGACGAAATTATGTTACGAGACAAACATAGTTGCGCTTAAATTAAACTCAAACTTGTGACCCTTAAGTCAAGCCTTCTCCCAAATGGTAAATATATTTTAGATGGCTGAAAGGCCACAAACGTCTTCAGAATCAAACGAGAGTCAGAGCTTTCGACGCAGAAAACAAAAATGATCAAAACCGCATACTTAACTATTTTTTTACCAAAGTGTCGCTTAAGCCCTTTTGCATTTCCAGTGACGGTATATTCTCAACCCAAAGTCAATCAAAATGTATTTTTCTCCCAACTTCCAAGCCAATGCATCAAGTCGGGATGAAATGATAATTAATTCTCGATAAATTGGAAGTAAATCATCATTCAACACAAGTATTGCAAGTTTCGGGAAGTATTTAGAAATATTTTCTTGCTGTAGCATCTGACAATGTGAAATTAATAAAATTGTATTATTTTTATGTTATATTGTGATAAATTTATTAAGAAATTATTAAGATTTCTGATATGTAATATTCAGAAAACTGATTGCATTGCATATTAAATTATTGTAGATATTTTCTGAAAACCCATATTCAAAATATATAGATGTTTTATATAACCTTAAAATATTCTTTACGATAAATTCATTACAAATATGTGTTTAAATAAACTTTATGTCGTATTGATTAGTTCTATTTTGGGCCAGACGAAGTAACTGCTATTGCCTACCATTGGCTGTCATTATTCAAATGCTTTTTTTTTGGCCAGTTTGGAAAAACATGGTACTTGTGTAATGTGAAATTTTTATTTTATTTAATTATAATAAAAATGTATACAGCGCAGTTTTGTGATATTTCACCTCAAGTGACATCAGTCACTTTTTAAATTACGGAAGCAGTCGGGGACGCGCCGGGAAGACATAGAATGATTAAATAACTAATTCCTGAGTCTAATTATGTAAGTTGAAGTTGAGTTCAAGATACCCTTAGTATCACACTCTTCAAAGACCATCAATCAGGTTCAAAACTTTGCTTATATCTTTTGTTTGGTGCCCAGATTTTAAAAGTCATGTACTTCTCAATCTTGCTCTTTCTCATCTTCGTCTCATCTATACTTTATTTAGCTTCACAGCAAACCCTAAATCAGGAATGCAATAGTGCCACTGGCTCCGGGAAATTTTAACTCTAGTGCGTTAATCACATTAAAAATAAATAAAATTACCGAAACATTTAGACTTTGTGAAGAAAAAGATCAGTGGCGCTACATCATATCTGCCTAACCCTGCGGAAAATTGCATCATTGTTAGTAAGTGGTGAGCTTTCAAAATAAATCAAAGGATTACAAGATATTTTCATTAATTTGATAAGAGATAATAATAAGTTGTTTTTTTTTATAAATACATTTAATGCTCTTTATAGTATGAAGTTACAAAAGTAAAAAAAACCTTTCCTGGTGTGAAAAATTTTGGAAAAGAATAATATACTGCTGCTTTTTAAAATAACATTCTTTTTCTCTTTATTTTAAGGAAAAAATAATCTGGATTATGTTTTACTTGATCGTGTTATGACAAGAGATTATTTCCAATGATACTTTTATCTGTTCTTCGTCTTATTTATGTTATTTATTCTATTTTTATAATTCTTTAGCGAATACATTACTCTTGTAAAAATAGGGACAATTGCGATTGAAAAATTAATAAATCAATGCTGAATTGAAAAAAAAACATTTCGCTTTGTTGCCGGAGTGCTTTGATCTCTCAGCCAAGATGGCAAAAGTGAAACAAAACAAAGAAATGTACATTTAATATTTTTCTCGGGTTAAATTACACAAATTAGGATATGCAAAGTAAGAGAAAAAACACAACACAGCTTTTCGAAGTGGCACTAATTCCGTATTTATGTACATTGAAAAGCTTTGGTGGGAAATTTATGTCCCCGCTGAATCTATATCCCAACATTATTTTCAAACGTTGAACTTTTTTAAGCGTTCATATAAATATTCATCTTTATACATTAAATATTCAAATAATAGAATGTTTAATCTTTACAAATCAACCATCCCTCTTTTTATATAAATCTCCATTGTGCTTTTTATTAAAACTCCCTCCCAGGGCGGCGGAATCATTTTTTTACCTAACAAAGACTCATTAATTATGGAAGATAAAGTAGATTTGTGTAAGTCCAGGTAACTTGGAGCGGATAGGGCATACCTTTTTCCTTTACATTTTGAAGGGTATTTTTTATTAAGCGATTCAATAATGTAGCATGAATTATGTTCCCGGGGAACGTTTAATCATAGCGGCATTTCTTTAATGAAGAGAAATGACGGTTTATAGAATTTGCTCCATTGTGCTCCAGTCAGTTGATGCTGCTATCGAAAGACGCGCTCTAATTGATTTGATCTTTGGCATATGAATAGGCATCATTAGGAATATTTAAAAATATCAACCTATCGTGAAACATTTTTTAATCAGGGTCGTTAGTGATGCAAAACTTTTATCAAAGACTGTGGAAATAGTGAGGATAATTATTACAATAATTTGTCTGAAACGTGACATAATTACAAAAGTATTCAAATTTTAAGAGAGGAATGGGTAGTCTGTTATTAAATTCGCCAGGGTAACTTATTTCTACGCCGATAAAGGGCTCATATAAAACTCTAAACTGGATCTTTTTAGTGTGGTGAATAATTTTCAAATAACATAAAATTAGAAAGGGAAGCCAGTGGGACTATGATATGTTGTGAGACTAAACAAAATCGAGAGAGGAAGATGGGAAAGAGGAAAATTGTGCATTTTAACCAACGAATTCTGAATGGTGGTCTCTCGCCAGAACAATACTGAGCGTAGCTTCCGTCCCGCAAATATACCATGAATGTATTATTTTATAAATGAAAACCAAATAATAACTTTGTAAAAGACTACAGAGTGGTTTATTTTATTTTTTTATCACCGACCGGTTTCGCTTAGCCTAAGCATTATCAGGGTACAAAATTTAACTAAACAAAAATACATGGTGAGTAGTTAAATATACTCATACATACAGAGAAAGAACACAATATAAAATAAAATAAGAGAAAAGTAAGAAAACAAAATAATAACATTTATATTATAACAAGATAACAGAGAGAAAGAGACAGATCATATTAAATGAAAGAGAAAAAACGTCCAAAATTAGGTATATTTCCCGTTAACTCGTACAATTTCTCATTATTCTTTTATCACGTTCTCAGTTGACGTTTTGCCTCTTTCATTTCAAATTATCTGTTTCTTTCCCACTGTTGTTTTGATATATATTAAATGTTATTATTTTGTTTTCTTACTGTTCTCTTATTTTATTAGTATGTATAACCACACACTATGTATTTTTTGTTTACTTTAATTTTGTACCCTCACAATTATTAGGCTAAGTAAAACCAATAAAATAAAATCTCTCGTCTTATACATAGGTATTATATTTCATTTTCATTCAATATGTCAAACCACAAAATTATTTGACATATTTAAGTGAGTTTTCTACGAAAATACTAAAATATGTATTATCTTAAGTTAATTAAATAGAAAAACACATTTATTGTTAAAAAAAAATGCACACGCCAAGATTCGACCCACGACCTCTAGATTTGTAGTCGATAATCTTAACCATTCAACCACGGAAATTTTAAACATCTCACAACTACTGAGAGCAATTTTTTTTGTGCGTAAAATTAACTCGTATTTTTAAGTGCCTATTTTGAAATCTTTTTAGACCTCAACGTTAACGAGGCTCACAAACTTTTTTGAACTAAAACAGTACCATCAATAGTATTTGTTACAGCATCACTCACTTTTCGTTTGAAACTTAGATGAATGATGTCTCGGAATATTAAATAGGATATAGAATGATTTTTTTCTTGATTAAAGACCTGAAAATATTTTTTTACGTAACATCCAACAAAAGTTTTTTTACATCTCACAAAAACTTCCCTGTTAATTACAGGGATCTATATCAACACCAGGTGGGGTAAAGTTGTGAGGCAAAAAGAAGGAGGATACATTTATGAGAAGTTCATCCCATTTGCGTACCGTTTCACAAAATAGCGACTCTTTCTCATACTGCTAACGTCAACTATGAACAGTTGTCTTTCAAAAACCGAGTTCTTGGCTGGTATTCCAGTGTGCAAGGGATTCTCATTTATTTATGATTTTTTTAAAATTTTTTACAGCAAACTCTTTTTTTACCGTTGGAGTGCTAATAGCCCTTTCGAAAAAGTAGCAACATTTTAATTTACACCTTTTATAGCACTTGTTTAAAATATTTTGTTCAGTTATAAAAAAATATTATGCCTAATTGTTCAAAGGTATTTTCTTCAACCTATAATAATATTTGGTCTAGAACAATTCTCCTCCACAATTTTGGTATTGTATTAAAAAATGTTCATCTAGGAACGGTTTAAGAAGACAAATATTCTTGAGTGACAAATAACTTAACTATATTTTAAGTCTTTCTTCTCCCACCATAAAAACCTGAAATTATCGTTCGTGTAATGTTAGAGCATGCTTGTAGCGGATTGAACTCGAGATGACCGGGTGCAAACCTGACGCTTTGGACTACCCATCTACAATCGATTTAACTGCGTTCAATTATGTATTTTTTTCCTCCAAAATTTACCCATTCTACTGATGATGTATTACCTACCCACAAAGTAAGCAGATGAAAGATATTTCAACAAATTACTAAATTAACAGAGTTAAAAATATCACACATAAGGCCCTTGAGCATGTGAGCACGAAAATAAACTTACACAAAACGAAAATAACAAAATTCTGAAATATAATCATCTAAAATTACGACTCTAAGATATCTTATTACAGATTCACTAAAATAAAGCTCTATAAATCATAATATAATGCCATTTATTTATCAAATCAATCAAATGCAAGACTATTCAATTCCTCAAAAAAAATTATTAACATGAATTATTACATCTTTAAATCTGTATGAAATCTATTGGCACAGAATGTATTATTTTATATTCACTTAAATGATAAAGTCTCATACTTTTAACGGCTTTTCTCTGAATTCCATTGTCCTTTAATCTCGAGAATGTGATCTTGTTACGGGCGAAGTAATAACATAACGATGTGTTTTGAAGGTATCAATGACGTCTCAAGTTCAGTCGAATAATGTAGAACCACTTTTGGCAATATGTTACATTTTCTTCATACTTTGGTATGATGGTGTAGCAAAATTCTTACAGAAACAAAATGTGTTATTCTCTTCAACATTATTTAGCAATGTTAAGAATTTCACTAGAAATTTTCTCGAAGAAGAAATAAATAGTTTTATCATTTGCAAATACTTAAAAAGACAAAATATTAACAATAAATAATTTCCTTCATTAGAAAATCGTACGTTCGTACGAGTGTGAACTTTTTGAATTTGAAACTGATTTTATTTGAAATTATCAAATTAGGAAGTGTTTACGAGAGACGGAAAGGATGATAAGGATATTGAAAGACGGGTGAATGCAGGAAACTCCATTAATGGAGGACTGAACGCTGTTGGCGTAAATAAGAAATTGTCCAAGAAAGCGAAGCTAGCAGTCTACAATGGAGTGCTTATACAAACCCTGATGTATGGCAGTGAGGCATGGAACTCGCAGAGGAAGAATGAAAGTAGACTAAATGCTGTGGCAATGAGATCCATGAGACGTATGTGCGGTAAAACCATGTATGACCGTATTTAAAAGGTGAAAATCCGGAAAGAATGCAAGGCTGATGTGAGCGTAATGCATAGGATCAAAACAGGGACGCTTAAATGGTTTGGGCATGCAGAGCAAATGAACGAAGAAAGGAATGTGAAAAGAATATATGATGCGAAAGTGAATGGAAGAGAAATTCGAAGACGCCCGAGGAAGACATGGCACGATCAAGTAAATAAAATAATTTAATCGGATCATGTGAAGAGTCAGAATAACAGAAGAGTATGTATGAGACGATATATGAATGTGAATGAAGCAAGGAGTTTGTGCCAAAACAGAGTTATATGGCGGTCCGTCCTCTCTGCCTACCCCTGTGGGAAAACGGCGTGATGGTTAGTTAGTTAGTTAGTTTTATCTTTTAAATGCCCACCTACATAATAAAATATCTACCTTTAATGTTTTCCAGCAGATATTATTGAATATTTGAAATAGGAACATTTGTTTTTTCTTGGCATATCAGAGTTACATTCCGTAATTAATTTATTTTGATAATAGAACAAAGTGGTTTAAAAAATCTTATAAAAGACGACAATAAAAATACTGTTTATTTTTTACTGTCCATATACGAGTATATACTCTCGGCACTCTAATGGTTAAGATAGTTGAATGGATGCTTCAAAGCTTCACAGCTCGTGTATTAACTGTTAACAAAATCTAGAACTATCTAACAGCAAAAAGGTGTACAAATTTCATGCCGCAGAACCTGCCGTACGAGAGTTTTTGCTGCTTCAGGGAACCGATTTTTTGTTGCATATACTTATACGCTGTAACTGGCTCTAAAATCTGTACATGTTTAAATGCATAATTTTTGTTTTGTAAGTAAAGCCCTCTCCAAGAGATTTATTTTTTTATATGAATACCGCATAAGAGTCTCAACTGCTCCCGACCGTCTAAAGCCAGTGAGACTATGGCATCCTCGAATAGGGTATGTTGTGAGGCGAAGGTTGTTGGGAGGGGAAGGAGATTGAGAAGAGATAGGTTGGGAAGTACTTAACTATTCAGATTTGGTCACCAAACACGGCTAAAGCTATTTCAAGCAACGTTTTGATTTTGAATGGTGGTTTTTCACCAGGGCGATACGGATTACCGATATAAGATATATCTCAAACAAACCCTATCGATACTTGAATAGATCCCTAAAAAGCTACCCTGCTATCTCAAACAAACTCTATCCCTGAGGTACATATGCTTGTTTTGCTTTTTTCTAAAGCCAGTAATTGTAAAAAAACGACATTCAATCAAATTTATGATTATGATAATTACCGACGAAGAATCATTCAATGCTAAATGACCAGATCCACCCCCTCCCTACTCTTTTCAACCTTACAACATACCCTAATTTATCGGGGATCCTATATTTCAACTTGTACCGAAACTTTTGAGCTCTCTCTTTAAATGATTTTTTTACAGCAATACGGGTTCGAATCATAAAGAATATCGCGACTCATTGAGCAAGCAAATCTGAAATATCACTTATATTATCTAAGTGTACGTGCTATGTTCTCAACAAGAATGAAAATGCTTAAGGATTCGTGATTCGCGTTTGGTCCTTCATACCACAATAACAAAACAACAATACACCCTTTCCAGCAAAGCGGTACAAGCTGTACCTTAAGACAAGTTGCTTGTACCCGCAAGACAAGTAGTCCTCCAGTGAAAGCTCTCGTGCTTTAATTTGTGTCCCACACTAGTGGGCACCCAGGGTTAAATTATTCCAAGAAAAAAATTAGAAAAATACCAAATGTATGTATACTACTTGTTTATTACCACAATGTTGCATGAAAGGGAGTACCTATGTTCCGAATAAACTCTCATTCATTTTGCGATTATTCGAAACTTGGTTTAAATCTCGATGCGGATAAACATTTCATTGATTTAGGTTAGTTTATTATGAAAACAGATAAAATTAGCTTACAACCACTTTATTATTTAATATTTTTTCGACCAGTTTCGGAAACACCTTTCCATTTTCAGGACAATATTATTGTTTTAATTTATTTTTAAAGTTTTATTTTAAAATTGCCCTGAAGATGGAAGGGTGCTTCCGAAACAGGTGGATGAAATATTAAATAAAAAGTGGTTTTAAACTAATATTATTTGTTTTCATTATAAACATGGCAAGCGACAAAGTTAATGCTACGATTATAGTTTTTAATCTCACAGAATTAAATTGAATACGAATAAAGTAATTTTTTGCAACTCATTTTAAAGTGAAATATACTTTCACTGTAAAAAAACACCAATGTTAAAAATCGAACCGTTACGCGTTACTTAAAATGGCTTCAGCTATGTTTGTTGAGTGGATCTAATAGTCAGGTACTTTCGGATCTCATTCCCTTTCCCAACATTCTTCAGTCTCACAGCAATCTCCAATTCGGGGATGTCAGGTTCCACTGGCTCTAAACAGTTGCAATCCTCGTGGAAGAGACTTACCATTAGTTTTTATTTTATTTTATTGGTACAGATGATATTATAACATTAACATTACAGATATCCTAATTCTTTACAAAAGTACCGTTGATACAGTTAGTATGCAGTGCTAAAAACCTTGGAAACTCACTGTAGATTCCGAAAAATACGACGATATCAACGACCGTACTCAGAGAGCGGATCGCCCTACCTCCGGGCGAATCCGGGTACGACTCGCTCAAGAATACTCAATGTTGTGGTGACGTCCCTAAGAGTGAGACACGGGCACTGTACCCGACGTGATCAGGTACACAAGTAAACTGTAATAGGGGGGGCGGTCCCGATCTGCGAAGTGCTCCAAGTGGTCGTCTCGTTGTAAGGGAGTCGACTAGGGTTGACTTGTAGGGGCTGGTTCTGCTCTCAAATGAAGATGCTGCGGCGTGGTCCGGAGAAAGTTGTAATCAGGCGGTCCAGGGGGCAGGCGATGGTCAGAAGAAAAAGGCAGGAGTCAAGTTGTAGGCGATGTCAAGCGGAGAGAATCAAGGTAGGTAGATGATGCTGGCGGAGGATGCTGGTGATCTGCCTTCCTCTGGTTTTGCGCAATTTATATTGCGCTCAGGGCGCGACCACGGATTTGGGAGATTTGTATGGGGGAATTTTGTTTCCCCTTTCTCGCTCTTTCGGGTCGCTGGCAATTTTGTGGGATAGATTTAATTAATCTATCCCCTTCTCTAAGCATCACCTTTAACCTCAACTTCTCCACACTCTTCCATCATTTTATTAAGTTAAAAATACATTTTTAAACACAAGTACAAAAAAAAAGGTGCCCGTTTTTTTGGACTAAAAATCTTAATTACTAACTTAGCCTAACATTTACATATATGAAATTACATTGTTTTTTGTAGCTGGGAGTCAGGCCTTTACGACGGTATAATTTATTGGGTCGTGTGATTGACCTGGCTCCCGTTATAAGAATCAGACAGATTGATTTCTCTCGCCTCGGTCGCTGAACTTGCGGCTCGGTCGTGAGGATCTAGGCCGCTCGCGTTTGCGTTATTCGCAGCCTGGGGATTTTAGCCTCAAGGCCAACCTCTTGTCTCATTTGCGGCCGAGCGAGCCGGGAAAACATACATAAAATTATAGAATTTACAATTTGTATTGAAATCACAGCGCCGCTGTCAAGGGGCACTCGATTTGGATCAGAATCTGACTGTTTGATATGAAGCCGTTAATTAACTTTCAAAAACATTTTATTTGGGCAAAAGACCAACGTGTTTCAAATGTATGGTAATTGATCCTACCGTGAATAAAATGTGATGGATATAACCAAGGACAGTTTTCTGGCATTATAAAATAATAAATAAAAGGAATGAGTGATGGATTGATAAAATATCGTTAATAAACAATAAAAATAGCGTTCCCAGGATAGAACCTTGTGGGACCCCCAAAATAAACAACCATTGAAGTACAAATAAAAAAAGTCCTATCGAAAAACCAAACAGCTATATCAAGAATAAAGTATGTAACATAATATATAACATATTGGCATGTTGCATGTTGCATGTTGCTTTTAAAACGCATGAAAATGTAATTTCGACGATGTGTCTTGAATATTCCCGATGGCCGCCGGGTCAGTTCGGTCCTGACGCCCTCGCCACCATTGTTGGCTGGAGACAGAAGTTGGGTTGTAATTAAGTCCCATCCTAGTTCCTAGTCACAAACGCCAAGGGTTGTTAGAATCTGGGTGTTAATTAATAAAACACACTTACAAATGAGTCGGTAAGTGAATTTCCGACTTTGCACACACGAAGGACAATTTCTACTAATTGAAAAACTCAACTGAAGTATTATCTGGGAAAACAAACAATGTAAAAGGGTTCTACTTTATTTCATAATGATTAATTTCCGCACGAGCGTCAATTTTGTTTGACCTATGATTTTTTTTTCCGCTAAATCAGATTAAAAATTCCAGTTTAGTTATCTGAATTTAATAGATTTATAGCTTAATTTGGCCTGAAAAGCTGTTACAAGACCTTTTAATATCTTCATTCCGCAATTTTCTGACAAAATTCTGATAGACTTTAAGTATTTTTACTTTAAGATACGAAATCAGTTTATCATCAGAAAGCACAAAGGTCAAGTGTCTACCGTTCGAATTGCGTATTTTTACTATTCGTTTTCATGTTCCAATGACAGCTGAAAACATTTTTAAAGGGTCGTTTAACATTAAATATGCACGCAGGATAAAAATTACCCGAATGATATCAACTTAGGAAAGGGCATCAGAAAAAGTAAAAACATAAAAGCAATAATAGTTGAAGTCTCAATCTTTGAACGAAAAATCGAATATGTCGATCATTAAGCTATTATAAAGGCTGCCTTATGTACCCATAAAAAATCAGTGTTGAAATGTTTTCATCATCCTCAAGTATCAAGTAACAGTTTTTAAGCTATTGTAGTTACCTCATCTTTGGATCCAGTGGTTTCGGTGTCAAATACCATTAAGTAAAAATAATATGTTAGCGCTCTTAATGTGATATTTCATAAAAATTAGCTACGAAGGTATAATTACATATATTGTGTAGGTTCAGAGTTTTGAAAAAAACTTAACTACCTCTATTTGGGATGTGCATGTGATGAGTTTAATCAAAAGTAGTTTGGAAACATTTTTAATGGACAATTGAAAAAAAGGTTTAATTATATCCTTCTTTTTTTCCAAATACCCTGTGAAGATGCCTAATTTGTTGATGATATTAAATAGTCTTATTGCTCCGGGATTAATTTAATAATATAATGAAAAGCAATGTATTTCATGTATCAATTTAACATACAACCAAATCGATCAGAGAATATCATATGTTGTAAGTATGGAATGTAAGTTTTATTTGTATTTATCATTCAAATTTAGCATCAATAAAGTAAAAATAATCGACAAGTTAACGGCTGTAACTACCTTTTGTTGAACTATTCCTACGATCAACCCTATTAGACACTAGCAGAGCAGAGGGGACAACCCTCTTCATACGATTCTCAGTAAGGCTTCGTACCCAACATGACACGCAAGGACCCTTGGCTTTGTGTAGGCAGGAAATAGAGGACATAATACTGAAAACGGAGCCACATTTTCCTGAAACTTTGCCTTCAGGACAGTGGGAGGAATAATTACTCTGAAGAATATGGAAATTTACTTCTTAATGTTATATTGATGCAAATATACAGGAATTTGTGGTAATCTTAAGCCAGGGATAAACTGCGGCCTTGGAGCGTTTTTATTGTGAAAAATTACCCTTCGGCTTTCCGTAAAAAGACACAATACAGCGGGGAATTCTTTTACAATTGTGAGCTCGTAGGCTTTAACGTCAAGCCTATTGTACGATATTACTATCAAAATTCTCAAGCACATTCTTGAAAACAGTATGAATCAAGTCCAAAAGCAACGCATTATAGAAAACAAAAATTTTCATATATATACAGTGTGTTGCGGGACGTACCTGGCAGATATACGAGTATTAACTAACTTTATTCTTGAGCTTATTTGGAGTAAAAAATCAAGACGAGGAGAATTTCGGTCTCTGGTGACATTTTTTTGTTTATTTTGTAATGTTTTTCAATTAAAAATAAAAATATATATTATTGTTACATATTGTCGCTGGTCACTAAGCCAAGTAACTGCTCACTCCCACCCTCACCCTTAATGTCCAAGGCTGATTTTTTAAAGTTAAAAAATAATAACTACCATACAACAAAATGTGACCTGAGACCAAAACGCCATTTACAGTTGTTACTCCAAATAAGTTCAGGAACCAACGCTTGAAGTCTGTTGGATACGTTTTTCAACACCGTTTATATAATCTATAAAGCACAAAAGTTATTTAGAAGTAGGTAAATATAAATATAAGCACAGTTTTATTACAGACATGGAGCATTAGATAATATACATGTCTTCTTTTTATAAAGCAAATATTTAAAAAAATATATTAGAAGATTTCAAACTGGTTGGAGGATCATAAAATTTGACGAATAATTGTGAAAAAAAGATATTTCCTTCAAAACAGCATCTTATAATTCAAATCTTATCATTTTTGCTGTCTCAGATGAAAACAATTATGTTCATTCACACATGTAAACAAGGGGGTAATTTGTTCGTGGGTAGTACAAATATTATATCGTTTCAAACAAAATAATTGATTTAGAATTAGTAAAAACAACTCGGCTTCTTCCGACTTTCAACACTGTCCCTTGAACAATCTAAAAATTTTGATCAAACAATGAGGCATTTGAAATCCACATAGCTCATATTAGAAATAACGGTGCAAGCTAAAAATAGTTGTGTTGACCTTGAAAATATTTTACTGGACAATGCGTGCAAATTTAGTGACACCTTCTCTCATTGTTCGAGAATTTTCGCCGCTTTAGATGATCAGAAAAATAAAGTTTTCCCCAGTCAGATAGCGCTACTCGAAATGAAATATTCATGAGATTGAATTGTTTGCAATGCATAGTTTTGAGATTACGTTGTGCATTGCGATCAGTTTCTTCGAGATCGAGGCGAGGTGCATGAAATGCTATCCATTACATACCAAAACAAAGGCTTTAAAATAAAAGCCGTATTTGAGAGAGAGTTATGGCTCCATTCCCAATATGATGATGCTATTGCTCATAGCTTATTGGCAAATAGTCAATAACAATTGTTGTATGCCCTTATTACATGGACGTTCGGCTGAGCAAACGTGAATTGACTTATCTCGATAGAGCTTTCCAGAACTCACAAATACCTTAATTAAACATGTTTCATCATTAGACATACAACGCGTCGTAAGTTCGTGGTTAACTTCCAATATATTATTGCCAATTTAAGCATCTCAAATGTATGTTTAAACTCCTGTGAAACTTTGCCACGGCTACCTGAAGATGGAGATAGGGATGAATCGATTTGGATTTGCAAAATTATTGAAAAAAATGTTGGGGTCCAATTCTTTACAGTATTTAGACATTCAGAGGGCGGAATAATATTTATGCACGAGAAGATTTTATTAAGGGTGAGAAGCAAAGGACGCGGAAAAAGCTAAGTGGACTACCGTCGCCGTCCGCCTCCCCCCCCCATTCTCCAACGAAACACCCTTAACACATTTCGTAACACGTTTTGGAAAAAAATGATACATTTAAAAATTTCATTTTAAAATATACCATTTTTTTGTGGATATCGGAAATAATGCAAGGCTGATGTAAGCGTAATGAATAGGACCAAGAAAGGGACGCTTACATGGTTTGGGCATGTAGTGCGAATAAACAAAGAAAGGAGTGTTAAAATAATATATAAAACGAAAGTGAATAGAAGAAAAAGTCGAGGACGCCCAAGGAAGATATGAAGAGGAAGAATGCTTCACGAATTGCTAGTTCTTTAAAATGAACCCTTCGCAGTGAACACTTCAATTGAAGTCGAACACGCAAAAGAGAGATTTGAATTTATGCGGTTATTTGTTCAGTTCTTTTTGGAACCGGTTCCCCGCCGGTTACATACTAGTCGGTAGCGCTTTGAAGGTGAATGGAAAAGAACTGAAAGTACTTCTTTATTGACTTTATAGTTCAACTTCACAACTGTACCGCTGCAAATTGAAGTAGTTCTTTGTAATCTAACCTTTATGGAAGTATTTGTTCAATAAAACGAAGTTAATTAAATGAATGAACGCTAAAATGAAGTACCAACTTCATTTGAAGTATTTGTTCCATGAAACGGAGTTATTGAAATGAATGAACGCTAAAATGAACTGTTAACTTCAATTGAAGTATTTTTTCAATGAACAATGAATGAAGTAGGAACTATTGCCAAAAGAAGTAGTTCTTTCAAAGCGGTCACAATGCTACTAATCACCTTCTCTGTTGACGTTTTGTCTCTTCCGATTCATTTTATCTGTCTCTTTCTCTCTGTTCTTTTGTTATAATTGAAATGTTATTCTATAGTTTTCTCATTGTTTTGTTACTTTATTTTTTTTTTCTTTCTCTGTATGTATATATAACCGCACATTTTTTAAATTTTTTGTTTAGTTTATTTTTTTCTCTGATGATGCTTAGGCTAAGCAAAACTGGTCAGTCATAAAAATTAAAATAATGTTCGTGGTCTTATACAAAGATATTTTTTCATTTCTTTATATGTCAAACAAGTGATGTATCTCCTTCCTGTTGAGTAGGTCACTTCCAACTTTTTTAACAAATTTCTTATAACTGGGGGTATATCTACATTACCTAAAGTATGTACCTGATAAAAGTACAATACCTCAATATTTGAAATAAGACTCGTAAAATAAATAAATGCAGAAAGTTACAATTTTTCAAAGTAAAAGTTAAGCGGTTTTTAAAGTGTTAAATAATTCGAACTTCGAGTAATGGTTTGGCGAAAAATTCTCTTATAAATGGAAATTATGTCGGGGTTTTTAATGGTTTTTTTATTATTTACGACTTTCCGCCATGAAAAAGAAAATTTGTTGATAATTGTTTTCCAAGTTGTTTTTACTTTGAGGAAGAAACCTGCTTAAGCTCAAACTTCTGGGAATATTTCAAATTTGGCTATAAAAATAACTCTTCGTATTATATTTTATGTGATATTTTTTTTGACTGCCTTATAAAACCTAGATTTTAAAAGTAAAATATTTCAAAAGTTTCCGTATGTCCAAGTTATCTTACAATGTTTTTCTCTAGGACGTCAGTTATAATTTTTTTTATCAAAGCGGAGCGAACGCCGTATTACGTGAAACATACTCTTAGCATCACACGTACCTTAGAATTGTTCTATTAGCTTAGGATAAATACATGTATTAATAGTTTGTTACTGAACGTCCTAGTTCAAACTTAATTGTTTTTTTTTTTTTTAGTTACTTATATACCAAAGCTTACAAAGTATCTAATTATAATTCATATTCTTTTTGACTTAATAATAATAATAAAACTTATTGTACTTGAAATTACTATTGTATTTTAAATGGTTCTTATTGGCTATTTTGGTTGTATTAATTGGCATAATTTGAATGGTTTCTGGCAGCGCATTATATTTTTAAATTTCATCCCTTTATAAAGTAAACTGTTTTGTGTATTGATTTTATTATTTTTTGATAGACTGATTTCTTTGCATGCCTTGTATTATATCTGAGAATATCAACGTTGTAAATAACTTTGATAGAAAAATATTTTGTTAACAAGTTGTTCTTCATTTTATATATAAATGTCAATGTGTTGTAATGTACATAATATTACAAATTATATACCTACCGCCGCAAAGTTGCAAGAACGTATTTGTCAGCTTAACGCTAAGAAATTTCCATAAAAAAACGTAATCTTAACCTTAAGTGTACCGCTGAGTTGATTTTTCGCTGAGCATTTGTGCCAAACTTTACTGTAGCCTTTGCCCACTTTTGTTGGTGAAAGTAGCCGATAAAAATGATTTCTTAAAAAATCATCGGAAAATAAATCAACTCATTGTTGTTAGTTTTGAAGCACTGTTTTATTGTACCTATTTTCATGCGGTTTCGAAAATATTTTTCATGATCTTACATAACAAAATTATTACTTCCTACACTGTAAAAATATATTCAATATTGAGTTTATGAGTAGGTAATTTATTTATTCTCCGCCGTGAACCTTTTTTTCTTCGTGCATAAAGTAGCTTGATTGTGCAAATAAAAAGGATACCATTTCCCAACAGAATCATAAAACGATATTCCCAGTCTTAAGAAACTTCCCTACCAATCCAGTCTTAAGAACTTCCCTGCAAATTGGGTATCAATATCGTATGAGGTGTCGTAATTCAAAATCAAATAAATTCATGTGATCCGATATTTAAAATTCATGTGCCATAAAATAAAACAACGTTTGCAAAATGAAGTAAGAAAATAAAACGGAAAGGGCGAACGGGTTTTTCCCATTCAATAAGAAAATGCTTAGAGCACACCTTTCAGATGATTTTCCTCGAATTCCCTAGAATCTCCTCTCAGAAGCTATCTCGCCGGGAAGTTTAGTTTGATACATATCTATTTGATTACATGTTATGGCGTTTTCGTGCCAAGAACTCGGCTAAAGGTTGGATTTCTACCTAAATTCGAACCCCGCATCCAAAATCCACTTGGTTACGAGTATTCCTAGATACATATTCCCCGAAATCGTTATTTACTTATTTTTAAATCCCTGAGTAAGTAAATGTAGCCTTTTATATTCAAACAAAAAATAATTAACTTTTATGTCAGCAATTCATTGCATAATAAAACATTTAACTAATTTTCTATTAGGCCCTCTATACTAAACAGATACAATACATACTTAATTCCATTCCAGATAACTTTTTGATAGTTTTGGTTTGCTTTATGATTTACTATAATATTCATTATCTGCTATCCAGAATTTCTGTATATAAAGGCTTGGTTTATTTAGAACTAAAAGTATCGCATATCTCGTTGTTCAGTCTCAAATACACACAGCTGTTCTCCGGCTATTTAATAAGTTTAATTATTTTGCCTTTCTTCGTTTAACGAGATGTGAATTTAAATATTTTGCTATAAATACGAGCTCATATTGTGCCCTATATATATATATTAATTTCTTGAAGATGTGCAGTAATAACGACCATTTAATACTTAAACAATTGTGAGCCATTTAAAATCGACGAGAAACATTAATGAAGTGTATCACTTCTACTCGCCAGGGCTGAATTTGAAAGTTGCCAATCTTGGAAATGACAAAGGTTTGTCGTCTAAATTATATTTTGAACTTTAAATAGAACGCAAAATTAAAATGTCACCTTGCTCTATATTAAGTAGATGTTTTTATAATATTTAAAAAAAAAACATTTTTCAGTTTCTAAAAAAAATCCAATCATTTCAGATAGAGTTTTTTAGAACTGACCGAAAGAAAGGAAGAAGAAAAAAAAATGTTTCCCGAGTTTTATTCTCACGTACCGACTATAAAATATAATTAAAATTTTATCAATACTCAATTTGTTCAGAAATGAATTATCTTAAGTGGTATTAATACCTGAAATTTAATATTCTGTATTTAATAGGCAACAATATTTTAAATAAATGTTGAATCCAGCTGTTGACTCACCACATTTCCACAATAACTTTAAATTTCGATAAACATAGATATATTTACATATATATATATATTTTTTTTATATAATTCAATTGAATTATATAAAAATTAAAATGGAGTTCTACAAATTAAACACAAAAACTATAAACATAGATATCATGCGACTTGATTTTTGTAATGTACCTTATTTTCTTTTCCAGTTACTAGACGTTTCAACATACGTCCAAAATACCCTATTATAGGATGCCATAAAACAAAACCGTGGGATAAGATTTTTTTCATACATATTTGGTTATTTTTTAACTGAACTAAACATAACCAATCAGTGGGTTATTTGAAATTGATTTATATACTCTAAATATCACATTGGATGCAATGGCTTTAGCCGTGTTTTGTAACAAAATCTGAATAGTCTAACATTTTCCAACCTTATCCTTCCCCGTTTTCTTCTCCAGTCCAGAGAATACAATAGTCCTACTGACTTCAGACGGATGGGAGCATTTGGATCTCTTGTGCGGTATTCACATAAAAAATAAATAATTATGGAATTTAAATTGAGGTGAAATGCACTGAACATGTAATCTCTAGAAGTGCAATCTATACCAATTTGAAAGAAAACAATCGACGTCAGACCTTCCGACTTCTAAGCATCTAACAAGCCAGCGATATTGATTTTCTGCTCACGAAAGAATTTCAATATTTTTTCAATTTTGATCATTTGCACCAGAAGTAATTAAAAATGATCATACTTCGCGCATACGGACAAGTCCACAAACCACTTCTATCGGTTTATACCTTCAGTAGGGAAAATAGTGTGACAATAGAGTCGTTAAAATTTACTTGGAAGTTTTAACAACATATCGTGAAAAATATAGAAATAGAGTAGTTTAAAGAAACTTTTTACATTTATTTATTTATCCAATTAACTGTAGGTGTGTCTTTATACAAAAAGGTATAATCAGAACGATTTTAGCATTAGACTCTCCTCACTCACGATTGCCTCCCAATAGGACAACCACCCCTTCATTTTTATATCGCTTTAATTATACTTACCTATCAAAAGTAGGAAGTAATTATTTCGGGGAAGTTGTTCTTGGGAGGCAATTGTCAAGGAACAGTTCCATTATCTAGGGGACATTTGCTGTCTGTACAAGTATCTGTTAAGTGATCACAAGCTTTGTATATGTTTTGGGTAAATCAGAGCAGCAATATCTTTTATACGATTTTTTTAAATGCATTAACTGTGAACGCATCTTGCGTAAACTTTGGTATTGTTATCATTACCAGTTACAAACCGGTATCACCTAGAGAGTATCAACACTCTTTCGAAATATTTGTTTTTATTTGGAATGTAATAGATTAATAAATTTATATCAAACATTTAAATAATACCGATAATCAACAACACAAATATGAAACAAAAAAAGCCAGAAAATAAAAAGGCAATTTTCACAATTATTAAAAAAAACATTAATTAAACCAAACAATAATAATATCAATAATCTTCAATGAAAAGTATGAGATCGATCAAAAAGGTCAATATTCATTAAGGTCCCAATGGCTGAATTGGTTGAAGCGTTACTCTCGAATAGAGTAGAGGATTTGAGTTCTAGTCTCGGTTGTGACCATTTTCTTTTTTATTTTCTGTTTTAAATTTGTATTGTTGGTTATTGACATTATTTAAATGTAAAAAAAAGAAGTATTATTGCTCTAAACTTAATTCTAATTCCAATAAATTTATATTATATGACTGTTTAATGGATATTTTATAACTCAACATGAATGAGCACGTGATCTGCAAATAATTGAATTGATCGAGAAATTCAAGACGAAAATGATCAGCGAATTTACAAACAGCAGAGTTTTTCGTTCTAAAAAAATACATTTTCACTCTGAATTCAAAAATTATTTCCCTTTAAAAATCGCGTTTACAAAATCGCTTCAATTTTTCGTTAATTTTTCTTAACCGTTTTTATTAAACTGTATTTTTTTAAATTTAATCTTATTGAGATTAGCGCACTGGAGTTAGGTTTATAAATAGCAATATACAAATGTATTAAAACTTAAATAAATCTCATACGTGAGGGCATTACCGCTCGTGAGTTAGTAGCAGAATTGTTCAAAATTTATTTATATTTCCATAGTGAGATTAACAAGTTTTATTATTCTCAAAGCAAAACTCTCCATTAATGTATAAACATCCATATTTAACGAGTTCGCAGGAAAGTTTCATGGGAGGCGTATTCATGATTATGAAAAATTAAGTTATAAGAGTAGTTTGCAAACTTATGTTTACAGGTAATGTGTAACGTGGGTGGTGGCTGTCGGGTATTAACGTTCAAATGCCCAAAAAATGAGTTGTCAAACATCGTGCTCAGAATAGAACTTTCTAGAAAAAAAATTGTGTGCACAGACATTTTTCGAAACGGAATCAAAAATGTGTTAAGAAGTTTTGAATAGGATAACAAAATAATTTTTCCAGGAATTATCAAACGACTTAATTTTGAATATGTATCTGTATTTTTTTTATAAATTATTTTGGTACGTTACTTTTTTTTCAAAATGAAATACTTATAATTTAATATTTTCGTAGAAAGCATTCACTTTGTTGTTTGACATATTAAATGAAAATTATATTATCTTTCTCTTTCTCTCTGTTCCTTTGTTATAATTTAAATATTATTCTATTGTTTTCTCACTGTTCTTAAATTTTATTTTATATTTTGTTCTACCCTTGTATGTATATATAACCGCACACTGTGTATTTTTTGTTTAGTTTAAGTTTGTACCTTGATGATGCTTCGGTTGAGCGAAACCAGTCGGTTATAAAATTAAAATAAAATGTCTGGCCTTGAATTGAACTAATTATTTCATTTTAATGCTTTTAATTAATTAATTTATATACTCCCTAATTTAGGTTTTACACATTTGACATATTTGTCAGTAAAGTTCGCATAATACAGCAATGACGGCCTCCATGGTCGAGTGGTAAGACGCTCGACTACGAATCCAAAGGTTGCGGGTTCAAACCCGGCGTGCACCAATAACTTTTATTTAATTAATATGTGTCATTACACATTTAATTCATATAAAAATAATAACAAGTATATTTGCGGCACGTTCCAGAGTGGTAGATACTCTAAGTATCGCCCTGGTGAAAGACCACCATTCAGAATCGAAACGTTGCTTGAAATGGCTTAAGCCGTGTTTGGTGACCAGATCTGAATAGCCAGGTACTTCCCAACCTTCCTCTTCCCGATCTCCTTCCCCTCCCCACTACCTTCAGCCTCACAACATACCCAATTTGGGAATGCCATAGTCTCACTGGCTCTAGACGGTTGGGAGCAGTTGAGACTCTTGTGCGGTATTCATGTAAAAAAAAAAAAAATGCAGTAATATAAAATGTAAGTACAAAGCAAAACAAAACATAGAACAAATATTTATTAAAACAATAACATAGAAAAAGTGTTTAAACATAAATAAATAACAAAGAAGAAGTGGTAGCATGATAAATTCAAAAATTACCATTAATACTACATTTTTTCTTTACCTATTGCATATATATCTTCGTACGCGGTGAGTTAGGAAAAATATAATAATATCAACTTAATAACGAATAAATTGGTACGAAGCAGATCTACTCACCGAAAAAATCTTATTAAGAGATTTTTATAATTAATAATGTTTATTATTGTTTATTCCACATTTTATAAGTAAATGATAAGGTCGTCCGACAAAATCTGCATCCATAAACACCAAAATCTGATATTTAAACCAGCTACATTCAATTAAAATAAAATGCAATATTTTAGTAAAACAATTTTATTCTGTTGATTTTGAAATAATAAAACATTGTAACAGTGTTTTTCCTTTCGTTGTCACACGTTTGGCGATAATTTATAATGAAACTAATTTGTTGTATTAAAAGAGTGAGTGGAGTTCAGTACAGAGACGTAGTATTTATTTTATATTTAAACAAGAATAAATGAAAAGTGACTTTAAAGGGTTTTCCCTTAAAACTTTAAAACTTCAAACAATATTTTACAAACTGAAAGGCCGACGGCGCACAATTCAATCGAACGCTTACAGATATTTCGTACTTAGAACTCAAAGACCTTGCTGAAGGGGAACAACACGCAATCAGTATCAGGTCTTGAGACTAGGTTCTGGATCTCTCACTAAGTTCTCAAAGACCTCACTGAAAGGGAACAACGCGCAATCAGTAATCAGGCCTTGAGACTTATTCTGGCTCTCTGCTGTTTCAAGGACGAGCAGCGCCTTTTATAGGCCAGCGGGCAGCGGCCTTCAGCACGTAGTGAGAGTAGTAGATGAAATTCCTAGAATTGCGTCGGCGATTGCCCAATTGGAGTCTGGCCCTAGATCCACACAGCTCGGCATTGCTAGAGAGGGACAGTGCTTTAGACGGGAGCGAGAAAGTATTCGGAGCCGCGCGCCTTGTCGCGTTACAATATTAATTTTTTGAACGAAAATAAACGATTCGATTATCTGTAACAAAGTGAAATTTAATACTGACAAATACACGATAACTTTTAAGAAAAATGTTTGATGTTTCAAAGCACGGCGGGTGTATTTTTATAATTCAATACTTTAAAGTAGTCGCTTAGTTTTAGATTTAAAACAAAGCATACTGAGTTTACAGGCAGTTAATAATATCGGTAAATAATGTATACAATCGAAATATCGCGCGAAACACGTTATAAAATCAAATGATAATACACAACGTAAATTGGTTAATTAATCAAATGAGAATATAAGTAATGTCTTAAATTCAATGATTCTTCTTGACTAGCTCAGTGAAAATAATGAGATTGTGGCTATTTAAACTTAAAAAAATGATATTGATAATTGTAATAATTTCAAAAATCTTCAATGTAAATAGGAAACAGAAAAATCCAGAAACTAAAAATTTTCTTAAGCTTTGAATACTATTACAAAGATGGCAAGCTATATCAGAAGAAATAATAAAGAATATGTAAGATTTTCAATGAAAGTGTGAGATTGATTAAAATGCCGGTTCCGAGTTCTCGGTCGCGACCGTTATTTTTTTTAGTTACTGACTTTTTCTGTTTCATTTTTACGTCAAAGATTATTGGTGAAATTTCAAAAATTAATATCAAAATTAGTACCTACCAAAATTCGTTTTTCTCAGAAAATATGTTTCAACTCGACAAGTATTTTTTCTCTGTGAAAATCTTTAAATCAACATTATAAATCTAGCAACCTTGGGAGAGTCCATTAACACATTCCACACAAACATACTGGGGGATTTATAGGCGTAGTGAATCAAATGGGCCAAAGCTATAAATAATAATAAATAAATGGTTCATTCCTTAAATATCATAAAATCCCCGTATGCTACCAAATTTATTTTATTTCCCCCAGAAGAGCCGAAATAAACCCTTTGAGAGAAATCAGCAACTTTTACTTTTAGTGTGGAAAAGTTTCACCATTTTTTTTTCAATTACAACAAATTTGAAAGTGTTAAAAGAAAACCAAATGATGCGATTTCCTATTTGAAAACATTCCCCGGTGCATCGTTTTCATCGAAAAGCTCCGCGGGGAACTTCCATCCAATGGTTCCAAAAGAATTATCCGGAATAAAATTATGTTCAAATATCCAAAAAAATCAATCATATCTAAAAACGTTATGCCAAATTACAGTATCATCAAAATAACTCATACTTATTAAACGACAGATGACATCCGTGGTCGGGTGGTTATGATCTTCTTCTACGAATCTATAGGCCGCGGGTTCAAATCCTAGCGAAAGTAAATAAACTTAATTTGTTTAATTTCTATTATTTCAAGTTTAAAATATTAATGAATATATTATAGTGTATTTGCGGAACGTTTCGAGTCGTTGATACTTTCAGCATCAAAGTTGGGATTGTTGTGCGGTATTTACAACATGTTTTTAAAGCAATTTAGTGTTATAACCGCCATAGCACTATGTAAGAACGTCAATTATTTTATTTTCGGGTACTTGACAAATTTAAAAAAGTAACTACCTATTTGGTCGGTAGATGAGTGGACAAACACGTCGAATTCCCACCCGGGCGTCGTGCGTTCAATTCCTCTGCTGGCTAAGTCATTACACAAGCAACATCTTCCGCTTCTTGTGATGGTAGTAGAAGTTTTTCAAATATTGTCAGGTTATTCGTAACCCGGGAATGTTTGTCTTTCTTTAAAAAAAAAAAAATTAAAATCCATATATATATTTACTTATCACACAATATTTACCGAAATTGTTGACTAATTAAAACCAAACCAACTGGTATAGTTCATAATTTAAAAATAAAATAAAAAACACATGAATATTCTCAACAACTATTATAATCCAACAATTTTTACAGCGTCTTTTAGTAATAAATATCACCTCATGGGTAGTTAACTTTTTTTAACACATATATATTTTTTTCAATTTCCTAAATAAAATGTGTTGTGCCACACTGACAAATCTGAATTACAAGTTAACTATTTTTACATTTGTCTTGATTTCGCCGCAACAAATACATCACAAACTTTTATCACTATTGACACAATCCAAATAAGCTCACTTGCCTAAAAAAGCCATGTAAACAAATACCTTTTTATAACCCAAAAAAAACTACATGAATACATGTTGCAGCTAACAACTCCTCAAAAATGTATTATTTTGATTTTTATTTCATAATCTCTCCATCGATTGAGAACCGTCCACCCATAAAAGTTCGGTCAACATGTTCGGTCGAGCTGCAGAGTTGTAACTTGATGTATTTTCCATACAATTTATATATTGTTTGGTGCAACGCGATACTTGTGTGCTGTACTCTGCACAACTGTACGAGGGTATGGTGCAGTACTGAACGGATCTAAGGAGCGCTGCGCCGGCCGTGGTTTATTTATCCCGCACACATGTTTGGTTGAACGATTAGCGACTATCGTGGGGGTTGTTTTACTCTATTTTTATATCTCGTAAAAGGGTATACAATTTTATAGCGTCCCATTAGCTCTACACAGAATGCCCTAGCGGAAAGTGGATTTTCCATGTTTAAAGATGCTGTGTGCACTGTGTCTCTTTATATAGCGCCCTTGAGGTTATTTTTCACAAGAACGGCGCTATACAAATCGTCCAAATATTATTATTATTATTATTATTATTATATGAAGGAGTCAATATAGACTTTTAAAAGAAGCATGTTGTACGAAGGAGTTAACACAAAAACAAATCGCCGGTAGCTATTTGAGGGGGATAACTTTAAATAACATTTACATATTTTCGGAGAAAGCTATCACTTTGTGGTTTGACATATTTAAATAAGTGAAAAAATAACTATATATTATCTTTTGTTTTATGGCCGACCGGTTTCGATTAGCCTAAGCATCATCAGGGTACAAAATTAAACTAAACAAAAAATACTAAGTTTGCGGTTATACATACATACAGAGATATAACAAAATATAAAATAAAATAACAGAACAACGAGAAAACCGTAAAATAACTTTAAATTTTAACAAAAGAACAGAGAGAATGAATCAGATTATATGAATTGAAAGAGACAAAACGTCCACTGAGAAGGTGATTAAAGAATAATGATAAATTTTATGAGTTTACAGGAAATATACCTAATATTGGACTACTGGACAAATTTACCTTGCAAAGTAATTTTTTTACTTATTTATTGCAATCGTCAAGATCACATTAGTGATGATCATTTTTCCACATAATTATTTGAAATACAATCGTATACAACGATTTTGATAAATGTTTTCAGGGCAATATTTATAAGAACCGCCTACTCCGTGATTTATTTGTTTATGAGTGGTGTGTGTACTTATTTCTGACTATTACTCTTGCTATTTAGACATATTGTGGCTAGAACACTGAACCCTTATAATTTATTTGCGTTACAAAATACCCACTCATATTGAAACTTTTTTTTTAATATAATGTTTTATATAGGGTAAAATATTTCTTTATCTTTATTTTTTATGATTAATTTTAAAACTTCGTATTTTTTATAATTTGAAGAATTAAATTCGATAATGCCACTATTACTATGCCCTGCAAAATTCTAGAAAAAAATCTTTTAAAAGAACTCCATTTGAATTTTAATAATTTCATTTTATCAAATTTAATATTATTATTGATATTTGCTATTTTTTTTAAGTAACAAATGTGTAGGCTATCAATGCCATTATCAAACAGTTTAAGTATCACATTAAACGCCGAAACCTCTGTCACTAAAAAAAAAAACTAACTTAATAAAAATAAAATTAAATAACAAAAAAATCTTGTATGTATTTGTATTGTGACAGCTATTTCGGCGTTCAAGCTTTATTAAACTGTGGTCAAGGGAAATGAAAACGCCTTATTTATTTGATTTTAGTTGCCACCATTCCATTTTTTTATTGTACTATTTAGTTAATAATTTCAATAAAAACTGATCATTATTGAAATTCTTATTCTGTGAGGTAATTGAACTAAAATTTGTTATTTCCCCATTTGATGATTACAAACTATTGCATTAGAATTATCCAGTTTTGAACACGAAAGGATTTATCTATTTACATCAAATTAAAAAAGATATTGAAGAAATACGATAAAACAGAGAACTGCATATTACTCGTATTTGAACAAATGACGGAAAAAAGTGCGTAGAACCGAAAGAGCCCCTTTTCTACCAAATCCTCTAATACTTATTGATAGATCTTTCAAAAAAGCTTCACAGTTACCGAAAAAGGCGTTCAAACATATGCGATATTGAGGCAACGGTACTATAAATACATATTTCATCTCTAAGTCCGTAATATTTGATCTCGTACCAAAAAAGGTGCGTAGAGTAATATCGATTCCTTTGTTCTACTATGAGTTTGCTAATGGCAGGTAATGCGGACACCCTGAAAAAATTGAAAAGCGTGAAAGGTGAACGAAGATAAGCAGAAAGGAAAGAGTAGCCTTTACATCATAAAGCTTTATATTGTAAATTACTCGTGTAAAAATGTTTCGTGTAGGACTTATGTAACGGCTCCTTTAGTTTTTCCATTAGATACATAAATTTGAACAAGGGGTGAAATCGTGCTGGATACACAAACAAACGAGATAAAAATAATCTCACAAGATATTATGTTATGACTTGCGAACCCGGGCTCACCAGGATTAAAATTTCTAATTTAGGAGCTTTAAACTTTTATTACATATAACAATAATGGGCTAACCGTCGCCCGCCGGCTAGTATTAAATGGTGAACGATTTACAAGTGATCGTTATTTGGAGAGTTCACAGAGATAATACGAAATGTCATTAAAAACTATTTAGTAAAAATAATAAATGGTATAATCCACTAGCCATTTTATCAAAGAAATGCAAAAAGAAATTTGACAAAAAGTCACACACGCGGTATATTTTTTCACAATAATTCACAGCACCCTTAACCTCTAGTGTGCCGGGGGGTCCTATAATACCCCGTAAATATTATCTTTTTAAGATTTTTTATCCTTTAAAACCTGTTGTTTGCATATTTAAATTAAATATAATTAACCAAAACCCAATATTCTTTAATTCTTCAATGTATAAAATGTCATTAGAAAAATATGTTTGAAATAATTTTATCCGTATATGTAATTAATATTTTATATAAGAACAAACAATTATGTGACCTAACATAAGATAAATAATAAAATAATTGCTTGTCAACAAAATAATTAATCCATAGAGATATTTTGCATTTCGTTAAGTTCTGTACAAGTCGAGTAATAAGTATTTGAAGTTTGCTTAAGTCAGTACGACTGAAAAAAATCGATGTTCAAAGTGACATTACTGTTTGTATTTACAGAAAAACCTCATGCAATTTTATCTTTCTTTGGAAGAAAATGAATTCAGCCAGACGAAAATACAATAAAACGATAGAAAAAAATTCACATCTAGTTCAAACATTTTTTAGTTACATGAGGGAGAAAAAACTATTCTAATGCTAAGTAGCTATTCCGGCAAAAACACTTACGCTATTAATATACAAGCATACATAAACACATTATCTGGGAAGATGGCACAATTGTCAAAATATAATTTTGCAAAACACAAGTAAGTCATTACGAAATTACAGTTAGCGAGGTACGACGGAAGATGTGCCTCGCGGGAATCCGGCATTCCAAAGGTTAAGTGATATTTTACAATAATTGCGCTATAAAAATAGCAAAGTGTTGTTAATATTTTCGGTATCAATTCGGAATAATAATGCCGAGAGTAACATGGGCCAAGAATTCAACCATCGTCGCTGAGTTACGACCTAAAAGCACTTTGTTATTATTTTTTTAATCCGTTTTAAATCTCCTCGGGATCCAATCCCACGCTACATTGAATGTTTTTTTCTAGATTATGAACACACGTTAGCAGTCAGTAAGTAAGTGTTGAAGCGAGTATGGTGGCAAATTAACAAGAACGTTGGTAGTAAATTTGTTACAAATAATATATCTGATCAACTCCAATGTTCGACACGTCTTTTTCACAACTTCAACTAACGCGTTTTTAATTTGACATGAAATATTTTTACAAGTACCTACGTCGTACGTGTGTACCGAGTCCCTTTTTATTATATATTTTGTTATTGTAATGAAAATTAAATAATTAATTTGTAAAAGGCCACCGGCTCTATTTTATTTTTTATGACCGACCGGTTTTCCTTACATCGTTAGAGTACAAAATTAAACTAAACAAAAAATACAAAGTGTTTGACTATATATACATATAGAGGTAGAACACAATATTAAATAAAATAAGAGAACAGTGGGAAAACAAAATAATAAAATTTCAATTATAGTAAAGGAACAGAGAGAAAGAGACAGATAATATGAAATAAAAGAGGCAAAGAGTCAACTAAGAACGTGATAAAAGAATAATGAGACATTTTATGAGTTTTCGAGAAATGTACCTAATATTGGACCACTGGACAAATTCGAGTGATTTTTAAGAACATGACTATTGGTTTAAATGGCTTTATTATTGTACTTTTATTTATATTTTTTTTTTCTGGAATTTCAATGAAAGATTATCCGAAGAACTAGAGTCATAGATCACTTCGGCACCGGGTAGCACACCAAACGCTTGCTTAAAATGTGTACACGCTTGACATTTCCCGCACGAGAATGGGTCGTTATTGCGAATGGCCGAGTTTTGTGTGTTCTGTGAAAATGTTAATAAACTACTTCCTCTTCTCCATATTAAGGTTCTCCGCAAATGTGACACTGACCGCAAGGGAAAATGTTAAAATATATGATATAAAATAAATGTTTAAGTAAATGTTAATTATTGAGTTCACTCTTAGTGTGAAAAATATTGTTTCTGAAGAATCCATAAATTAATAAAGTAATATCATTGGCAGCACCAAGGACGGTATAGGTCGTTCTCTTGTAATGGGAGCGAGACGAGTTAAGTTTTAATGAAAATATTAACAAGTCCCACATAATCAATATACGCTAGTGCGTACAATAGAACGGTATATACGGTATCAAGATACGAAACAAAGAAGAAAAACACGAGTAAGTAGATAAACAGTACGTCAAACTTCTTTACTTTGCGCCTTGGGGGTGACTTTGTCCCATTGAGAAAAGTGCCTATAGGATTTAAAAACTACGTTAGTCTGTTAATTTATCTATTTTTACTTTCAAAATTTGTTTCACTCACCAGAGCCCCCGCTACTTCAGACCAGCCCGTGGCCAATGGGACTATAGCATTTTCAATTACGGTGTGTTGGGAGGTCGAAGGGCGCCAGGATAGGAAAAGAGGTGGGGAAGAGGAAGCTTGAGAAGTACCTGGCTATGAGGATCTGGTCACCAAACACGTTTAAAGCCATTCTGAATGGTGGTTCTTCACCAGAGCGATACTGATAGTATCTACCACTCCAGAAAGTGCCGCAAACATACTTTGAAACTTTACTTAAAAAGCACATATTAATAAAATAAAATTTATCTGCGCATCCGGGATGCGAACCAGAAAAATCTGGATACGTAGTCGAGAATTTTAACTACTTAACCACGGAGGTCGTCAATATCCCCAGAGTAATAACATACCTGGAGGGATAGTTTGTAGAGTCAGGATTGTTGTTTTCTTCCTCTCTCGGACGTGGCTAGGGCTAGGGTTAGGGTATTTATACATCCATTCATAATACATGTTGACATCATGCTTTGTTTATTTGTATGATCACTTTTTCACAGTATTTTTATCAACAAAAATATAGGATATAACCTCAAAAACCATTGAGTTATGTCCTGTAATGACTCATAACAAAACGTAGCGGGCGAAGTCGACAGAGACGGAAAACATGCCTACATACCAAAAAGTGGTGTGATATAATGTAATAACTTGTCTTTTATTTTTTTCGCACGGTTTACGACGTAAAAATCCGGAGAAAGTGATTTATCGTAAGTTTGTATAGGTTGAGTAAAAATATTTAGCTCTCTTTCCATATTATATATTTTTGCTTAGAGTCAATATCGTATTGCTGAAATATAATCACGTTGATAAAGTTGTGGTAACTCGAAACGATGTGACGATGTGACGACGCGAAGACGCGACGACGCGACGATGCGACGATGCGACGATGTGACGACGCGACGATGCGACGATGCGACGATGCGATGATGTGACGACGCGACGATGCAACGATGCGACGATGCGACGATGCGACGATGCGACGATGCGACGATGCGACGATTCGACGATGCGACGATGCGACGATGTGACGACGCGACGACGCGACGATGCGACGATGCGACGACGCGACGACGCGACGATGCGACGATGCGACGATGCGACGATGCGACGATGCGACGATGCGACGATGCGACGATGCGACGATGCGACGATGCGACGATGTGACGATGCGACGATGCGACGATGCGATGATGTCATGATTCTACAAAGAAAAAAAGTCGAATGTGTTAATGTTACCCCTAAAGGGGCAAAGTAGAGCCCTTCTGCCGTATTCATTGTTTTTATAGTGTGGAAAACAACGAACGCTGACGCAAAGCGTTTTTTGAATATCGTTTTAATCCCATATAATTTGTCATGTCCGAAATTGGTTTTCCCTTATCTTAATGAAGCCATAAAAGAGCAACTCATACACTTTATCTCCCCGAGGAAGCTTACTTAATCTCAGATGTCAATCGGAAAAAACGTTTACTCCTTCTGTTTGCTTTTCCCTCGAGCGGCAAAAAGTTAACCCAAATTGAATATCAAACGACAAAAGATAATGTTTAGTTTTTTTTTATTTATTTGGCAACAATCTTATTCTTATATAACAAAGACGAAACTCATAAAATATGATAACGTCAAAGAAGGCGTCCAAGTTAATGTTGTTTGTCTAGATAATATATTTATATTATAAACAAATTACTTCTTTTCAAACCACTTTATTCTAATATTTTGATCGACCGGTTTCGAAAGTACCCTTCCATCATCAGGACAATATTAAAACTAACATAAAGCACAAAATTCTGATAGATATTCATTCAATATTTGAATGAATTGAATAATGTGGTTTAAAACAAATGTATGTGTTTATAATAAATTAAATTTTCTTCATGTTTGACGACGAGTCCTGACGCTGCTTAAAATGGTTTCAACCGTGTTCAGTCGCCACATCTGAATAGCCAGATATCCCTTAACCTTCCTCTATCTCATATTTATCCCCTCCCTACATCCATGATTGTAAATCCTAACAACAGGTAAAATCACATCACGTGTGCTCGAATGTACTTAGATAAGACAACATGTTTTCCTTTGTTAGTACCTTGAAGTAACAATATATGGAGAGAAAGCTAATTATTTTTACCCACCCTATACAAATTTGGGATAAATCACTTTCTCCGGGTTTTTACGTCGTACACCATGGGAAAGAAAGAGAAAACAAAATTTCCCAAATTCTTTAAAATATTCTAAAAATGTTCATTGTGTGCCGCGGCTCCGTTGACTCCGTCCACACGTTTTGATAAGCGACATAAATGGACATAACTCAATGGTTTTTAGGTTATATGTTTTTTTTTGTTTATAACAATACTGTGAAAAAGTGGTTTTACGAATAAACAAAAACATTATGTCGACATGTGGTATGAATAAATGTATAAAAACCCTAACCCTAGGCCTAGCCACGCCCAGGTCTAGCCGAATTCGGCAAACCTCATAAAAACTGACAACAGCAGCGCTCTCTCTTGTACTCATATATTTTTACTCTGAGGTTAGTACATACATACGGCCGAGTGTAAACTTTTGAAATTGAAACTAACAGAAATGTTAAAAAATTATCGAATCGAAAAATAATCTTCTCAAATTTAGACAAGTAACCTTCTTGTAATTTTATTTTGGCAAACATCATTCTATGTTTGAAATTGAACTACTATTGTTTCTTGGTAATTCGAGTTATATCCCGTGATTTGTTTATAGGTAACAATTAGTTAAGCAACATACAATCCTTGTGAGTAGGTTCTTCCGTACGAATATATTTTATTTTTGAAGAAAAATCTCAGTTTTCATCTCGGCAAGTTAAGTTACATCCCGTCATTTTTCACGGGTGACAACTAGTTTTTGCATAAGCTTTAAGTAGCCATCAAGAATCTGCTTAGGTAGTTACATAATTCCCACATTTCGAAGTCTAGAATCGACCTTAGTTTTAAAATAAGGATAAATTAATTTTTGTATTCCGTCGACGCAATAAACATGCGGAAAGTTTCAAAGAGTTCTAATTTTTTAATTGGTTATCTTAGTTGTCTTCTTTTTCTGTGAGCTTTGACATCATGAAAATTGCACAGATTTTTCCGAAATAACAAATTAAACCGAAACATATGGATTTCTCAGATATATATATATTTAAATATTTATATAATTTAAACTAAGCATAAACGGACATGACGTCTTATAAAATAAATCGAAAACCATTTATGTATTGTACTATATTACAATAATATTATTTGAAATGTGAGTTTTTTTTATCGAATAAGTGAACGCCAGTCTGTTCGTGATGTTTCATGTCAAAATCGAATGTCTAGTGGTTTTACAGACCATTCGGAAGTTAATACTCGAACATCTCAGGAATATTCGAAATGAAAATTGGAAACTGCCCGGTCAAACGTCAGATCACTACCTTTTTGAGTGATTTGGAAACATTTCATTTTTCCACCTATTGCATTTTATGCCATAAACAGTTAATGTCCGACTTCACTCAAGATTTAATGTGAAACCATAAAAATTGACTTTTTTTGGCCAATTCCTCATTGTTTTAGTCACGACACTGTATAGTCACCGACAAAAATTTCGCTAGATAATATGTTTTTTTAAACTTCAGTGCAGGTAGGTACCTACATGTATAAATAGATTTCGTTATTTTATAATCTACTAATATTTCTAAAGCGCGACCAAAAACATTGTCATTAAGTACGTGCAATTCAAACATTGTCATTAAGTACGAACTCTCTTGCGCGATACAAACATATAACGCTGTTTCTTTCTCGTAAATAAATTTTACACATACATAACGTGTGATGGTTCATAATATTACGTTATTATGACATAATGTTATTTTGCCTATAAGAAAATTTTTCAACTTCCAAGGTTCTGCAGTGCTTCCATAATTTTCACCGAAGAGAGGGTGCCTTACCACACTGACTAGCCAGCGTCTGGGGCAGGACACGGAACTCAACCACCGTCAATGTCAGCGACTGCATCTGAGTGGCTCAGCTCTCCTCTCAACGAGCGATGGATGCAGATGATGCGGAGATCACCTTGAAGCACGTTCGATTAAAGGTATTATGTATTACAATTCTTACTTTTGTTGAATGACCGGTCGATAGCTGAGTGGACAAACGCGTCGGATTCCCACCCGGGCGTCGTGCGTTCAATTCCTCTGCTGGCTAAGTCCTCCATTATTGCACAGGCAACATCTTCCGCTTCTTATGATGGCAGTAGGAGTTTTTCAAATATTGTCAGGTTAATCGTAACCCTGGAATGTTTCTCTTTCTTTGTTAATAAAATAATATATGTATTGTAATTTAGTTTTTTTTTGTATTATTGTTAATTATGGAATGTATTGCATTGCACTATCCCTGTATACTTTCTGGAATAAAATTATCAATAATACATTAATAACGTATCCAAATAAAACAATTGCCTTGTAAATTAATACTACAAAGCTTATGAGCTTTTTCAGGCTCTAGCCTGCAGGGCTCAGACTGCCTTGATGATAGTTAACCTTCAATATGAGTGAACACCAGAATAAAAAGCTATTAAAACGATATTTAGAAAAATCATGTTGTTATCAGAACCCTTGATCTATTAATACGAAACAGAAAAGCAGTGCTTATTTCATGGCATGATTCTCCGCTTTATAAAGCAGCACCCATATTTAAGATACTAGAATAATATTTTCACAGAAAATTAATCAAATATATTATTATGTAGCATCAGTAATTCCTGAAATCAAGCCTAAGCAGCTTCGTGGGTATTGAATACACGATCTCAAAAGATTTGTGCTTTTGCTAGAGGAGCTTTCCCAGCCATTCAATAGAACTAAATTAGTCGGTAATCTCTTCGTCTACGTCTGTGAGTTTGGAAACTATTGTTTGATTGGCTTTTGTTTTATTGACTTTTCAAATTGATCTTATCTGTCTCGACTGGATGGGAAAGCCGCATTGAAAAAGCGACTATTGGCTTTCTGGGAAATTTTCTTCGATACGATAAAAGAATTTTCGGACCTATCGTGCCTAGACATCTTAATCACGTCTCAATCGAACGATAAGCGGTCACTTGAATAAGAAAGACGATTAAATAAGTTAGGACGATTATGAATTCAGATACAGTGGCCAAACACCAGATGCAGAGAAAGTTGGAAGTGAGGAAAGCAGAGATGAGGGAAAAAAACTTCTCCAACAGAAGTCTTCGTGAGCGGATTAAAGAAATCAGGGAGGTTTCTGGACTGTTTAGAAGAATTAAAAATAATTTAACTTAAAAAATTCAGTTTTAAATTCTTGATAAAAAGATTTCCTCTCTAGCTCTTCAAAAAGGTGTGAGGTCAGTAGTAATTTGTTGTTTTTTTTTTCAAATACAGTGAATACCACACAAGAGTCCCAACTACTCCCAACAGTCTGGAGCCAGTGGGACTATGGAATCTCCAATCAGGGTACGTTGTGAAGTTGAGATAGAGGTGAGGAGAAGAAGATGGAGAAAAGGAAGATTAGTAAGTACCTAGCTATTTAGATCTAATCACCAAACACCGCTAAAACCATTTACTAAAACCTGAAGTAACGTTTCGATTCTGAATGGTGATCTTCCACTAGAGCGATACTTAAAGTATCTACCACTCTGAATTCATGTGAAATAACACATATTCGTTAGATTAATTATTTTAATTAGTTGAGAGTTATTGATTCTGGCATATCACCGTTTGACACATGTTTTGATTATATTCAGTTAATATTGTATATTTAACTTTATCGTCCAAAGCGCTCATATGAAAAAAAAAAAAAGTTCAATTTACATCAGTCAGTTTTCTATATAGTTCATATTATATTTTATCACTGTTGACTCAACAAAGTTAAAAAAATAAACCGTCTTAATTTCCGACGTCTAACAGATTTTTAAAGCCTTTGTATATTATTAGAACAGTTATGAGTAACTTAGTTAATAGTTCTAGTGATATCAATCGTTCTATTATCATTTACGTACCATGATTTGCATAACGTAGCAATTTGATAATATGTGTTATTACAATGTCGACAGAATGCTTTATTTATTCGTGTATTTACATTATACTAGTACCTAGTTACTGGGTCGAAATTGTGTTGTTGAACGTTTACGTTAATTATAACGTCATATATAAATTGAGTAACAAACATTTTAAGTTTGCCTACGTCAGTGCGACAGAAAAAAAACGATGTTCAAAGTGCCATTATTGTTTGTATTTACAGGAAAACCTCATGCAATTATTTTTATGTGGAAGGAAATGTATTCAGCTACACAAAAATACAATAAAACAACAAGATATCTTCACATTTCTTAATTTTGCATAATTTGCTCAGCTCTCCTCTCAACGAGCGATAGATGCAGATGATGCAAAAACCACCTTGAAGCACGCTCCATTAAAGTTATTGTTGTTATTGTTAATTATGAAATGTATTGCATTGCACTACATACATACATACATGCATACCTTTTGGAATAAAATTATTATAATTTTTATTGATCTAACTTTTTTTTACTGACATAAAGGAGAAAAAAACAACTCTCCGAAAATAAGTACCTAGCTATTTTGGAAAAATCACTTACACCATAAACATACATTTTGAAAAAAATACATAAACACATTATCTGAGAAGATAGCGTAATTGAAAAATAAAGTAATTTTGTAAAACATACGTGAGTTATTACGAAATTATAGTCAACGAGGTACGACGGAAATTCGTACCTCGTCTGGCGGGAATCCGGTATTCCAGACGTTAAATGCATTATAACAAATCATTAGAACGTCTGGGAATTTGTTTAGATTCAAAATTACTTGTTACACTAGATGTTAACATTGTATAAATACAATTAAAATGTTAACTATTAAATAAATAGTTCTCGTGATTTTCTACATGCTATAAAAACACAATTGTTTAAATGTTTTTTTAAATTGTTTTGTGTGCCAGTGAATGTTCAAATCTTAACAACAAATAAATTATTTAAATAGTATTATAATCAATTTTAAATAAAAGTAACTTTGTTTCGACACCACTTTATTGGATACATATACCAACCGGTTTCGGCTCTACCTGAACCTTCTTTTGTTCTGAACAAATATGTATTATATGTATAATACATACCGGTTGGTATATGTATCTAATAATAAAGTGGTGTCAAAACAATGTTACTTTTATTTAAAATTTAATTATGTCTTTCCACAAAGTGAGTGCTTCATGTCAAAGTATTATTATCGTTGACAACAATCACTTCGTGGTTTGATTTATTAAATGAAAGAAACAATAACTTTGCATAAGACCACGGAATTTATTTTATAAAATTAAATAGTTTAATTTTGTACCTTGATGAAGCTTATGCTTAACAAAACCGGTAGGTCATATAAATTAAAATATATTCCGTGGTCTTGTACAAAATATTGTGTATTTATTGCAAAATTTGATTTTTCTAAAAAACGTGCTATTTATTCAATTATTTTTTAAAGTGAATGAGATTTTGTAAATATGTTTTCATGTCATCTAGGCACACATATAAATACTTTTTTTTTTAAAACAAGAATTACAATGTCTCAAAGACTTTAGACCAAAACAGCAAATTTCAGGTCATCAGAGGTCACCATTCGAGATATTTTAATGGAACACCCAAAAAAATCTGCTTTATGATTGAACGTAATCGTGAATAAATATTGGTATCTTATGATTTATATGATATATAACAAATGATGTATTAGGGGTTTTTATTTAGATGGCATTATTTGACGGTCGACGCAGCTCCGATTCACGGAACGTGTTAGTAATGTAGCGATAAGGGTTATTATCTTCAAATAAGCCTTTGACTGTTTGCATGTTAAGTGGGATTTATGATAATAGTGCTTTCTGGATATCTTTTGAACGTTTCTGAATATTGTATATTGCGTTTCAAATATAATGGCTTCAGCATTATCAATTCTCTAATGCTCTATATTTTAAATAAATATTATGTAATGAGAAAGAGGAATGCAAGCATTAAACTATTTTTTAAGAATTGAAGGTAATACTGATTGTGCAGTGAACACAGTGATCCACTGGATACCAATGTTGTTCGTTACTTTTATCCTTTAAGAACACTGGTTGTAACCATTATTGATCATGTAAAAAACGCGTTAAGTCGTTACATCCGTGATTTCGTTCTAAGCGTGCTCGTTATAGCAAAGTTCCACTGTAGAAGCAACCTAATAAAAATCTCAAGTACGCCTGACAGTTGAATTTGAGAGCCACCTATTGGCTGAAAATTCCAAATACTTGATAAGCCTGTTCGATTCTTTACTATTTATAATTCTAAGCAAAGGAGGGCGGTTTGACCGATTGCCATCTCTAACACACAGACTCAATGTAGAGATGTTGATTCTGTTCTAGAGGTATTTTAATGGAGCCTGCTCAAAGAAGCCATCAGCACTGATCCCTTACGAAACTCTAAATACACGAGCAGAACACCCGTTCAAAGTTGATGTAGGCTTTTTAAGAACGACTTGTTTTTCCGACTCGTTTTTGTCTTTTTGTTTGAAAATGTTAAAAGACTTCAGCAGATGCAAGGAAAAAAGCTTACTTTGGGCACACACTTCTATGGTTTTATCTCTTCGGAAAAAAATAAATACACTTTTCTTTTTGATGAAAAATTCAAAGATTTTAAGGAAACCAAAATATTAAACTTGGCCACCGTAGATGTTTAAAATACGACCATTTTAGGTTTGATTGAAATCTCGCAAAGCTCCTGGAAAGAAGGCGGACTCTTTTCCTTGATTCAAAAAACTCACACTTTGCATTAATTGTATTGAACGCGTCGCAGTTGGCTTCGGGTAACAGGTCTATTTTAATTAAATGCAACCAATGATTAAACATTTCACAAAGAGGAAATGCTAGCTATGTGGCACTGTTACCTTTTCTGTAATACAGTTTCTGAGAATCCTAGCCTTTTCATTCCATACGAGATAGAAATAAGAAGAAAGAAATTACAAGTTACAATTTTTTAACAGCCAACATCAAATTGGTTAATTATTTTCTAACAAATACATATCAAAATGCAATTACAGAACATTAAGTTGCAAGATTTTTTGATTACTATTTTCCAAATTTGAAACCGTGTTTTTTGTTTCGCAGCAGCCGTGATCAAAGACGGTTGTAATTAAGATTTCAAATATCAAAGGTTAATGGAAAAATATTTTAGCAACTTCTATCTAGCTATGCAAATATGTAAATAGTGTTAATTATTAATCTCCAAACACAAAGTTTTTTTTTATTTTTAGTTCACTTTTTCCTCTAAGCATGGGTACAATCTAAAAAGAATTTCAGTGTCAATATCGATTTTTCACAATCTTTATTAAATTTATATATATATATATATATATATATATATATATATATATATATATATATATATATATATATTATATCCCCTGAATTATGTGAACATTTAAACAAATTCGTGACCCTACACTGCATTTCTTACATCATGATTTAGTTTAAAACTTTAAAAAATAAAATTGTAATAGTTATTTTAAAAATATATCCTTTGGGAAAACATTCAATTTGAGACATTTCGAGATGTTACGTGATTACTTTGTAACATTAACCAGTGAAATTACCGCTTTTATTATTTTCCGCTAGTGTTTTCTTCTTTTTCGTTACTTTGTTTATTGTAGCACCTAATTGACCAAATATTTTTTAATAATGATTATAAATATAGATTTAAGTAAATGTTTATCAAAAGCTTTAGTTTTGGAGTAAGTTATTTACTACCTGTCTGATATTCGCTTGAAAAGCTAATTTCCTATTCGAGGTTAACTTCGCCTAGGTTTTCATTTAGAGCTCACTTATTACTTGCAGCATTTCCTACAATTGTTTCCGTGCAAAACTTTTTAAACTGTTCAATATTAAGGGTGAGGAAATATGCCAGGCATGAGAAAAGTAAAGTTGTGGCTGGAGGTTATAGGCGTACCGGAAAAACGGCCATAACTTTTCCCTTCTTAACTTCCACCTCCTCTTTTTCCCCTCCCTCGCTGCACAGTCCAACACACTTGCTCCAACTTATTCGCTCATTTATCAAACATTAAGCAATCACAAATGTGACGTTTGCTTGTCAAGAAGTTCAGGAGACGGGGATCGTTTAGTTACCTAATTCAGGGCTGCTGCCATGACAGCCAGTGCCTACGTCGCATCGCGTAGAGCGTAGAGCGTAGGTGTAAACATCATAGGTATAATAATAATAAAATAACCGTTGTAAGAAATCTAACCTCGCATTATCTTTGTTGGTATTTTGTTTGAAGACTCGACCGAGAAAACGCTAAATTTATTCAGATGAAAAAGTCGATGCTAATGAAAATTTAAAATCTAACAAATCGTTATCCAGTATTAGTGGCTTGCAACTTTGTTTAACGTCTTCTTATAAATAAAAATATATATTAGTTTTCACCCCTAAAACTTATCTTATTTTAATTCGATAAATAAAAAGATATATCAATCATTACAAACAGGCAGTTAGTTCTCTAAAGCAAAAATTGTGTATTTGAAAATCGTGCCTTATATATAGTAATTTAGCCTGGTATGATTTGGTCTCTTAGGATCGAAGGTTTTCACTGTGGAGCCCAGAACAAAGTAGGGTTACGTTTTCTTGAAATTGTACGATTTTTTTTCTTTTAAGATTTGTACTATTTGTATTAGGTACCTTTCAAAACGTATTCGTTCCGAAACGTAATTTCCAAATAAATTTCTTAAAAAATATACATTTTTGTGTCTTCCAAAACATAATTTTAATTATCAAATATTAATTGAAGTAAAAATTATTCTTTAATTCTGAGAGGTTTAATTATTGCTAATATGGGATAAAAATATGAAATAGACAAGCGACCAACATACCATTTAAAATTAGTATATTTATTTACGCGCGTTAAGGTTATATACAGTTAAAAATATATATTTATGTATATATGCTTTATTTTCGTACTGAACATATATTTAAGTACACACACAGAAAATTTCAAGTCAATCCGGCGATTATTTTCGAGGTTACACGCATATTTGTAAAGACGTGTCAGAGGGTTTGAATGTAGGGGGTCGGAGCGGCAGCGCTTACCTAGAACGCTGTCCTTTTTATTTCTATGTGGATTATTTATGTGACCTTCTAATGTATTCAGATGCGTAAAGTGACAGGTATTAGTGTTATTTTTATACCTGCAAAGTAAATTTACATTTTTCTCTCCCCAAACTGGCAAATACTATAGAGTGAGTCTAAACAGCTAAGCCAAGTTTATTATGGCTTAGCAATCAAGAGAAATTGTGATTCCGTTGAAAAAATGTATAATGCTATCTGGGCCACATATTATCATCATTGCTCAACGGACAAAAAACGTCACGAGAAGTGCCCGATCGGACCAGTCATGGTGCAGTTGGCAGCGGCAGCGGGCATTAGCTGCCGATGAATTATTCACTCTCAAGCATGATTATCCGTCACTACCACAAGATGTTGCCGAGGCTATACTTCCGATTTATACAGATCTCAGCAATGAGAATTATTAGAAAGATGTGTGGGTGGTTTCACCCAAAACAACAAAGAGAGCTATAATCAACTGATATGGAAAATCTTTCCAAAAATAGTTCCAGCTGGTTCGAAATCTGTAGAAATGGCTGCATACATAGCTGCCGACATATTCATTGAAGGTACAGCATCACTATTGTATTACATTAATGCAATAAGGATTTCACTTGGGCCCAATGCGCCTTCATATGCCGAAAGAGAGGATGAACAGCGCGTGAAGAGCTCAGACCACAGAGCACACGAGAGCGCACGAGAGGGAAGAATGGTCCGCAGACAACACCAACTCGAGTTATTAGAAGCTGCCGAAAGGGTGGATGGTGTATTATATAGCCCTGAAATAGACGACTCGATGTAAGTTGGAAAAAAAATACTCTATGTAAAGTGTTTTTGAAACTTTAAACCCGTTTTTCTCAAAACTGTGTTTTTAAAGTCGGTGACCAAGATTTCTCGAACACAGCTGAACCGATCAGTCTCAAATTTTAACACAAGCTTTTCAAGTATTTTTTTAGTAATTGATTGAAGGTTTTTTTCACTGATGAATATTATTTTTTATAAACAATTTAAGGTCAAAATTTTGGTGAAAAATCGTTTTTTTTATTTTGAAAAGCTGTTATTTGGTCAATAAAATTTATTTTTTTTATTCCTTCAATTAATTACCAGATTATACATTACTGAAATGCGTTTGGTTTTTTCATTTTAGATGATCCAATTCAAAAATATTGTGGTCACCGCAAGGCGCCTTTTTTGAGAGGAGCTTCTGGAGATCAGCTATAGCAGCTTTCAAAATATATATTTTTACAAACATGTATTTTTTAAATACAGTTAAAAGTTATTATAATATGCGTACAGTATTACATTAATAAATTATTAAGTCTTCTCAGAAAAAATCGCTTTTTTTGGGCCTCCTGACTGCATATAACCCCTTAAAGGACTTTTTACACAAATATTAGCATTTTTTTAAAACAATTAACTCATGAACAGGGCAAAAATTATTCTAAAATAGAAGAATAAAAAACAGTTACATCCAGAGTTAAATAGTTTCCACAATAAATTAAACTCTACTGGATGAAAAAAACTCTACTAAGGTAAACTTATATTGTGATATTGACGTACTAAATATATCAACAACATCGGAGTATTTGTTTCCCAGATGTTGAATTTGTCGCAGAGTAATATTGAGAGGTTGAAGTAGAATTGTCACTATAACATGGTAGGTTCTATATGTACTGTATGGTAGGTATATTTATATATTACTTTCCGAAAAAAAAATATTACCATACATGATGATTTAAAAAACTAACAAACTGACATCTACACATTCACTGGCCAAAAACATTGTTTTATATTATTAATATTTAGGGCGGTAATAAATATCAAAGAGAGGAAAATAGAAAAATAATTATCGTCACAGTAGCATGAGAATATGAATAAATTTGAATTATTTTTCTCGGGTAAGAAGAGACGGATGAAACGAACAAATTTAGTTTGTACAAAACTTATCACAGTGCATTTTGTTGAACTTCAAAGCGAAAACATTATTTCTGCTTTCGCTTCATTGCTTTTCTCGGTGCAGTTTTGCTCCTGAAAATGAGATAGGGTCGAGCTCTAAAGTCACGGCGATTTTATATTTATTCATAAAACTTTCTATGTGTTCCCGACCATAAGTCATCCCTTTTGCTTTGGCCAGGGAGAACTATCAACATTCATTTCCACCCTGAAAAGGTTCATGAACTTAATTTCTTTGCATTCTTTTTGGTTAGTGCCAAAGTTTGTTGCCTTTTATTTAAGTTTAAAAATGTTTTTGAAAATCATTAACTGATCGAAAATTTATTCACTTTACGATTTACTCCTTATATTCTTGCAGTTTTTTCGATTTCACACTTAAAAAGCTGCAGTGTCTTAACTGTAACTCAAATTGAAGAACAAAATTATAAGACTTTTTTGTATTGTCAATTTTTTTAAGCTTTTGCTAATAAATAAAACTTTTGAAAATATTCTTACTACTCTTCCGATGACCTCCCCTAACGAAAGTTGGATATCTTCTTCTTATTCTGTTCATATTTACCTCATCGAATCCGTGCAATATCGTTTCATGCGAGGAACTGATTGGAGGTTAGGGCTTGAAAGAGGCGAGTACTCGTATAATGAAACTGATAAAACATTTCTACTTAGAGAAGACTTAAGCATTTGCATTTTTTAAATCATGATCAGTATTTTTAACCTTCTTTGTTGCAACTCGTCCAGTTCAACATCCCATATCGTAGACTTAATAGGAATAATTAATTTCTATTCCTCAATCAATAATCTACTAATTGTGGATACCATTGACCAGTGTCAACAAGAATGTCGAGACTTAGTCAATGCGTTAATTTTTTTGGTAAAAGTCAAAATGATTTTAGTCAGTCAAAACAAACTAATAAATAATATTTTGTATTGATATGACTAAAGCCATGGACTTTATCAACATCTTCTTTCTTTCAGACTTCAACATGACTTTATCATCGTAATGTTCATTTTTTAAATATTTTCATTGCTTTATTCATATGTTTAAACTATTTTTTTCTATCATTTCAATGGTTTCCTTATTTCGTATGATGTAATGTTATTAATGGATTAATTTCCGTAAAAAAACATCAATTCACTATTCATCACCCCAATGAAAGCGAAAACGATACAATGTCATTTAAATAATATCGACGTTTGTCAAGAATCTGGGATAACAAAGCAATACAAAAATAACAATCCATATTAATTAACAAGTTCCAAAATATTTAGGTGTATATTTTTGCTTCCTTAAAAAGATGTTCATGTGTATTCACATATATGGCAGAGACAAATTTCTTGCGCGGTAAATGTACATAGTTACACTATAAAATAATTTAATTAAATTGGTGCTTTCGGATTTTTATTCAAAGCAAAACAATTTAGTACATTGAAATATATTAGGCTGGCTTTTAGAATGAAGTCACACTTCAATAGAGACTGCAAGTCTTGGCAGATCTGGGAACAGTGGATACAAATAGGAAAATTTATTCACGGCAGGTTAGAGGAGCTCTCGTAAACGGCTTGATCGGGTCGTTTCAAGTGAATGTAAAACAGAACAACTAATGTTTGTTCAAGAACCTACTAACAACATTTTAAAATCTTTTTTTACCTTTTTTCTTGGTTTCACCCGAGATTTGAATACTCTACTAGAAATACAAGCAAACAAAGTTTTTTATGGTTTTAAAGGACATAAATTATTTGCTGGGGTAAACTTTATAATAAGTAGACCAGCTTATTGAAATACAGTTTGTGTAAAATTTAAAAATATTAAAACTACCTTCCTTTTGTGTTTATTGAGTCATTACCCCCGAGGTGTTCAGTTTTAACCCAATTGAGGTGATACATCCCGGTTCGCCGTCTCTTGCACTATATTATACGATCATATTGTCTACTGTTATATACAAACATTATTATTCATGACCTCACTGTGATTATATTCATATATTCCTGTTATATTTCTTCGACTACGAAAAATGTGAAATTTTAACATTTAAAATTTTCTAACATTTGTAAATGGGTTACTCAATGAATATATCAATGAGCAAAAGCATATATTATAGCTTAGATACAGGATAGGATAGAGACGAAATTCATTCAACATCATAAGATATTTCACTTCATACTATGTATAGATACTCGTATGTTTTTTTTAGAATTAGCTGAGACTGGAAAGTCGTTCTTGCAAGGAAAACCAATTTATGTAAAGCGTTTTCTTTCTATGTAAAAAATAAACAAAAAATACAAACTTATTATATTGAAGTGAAAAATATTTTATTGCGTAAGTAATTATTTTTATTATCATTCTATTCACTCTGAAATTTTAACTAAATCTATTTACAAGAAAATTATTCAAAGATTTGTAGGTGGCACTATTTTCGTGGAAAGAATACTTATAACGCTCATTAGGGAGAAGTGTAAAATTGCTTTGAAATTTCATTTGATTTATAACCTTTTGGTTTTGACATCGTCTTAAGATAAATTGACCTAAGTTTTATATAAATAAATGGAGGCTTTGTGCCTTGTATCGATTCTGGGAAAATTTTGAAAACGAAACAGATACGGTAGATTGGAGAGATGTATTATGTATTTTTCAAGTAAAATACCAAATAAATTGGTAAACTCTCAGAAAAGGTAAAGCCTTTGGTTTATATTAAAGGTTTTAACACATAAACACTTCATATTATATTATGCCGAAACACTAAACCAAAAGCTTTACAATGAAAATGAAATAATAAGTTTAATAATTTGTCCGTAGTCCAATATTATGTATATTTCCCGTAAACTTATTAAATTCCTCATTATTATTTTATCACTTTCTCAATTGACGCCTCTTTTATTTCGTATTATTTGTCTCTTTTTCTCTGTTTCTTCGTTATAATTTAAATGTTTTATTTTGTTTTATTACTGTTCTCTTATTTCGTTTGATATTGTGTTCTTCCTCTGTATATGCGAGTATATAAAACCACACACTATGTATGTTTTGTTAAGTTCTATTGTGTATCCTGATGATGCTTAGGCTAAGCAAAACCGGTCGGTCATAGAAATTAAAATAATATCCGTGGTCTTATACAAAGTTATTATTTCAATTTCATCAAATATGTCAAACCACAAAGTGATTGCTTTCCACGAAAACAGAAAAGCTTTATTGTGGAACAAAACGATTTGTTATGAAAAGGATATGATTCTCGCCATGATTATCGGACTCGATCTGACCAACTGATAGTCGAGTATCTTACCTATCGGGTTATCGGTCGCCTCCATAATTGTTTGATTACTTATTCTGTTACTTTTTGACGAGGTCTTAATAAATTTATTACCTTTGCCGAATGCTTTTTTTATGAAAAGCCCGTATTTAACACGATCACATATCGTATGTACACGCAGTGAGAGGTAATCTAAGTATCGTCTTGATGTGTTACCACCATTCATTTATTTATTTAATAACGCCATGATGGGTTTTTACATAGAAATTAACCGAGAAAGTGCACTCATGCACAGAAAAAAATATATCAACATGAAAGAAATAAAGTAAAAATTGTACAAACCAACAAGTTTTCAAACATAAAAAAACAAACAAAAACAAAGTAATGGTTCCTACATTAACTTTGCTACATTATTGAGAAATAAATATATCGCTTAAGTGTTCTTTTAGTATTGGCAAATTAACATGAAAGATGTGAATAATTGAGATGAATTCGTTTCTAAGTGTATGTAGACCAGGAATGGATTCGTGAATTGGGTATTTTTTTTGTAAATTATTGTTGCAGAATAATACGTGGCCCGCTGAGGTACTTTGAAATTAATAAGGTGCAGAAGTTCACAACAGTCGAGTTAATTTATAAACATTGTTTGAAATGGCTTTAGTTGAGTGAATTTTTTTTTAAAATTATTATTAGCATCTATATAAATGAGTATATGCAAATTCAAAATATGATGTAAGCATGAAAATGTTTACAGAATAACAGTTAAGATAAAAAAGGTATATTTAATTATTATGATTTTAACACTTTTTGTTATTATTGTTTGTTTTTCTTAGTCCTCTTCACTAAGGGGTCTTGTGCTGAGGCGGACTAGAGCTATGTAATTTCATGTCGTGTGTGTTTGTATATGTAATTTTTTTTTGTCTGAATGCGGTTTTATATGTTTTTAATGTCGTTTTGATTCGATCTAGTGTCATAGACCAGTGAGGGTTTTTTGTATTTTTAAATAGTTTCAATATTATATTTTTGACATATATTTGTAGTACAGTAGGTAGGTCAAAACTTTTGAAAATGTCTATCCAAGGTTCTCTAATGGGTACTTTAAGTATTTATTTATTTATTCATAAATTAACGGACTAAAGTCCAATTACAAAAAATACATGTAAAACACGAAATGGAAAAAAGAGCAACAGAGAAGGAATAGCATATACATAATAATAAATGTAGCAACGAAAAAAATAAGGCAAAATAAACATAAGAGAGAACATTCAAGTTTATTGTCTTTATGATTCCTTTTTGGGTGGTAGTCAGATGGTGTATGTACTTAGATGTTGCAGATCCCCATCCTATAATTCCATATTCGATTCGAGAGTGACATAATGTTTAGTAGACTTTTTTCATATCATTTTGATTTACCACATTTCTAAGATTTTAATAACTAGATATTAAAAAAACTACCCCTTTCACACCTCTTCCTTTTCCTCCATCACAACATTTCTCAATTGGGTATGCCATAGTCCCACTGGCTCCAGAACTCTTGTTCGATATTAACATCAACAAAAAACATGTTAAAAGGTTTGTTCATATTTATACATTTTGGATGCTTTCGTGTTAGATATGATTAAAATCAGCTGACGGTATTTGGTTAATAAGTCATAAAAAAACATTAAACGTAAAAAAAGACAACCCAAGCCGTTAGCGTTCGGGCGCACCACACCGTGGTTCAAGCCGAGATACAAACAGCCTGGTTTCATTGAACAAGGCTGGACATTCATCAAGGTGACTAATCATTCCTCGCGACCTTCTTTAAGCATATTCAGAGGGCTTAGCACTTAAGCCTGAGAAATTAAAAGATATAAAAGAGATGCTACCACATTCAAAGCTAGATGACAAATTTAAATTACTTTAATTAATTTTAGGTGTGAAAATTCAAATTTCTTGTAATGTGGTTATTTCAAAATAAATAACATTATTTTCCCATCAAATTGATTAAGATAGAATGGAAAAAGAATATAGTTGCCACATAGATCCTTTCTCTACGCTTTCATTTTTTTATTCATTTTTTATAGTGATACCACATAAGAATCCCAACTGCTCCCAACCATCTGGAGACAGTGAGACTATGGCATCTCCAATTGGGGTATGTTGTTTAGTTTTGAGTATTATTTCTCTTATTTTATTTACTTCTACATTCAAGTTTACAAAGTATCTAATTATAATTCATATACTGTTTTAGTAATAATAATAACTTAAGCCACTTAAAATTACTAATGTATTTAACATGGTTCTTAGGGGGTATTTTAAATTTATGAATTGGTATAATTTGGATGGTTTCCGGCAGCGCATTATAACATTTCATCCCTTTAAAAAGTAAGCTATTTTGTGTATTGGTTTTATTATTTTTGCTGCGAGGCTAAAGGTGGTAAGGAGGGGAAGTAGATGGGGAAGAGGTAGGTTTGGAATTACCTGAGATCTGGTCACTAAATACGGTTAAATCATTTTCCAAGCAACGTTTCGATTCTGAACAGTGGTCTCTCACCAGGGCGATACTTAGAGTATCTGCCACTCTGTTATGAAATACAAAAAGAAATAAAAAATTATGTCATATTGTCAAACTAAAGAAAAATATTAAATCGAAAACGGTAATGGCATATTTAAGTACTATACTTTTTAGTGTTCTTAATTTTTCTTAATAATTTGTTTTATGTGTACGAAACCTTTCCGGAAAAAGGCTTCATTTGTTTTGACCATAAAAGTTTACATGAACTGAAGGAAGGAAACAAGGCAACATTCTACCCTTCAAACAAGGTTGTATAACATGTGATACATGTATTATTGTATTTATTCGTGCGTCACGTGTTACGCGGTATAAGCACTCACCGGATTTGCCTTTCCCACTTAATTTCCTACGTCGTGTCGGCCACGCCAAGGAAACTGCAGGAATACTAGAGCATTACTATCAAACAAGAGACACGTCGGGTAAAACAACACGACGTCGCTAAACCTTAAATTCCCGGCTCACCGTCTGAAAAAACCGGCGGAGGCTTAAGCGAAAGCTTGTGGCATGATTCTGTAATCCTACCTGATACTGGAGTTACTTAGCACATCTAGGCAACAGAAGATTTATGATGAGAAGATTTATTCGCTTCAAAGCGCCCCTGACACAGGAAAACGGAACAAACCTTAACTCCATTTTATGAGTGTTCAATTGTCCTATATCTTTTTGTAAGGTGTTTAGAGAGGGATAGATACCCTTCACAAACAGTGTGATTGGGACTCCCCATTCGTTTTAACAACATATCACAAATAAACCTTATAAAACAGTCATGAATATTTAATATTTATATTTATTTATAAACTAACGAACAATTGTCCAATTACCAATAAAATACATAACACGAAATGGAAAAAAGAACAATGACAAAAAAAATTATGAAGCAATGACAAAAATAGGACAGAATATAAAAAAAAGAAAGAACGTTAAAATCAAAGCCAAGGTCAAGTCAATGTTTTTGTAGAGTCGTAAAGAATGACAAAAATCATTTAAGCTGGTACAAAAAAATTCTAGAACATGGCTTGAGTTAACAAGTCTCGACATTCTGGACAGTGAAGAATGATACTCATAATTAGTAGAGTGATGATTGAGGAACAGCAATTCATTGTTTTTGAGTCTACGGCAAGGAATGTTGAACTGGATGAGTTGCAACAAAGAAGGTAAGTCAATTATATAACTAATAATTTTGAAAATCTAAATTAAATCAAAGTCTTTCCTACGTTTTTCTAATGAAGACATTTTTTATGTTTGTAATATTTTTATATTGTCCAATGTGTGCAAGAAGTAATATATTTCTTTGTTCTGATGAATAAACTTTTTTTTTTCACGGTAACATTTTCCAGCAAGATTCGCACGCATAAAAGTGTTTCTTCAAGCAACTGTAAGCTGCTAATAATCATTTGGCTAAAGAAGGCAGAGAACAATTAATTCAACCTAATTATGTTGACGTTTATGCATGGTCATTTATTTATTTTGAGATTTGCAAAGTGAAAATGTGTCGTTTTATGTTATAATACAAGAACATGCAAAGAAAACAGAGTACCAAAAAACAATACACAAAACTTTATAAAGGAATGAAATGTTATAATGCGCTGCCGGAAATTATCAAAACTATGCCAATGAATACATTTAAAGTAGCCTGTAAGAACCATTTAAAATACCTTAGTATTTTAAGTAGCATATATAAATTATTATTATTATTTCAAAAACAATATGAATTATAATTAGATATTTTTGACAATTAAACGTACAAGTAACTAATATAAAATAAATAAAACTAAAAAAAAAAAATATTATTTTAAATAATTTATCTCTCACTGTGAACAATATACTCCTAGTGGCACCAGTCACCTTAAAATTACTTTAAAAAATTAAAACAAAAAGGTTTTATAATGATTACCTGCCAAATAAATATCACGGCTCATCCATATTAGTTAAAAAAGTTAACTACTTAAAACCTTTGGACGCCTAAACAACCTTAACCGAAACCATGATAAGCCTTTTTATAAAAGCTTCTTACTCCCTAAAGGATGAAAAAAACACGGCGCAAACATAATTCTCCGCGCAGGATGCTAGGCTGACGTCATCAAACGTTTCAGAATATATGTTTTCACAGCGTCGACAAATATATATACATACGAGTATGTACTATTTTTACGTATAATATGTAAAAGTATGGTTTTCGTAGGTCTTGTGTATTTTGTATGAATTATTATTTCGCACGAATGCTGAATGTTTGCGTTTGAACATATGAAGGTATCCAGTTTTGAAGTAAATTTATAAGTAGACTGCGTCGTAGTGTGAAAGTTTTTGAAGATGCTTACGGAATATTACGTTCTCGGAGGTGTAGGTAGTCTCTCGTTTTTTTAGTCATAAAAAGGAACACGTGTGACACACTTAAGATGTAAAGACGATCACTGATGGAAGATTTTAAATATTTTAATGCGGGTTAGTTTGTTCAATATTACGGTAAGATACGGTAAGATTCCATTTCTTGGGAAATGTTGTTAATTTTATTTTGTAAAAAAATTACGTATGCGTGTTTTTTTTAAATGAATATTAGATAAGTAAAAAAAAAAACAAGTTCCAATAACTGATGTTAATGTTTTTTTATTGATACTTTTTCGTATTAATCTCCGGATCATAAAAAAATACCAATTATATCCAACTGATTAATTAATATGTTATCTTTGTGAAAATTAATTTCGTTTAATTGCTATATAGTTGACTAATTATAATAGTCAACTATTAAGTAATAATAACTAAGTAGTAAATGTGGATATCTGGAAAGTGTGCAAGGCTGATGTAAGCGTAATGAATAGGGTCAAGAAATGAACGCTTAGATGGTTTGGGCATGTAGAGCGAATGATCGAAGAAAGGAGTATGAAAAGAATGTATGATGCGAAAGTGAATGGCAGAAAAATTCGGGGACGCCCGCGGAAGACATGGCACGATCAAGTGAATCAATACTTGAATCAGAATAACAGAAGAGTCAGAATAATAGAAGAGTATGTATGAGACGACGTATGAATGTTAACAAATAGATTTGTATGGCGGTCCGTCCTCTCTGGCTACTCCTGCGATGTAAAGGCATGATAGTTAGTTACTTATAATAGTTAATATTTTTTATTTCATCAAATAATTTAAAAATAAATAAAAACATGCTGTCTACTAGTTTCATTCTATGTTCATTAACTTGCCCTAAAAACCGGTATGAAATAAAAAATAAAAAATATTAAAAAATCCTATTAAAGAATAAAAATAAAACCACGTCGCAGTTAACATCGTTACATTTTAACGATTAGCTTCATTTAATTCCTTTGGGCATTTTAATGATCCCCGTTAAACGTTGATTTTAGGCATGTTTCTACTTTAAACAAATTGTAATCATTTGACAAAAATAACAAAATGACATTCATCCTTATCAGCTCATCATAATTTGTTCAAATGGTGTGACAGACCGACAATCTGCGTGTAATTTGAACCGTTCAAATGTAAACAAATTGTGACTAAATTTATTTAATAATCTACACATATGTAATATCCAAGCTGGCGAAGTGTTCTTTACTTTCTTGCTGAATAAGAAGAAATTCTTTACAGAAACATACCAATTAATTAGCCAATTATCACAGCAGGTCACACGTTAGAAAATAAACGCCTGTTGGATAGGCATGGAGGCGCTTATTCAGTTTAACCCAGAAATGTGAGAGGATTGGGACTTTGCCAACATTCTTTGAAGAATAAACTACCCAAAGGAAAAAAATATATGTCCAGGAAATTACACACCAAGTCTATGCATAATATAAATAAAATTATAATATTTTTCCATTTTTTTGTCCTCCTGGAATTAAATGTTTCCTGTGGAAAAATGTGATGCTTCTATGCAATTATATATTACAAACACCAAAGAGATTTCCTTCCGTTAGTTACCTTTACGAAATTAATAAATTTGATTATAAAAAAATTAATGAAAAAATAACTTTGTATAAGACCAGGGATCATCTTACTAATAAAAATCATACCTTCAATGAAAGCACCGATGATCATATTCTTCAGAAAAATGATTACGACAGCAGATTGAATAATTAAGAAGCACTAGAAATAAAGAAAGTCATTGAAATTAATAGTCATACTCTTAATAATCAGGTAAATTTGTCCAGTAGTCCAATATTATTGATATTTCCTGTAAACTTATAAAATACAAGCATATCATTATTCAATAAAAAATATATAATGATAATAGAATAAAACTTTGTTATTATTATTTTTATTATTCTTTAATCGCCTTCTCAGTTGACGTTTTGCCTCTTTCAATTCAAATTATCTGTCTCTTTCTCTCTGTTCGTTTATCATAATTTAAATGATATTCTATTGTTTTCTTATCGTTTTATTATTTTATTTTATATTTTTTTCTCCCTCTATGTGTATGTTTTACAGCACACTTTGTATTTTTTGTTTAAATTTTGTACCCTAATGATGTTTAGGCTAAGTGAAACCGGTCGATCATAAAAATTAAAATAATATCCGTGGTTTTAAACAAAGTTATTTTTTCATTTCCTTAAATATGTCAAACCACAAAGTGATCGCTTTCTATGAAAATTTAAATTGGTTTATTTCAAAAGATTCCTTTTTAATGAATGAATTAATGAACAGAGTATAGAGTGGAATCAAATTCAAAAACTTCCGATTCAAATTTACAATCCATTACGCTAATGCTTAAATTAATAGCACATTTCGAATGGTACGACCAACAGTAAAAAAAGATTTAAGTGAGGATAAAAATATTTGGATGTTTCCATGATTTATGACAAAATAGATATGCCTCCAGTAAACACCGGCTTGATATATAATATTATTATGAGGCGTTTTTTTCCTTCTTTCATCCATCAATCAATCTGTCAGCGTCAGATGATATGGGTTGGCGTTTGGAATATTGATTCTGCCTTTTCAACAAGTCCAATCCGCAAATCACATTTAATGGTGGAATCGGCACTCCAAAATGGAAATAGTCTATCTATTGCACACACTTTGTTTTCTGTTTCGTCTACCGCACCTATATAAAAAAACAGAAATCAGTCACATAAACATCTTCGCATTGACATAATTACTTGGGAGCAAAAAGTCTAAAATAAATCTTTTTTTCTTTTAAGCTCCATCGCAATTGCAGCGCTTCGATGTTTACTAAAAGGCAGATCCACAACTGCGCCTCGTCTCTGAGGCACTGAAATGCTGCGAATCTCTAAAAAGGACGAAACAGATACATTTTTTGTATAAAGTGATCAAATAAAAACCAGTAAATAACATGACTTTTTTTTCAAATGTCAGTTGTTGTATTTATTACAGAAGTTTATTTATGCATGCACCACCAACCTAAACACTGTTACTACCAAACGCCTTTTGCTGCCGTATTCACTACCTTAATCCACAGAAATATTATTCTCAATGTTGTATATCATATACTATATAATATCGAATGTGTTTTGGTCAAAGACGGCTTTCCACATTTTTTTTACAAGGAAATGTAGGCCTTAGTAATAACATAACTTGATCATAATTTGAACAAATGCTGAAACAGGCAGAGAATCGGGGGTTGACGGGGTTGATTGTTTGAAGTGGTAAGTTATTTAACAGTAAATTCATAATGTAGCTAATCTTCGATTTACGACAGTGTAAAATGCGACAGTGGTTCAAACTACTAGGCTGACCCCTAGTTTGCTTGCAAAAAATACGGAATAACGACTTTGAGCAAAACACAGTAGATTTGATACTCAAAATTTCTTCCACTTATTATTTGAATCCTATAAGTTGGCATATTACCTAATTTCAACAACAAAAACTCAAAACACAACAAAACATAAACCAGAAAACGTCAACGAGAAAATACGAATTATCTAGTCTTTTTAGTCACATAATGGGCAAATTTACAAAATAACTGCAAACAATTTACAGTGCAATCTGCTTTAAATTGCGAAAAGAGACAATACTTGGATGTCTGCGGAAATACTGCTTTCTAGATTGAGAATCTGCTTGCGTCATTCAATCTCCTCTCCTAACCAAAAGGAAAAGAAGAGATCTTCTCTTATTTATTCGTTCTTTATTTGGTGTCATTCTGTTGCAACCGCCACTCAACTGAAATTTATTATTTCAGCTTATTGTGATCATGTAGACTTACATTCTTCTTCTAAATAATATTATATACTCGTACAACTGGTGATGATAAAAAGTTTAATTTTAATTACCTCTATACACGTGGTAAAAAGCTCCCTTATTATTTCAAGTATGGTAAAACAAAACAAAAAATTGTAGGAAATAAATAGTTTTCAAATTGTTTAATTTACATGGTTATAATTGTTAACGCTTCATTATTTGGAAACACGTAAACCATAATATGTATTATATTAATACATTTAATGTTTTAAAATAAATCACAACAAAATTTATTTAAAAAAATGTGTCAAACAATTTCTGTTCACGGTGTATTCATGATAAATATTCATTTAATCCTGTGGAAGTCTGTTTACATGAATTAGTTATAATATACTTTTGGTGTTTTCAATTTAATGTGTTGTGCTATATATAATAAGGTTATTCGTGGAAGAGAGTCTTGTTTGGACGGTTTTCTGATAACCTTTTAAAAGTTTTTGTTTTAAGGACATTTGTTAATAGCGTGTGAGTTCCACTCGAGTTAATTGCAAGCAGTGATATTCGATTACTAACCACAACACAGCAAATTCATTCCGGTTTTTTTTAATAAAATACCACTCATCTATGACTCCCCCGAATGGAAAGGGTTTGTTGTGAGGTAAGAGGAAATTCGATAAGGAAAGCAGACGAGCTAAAAACGGAAAGCAAACGGAAGATTGGGAACAATATTCAACATATTTTTTTGATGCAAAGTGTGAGAAGGTACCACATTTTTTTTTAAACACACCTACCTTACATTAAAATTTATTTCACTAAAAATTAAAAAAGAGAGTGGTATATAGAAAGAGAAGTATAATGGTTAAAGATAACCCGGCTACTCAGATTCAGTAGTACAGTTCAATCCATTTTGCAACAATTCAGTTTTTTATGGTGGTCTCTTACCAGAGCAAGGGACATAGTTTTCCCTTTTCTGTATTTTGTGAACATTTGTTGTCTTATCATAGTTCTTTATAATATTATGTGTGCGAAAGGAAGAACGGAATGAGTAAAAAAACGCAGATTTCAGAAGAGTCAAAACAAAATTTAGGAATTTAGTTTTTTCACATAATCATGTCATGTGTGTTTTTTCACAAATAATCGTACATTATTATATAATTTGACTCGTCTCATTTTTTCTTGCTAGATATATATCTAAGGAACTATTCCGCATACTTCAAAACTTGATGTTTTTACTCATTCTGGTATTCTTTTCTCAAACAGATATTTTCTCTCAAATAAAGTTTTCTTCAGCTTTTATCCATACTTCCATTAATTATTTGTAATATTTTCAGTGAAACAACAACATAGCATAGACTTAATATTTTGCATTTAAAACAAAGTTCCTATTCGAAATTATGTTATTTCACTAATGCGATACTAAAAGTGTTTTGGACTATAGTATTAATAATCGATTACTTGTAATTTAAAAAATATCCTAGCAAACTTGTTTATTGATTATTAAGCAAACTAGTAGTTAACCTTCTTTTAATAAACAAAATAAAGAAGAAAAAAAACATGCGTAAGAATGAGCTTTAAAAACTTATAAACATTACAGCAGCAAATCCTTTCGAAAAATAAGTTGTGGCACTGGAAAATTTGCATGATTTTCCATCTGGATTTTTTTCTATTACTATATTCAGCTTAAAAACTCATGTCCTTCGTAAGCTATGGAGCTTCATGATTGTTTCCAAATTTCTGTGAAATTAGATTCAGTGTGATATTGTTGTTTGTAATATTTTAAATGTTCCATAAGAACTAAAAACGACAATAGAGTTTTTTTAACTCGAGCAAAACCGGTTATTAAAGCTACTGCTAGTAGTCTTTATATAAGTTCTGGTAAATATATTATACACTCCGTCCGGTTTTAAACCCGTAGCCTCTGGACCCAGAACCTATCCAAAGCTCTTTCCGCTTTACTACGGAGCTCATCTGACAGGAAATCGTTTCAATGGATTCCTACTTTCAATAAACTTTCGATGCGCCCCTGTGAAAAGGTTTCAGGCTTTTCAGTTAAAATGTATTGAACCGTTTCCGGATGCACTAGGTAAGACAAGAATTCTCCTTTCAAATATCGTAAAGGGTGCGTCGGGAACTGGAAACCTCGCCTTGAACGGAAATGGATATTCACCACATCAAGAGTTGTATTCAATTTCAAATCGAAATTTTTCGAAATCAGATTTTTAGGGAGTCCAAACTCCCGGATTAAAGTCGAGTAACTAAGGAAAAAGTTTGATAAACTGTCAACAGAGTGAAAAAACGTGACCTTTATTTTGTTGTTAAAATCTAAGTGGGTTGTTTTAAACATTCAATAATATCGGTTTTCAAAAATAATAATATCGTCGGAATACTAAGTAAATGATTTTCAAACGTTGCAATGAAGTATTTACAAACAACTCGAATTTTAATATCAAGATAGAACTGACACCAAAATAATAATTAATTTTCTAACAGACATTTGTTTAACAAACTATGATGTAGGTGTTTATATATTTCAGTATTCAAGACAAACAATTCATTGATAATGAATGCGGTTGTATTTTTTTATGTTAATTTTCTATTAAAAAGCTTTACTCTTGATTTCAATTTTTGTCTATGGAACATAGAGTACAGGGGGTAGGTAATAAGGGAGGAGTCACATTAGCTAAGCAAACGTTGGAAATAGGCAAATGGACGTTAGTTGTCATTTTCACTTCACTGAGCCGAAACAAAGCTTTTTTTATTGTAATATTGTAAACTACGGCCGCTTATGTATTTTTCTGTTATTCTGAGGGTTTTCAAAAGTTTTTTTTTTTTTGAGAAATGGAATAAATTTCTAGCCATTTTGTTTCTAAGGAAGCAAATAATAAGAATTTCTTACTTATCTTTTAATATACCGGCACGTGGCAATTTCGTTTCCTAAGACTTTTTCGAAATATATTTCTTTGACTATGTTAGATATTTTACAGTCTTTCATAAAAATTTGTAATGAAAATGGATGCTACTTCCGTATATTTTCAAATAACGTATGTATTCATAATATGTTTCATTTTGTGCATTCCAAGCAACATGACATAATCAAATATCAAACCACTGAATAAAAATTCATAATCCGTACTATGCCAAGAATATTTTTATTGCGTACAGCTATAAGTACCATCCTGCATGTGTTTTGATATTTTTCTCTATTTTATTATGTTGCGTTTTTTTTTTTCTTTTATTTTATTAGTATTTTTCACTATTTGATGTTTTATTTTATAAAACTTACTGTCAATAATTTGTTTGATTAATTGTCATTATTGCTATATTATTATTATTGTTTTTATTGATTTATTTTTTTTCCATTTTAGTTAAATATATATATTATTAGCGAAAATTTCACTGGTGAATGCAACACACTTATCAAAATATGTATAAAAATGTATGTTTACCTTAATAAAATAAAAATAAGTTCAAATGGAAAAAAAAAATGTAAAGGTATTCAAACTGTAAAATTATATTTGAAAATTGGTTATGGCCGTTTGATCCTTTGTTTATACTACTAAGGTATCAGATCAATTTGTCTATTTTCACATTCGGGAGCATCTCTACTTTAGATTCGTTAGATACAAAAAAAAAACATAGAATTGAAAAAGTTAATTTATTTTTTAATTCCGCTCATGTTTACCTGTACTAATGACATGATAGTAAACCAAACTAAATTATTAAAATTAGCGGTAGTTACTACCCAACTGTTTTTCCCATAGTCAATTTTTTTTTCGGAGGACCATTTCATAAACATAAAATAAACAGTGTGGTTTTTTTTTCCATTTATTAACGGTATAAAATATTATTGAAAGCCTCATATCTCATGATGGAGAAGCTTTGCAAGCTAAAAATAGTTACTTCGACCTGAAACTTGCAAACCTATGAAGCTGTGCAAATTTCATGTGGTCGACGCTTACTGCTCAAGAGTTTTTTTTTTTGCTTGAGTAAAGAGGATTTCTGATTTGTTTTGATTTTTAAATTGATATTTATCAAATACATATGTTTTGTGCTTTTTCCTGTTTTCAATAAAATGTTTCGTAAGACTGCAGTGCCTTTAATATTTTCCTAATTAAAAAAATAGGGTAATTTTCCGGGTAACCTAGTTAAGTTTGAAAACTTTGGCTTGTAAGTACAAAGAAATAATTTGTTTTAATCGAAAAATATTTTATACGTAGTAAAATTTGGAGCCATCTTCCACTTGAAGATCTTATTAAGATTTTCATTAACTTAAGGATCAGGTTTGTTTGTTCAATCTTTGTTGATGTCTCTTTTATTTTTATAAGTGTCGCTCTTACTACCTTAATATAAATCTTACATCAGATTCTTTTTGATTAACTAATAAAAACAAAAATTACAACTATTTAATTAAATAATGAAAGATTTTTTTAGCATTATCAGCCATTTTGGATTAGTGGTTTGTTTTTGACAACCGGAAAGATTAGTCACGTCTTTGTGTGTTCTTCGATTTTTTTACTTTTGAAAAAAAATGGATCAAAGAATAAAATCCATGATTTGTTTTTCCACAACTCCAGGACGCTCATCGTCATTAACATCTTCTCGACCTTCTGTAAAGCGCTTGTACCACTTATAAACACTTTTTTGAGACAATGTAGACTCATCGAATGCCACAGTCAACATTTTAAGTGCGTTGGAGCACTTTATTCCATTTTTGACGGAAAATTTAATACATATTCTTTGATCCATTTTTTTTTTTCAAAAGTAAAAAATCGAAGAACACACAAAAACGTGACTAATCTTTCCGGTTGTCAAAAACAAACCACTAATCCAAAATGGCTGATAATGCTAACATATGATAAACATATGTGTACCAACATAACAACAAAAAAAACGATAATCGAATGTACACAGCCGCGAAAATTCAAAATTAACCTTTCCTTTTGAACAGGCCTCGAATATCGAAACGAACACTAAAATATCTAAATAAACGGATATCTTTTCAGTTCACAAAGTGTATTTCATAATAAACTAAGAAGATTTGAAGTTTCAAATAAACTGTAAAAAATTGAAATCTCCTTCGAGGTCGGGTAGGAAAGTGAGTGAAACTCGTAAAACAGCACGTTTATAATCTGATAATAACACAACATTAGGATTGTGTGTATTGGTGCATATGTATACACTTCTTACTGGGGGTTGCGATCAGACATTTGGAAGGGAGGAGGGTTGCAATCTGTCAAAAAAATAAGTCACGTATACGAAAAATCCTTTTTTTTTTAAATAATTTTTTTCAAGTTTTAATGAAGTATCACATATACCTACTTCCTTATAAATAAACATTTAAAAGTTTTGGATTAATTCATCAATGCAACGGTTGAGTTTGTTTTTCACTTAAAAGGTTTTCTATACGTGGATCGACATTGGAAACACATATTATAAAATTATTTTCAAGTGGTAATAGACGATTTCTGTATTTAGTTTTTAAAGCCGCCATAGACGTGAAGCTTTTTCCCAAAAGAAAGAATTGGCAAATTCTATTCGTGGCAAGTGTAAACACATTCTTTTTCACGTTAGTAATGTGAAAAACTTTGATAAACCTTGAAATATATAGTGAGGGCGTCGTAAGGTTTTTTTTCACTATTTTTTGGCTTTCAGAGGGTCGCTATACTAGAAAGGTTGAAAAACGATGTTTTTGGCAAACGTCACTGAGAAACAGCATGCTTTTTCTTTAACAAATGTATCGTTATAAGAGTGAAAGTGACAATAAGTGTATACGATCATTTTATTTTAATGTTCGAAAAGGTTTGCAGTTATTCGAAAAGTTTTACAGTGTGCTGCTTTTATTAAATAAAAATAAGCTTTAGTTTAATTTTCTGAAGTCGAATAACATTTTTGAAGTATGCTGTATGCAAGCCATGCATCTGTGTGAGTACTGTGTCTGATTCAATATTCGCTTCGATACCTATACTAACAATGCAATACTTTAATTTTTACGGTCTCTGTGGTTACGAATTACGTTTCCAAAGGTCGCGGGCTTGAACCCGGCATACGCAAACAACTTATTTTCAATAAATATTTGTCATAACACGATTAAATCATATGAAATAATAAATGGTTTATTTGCAGCACGTTTCATTACCCTGGTAAAAGACCATCATTTAGAATCGAAACGTTGCTTGAAATGGCTTTAGCCGTGTTTAATGACCACATTGGAATAGTGAAATACTTCACAACCTTCCTCTTCTCCATCTCCATCCCGTCTCCAATACCTACAGCCACACAAGATACCCCGATTGGGGATGCCCTAGCCTCACTGGCTCTCGACGGTTGGGAGCAGTCAGGACTCAAAATGTATAAGTCTAGACACAATTAAAAATAAAACAAGAAAAGTTTCGTGTTCTGAAAAATACAACTTAAAATGATTTTAATTTTTAATTTATACGGTGTTCTCAATTAATCTTCAACCAGTCTGCAACTTATTTTGTACCTTCTTTGTCACGTAATCTCTCTGAAGGAATTATTGAAACGTCTCCAGTTATAAAATGTCTCCGATAATTTTCAAGTTCATTAGTGCGCGTCAAATGTGATTAAAAACGTCCTCCGTCGCTTGTATTTCTTGGAACCGGTGTTTAACAGAAGTACAGAAAAGTGGAGAACCCTGGCGCGTTTGATAATGGAGCTCACCATAAGTTCCCCATTGAATAACATCTAGAAAATTGAACACCATTAAAACAGCGCAAGTTGTGAACAAGCTAAGGGCTTAAGTTAAATTATTCATGTCGATCCCTTATGCAAGTACCGTGTACCACCTGCGATAGACATTGTGTTGTGTATTTTACTATGTGCTGCATATTAAATGAGAACACTTCATAACTCATTGAATTTAATGTATTCTTCGGAAGCGAGATTAAATCAATATCATTATATTTATAAGCAAATATGTATTTATTAATGAAGTGCATTGGTACGGAAACCTGCCAAACTTTTTATGGGCAATTTTTTAGGCTTTTTATTCGAGTAGGCCCGTGTAAAATTCCAGTTGGACGAAAATCAAAAAGGTAATAATCTAATGTATTTGTTCGTTGTTGGTAAAATCAACTCTGGTGGAATTAAATCAGTGGCTTTGGACACATAGATCACAAGTTCTAAGCAGTGGCGGCTCGTGAGTTTTCAGTGTGCTAGAGTGCTAAGATTGAAAAATACGACATTGTTAGTGTTATTGTAGCCGAAAATGATGTTTTTTTTACAAGATTTGATTTTTTGAATGAACATTTTTAGGATTTTTCAGTTTTGGTGGTGCACTGCACGGATTTCTGAAAAATCTTCATACAAGAAGTTGAAATTTCGAAAAAAAAAAATCTTTTCGGCTACAATGACATCAATGATGACGTTTTTTTTTCAATCTTACCACTCCAGACCACTAAAAAGTCCACGAGCCGCCACTGGTTCTAAGCTCAACGCGGACATTTTATTTTCTATTGTTTTTTCGCATCAATTATGTTAAGATCAAAGGCATTATCCCATATTTCTTGCGAGGAAATTTAGACCTTAGTAATTCAACATTTGATATAATTTGATCAAACGCTGAAACGGGTCGAGAATCGGTGGTTAACGGGAGCGATTATGTGAAGTGGTAGCGATACAAAATTCGTAATGGGGCGCTAACAATTCATTTGCAACAGTGTAAAATGTGAGAGTAGTTCAAACCACTAGGTCTAAGTTTGCTTGAAAAAAATGTGGAATAACACTTTTGACCTAAACACAGTCGATATCTTACATATAATTTACTTATTTTTTCAAATAAAGACAAACCTTCCCGGGTTACAAATAACCTGGCAATATTTGAAAAACTCCCACTTTCATCTTAATAAGCGGAAGATGTTGCTTGTGAAATGATGGAGAACTTAGCTAGCAGAGGAATCGAACCCACGACGCCCGGGTCGTCGCGTTCAATCCGTCGCGTTTGTTCACTCAGTTACTACTGGTCATATAAAATTATAGATTACGGTATACATCTTTTTCATAATTGATGCGATATGGTAGTTGATCCAAAAATAATATTATTAATATGTACCTACCTCGATCCAGAGCCGAAGGTACTCTTAGTAACACTCTGGTTATAGAGTGTCATTCAAAACCTAAATATTGCTTTAATTGCCCTAAACTGCTTTTAGCGACCAGATTTTAGAATTCAGGTTCTTTCAAAACTATTGTCTAACATATCTACATCTTTAATAATAATAACAGTGAACTTATATAGCGCAGTTTTGTGATATTTCACCTCAAGTGCGCTTCATGCTAAATTAATTATGCTAATAAGATTAACTAACAAGGAGAAAATAATACATAATATGTATACAAATTAAAACTATCTAAAATAATTATCGTTTCATAAATCACAGGAAAAGGTTCAGATATTATAACAGTGTAACATCAACAAATTAAAAAACAATTTACTAGGGCTAAGGGGTATAAAAATTCAGATGAAACAAATTAATTCATGTAAACACATTTGTCGAATCAAAGAAAGAAATAGGTGAGGACAGTTAATATGTGGGCACTTAAAACATTAATATTCAAGTATTGTAAAAAAAATGCAAACAGTGTAAATATAGCAAGTAACAAAGAAAATAAATATTTTATGACAATGAGTATATGGTTTTTCAGTAGATAGTGAGGACATTGAGTTATAATGATAGAAGGAAAACCGAAACAAAGCAAATTAGGGATGTTTTCGAAATTAAATTTTAATAAGTTCCGTTTTGTATGTGGGATTTTTAAACAATTTGGTTTTTAGGATCTTTATTACATAAGCTTTGCAACAATCCCCAAACAGGAACGCCAACCTTCCACTAGTTCTGGACTGTTTGGATTCTTATGCAGTATGAAAAAAACCGCAAATGGCGAAATAAAACAGTTTATCCTGCAGCTCAGAACTTCCTTTTGAACAAGGATGTTTTTAAAATGTTAACGATTTTCTAGGGCGCATGTCATCTTTGCCGAAAATCGAATCCTTTTAAATTTACAAACTAACTTACCCGTCTCCTCGGAAAATTAATTAATAATATAAAATAATATGACTGTGAAAATAATTAACATTGGAATAATTCATTTGTAAAACAGTTATGAAAAATGGTAATTTGGTTTGCTGGAAAAAGTGCTCAGAATAATAATTATCAATTTTTCACAAATGCTGCCTTTGAGTCGGTAACTATCAAAATATTGTTTTAATTTGAATCTTTTTTGATGATTTTGAAAGAATAATTGTACGTGCTAAATTTATTTAAGATTCGATCTTTCAAACTGAATTAATTTATTTTTTTAAACTTATAACTTTTTGAACAAAGTTTTAAGTTTAAACGAAAGGTATAGATAAATAATTAAAATTATCGTAAAATAAGTTGTTTTCATCTTTTATGGGGGATTTGGTAATAATTATAATTTTTTTTTTAAATGCAATAAATAAAAAAATTGTAAATAGAAGAGATAATGGATTGTGTTTCGAGAAATATCGAAAAATCAGAAGAAATATGTTACAAAAACAGGTTTTTTTTTTGTAAGTGAATACCACACAAAACTTCTTACAGATCTCAACCGTCTGAAACCAGTGGGACTGTGGCATTTTGTGAGTCTGAAGGTAGTGGGGATTTCTTATCCCGGAGATCGGTATGAGGTAGAGGGAAGTACTCGGCTACTCAGATCTGGTCACTAAACACGGCTAAAGCCATTTCAAGTAAGGTTTCGATTCTGAATGGTGGTCTTTCATCAGGGTGATATTTAGTATATCTATCACTGGTACGTGCCGTAAATATTCTTTATCATCGCTGGAAAGTCAAAGGGACTTAAGCGACATTTGGTCAAAAATGAGTTAAATATGCAGTTTCGATAGTTTTTTTTTCTTCGTCGAATGCTCTGACTCTCGTTTGATGAAAAAAAAAAATCAGGTGACAAATACCTGCGCTATTGGTTGAAATGAATTCCACCGCTTTTTAAGCTAGAGCTAGATCGATTTGATCACTTTTTAAAATAAATTTTTAAATCCTGCTAACGGTGTAAAATTTAAGGATTGTATCACTTTTGACAGGAAACACAACGATTTAATAATTTCCAAAATTAAACATTAATCATATTTTTTGGGTTTTATCACGTTTGATTCGAAGTCACAGAAGTCCTTTATAACCTCTACTATTTATTTTAAATCTATACAGCTAATTGAGTCAACAGCAATTTCCAAGAAGCATTTATGATAATATTCAAAATCAGCCAGTTCAGTCAGTGGGTGGTTTAGAATATTTAAGTACATTGTATATAAATTGTAGCGTAACGTAAACAAGTAAACTGTTAATGTTGGGAGTCAACACTATACAGGGCGTTCAATTGTTAGTTTTGGTTGTATTTCTTTTTATTTATTTTAATTTCTTTTATTTTGATTTTATTAGTAACATAAACAAAATATTTACAGAAACATCTTTAAAATATTATCAAATAAAAAAATGAGTGTAAACATTTCAAATTAATGTGTTCGCAGCATACATAATAAGATAGTAATTTACAAAGTATAATACACAAACGCTGCACTACGCGCAACATTATACCTAGGTTATTAACACCTGATGCATACAACAATAATGACATGGTGGCCAAACAAATAAAATATAATTATCAAAAACAAATGACACACAATTAATTTTATTTTTTACTACATCATATATTTTGTAAGAAAATCAATTTTACTATGCATATTATATTTATGTAAAAATGTCATCAGATATAACTGTTTGTTACACATTTTTTCATTAGGAATTGAGTGAATTTAAAAAGATATCGATGTTGTAAAATTTCCGAATAACATTGTTTAAACGAGACGTTCTTTACACAGAATTAAAATATCCTGTGTTATTTACATCGACATCTGTCCAAAATATATTCAAATATAACGATTGTCTATTATTTCCTTATTTAAAATACTAAATGCTAAATTATGCTAAATTTCTAAATTACATACGTAGTATCAGTAAACCAACTAAGCAACACAACTCAGTCTTGACGCACACTGCTTACTGCTTACAGCATCCACGTTCAAACGTCGTGTAATATGTACTCATCTGGTGATCTGACTCATTAATTTTCAGGTAGAGCTTTGCTTACGAATACAAACATGGATTCCATTATCGGAAAATTAAAAAAATCAATGAAAAAAATACCAACATTTTTCAGGAAATATGGGACTGATGAAAGTAGAAGTATTTAAATAAGTTTTGGTAGCACAGTAGAAAGATGCATATTTCCGGATAGAATAAAGGTTTCGAGCTCAAGTCTCAGCCGCTTTTTACTTTCTGCGTATTTTTATATTTCATATTTATATTTAGTATTTTAAATATTGTTTCAATAATTAACCCTTAGATGCACAACTTTTCCTTTTGATCTGAAAAAAATGAATGGAATTTGAAAGGGAGCGGAACAGAATTTTTTTTACGACATTAACAATAAATATTTTAGGGGTGAACATAAAACTAACCTAGAGAAAGTATTGTTTATTGAAGACGCAAAAAAGACATAGTTGACTTTATTTTTTAGAAATATCAGAAATATTTTTAAACGCAGATTTTTTTGTTTGTTTAAAAAAACTCTCGCCTTTAGGCTAGCTTATGCATTTAAGGGTCAGAAACCAAAAATACACATTCTTTGACTTTCTAGTACAACCTATACAAATTATTTATCTGTGAATTCCAAACGGGTAGTTAGAAAAATGTTTAAAATTTCCGGTGAATACAATTTTTAAACAGTAATCTTTTATTTTTTTTTATAAAATACTTGATGGTTTTTAAGCGAAACGTTTGAAAATTTCGTAGCAGGTTTTCAAACTGCACTTTTCACCTATTACTGACATTTTAGTATGTTTTTCATAGAATTTAATTTTAAAAAAAATAGTTTTTTTTTAGATGTATTCACTAGAAACCTCGGACATTTTCCTTATTACCCATAGAAAATTGCTAGTTAAACCATTTGTAGTATTGATTGTATTAGAATGCTACAAAGTGACATTTAGAGTCATTAGTGAGTGTTGGCTCTTAAGGGTTAATATCACAACGAAGTGTAAAACTTAATTGAATTTTTAATATTTGGATAATTTTTATAGCACCGTTTTTGTGAAAAATCACCTCAAGGGCGCTGGCGCTTTAATTAGTTATAATCTTTTTTTAAAGGGTATTTTTTTACATATATATATTTCTAAATACGTCAAAATTTATGTTGTTTAGCTACAAGTTAAAATCCTGGGCTGGCTTCAACTGACTACTTCTTCAAATAAACTTACATTGTTCAACCTATTTGGAATTTAAAATCGTTTATTTAAAAGCCATGATCTCCTGCAATTCCTATTATTCCATGTTCCAAATCGCAACAGCAGACAGTCACGTACTTTTGACCTCTAATTGTAATATCAATTTAAAACAAAACTCTTTTATTTACAGGTCTACAAATTCATTCAACATAAATTATTACGACTTGACGTGACATCAAAAAAATCCATTACCCGACTTTCCCAAACCAGATCACTAAAACTAACCTTCCATCTAATCTTCTCTTTTTTCCCTTTATCCCATTTCCATGTTTCCTTCCATCTTTCGCTCACCCCACTAACTTAAGTTGTTAAAAAAAACATATAAATTGTTTATTATTCATTATTAAATACGTGTAAATTACTAATTTGCTGTAAATTTTTCCTCAAATAATTTTTATTTTTTTTTTATTAAATTTGATGGAGTCACATTATTTTTATCCACTAATTTATGAATAACTTTTGGCTTCATCGGAGGGTAGAACCACCCCGTATACGGTAAACTATCTAGAGTAGTGCAGCGTCAAGTATTCAGATAACTAAATTTAATGGTTGATGGGGGACGTTAGGCTGGCGTGCTATGGTGGCCATTTATTAGTATGTAAACTAATCCAGCCCTTCCCGGTATCATCTCCACTGACGGGAACAGAACGCCACTTTAAGTCACATATTACAATATATTACTATTTCACTCAGAACTATTTCACCGCCGACCTATAACCAGACTATATGCAAATGATTCAATCAGTGATTCAATCCATGACTCTCCGAAATATAGGTAACCAAACATGTGATTAATTTACATACATTTCTAGATATGTGCTAATCGGTAGGTGCTTACATCAACTAAATAAGATGTAAAGTGTCGCTTAAGCCCTTTTGCCTTTCTAGCGACGATTTTTATTTTTGGGAAACATTTTTTCAAATCTGACTCGTGGATATCAGTTGAGTAAAGTTAGGAGTTTCATATTTTTGTTTTATAAATAGCCTCTACGAACTCTGGATCTAAAAAAAATGTTACGATAAATTTAATATTTTTACTTATAAACCATTTTTTTCTAAGAAGACATGTGAAGTTTATATTATCTGTTTATCTTTTATATGCTGTTCTCATATTTAACCCAAATCTTAAATTTATATAGCATGATTAAACCAAACGTAATGTTTTAACGATACGTTAGATTTATTTTATTTTATCAACAAAATAAGGAAATGTATTACAGTAGACCTCACTTAAGATGAAATATCACGAAACGACGCGATATAAATGCAAGGCTTTTATTATTATTAAGGAAGGAACAGCAATATTTCTTCCGTATAAGAGCATTTTTTTGTATTTATGTAGAAAGTAATTACTTTGTGGTTTGGCATATTTAATGAAATGGAAAATAACTTTGTATTAGACGAAAGATTTTATTTTAATTTTTATGACCGACCGATTTTACTTGGCCTAACCATAATCAGAGAAAAAAATTAAACCAAACAAAAAATACAAAGTGTGCGATTATATATACATACAAAGGGACAACAAATTATAAAATTTAAATAAAATAACAAAACAATGAGAAAATAATAGAAAAACATTTAAATTATAACACAGGAACAGAAAGAAAGAGACAGATAACATGAATTAAAAAAAGGCAATACGTCAACTGAGAAGGCGATTTATTAATAATGAGTAATGTTATGAGTTTACATGAAATATACCTAATATTGAACTACTTGACAAATTAAACTGATTTTTTAGACAAAGTGGTTGCTTTCTACGAAAATGTTTAACTTATTGTTTCCGAAAAAATTCTAAATTTGAAAAAAATATATCTCTTTTGCGACAAAACCGTACTTTCTCAAGGGTCCATATGAAATTCGAAACACGCCAGTGTTTGGTACCATATGGATCTGACTGGAGAGTTCTGAAACAAAATGCTACAAGTTTGTTTTGAAACTTGTCAATATCGTGTATTTGTAAATGGAATGAAACGAGTAACTTAGAGAAGTGAAAGTGTTTATGAAAATGTTATCAAATAATTCAGATGCATCGGGGGATGATAATCATATTGGTGGTTACAACATTACACAAGAATAAATGTATTATTTCTTAACCTGACCTTCTATAGGCTACATAATGTTCGTCAACTTTACTTTGAAGCGACTAACAGTCTCTAATTCTCTGCGCTCTTAATCGTCTGGAGCCAGTGGGACTATGTGTGTATACCCTAATCTGGGTATGTTGTGAATGTAGTGGGGAGGGGAAGGTTACAAAGTACCTGGCTATTCAAATCTGGTCACTAAACACAACTAAAGCTATTCTAAGTAAAGTTTCGATTCTGATAGATGGTTTTTCATCAGGGCAATACTTGGAGTATCTACCACTCTGGAACTTGCCGCAAAAATTAATTAAGAATTAAATGTGAAATAACGCATTTTAAATCAAATTAATTTGCTCACGTCTGGATTTGAACCTGCGACCTCTGGATTCGTATTTGAGCGCCTTAACCACTGGACCACGGAGGCCGTCAAATATTAACAGCTTAGCTTCTGGTAAATTGTTTTTTTAATCTGTTGCACTGTTATACCCTTTTGAACCTTTTTATTTCATGATTTTTGATAACAATCATGATTTTAGATCGTTTTGATTTGCATACATATTATATTTTATTTTAACCTTGTTAATTAGTCTTATTACCATAATAAATTTAGTATAAAGCGAACTTCAGATGAAATATCACAAAATTGCACTATATAATGATTTAATAAAACAAATTTATAACTTTATTTCAGTTTTTTTTTTTGACTGGACCGGTTTCAGCCTATAACGGCCATCTTCAGACTAGTACAGGTTGTTCTTATTCTATGGCTTATATACTATTGCCTGTCTGAAGGCTTACATATTATTGCCAGTCTAAAGATGGCCGTTATAGGCTGAAACCGGTCCAATCAAAAAATAAAAGTGGAATAAAGTTATAAATTTGTTTTATTAAATCACTAAAATGAAATTCCACCATGAATTAACAGTTGCAAAATTAGAAATAATAAAAAATGCACTAAATAAGTTCACTGTTAATATTATTATTATTAACAGGAAAGTTTTATATGAAAAAGCAACATTTAAACCAAGGTAGAATAATTAAGACTATTGAGAAGCACGTAGATTTTTGAGTCAATCTCTGCGAAACGGAAAGAGAGATAAGTGAAAAACTGACTTTTGAGTTAATTACTTATATTAATTATTATCCCGGAAGAAAAATGCAGATTAATAAGTATATATACAGTAGATACCATATGGCTTAAGATTGTCTTTCGTTGAATCAAAGCACATATTTGTGTAATACGTTTCAGTTTTTGAAAAACCCTTAAATAACAAACGATTATTTAAGCCTACTCGGCTCGTAAGAGCACAGTTTTGCTGTTTCCTTGCGAACACATACATAAAATTGTGAATAAAGGTATTGTGGCGGTTAGAGTATTCGCGAATAAATTGTATTTCGCAAGGCGATTTATTGAATACCCTCGACACTCAAATCAAAGTGCATACATTTATACAGAGTAAAACACTGCGAGAATTTCCATTTGTTTGAAATGGGTATCGCTAACACATTTTCGCAAAAAAATCTTCACAACATGGGTTCGCAAGAACATATATAAGAATTGTGGAGTAAGTTATGACCACTTTACTTATTAACGTGCTTTTACTTTGATGGGAAAGCGTTTTTGGTCTCATTCTCATTTGTTGCCGTTTTCGTGCGTTCAATTCACATTTACTCCGTGGTGAATATATTTTGGTTCAGATTAATAATAAGTGTTAATTAATTAGGTTTAAAATAATTGCTGTAATGACATTAGCCTTACAATTATTTCTATTATTTCTTCTGTGATATAGAAATAGAACAAGGGTGGATGCAGGAAATTCCATTTGCTGGCGCAAATAAAAAAAAATGACAAAAAAGCGAAGCTAGCAGTCGACAATTGAGTGCTTATACCAACCCTGATGTATGGCAGTGAGGCATGGAACTGGCAGAGGAAGGAATAAAATAGACTGAATGCTGTGGGAATGAGATCCTTGAGGCGAGAATATGTGCAAAAAATGCAAGAATGCAAGGCTGATGTAAGCGTAATGAATAGATCAAGAAAGGAACGTTTAGATAGTTTGGGCATGTAGAGCGAATGAACGAAGAAAGAAGTGTGAAAAGAATACATGATACAAAGGGAATGTAAGAGGAAGTCGGGGACGCCCGAAGAAGACATGGCACGATCAAGTGAATCAAATACTTGAATCGGGCCGTGTGAAAAGCCAGAATAACAGTGTTTGTATAAATGTGAATGACGCAAGGAGTGTATGCCAAGATAGAGTTGTATGGCGGTCCGTTTTCTCTGCCTATCCCTGCGGAGAAACGGCGTGATAGTTAGTTAGTTAGAGATGGAAATACTGAAAGGCAGACTGGATGTGCAAGATTCTAACTGTAACACTGTAAAGGTTATCTTGCCACAACCGGGAGATCTTTCAATCTTCGGGTACTTCATATGGTAGTATTTGAAAACAAACCCACACACTTTTAACACAGTCCACCTGTGGTTCTCAGAATTATTTTTCACGTGTAAGAAAAATGTCTAATATCAAAATACTACTAACCAACTAATTAACCACCACGCCGTTTCCCTGAAGAGGTAGGCAAAGACGACGGACCACCATACAACTCTGTTTTGGCTCACACTCCTTGTTTTATGTACATTCATAGATAATATTCTGTTTTTTTTTTACTCTTCACATGACCCGACTCAAATATTTGATTCACTTGATGGGTTCATGTCTTCTTCGGGCGTCCCCGACTTTTTCTTTCTTCAAAATGCGTCCTTTATAAATACCTTGTATTGTTTATTAGCTACCCGGCTTTCCTTAAGGATTAAACACCCTTATTCAGGAATATTTATCTTCATAAAAAAAAATATAATCGTGAACCAGCAATAATATTCTATGGTATCCAAATTTTTGGCAAAAATATCATATTCCAATGGGTGGTGACAAGTGGAATTGATCAAATAAATCTGTCAATTAAAATCTTGACAAATCGTTTATGATGTCGGAGCTCACCGATAAAAATATTTTGCTGCTTCACCACACTGCGATTGTCAATATGTATGTATCAAGTATGAGCAAACGGGGCTTTCTGTATTTTTTAATACGCATTTATAAAAATAAAGCGTTGCCGATTGTTTTTAATAAATTTAACAGTTAAATCTGTTAAAAAACCAGAAATTTTACATTGCCCCAATTACCTTTAAAAATAATAGTATCAAATGTCACATAGTTATTTGGTTACTTAGCGGATTAAACAGCATTTTTAACAGCGTTCAAATTTAACTACCATTCAGAGTAAAGGTGGAAAATAGAAATTGACAGAATATGCATGAAACGTATGAATTCCACAAATGGTATTGAAGGGTATTAAATTGTTACGGCCAATTCATATCCTCAAAATATGTAGGAGGATAAATTGAATTTGGTTTTCAAATTGCCGTTTAACTATATCGGTATGTAGAACTATTCGGTGCTTGGTTTTATAGATACTAACTACGATGTAGAAATAAAACTGTTTGAAACAAAGTGCTCTTCAATTAATTGACTATTCCTCGTTTTGTTTGGCTTCGTTTAACCTAAAAGTACCCTTGAAAAGTGACCAATTTCGCGATACCCAAAAAAAGAAGCGTTTGATGTACTACTTCACAATGAAATTTATCAACTAAGTAAGCCGTAACAATATTTAAAAATTGGATACCCTTTACTTTTTGTATGAAGTCATCTAAAGCTGCGGCGCTCGAAATATCTAATAAACATTAGACACATGAGAACGGGTCGCTTCTACGACTCGTTCTTGTATTCACCAGCTCGGCTGTGGAATGATTTGCCGGCCTCTGTGTTTCTTCCCTCCTATAACATGAAACCACTCAGAGCCCTTTTTTAAGTCTTCAGTACCAGGATGGATATTGAAAAAAAAAATGACATGATAATGTTTCTCGTGTGGAGTTAATGCAAAAAACATTTACCATCGCCGGAAAGGCAAAGGGGCTGAAGCGCTCTTTCTAAAAGTTTACAACAGAGCCTTTTTTTAATTCTTTAGTACCAGGATGGATATTGAAAAAAAAGTTGACCTGGGTAACTCAAATGGTAAATATATTTAGATGGCTGAAAAAGCTTTTTAAAAAAGTCTTCAGAATCACTTGTGTCAAGTCTCCTCTCAAATGGTAAATATATTTTAGATGGCTGAAGGGCCACAAAAGTCTTTGAGAGAATCAATTGAGAGTCGGAGTATTCCATGCAAAAAAAAAACTGATTAAAACTACATGTTTAACGCATTTTTGACCGAAGTGTCGCTTACGTCCTTTTTGCGTTTCCAGCGTTATAGAGAAATATCTAAATTTACGGGCAGACAAAAAAATAAGCTTATATAATTTCAAGTGAATAAACATTTTCGACGTCCACACTTAAAACATCCCACGCTTTAAAAAATAGTGAATACACTTCCAATGTACACCTTCAAAAATGTGTACAAAGGTAGTTCAAAAAATACGAAATGGTGTTGTTCATACAAATAGAAAACCGCTTTAGAGCAGTTTTAAACTTTAACGTGGGTACAAGAGAATTTTTTGTTAGAATTCACTAGACAACAGAGTCCATGTTTTATAAATGTCGATATTTTCTCTACAATTTTTTGGTTACGTTTAAATTGCTGATGGGAAAGAGGAACGTGAATTTGGTGGTTTACCTAAAAACACGGCGCACTGGGGTACTGTTTGTACAAATGTGATTGCTGCGGGTTGCTTGAGAGAAATTACACTACCCTTCTCTTCTACGTTCTGCTCTAACGGTACCAGCAGGAGGATTAATTCAAAGGCTCTATTCAGAAGTAGGGTATGAAAGAGGGAAAATAAAAGGGAAGGGATTCGATCTCTGGTCCGAAAAGGGGTTTGCAAAAAACGCGTGGGAGATAAGGAGAGGAAAAGTTAAGACAATTTTCATAGACCAACTTAAGAAGTTTAATCTTTTCGCTTTAAAGATGAATTTATTCTTTTCAACATCGCAGTTGTTGTAACTTTTGAATATGATTCCAGAAAATAGGAATCTCTTCTAGTGAAAGAAAATAAATGTAACAATATATTGGTCAGCTTTAGCGGCCGAGCGGTTGAGACGCTCAACTACGAATCCAGAGGTTGCGGGTTCAAATTCCGGGCCTGCGCAAATATTTTTTACATAATCAATGTGTTATTTCACATTTAATTCATATAAGATAATACATAATATTTTATTTCTGCAGTAAATACTATAAGTATCTCCCTGGTTGAAAGACCACCATTCAGAATAGAAACGTTGTTTGAAATGGCTTTAGCCATGTTTGGTAGCCAGGTACTTCTCAACCATGTTTCTTCATCATCTCCTTTCTCGACCCACTACATACAACCTCACAACATCCCTTAATTGTAGACACTATGGTCTCATTGGCTCCTAGGCGGTTGGGATTATTTGGTACTGTAGTGCGGTATTAAAATAGGTTTTTTTTTTAATAAAATGTTGGTAAAATGTTTATGTATTCTACATTCATACCTCCAAGAAGAAGAAGAGTTATAATGTGCATTTTTGAAAAAATATTTTCCAATAATAAAATCAATGAACCACGTACAAACATTAATTTAATAGGCTCAAAAATATTCATGTAATAAAGTTCTTTGTTGAAATAGTGTAAATGTAAAAAGCAAGCTTACCAATATCTACTAGTGAAATGAAACATATCTGATAAAGATGGTGATCAACTAAATAACTAGTATTTTCGTAGAAAGCAATCACTGTGGTTTGACATATTTAATGAAAATTAAGTAATAACTTTGTATAAGACCACAGACAGGGGTAATTAATTAATAAGTGTTCGGCATCATTTCACACTCACGTAATAAGTAAAATAGCTTGCTATTTTTATTCACAGTTCTCAGTCTTCAACAAGTAGACCTGACAATTATTAAGTATAAAACATAATAAATTATATATTTCAGTTGAAAAAGTTGTGTTGGGGAGACAGTTATTTTTGGACAATCGTAGAGATAAAAAAATCTGATGATTAAAAAATATTATTACTTTCCTTAATTTTTCGGCAAAACTTAGGTTGGTGTGTTATTAGGCTCTTTTGAACAAGTATATATAGCATACAACATGGCCGTCAGGTTTTCAACTGATAATATTTTTTTCAAAAGCTGAAGCGGATAGAAAAACGGGGTCCGTTCAAATTAACAAAAAAACAAAATGGTGCTATCATTGAATTGTAACGATTAAAAATTGACGGAAATTTGAAACAACCCGCACTTAGTTATTTTTATAACAAAAAACAACACGACAGTTTAGCTAGCATAAGTGTTTTGACAATTTAAATCAATGCGATTACAATTTCAGCGATTCAAAGAGCTTTTTTTCGCTTTGCTTTTTTCTTCATTTTGTTGGCTGATCAATCATTGAATCGTACCAATTCATGCTCCACTTTCCAAGTTGTAAAAATGCTTCGATCTTTTACAGTTATAAAGAATATAAATATGAAAACAAACTACTGCGGCTGCGGCCACAATTTTTCGCGTGGAAATTTCATTTCCAAACGAATTGGAAAACAAGTGTTTTTGAAAGTTTAACCGTGGGAACCATATTTTACCGTACATTTATATGAATGTATTTCACTTTTTCAAATATGTTCTGAATTTTAAATAATTACCGAATCTGGGCATTGTCCACACCTGAATAATTTAAATGTTTGGTTTCAGATAAATTTTTGAAATTATTTTTTGACTAAAACTCGCAAATTCACCTTAGTTATTTGCAAGATTGACATAATGATAACATTTAGTGCTTTGTAAACATAAAAAGAGAATATGATTGTATTTTTATTTTCGAACAAATTTAAAAAAAAAAACCGTACATCGTTGCTTATATTCTCCACAAAAAATGGTCATGGCAACAGATTAAATCATTTATAATCACTAGAAATAAAGAAATCCATTAAAAATAACAGTCATATTCTTAATAATCAGATAAATTTGTCCAGTAGTCCAATATTAGATACATTTCCCGTAAAAAAATTAAAAAAATATATTTTTCCTGAATCACCTGCTCAGTTGATGTTTTGTCTTTTTCTATATAATTGTTATAATTTAAATGTTATTCTATTGTTTTCTCACTTTTCTCTTATTTTAATTTATATTATGTTCTTTCTCTGTATGTATATCTCGTATAATCGCACACTACGAATTTTTTGTTTAGTTTAATTTTATACCTGATGATGCTTAGGCTAAGCAAAACTGGTCCGTCATACAAATTAAAATAAAATCTGTGTTCTTATGCAAAGTTATTATTTCATTTCATCAAAATTAAATTCGTCCTTTTTTTACTTTGGCAAACAGAATTTACTCTTCACCCCTTTTTATAGTTGCATGTATAGACGTAATAAAGCTGACAAAAATATAAATTGGCCAAGAATTGTGAACGCAGAACGATGCGCGAAGAACGATCCGGACACCAAAATAATACAAAAAAATGTAGGGACCATGACTTAAATTTGCCGTGAGCCTTGGGTGTTGAGTTTATTGCGTTAGCGCCGCAGACGGACCTTTGAAATTGCAGTAAGCATTAGAAACAAAAGATATTTCGTAAAATTCATAATATAACAGTTTTCGCCAATCAAACTGAATGATCGCTGATTTAAACTGTAGCCTCGAACGCATAATGCAATGTCACAAACGCGAATATAAAATAAATCGTAGGTGGTTGACGAATTCATTCGATTTTCGTGCAGCTGTCATTTATGCTGATAACCTTTAGCTATTCAATTTTTATTTTTTATTTTTTTACGTGAATACAGCACAAGAGTCTCAACTGCTCCCAACCGTCTAGAGCCAGTGAGACTGTGGCATCCCCAATTGGGGTATGTTGTGAGGCTGAAGGTAGTGGGGAGGGGAAGGAGATGTGTAAGGGGAAGGTTGGGAAGTACCTAGTTATTCAGATCTATGAACTGGCAAAGCATTGTTTTTCTCAAATCACAATCATAACTTAAAATTTATTCAATATTAATATTATTCCATCCATTATAGTTATTATTTATGTTTCCTCTCTGTAAGAACAATATTATTTCATTGAAGTCAGCATTAAAATCAAGAAAATGATTTCGACAACATTATTAATATCAATCAAAATTGCAGAAATGCATGCCAGACTAATGTAAGATGCTCGACTACGAATCCAGAGGTCACGGGTTCAAGCCCGGCGTGCGCAAAGAAATTTTATTTGATCAATATGTGTCATAACACATGTAATTCATATAAAATAATGTAAAGTACATTTGCAGCACAATCCAGAGTGGTAGATACTCTGAAGTAACACCCTGGTGAAAGACCACCAATCAGAATTGAAACGTTGCTTGAAATGGCTTTATTCGCGTTTGGTGACCAGATCTGAATAGCCAGGTACTTCCCAATCTTTCTCTTACCCGTCTTCTTTTCCTCCCCACTACCTTCAACCTCAAAACATACTCCAATTGGGAATGCCATAGTCTCACTGGATCTAGACGGTTGGGAGGGGTTGGGACACTTGTGCAGTATTCACTAAGCGGCGAACTGTTGCTTATCTTAGATTGGTAAAAATTAAGTAAGTTGATTATCCGTTTATTGTGCTGTTATTTTTAGGCAATTAATCTTAAGAAGATAACATTAATTCGAAAACACAGTAAAGTGGCAAACATTCAATCAAAGGATAGTTTTTTCTTTTTCTGAAAGTAATCAAAGCAGTAAGTCAAATGCGCTGGAATTGGGCAAATCCCATTTCTTTTTCAACGGGGTATTAACGGATAGCGTCGGCCGATAACTAAACCAATTACAGAAAAAAGTGAGACATGCTTCAGGTTGCAAACGCTAAAAAATAATTAGGTTTTCGTCATTTGGCTTAAGGTTCTATGGGGGCGGGGGCTGACGAACCTTTTCAGTAAATCCATTCAACCTTAGTTTGGTGAAAAGGGTTTTTATTTTTATTAAAAACTGTAATAAAATATACATCATTTTTCCATTGTACTCCCAAGAGTTAATAAACTCAGCGTGGGCTTCTGAAATCTGACGTTGATGTGTTTGTTAATAGCATTAAATCTTTTTTCTTACAGACATCATTCAAATTTTCCTATTGTGCTAAATGCCATGAATACTACAATTTCATGCTTGTTTGGCAACTAGCCAAACAAACAGGGAAAAATATCATTGTCTGGTATAAAATTCTAAGTTTTCCGGAAAAAACAATATTGACCTTTTTATGTGAATACCGCACAATCCCAACTGCTCCCTACTGTCTGGAGCCAGCGGGACTAAGGCCTCTCCAATTGGGGTTTTTTGTGAGGCTTGAGGGGGTGAGTAAATGATGGAGATTGGGAAAAAGAAGGCGTAGGTACCTAGCTATTTAGTGGTCATCAAACATGGCTAAACAAACTTCAAGCAACGTTTCGATTCTGAATGGTGGTCTTACACCAGGGCGATACTATGGAATATACGGTTTGTATTTTTTATATTAATAAAATAAAATATGAAATCATTGATGTGGTAAGCTTGTAACTTCGAAACTCGAAATCGAGGATCATAAGGCTGATTCACACCAAAGTCCGGATCCGCTCAGTACCGATATTGTTCCGCAAGAGAGCTTATTGATATGGTATAAATATCAATCAAGGAGTATGTGCCAAGACAAAGTTCTATGGCAGTATATCCTTCTGCCCACTTGTGATATATAACTACTTATTTAGTTAAATAATTATTTTGAAGTGTAAAAATACTTACAGCGCAGATTTTTTTTTTAAACCATTTTTTTATCACTAAATAATATTTTTAATAATTAATAAAAATATTATTTAGTGATAAAAAAATGGTTTTTGATTCTTAAAAATCTGCGATGCTAGTATTTATACAATTCAAAATAATTATTTAACTAACTAAGTAGTTAAATATTACAAGGGTGGGCAGAAGGATATACTGCCACACAACTTTGTCTTGGCACATACTCCTTGATCGATATTCATACCATATCAATAAGCTCTCATGCGGAACAATATCGGCACTGAGCGGATCCGGACTTTGGTGTGAATCAGCCTTTAACTGTTCGACCACGGAATTTATCAATTTACTTATTTCAATTGAACATTAATAGCCGTTTTAATGTTGTCATCAAAATCTTAATATATAAAAAAAAACGATTTGAACGTTTCGTCATTTTCTTCGGCGTGGATGACGACAAATATGGTTGGGCGACATCCGTCAATCTATCACCGTTAAATTTATGTAAATTTCGTCAATTTTCGAATAGTCATCCAAATCAAAATAAGTTACTTCATTATAAAAATTAGATTCGTCAAGAAAACTCCCCGTACAATTTGACAATTCTGCCTTTTTTGGTAATATTACTTGACTTGAATAATTATTAAATTCAGGTATTCATTAGAGACTTTTCTAAAATTAAACTAGTTTTTACTTCTGAAAGAAAGTTCGAGTATTACTCAAACATGACCATTCAATTTGAATCAGTCTGAAAAAAACGCCACTTTCGTTATCAGTGGTAGGGGACCTTTTGAAAAATTAACGTTGGGGGTGGGGAGACCTCCGGTTTTCTCACTTAGTACCTTTCCGTGCAAATTAATAGTAATTATTTTATGGAAAGAAGATATTTAAAATATGGTTTCAAACTACGAGAATTAAACTCAATTACAGCTTTCAATAGTGAAAGCATGAATAGTTAAAATATTACAGAAATATAATGTGTGTCTTAAAAGAAGAGTATGTATGAGACGACGTTTGAATGTGAATGAAGCAAAGAGTGTGTACCTAGACAGAGTTGTATGGTGGTCCATCTTCTCTACCTACGGAGAAATGACGTGATAGTTAATTAGTTAGTTATTAATAGGTATCTTCCTCAAAATAAAGCGTTCAGGTGAAAATAAATCTTCGTTGTTTGTCAGTTTTTTCAAAGCACTTCTAATGAATATAAATAAGTGTTAAACCATTACTACCAAGAGCTATTTTTCAATCTTCATTTTAAAGGAATTGCAATTTTGTGCTCAAAGACTAAGTTATCCTGGATACCTTTCCATACAAACACTTTTCTTTAAAGTACACGATCAACTTGGGTTAAAAGTGAGAAACTTTGTTCACTTTTCACTGTAAAAGCTCTCACACAGCATGATTAAAAACACCTTTAAACTTTTTCTACCAGACTATGTTCGAGCGAACCGGTTCCTCTAAGTTACAAGCGTCTTCATAATATCTTTAAAACATACCAAAAATAATGTATAATTTCCTACACAAAATTAAAATGTAACTTAATTCTCATAGTACCTAAGAAAGGAACTCCATCAAACGTATTAGAAATTAACAACCCTTATAATAAGATGAACATTTTTTTAATTATGTAAAATAACAAAGCCTTTCACCCTTATTTTTTATGTAACCCGTCTCGCAAGGCGTAAAACCACGTAAAGGTGCATTGAAATATTTTTCCAACTACTGGAATGGTGATTGGTGAATTCCAATCTGCTAACAATAAGATAACATGATTATGTGTTTTTTCCCAAGCCAGATGTAAGAAAAATATTCCTAGTTATAAAAATAATGGGATCATTTGCAGGGCGCCATTTTAGAGAAAAAGCGCCTCGTTGAGCTACACAGTGGATAAAATAAAATAGAGACATTGTTTATACAAATCAAACGCGAACAAATATTACTGTATCTCACGTTTCTGGCTCTTGAAAACCTACTATTTATTTAGTATAGAAAAATATATTTGTTTTTTTAATGATTTTTTTTAACTGTCCAACTACGAAAATTTTTCCGTTTAAGAACAGTTAAATTTTAACAACAACTTATTACTAACTAAAGCTTATTAATAACTTAAATTTATGTACTGGGAGTGAGTGATATTTTTTTTAAATAAAGAAGTATTTTAATTGTTAAAATTTACTTGTGAAGCTTTACGGTTTATCGTAATATTGATTACTGAAAGATATTTACAATCTTAAAGGATATGAATATAGAGAAAGACACAACCTCTATGTTTGCAAATTTGTTCGGACTAAACTTGGCAAACGGAAAAATATCGAAAAAAATAAATATATATTAATATTTTGTAAAAACTGTGTGATGGTTAAAAATACGCTTGTTTTGTTTGTGATAAATACTTTCATTGTCGCCCTGGTGAAAGATATTAAAACTGTGCAGAAAAAAAAATCCTGATATGGCTTAAGCCGGGTCAGTGACCAGATCTGAACAGTCAGATACTTTCTTAGATTCCCTTTCCTTCCACTCGCTCAGGACACATATTTTTATAGTGTTTTACCTACGTTCATTTGTATTTTCAACACACTTACATTTTACAAGAAAGATGGATGAAATATTTTGAAGAGGTTTTTGAAAGCACCCCAAGTGACAGTGTTCTCAGTCTCGAATCAAGTATGAATGATGATGAAGTGAATGTTGCCAAAATCAGCATGGATGAAATAAATAAAAGAGCGATTAAATGCATGAAGAATGGTAAAGCGGTTGGCTTCGACAATCTCGCTGCTGAATACTTTAAAGGGGGTAGCCGTGTAGTTCTCACATGGCTATGCAAACTTTTTAACCAGTGTTTAGAGGAGGGTTACACGCCATTAGATTGGAGAAGGGCTGTGATCATGCCTCTGTACAAAGGTAAAGGGTCACGCATGGAATGTGGGAACCATAGGGCTATAAGCTTAATAAGTTCAGTTGGCAAGCTGTATGGTAGAATATTGATTGAAAGGGTAAGAATGAAAACCAAAGACAAAATATGGGACATCCAAGGTGCTTTCATGAGTGGAAGGGGGTGCATGGATCAAATTTTCTCATTGCGGATGCTTGCAGAGAAGTTTTTGGCAAAAAACCAGAAACTTTTCTGTGCTTTTGTCGATTTGCAAAAGGCGTATGATCGAGTAGATAGAAACAAATTGTGGAAGGTATTATCCATGTATGGAGTTAACACGAAGCTTATACAAGCAATAGCGTCCTTGTACGAGGGAAGCGTTGCATGTGTTAGAGTAAACGGTGATTTTACAAAGTGGTTTAACATCACAAAAGGTGTAAAGCAAAGCTGTGTAATGTCACCGTGGTTGTTCAATTTGTACATGGATAATTGTATGCAAGAATTAAAAGGTGTGGGCTTGGGCGCGAAAATGAACAATCTGAAAGTATGTTGCCTATTGTATGCGGACGATGCGGTGCTGATTGCTGACAGTATGGAAGATCTACAGTTTCTCGTGTCTAGGATGAACCAAGTATGTATGCAAAATGAGTTGATGATGAATGTAAGTAAGTCCAAAGTCATGGTGTTTGAAAGAGAGAGTACGAGAACAGCGTGCAATATAGTTGTGAATGATGAATACTTGGAGCCAGTGGATGAGTTTATGTATTTAGGAAGTATGTTTACGAGAGACGGAAAGGCTGATAAGGATATTGAAAGAAGGGTGAATGCAGGAAACTCCATTAATGGAGGACTTAACGCTTTTGGCGCAAATAAGAAATTGTCCAAAGAAGCGAAGCTAGCAGTCCACAATGGAGGACTTATACCAACCCTGATGTATGGCAGTGAGGCATGGAACTGGCAGAGGAAGGATGAAAGTAGACTGAATGCTGTGGAAATGAGATCTTTGAGACGTATGTGCGGTAAAACCATGTATGATCGTATTAAAATTGTGGATATCCGAAAAGAATGCAAGGCTGATGTGAGCGTAATGAATAGGATCAAGAAAGAGACGCTTAGATGGTTTGGGCATGTAGAGCGAATGAACGAAGAAAGGAGTGTGAAAAGAATATATGATGCGAAAGTGAATGGAAAAAGAAGTCGAGGAAGCCCGAGACATGGCACGATCAAGTAAATCAAATACTTGAATCGGGTCATGTGAAGAGTCAGAGTAACAGAAGAGTATGTATGAGACGAAGTATGAATGTAAATGAAGCAAGGAGTGTGTGCCAAGACAGAGTTATATGGCGGTCCGTCCTCTCTGCCTACCCCTGCGGGGAAACGGCGTGATGGTTAGTTAGTTAGTTAGTTTACATTTTACAATCTAGGGAAAAGAAGCTAATATAATGTAATTTTTATAAACAATAAAACATGAGCTTCGATGATTTTGAGATGAGTTTGGATGATTTTGAGATAAGTTTATTAGAAGATACATGATTCTATACAGAACACATACCTTAAATAGAATATATTTAAAATTGAATAACCATGTTGCTTAAGTCAAAAATTATTTTTTTCACACGTGTCTGAAGAACCGTAAAACTCGTGCGATAAAAATAAACGATAAGTGTTCATCATCACAATCTCTTATTAAAATTTCTTCAATCAAGAAAGATTGTTTCAAAGTTTGCCACTAGGAGGAATCCATGCTTTTAAATTACTCGTTAATCGACTTCTTGTAGTAAGCTGATTATTTTGTATGGAGGGTTTATTTATTAATATTTGTGATTTTTTAAATAAGTAATGTTTTCGAGAGAAGATTCAAAAAGTTGCATGATGATATTGAACATATTTTTTAAAATCATCGGCCATATAACGGGGATACCGCTTTTATCACTTAATTTTTTTTTTTTTATATATATAGTTTTTGTGTTCAATTTGTAGAACTCCATTTTAATTTTTATGTAATTAAATTGAATTAAATTTAATATTATTATTATTGAGTTCTGCTATTTTCAGTTTTTATTTTTAGTGACAGCTGTTTCGGCGTTTAAGGCCATTGTCAAACTGGATAATAATAATAATATTAAATTTAATTCAATTAAATTATATAATAATTATATAAAAAAAAGCTTTTATCACTGGTGAAAATATACAAGAAACACCACACCAAAATAGTTTATTGGCGCGACGGGGATTTGGACTCGAGACCTATCTCGTTATACTCGCTATCCGGGTGTCTGTTCTAACACTGAACTATCGTGTCAAACTCCAAACCTGTCGTGTTTCTTCATAAACAATGTTATTATATCTTGATATTCCTTTTTTAAAGACATTCATAAAATCAATGGTTACGTGATAAAATATGTTTTGTACTTTTTATATTTGTTTTTTTCAACATACTTCATTGCATTTTTTTAAGATAATTTATGGTTTATTTTCAGTTGTTTTTCTTATAATGTAATATGAAAACTATCCTTAGTTTATGAAATATAAATTGTTTTATAAGAAAAAAATATATTAAAATATGTAAATATTCCTACTCTCGATCGTATTATAGTTGCGGTTTTTCATCTATTGAAACGGTTAGGTGATAATATAAAATATAATGGTTGAAATAAAAATGTGATATATATATATATATATATATATATATATATCTTCCTTTGTAAATATTATTATTTAGATTGCCATAAGATCCTGTTGACAAACTGCTTTTGATTATATTAAAAAAAAAAAAAATTATCGAATTAAATTATTAAAATATTTATTTCATGCAGCAAAAGTGATTAAATTGCTAAAAAGGCTGAATTCAGTGGGTATTTTATTACATTTTACCACCTTTGAAATTAAACTCTTTATGCGTCATTCTAAATCTCATTTTTCGATTGTTTTTAACATTGTTTCAATATTTACTGAAATGTTGTTTTGAAAACATTTCAAGAACGTAATTTAATTACAAATCTTAAGCGACAAAATCACACCAGCAAGACCAATGCGATTTTATAGCACCACCCTAAATAAATAGGTACCCCAACACCCTGCCCTTCTAGTTACGACCTCCCCCTCGGTGGGTGGAGAGGGGTCGATGTTCCGGGGGAATTTCGGCGACCCCGCAAATTACAGCTGACCCCAGTCTCCGAATTTCATCGCCGTTGTTACAGAGATAAAGGTGGTAGAAATACTTGCAATCTACCATAAACTACCAACTAGTCGGTTCAAACTCTTTAATATCAGGTTGGTATATAGCCCGTTTCTCCTTTTATTTTGGGGTAGCCGTTTTTGCGGTGTAAAGAGTAATAATCCCTTGCTCATCATACCTACCCACCTACGGATGGATAAACTTATTTGTGAAGTCGTGGGCGTTACCGTTGTAGATATTGCAGACACCATGTGTTCCTCTGCCAAGGCAAAATCAAACGGTTCACTCTGGAGGAAGGTCACTCAAGTGCATGTTCATTTTTATTTCACCCCGTGTTCACACGGCACAAACAGAATGATATAGAAATGAACGTTTAATAATTATTTTCTTCGACCGTGTCGTTGAACGAAGTCGTGCGCATTGGAATTCGTTTAATTTGTGATCATTTTATTGAAAAATTTGCAAAAAAGGCAGAGATAAAAGTCAACGGTGGTGGGTGCGACCTTGGATTTCAAGTTTTAATCTTGAATTAGTGATTTTATAGAATTTGGACGATGCGATCTGTCTTTATATTCATCTAGTTTATGATTCCAGAGACAAATCTAATCAAGACCAAATTCTCTAAAAGGAGCAGCGTGTTTTGATCGTTCCACTTAAAAACCATTTCGTTGTGTGCGACGCGACGTCTTTTCGCTACAGAAAGCGAGACTGAATGATGGTTCTGGAGTGAATATTCATTCCATGTTTAGACAGTTTCATTTTTTTATCATTCCGAGTGCGAGTGCAAAAATCTTACATTGTTCGATCGGTTCACTAATGAATTCACTAGGCACTTATGCTTCATTTCGTGTTTAGACGTTTCGTTACAAATGAAATAAGCAAAACGAAAGATAGTATTGAACGAAAAATGAACCGTCTGATTTTATCTTTAAACACCTACATAATAACGTTTTCAAATCGGTGTTATTGAGTATAAATGCCGAATTTTTCGAATCAGACGAAGAATTTAATTCGTTTTGTTAAGTTACCCATCACTAGATGTTAAATGAAACAAAATTATCAACTGCCCAGAGTTAATGAAGCTATGTCAAACTCATTTTGGGACTTTTCTGAGGTTAAAAGAAGTGAGGAGGGGAACTGTAATGTTGTTAAAAAGATGTAATTTTCAAATAACTATTCATTTTTTAATGCAGGTCTCTCATCATAGCGATATTATCAAACATAATACATAGTAGTGTTATATCAATATATATATTTTTAAATCTAACATTTCATTATAAATTATAAAGGTGTACCCTCATAAAAAAGCAATGCTTGTGTGTATGAGGGGGTGTTATTTATTTAGTTGCTAATAATTTGCTGTAATGATTTTTCAAAGATATTTATTTTAAGTTTTCAGTGTAGTTTTTTAATTGTGTTTTGAATTCTTTAAGATCATCATTAATTAATCTTATTTTTTCTGGTAAACTATTAAAGTATTTTATTCCCAGATATTTATAACTTTGCTGGCCTATTGTTTTTTTTTACATATCGGGATTTGTAATGTACATTTTTGTCTAAGATTTTTTGTATTATTGAATGGTTCGGTTTTATTTAAAATGTCTTCTTTATATATTTGTAATGTGGCGTGGTCCAAATAAAGGGTGTTTAATTTTCTGACTTTAAATTCTTTAAATAAAAGTTCTGAAGGATATAAAAATTTTTTTTTTAGGATTATTTTAATTAATAATTTTTGGGCGATGTAAAGAGTTTGTATGTGATTTTTATAAGTGCCGCCCCATCCTATTATACCATATTGAATTATGGATTGACAGAAAGCAAAATAGGTCATTCTTAGTAATTCTTTATTAAGAATATGCCTTAAACTACTAAAAATATATGTTAGTTTTCGAACTCTATTTTTGAGATTAGTTTTATGTGGTGACCATTTTAAGCATTGGTCGATGGTGATGCCAAGGTATTTTATAGAAGTTTTGCTTAAAATGTTTGTACATAATAAATCACAGTGGTGGTGTTTTATATTGAAAGTATTTTCCAATAGCTATTGAACGAGTTGCAAATTAACGACGATTCATTCGCATATTTGTAAAAACTTATAAAATACTCGTACGTTTTATTTTCCTCACACCAAGTTTTGAACTAGCATCTGCTGGGTCCAGTATCCGGGAATTTACCGTTTTGACACAAAGGTTGGCCAAAATCAAAAATTAAATCCACCCAGGCAAACCCCACGCCCTAAACAAATTGCAAGTAGGTACCAGAGATGAATGTCTCATCAACGAACTCAAAAATAGGACGTATTTATTAGTTTCATTGAAAATAAATTATTTCCGCTAAGCGCTTCTTGACATCTCATGTCAGCTTGAAAATTGGTATCGAAAACGTGGACCCTAAATAAAAATAATCATATTTTTTCATTGAAAGCAACCACTTTGTGGTTTGACATATTTAAAGAAGTGAAAAAATAACTTATTACAAGACCACGGATATTTTTATTCTTTTTATATTCTGATCTCCCTCTATATGCATATATAACGGCACACTTTGTAATTTTTTTTTAGTTTAATGTTGTACCCTGATGATGCTTAAGCTATGTGAAACCGGTCGGTTTTAAAAATTAAAATAATATCCGTGGTCTTAAACAGAGTAATTTATTCTAATAATTATTATATTTTAAAATGTCGTATTGTATTTTAATAGTTTTTTTGTGACACCTCATAAATGTGCCTCTTTCTTTACGATACACAGACTGGTAAATTTTATCTCTACCCAGTTGGACAATATTGTGAGGGGGGTCAAAGGAGGGGCTGTAAGAAGAGATTTGTTAATGTGGGCTTTGAAGACCTTGGACTCATTAAATGAATTAAATGAAGGAGGGTAAAGAGATATCGGTGTTTCGTCCCACATACTAGCCGACTTATACAAAAATAAATCGGAAAAACGATCCGTTCTGATAAAGCCTACATCAACCGTGAACGGGTGTTTCGTTCGTGTCTGTCGAACTTTACGCACGTACACCAGCGCGTATGAGATGAATGCTGCTAGCTCTTTTGAGCTGGCTCGATTGAAATACTTGTAGAACAGAATCAGCATACCAACGGGTATGTACATTAGAGATGGCAATCAGTCTGTATACGATGGATTATTGATCACCCTCCTTTGCATAGAATCAAGCAAGTTTATCAAGTATAACTGTCAGACTTGCCTAATGTTTGGTTAGCAGCTGGTCACTATCGAAAAATCTTTTAGCTTTTTACCAGACGTCCAGTTTCTTGGAAGCCAGATTTACTCAGGATTCTACGGAGCCCGGATACTGAGTTTGCCAAAGATACGGAAGATACGGAACACTTTTATATTACTGGTATACCTGTAAATGCTATCAGTGTGCAAAGCCGAGGTAATTAAACTGCGCTAATGGTAATTCTTAAAGTCACCATCATCTTTGCCCGAGTTTGTTCTCATCTTTTTAACCATCTGTTTACATTTCCGATTGAAATTTCGATATCTGAGAAAGTTTTCTGTTAGGATAATCTTTAAGATAAATGCATAACATGGCCCGTCAGTCGGTTAATAATCATAGCTCTAACTTAAAATTGTGAGACATCTACAAAGTAGTGAACACCCATTTTAATTTTATCACTGACCAATAACTTTCTGACTATAAACAAATAAGATCCTTTTTAGTAACATCCCAATTAAAGTAAGTTTTATGAGAACGGTATGATGTTCAACATTTAGTATCATTTCAAAAACAACCGTTTTATATAAAGACATGAGCATCCTTTGTTATTCTCTGGTAAGGAGCTTAAATTTCATAATTAGGTAGTGCAGGGCCTTAAGATATTCTACAGGGTTTAATCTTCACTGCAAACACTTTGTAAAACTTTCCCTACCTTTTTTATTTTTGAACCAGCGCTTCTCTACGGCAACTATATAAGAGAATGCTAGTCTTAAGGAGTACTTTGTGAAAATCCTTTTTTTCTTCTGGTTACTGATTTTATACACAGCTGATACTTTATTATCTGTATTTCAATAAGGAAGCATTTATTTTTGAATAAACAAATTACATATTCAGAACGATCTTTTCATAAATGCACTGTATTTCTGCTAACACTTTATTTGTTATCTTGAACATCTTAACACTAAAAATAGACACTTTTGGTTGAAAGTACTTAGAAAAATGTCTGAGGTTTCTGGTGAATACTTTCAAACGAAATGCATACTAGAATTTTAGGTGAAACGTCGACTTTTCTGTTTTCAAAACTGCACCTTTTACTGAAATTTTAGTGTGTTTTTCATAGAATTTAAAGAATCGCAGTTTTAAAATTGTATTCACTGGAAACCTCAGACATTTTTTTAACCACCCATAGAAAATTTTCAGATACATCATTTGTAGGATTGCTTGTATTAGAATGCTAGAAAGTAACGTTTAGTCTTATTTTTGAGTGCTGACTCTTAAAGGCACATTTTAAATGTACATACCTTTATTTAAATCAAAAAAAGGAAGAAAAAATCACAAAAAGATTAACTTAGTCTTGTAATTTTTTTTTTCTTGCAACGCAATGTTTTACATATAAATAAAATAGAGAAAAACATTTAGAGTATAAACCGAATTGACCATATACCAAAACTACAAACTAAAAGGAAAAATACAATTGCTATTCAAAAGTATGGCCACAAAAAAATAACATGCTGTTAATACAAAGTACTTGTTCATTTAAAATGTATTGCCTTTTTTATGGTGAAAATTTTTTTAATGATGATTTAAATTTGATATGTTTGATCTTTGGTGGTCATGTATTTCTTATTAGCCCATATTACGGTCAATTTCGGAACTTTTTTATGTTTATGTAGTGAGCTTTTGATCGGATATCTGTATGGAGAACAAAACTAGAATCATTACTCTAATACGTTGTTTAAATCGTCATGCATCATAACGTGTTGAAAAAAAACACCACTTTTGAGATACAGATATTACATCGACTTATTAGTCTGACTGATTTTACAAAAGAGACAGTTAAGTAAGATGGTGACATATACAAATAAAACCAAATACAATCACAATAAACAGAATGAATTTTTGTTTCGGCACGAATTTGACCCTATAGTCCGATCAAGGGTTCACAAATTATGACTGAGAAGTACGTATGATAATGCCATAATATAGACACATAAGACAACATACTATATTAGTGATTAGATAATTGGTGAATTCGTTTGCAGAGAATTATAAAATTCGCTTTTTGAAATGGGAGTCTGTATGCGACCATTATGAAATTTTTGAGATCACTTTTTGAACATCTGGTGATAAATCGTAGAAAAGTACTTTTTAACCTGTTTTTTCAATCGAATGGGGTTAATTAGGTAGTCAGATTGATAATTCAAATTAAAGCAAATCTACAACACAAAACGTGCCGATAGATTTATTTAAATAAGAAAGATACATTACGATTACAAGGATATCCGTTTTATTTTTTTGATTTTCATGGATTCTCGATAGTAGTAAAGTAACCTTTAGCAATATGTTTAGAAAATTTTATCGTGGGGTGCGCCCTTAATTTATCTGAACGCTGAGCGTCGCCAATGAACTTATTTGAAGCACGTCGTGCACCCTTATTTAGTTAGTTGCGTCGTAAATCTAAACTTTCCTCCTCTTTACGAGCAGCGCAACAATATCGAATGAAGCATTTGGTGGATAAAGGACGTTATTGCGAAAAATACTTTTAGAGAAAATTTATTTTTTTTTCAAATCATGTAAGCTGATTTCAAAACATTGCATTAGAAAATTTTATTAAACGGCAGGGTAAAGGGAGGAATAATATTGAAAGGGAAAAGGAAAAGGGAAAAGGGAAAAGGGAAAAGGGAAAAGGGAAAAGGGAAAAGGGAAAAGGGAAAAGGGAAAAGGGAAAAGGAAAAGGAAAAGGGAAAAGGAAAAGGAAAAGGGAAACATGGAAAAGGGAAAAGGGAAAAGGGAAAAGGGAAAAGGGAAAAGGGAAAAGGGAAAAGGGAAAAGGAAAAAAAAGGGAAAAGGAAAAAATAGAGCTAAAATATGAAAAGAGAATAAACTTGAATGTTAAAAAATGGGAAAGTTGTTAAATTTTTTTTATTTTATTGAAAGGAAGAAAGGGAAAAGGGAAAAAAATAAAAAGAAAAAATAAACTAAAAATGGGAAAAAGAGAATATAGTTGTATGTTGAAAAATGTTTTGTTTTAGTTGTAATTTTTTTTTATTTTAGTTATTTGTACGTCAACGTTTACATAATAACTAATGTATTTTGACATGGTTCTAACAACTTATTTTTGGTTTATTCAATTGACTAATGTAATTTTGATGGTTCTTACAAACTATTTTTAATTTATCAATTTGTATAATTTTGATGGTTTCCCGTAGCGCAAAAAGCTGGGAAAAGGGAATAAGTTTGAAACAAAAAAGAGATAATGGTAAAAAGAAGTAAGATCGAAAAAGAAGAGAAAAACTGGTAAAAGAGTTAAAGGGGTGAAAGTGAAAAGCCAAAGATTTATGCATTATATATGATTAATTGTTTGTATCCCACTGACGAATATTAGATTGAAATAATAGAACTGCCTTTTATTCAAGCAAATATCAGAAAAAATGGTCCCGGGCTTTTTCTTTCAAATGCTTCAATGTACGTACCACCAAAGCCCTCTCGGCCATCCCATCCCAATGCGACGCTATTGCAGTAAGTCCGGAGGGGTTATTAGATTGGAGATTATGAAGATTAACGCTGGCAACTTATTCGAACTAAATTGTATTATTTACTTTTGTTTGTATACGTCTAATTTATCACTGGGAAAATTACAGTAAAACCTTGTTTCGCGGTTTTTCTTGTCAAAGATAAAATGGAGATACAATGTAAACCGTGATGTAGCAGGGAAACATAGAGCTTGTGAAAGTGAGATCCCTGAGGCGTGCGTATTATAAAATGATAATCGACCGTGTTACAAAATGATCTAAACATTTTGAATTACTTCTAGGTAACTTTGACGGCCTCCATGGTCGAGTGGTAAGACGCTCGACTACGAATCCAAAGGTCGTGGGTTTAAACCCGGCATGCGCCAATAACTTTCATTGATTAATATGTGTCATAACACATTTTATAAAATATATTTTGTAAAATAATAAAAAGTATATTTGCGGCACGTTCTAGAGTGGTAGAAACTCTAAGTATCGCCCTGGTAAAAGACCACCATTCAGAAACGAAACGTTGCTTGAAATGGTTTTAGTCGTGTTTGGTGACCAGATCTGAATAACCAGGTACTTACCAACCTTCCTCTTCCCAATCTCCTTACCCTCTCCACTACCTTTAGCCTCACAACATACCTCATTTAGGGATGCCATGGTCTTACTGGCTCTAGACGGTTTGGAGCAGTTGAGACTCTTGTGCGCTATTCATATAAAAAATATATAAAAAACCCTATATTACCTCTATTACCTACCTATAATGTATTATAGCAGACATTATTCTATGTTTGAAATGGATGATTGAAACAACTCTTTTTTTTCTTCGTAAGTCAAGTTACATCCCATGATTTTTCACAGATGACATCTATTTAATACAAAAATCTTGATTTGTTTCCTTCAGAGCAAAACAAAATACAAAAAAGAGTGTTTCATTTATAATTTAACTTCTATTTCTTTTTTCCTATTCGCCATTTCAAAACATAAATCTTACTATAAAAAAATGTACGTCTTACTAATTATTTTGAATTTTCGATTATGTAAAAAGCCGTAACTTATTCTTATTTTAGAATAACTAAGTTATTGATGAGCAGTTCTGTTTATATAAAATATCTAGATTTCGAAATTGGTCAAACAAATTTTCACCTTGAAAAGATAATTATTTTAGAAGTCTCGATATAAATTAATCATTTTGTTGGAATATTGGATATTGTTTAGTTGAAGGAACAAAAATGAAAACAGTAAAGGCACAAAATAATATTAAGGGTTGGCAATTCCAAGATTATTATAAATAACAATTTTTAATTTTAAAAAGCCGTTGAAATTATTAAAAATGTGTGAAAGGGCAGCTATTTTACAAAGTCGCAACCAATGCACAGAGTTTATCGTTTAAACTGCATTCATTTTTCGACCCCATTTTACTTAAAATAAAATAAATATTATTCACGGCTCATTCATCAAGTCATTGGAATGTAACGCATACGTAGTTTGTTCAAAAGAATAGGTGAATTTCGATTTTTTTTCGAAAAGTATTTATTTATTCATCAATATCCATTTTCTCCCCTTCAAAGTAATCCCCCTCAGATATAATGCACTTATGCCAGCGCTTCTTCCAATCCTCGAAGCACTTCTGGAATGCGCTTTTCGGTATGGCCATCAGCTCGTTCTTCGATTCTGACTTTATCTCATCAATTGTGGCAAAACGCTTTGCTTTCATTGGTCTCTTCAGTTCCGGGAATAGGAAAAAGTCGCAGGGAGCCAAATCTGGTGAATACGGTGGTTGAGACATGATTACGGTGTTGTTTTTAGCCAAACAATAACGAACAAGCATTGATGTGTGAGCTGGTGCATTATCGTGCTGCAAAATCCATGATTTGTTTTTCCACGATTCCGATCGTTCGAGCCGTATCGCTTCACGCAAACGTTGCATAACTTCCCTTTGTAGTATTCTTTATTAACCGTACGACCTGTTGGCAAGAACTCATGATGCACCACGCCATTGTAATCGAAGAAAACAGTGAGCAAAACCTTCACATTTGATCGAACTTGGCGTGCTTTTTTCGGTATTGGCTCTTCTGGCCGCTTCCATTGGGATGATTGGGCCTTGGTTTTGACGTCATAACCATATACCCATGTTTCATCACCAGTTATGACCCTTTTGAGCAAATCTGAATTGTCGTTGACGTCATTCAACAACTCCTGAGCGATACTAAAGCGACGTTGCTTTTGCTCAAAATTTAAAGATTTCGGAACAAACTTCGCTGCCACACGTTTCATGCCCAAAACATCCAAGAAAATTGCATGGCATGAGCCGATTGATATGCCAACATCCTCTGCAACTTCCTTAATAGTAATTCGACGATTTTACAAAACCATTTTCTTCACTGTTTCGATGTTTTCTTCGTTTGTTGTCGTGGTTGCAACTCCAGGACGCTCATCGTCATTAACATCTTCTCGGCCTTCTGTAAAGCGCTTGTACCACGTATAAAAACTTTTTTGAGACAAAATAGACTCGCCGAATGCCACAGTCAACATTTTAAGTACGTTGGAGCACTTTATTCCATTTTTAACGCAAAAATTTATACATATTCTTTGATCCATTTTTTTTCAAAAGTAAAAAATCGAAGAACACACAAAAACGTGACTAACCTTTCCAGTTGTCAAAAACAAACCACTAATCCAAAATGGTTGATAATGCTAACATATGATAAACATATGTGTACCAACATAACAAAAAAAAACGATAATCGAATGTACTCGTACACAGCCCGCGAAAATTCAAAATTCACCTTTTCTTTTGAACAGGCCTCGTATAAAAAAAATATATAAAAAACATATTTTAACAATATTTTGGTTTTTTCCAGCATTCAACATATTGAGGATTGTTAACTACAGCGGTGCTAAAGAAGCATTTTCAATATTGTGTGTTTGGTGACCAGATCTAAATAGCCAGATATTTTCTAATCATTCTATTCCCCATCTCTTGTCCTTCTCCATTGCCTTCAGCATCACAACATATTTGAATTGGGGATGCCATAGTCCCTACACTGGCTCTAAATGGTTGGAATCAGTTGGAACTTTTATGCGGTATTCACTATTAAAAAAAAAGTTGAATAAAGTAGAAGTAAACAAGAGATTATAACGGATACTATGGTTTATGAATCCTTCATTTTTTTCCTACAGAGAAACCGTAAATTAATATAATTTCTTAGAACTGCGTAAACATTTTGAATTCTAAACGAAAACAACATCGACCTCTGTGAGAGAATGACTCCCAGAGGTTGCTGGAAGATCAAACTAAAATTTGTTCAAATAATTGTGGGTTTTTCCACATGTAAAAATAGAAAATAGACTATTAACGCTTTGCTCAGCCACCCTGAATTTTTGCTTTTACCCTTAACGGTGATATTTGTATTTTACACTTGAATAATGATAGCGGTTCTTAAAAATAAATACCCACTACAACAATACGGAAACATTCGATAAATCAAGCTCAGTATGAAATCATCCACATAGAAAATCCAAATCATCGACATGGAAATATCATTAACGTATATCACATTTCGATGGTAAATACATATTCGCGCATTGTAGACGGTTATGCCTTAACATTTTTTCTTCCTTACTCCTTACTCTTGGTTTTATTTTTATACAATGGTGTGTGGTAAAAATTAATTAAAATAACTGCTTTGGAAATCTTCCAAAAAGAGCGTAAGGTAATGAACTGAAAAAAATGGAAACAAAATAAATCTACAGACTTGGTTGACTAACTAACTAACTAACTAAACTAACTAACCATCACGCCGTTTCCCCGCAAGGGTAGGCAGAGAGGACGGACCGCCATACAACTCTGTCTTGGCACACACTTTTTGCTTCATTTACATTCATACATCGTCTCATACATACTCTTCTGTTATTCTGACTCTTCACACGACCCGATTCAAGTATTTGATTTACTTGATCGTGCCATGTCTTTCTCGGGCGTCCTCGACTTCTTCTTCCATTCACTTTCGCATCATATATTCTTTTCACACTCCTTTCTTCGTTCATTCGCTCTACATACCCAAACCATCTAAGCGTCCCTTTATTAATCCTATCCATTACGCTCACATCAGCCTTGCATTCTTTCCGGATATCCACATTTGTAATACGGTCATACATGGTTTTACCGCACATCCGTCTCAAAGATCTCATTTCCACAGCATTCGTCTACTTTCATCCTTCCTCTGCCAGTTCCATGCCTCACTGCCATACATCAGGGGTTGGTATAAGCACTCCATTGTGGACTGCTTCGCTTCTTGGACAATTTATTTGCCCCAACAGCGTTCAGTCCTCCATTAATGGAGTTTCCTGCATTCACCCCTTCTTTCAATATCCTTATCAGCCTTTCCGTCTCTTGTAAACATACTTCCCAAATACACGAACTCATCCACTTGCTCCAAGTATTCATCATTGCACGCTGTTCTCGTACTCTCTCTTTCAAACACCATCACTTTGGACTTACTTACATTCATCATCAACTCATTTTGCATACATACTTGGTTCATCCTAGACACGAGAAACCAGATCTTCCATATTGTCAGCAATCAGCACCGCATCATCCGCACAATAGTACTTTCACATTGTTCATTTTTCGCGCCCAAGCCCACACCTTTCAATTCTTGCATACAATTATCCATGTACAAATTGAACAACCACGGTGACATTACACAGCCTTGTTTTACACCTTTTGTGATGTTAAACCACTTCGTAAAATCACCGTTCACTCTAACACATGCACGACTTGGTTGAATAAACCCAAAATCAAATGGTAATGGATACAAATTTATCAATGAACTAATACCATCATTCGGCAAAACCCACGAGGAGCAAACGAGACTCAAAGTAATCCTTGCATCTGAATGTCCAAGTTTAATCATTTTTTGAGTTGTGTGTGAATATTTCAATAGTTTTTCGTCACTTGAGTAAAAAGTGAGACATTGTTTGCAAAGACAGTAGCCAATTGACTTTATGAAAGGAACCACGAGGGCTCAAGGCCATCCCGAACGCAGCTTATGTGACTAGGTCAACAATGTTTGACTGATAGAGAGTGATGGTAGGGAAATTTAATAGTTTTCTCGCAAATTGAGCGTAGAATGAGCTGATACTTTTACAACTAATATGGCAACTGACAACAAAAAGACTCAAAAATAACTGACTGGACCATAAATTAACTGACCGGATAAGATAAACAATGCTTGATCGTGAGTGGTGAGTGAGAATTTCAAAGTTGATCTTATTATTTGAGCGAAGAGCGATCCCATTCTAGCACAAATAATGTTAATAGCTTTCAGGAATGCAGGTGAGTTCAGTGACATATCGTCCCTGGAAAGGCAAAAGGACTTAAGCAACAATTTGGTCAAAAATGAGTTAAATATGCAGTTTTTATCAGTTCTTTTTTCTGCATCGAATGCTCTAACTTCCGTTTGATTCTGAAAACTTTTGTGGCCCTTCAGCCGTTTGAAATATATTTACTATTTGGGAAATGGCTTCACTCAAGAGACACAAGCTTGGGACTTTTTGTCGCTTCAGATGGTGAGAGTATTGAGTTACCTTGTGTTCGATCCAGAAACCGCGAATCGTTTTCTGAATGGAATTGGACTGAATTTAGTGGACTGTAATGGCGAGATGGTGCTTAGTAAATGACTTGATTATCTGAGGAACAATTGTAGAGGAATTACGTCATCTTGATTTGTGTGTCTGCTTGATGGCGGCCAACCTCTCTGTTCCGGTGATAGTGTGAAATGACTTCCAGGGCCGGGCGTGGTCTTGAAGGAGCGTGGACCGGTCCGAATGATACGATCCGAGAGTGGGGGTCATAACAGGCCGATTAATGTATATTTTATACAGCCATGTCAATAGGGCAGGACAGGTTCGCAAAATGACGCATAGGAACCAAGTGAAAACGGGGTAGGATTGAACATCACATTGGAATCCACAAAATGTCAATTCTAGGACGCAACAACCTGAATAAACTTTTTTTTTCAAAATTCAACCAGTTACTGAAAACTTGAAATTGAAATTTATTGTAAAACAAAAAACTGTAAATTGTTTTGGAATAAACTTTGCAAAATGGCGCTTTAGACCTTATGCCTTTCCGGCGATGATATGTAAATTCAAACCAATCTGAATATGTCCACTAATCCACTGTCATTAATTATAGGATTTAGTGCCTTGCAACTTTACCTACTGTCAATGTATCTTATATATGGTATCAAGAGAGTTTTACGGTCAGTATCTGTTGTATCATCTCGCATTGTGGAACAAATATCAACATGTTTTATATTATTATACTTGTACTCACTGTCACCTACCTCAAAACAGGT